>OY720442.1:53731695-54373695 GCA_963082915.1 Dolichopus griseipennis | reverse complement strand
ATGAGCATTACTCTATACCTATGGAAGCTGCGTGTCTGAGATTTTGCTAAAAGTATTTTAGTATAATGGCCAAAGTTACTGCAAAATTTGGTTGGTCTACTGCAAAGGGTTCGAGTAGCTGCCATACAACTCCTTCTTTTATATGAGGATTACACTACACCAAATGAAGCTGGGTGTCTGAAATTTTGCCAAAAATAGTTTAGTGTAATGGCCAAGGTTACTGCAAAATTTGGTTGGTCTACTGCAAAGGGTTCGAGTAGCTGCCATACAACTTCTTCTTTTATATGAGCATTACTCTACACCTAATAAAGCTGAATGTTTGAAATTTTGCCAAAAGTAATTAACCGGATGATATAATGTATATGTTACGGTCATACGGGTATCCCAGAGTTGAAACAGTCTACTCTACTACACTCTTCCTCGTTTTTGCTATAAATCTTAAGATTGAAATTTAAAAAAAGACTTCGGTCAACTTGACTATTATTTGTACTTCTGGCAGCTTCTATATAATATAATACTAATTACTAAACTTATGAATTATGATATGTTATATTTTGTTGCACATATTATGTATTCATAGAGTTTTTTAATTAGGATACAGAATACGTACAACATAATTCATATCGTACTAAAATGTTTAGAAAAAAGTACAGTTTGCTGTATGAAGGACAGCATTAACTCGAATTTTGGGTTCTTGACTTCAATAAATATATGTATATGTTTAGAAATATGTATTTATTAAAATAATATTTATATGTATTTAGAATTTTAATTTAATTTAACTGTACCAATTTATCCTCTCTTTAAAGCGGCTTAAGCTATAGAAATAAAACTTAAAAATCGGTACTTAACAACGTTTTAATAATTAAGAAAAATTATACATTTTTTTAAGCAAATTTCAAGCGCAAGAATTGTTGACAACACTGTTGGCATAATTTTTATTATGTATAGTCTAATATAATTTACACAAAACGAATTTTATATGTTAACTTAAAAGCAAAAATAGCTCGAATTTCGAGCACAGGGCGATACTAGTTAAATATAAAAAGCCTAGTACTATCTCATATTTAAATTGTATTTGGATTTGGAATACAATATGACAATTTGTTCTAACATGTACTTATTGTATAGATAGGCCTCTAAGCCTAACAGTTGAGCAGTTAGCACTTAAAAAAAAACATGAAGGAATTATATGCGCGATAGATATCTTACTTAAGAGCTAATAAGTTCCATACACTAATAAAAGTTTTCAGATCAACAATAGAAAATAATTCATAAAAAAAAAATTAATAACGTTTTTTAACCATAGGGGTGCAGAACCAGGCTATATTAGAGGAAAATTAAATTGTTCTTAAAACGAGGAAGATTATAGTTGCCCTTGTCAACTTTTAGATACCCGTTCATACCCACTAACCGTTATTTATTTCCCTTATGCTATTATAAATATTACAAAAAAAAATATAAAAAAGTATATAACTTATTATCATAATTTTTGCTTAAAAAAACAATAACAACAAAAAAAAAATGAAATTTTTAATTCATTATAGGTATCATAATTTTTGCTTAAAAACAAAAAAATCCCTAAAAGTTGATCCGGGTGATGTCCAACTTTGTCAACTAACTTGCCCTATTACTTTACCTGTCCAGTTTTAATTTTAACTTCGTAGCTTCATTAGATTCACAGTTATCGAATTGACAACTTGGCATGGCAGCTGCCCGAAAATGGGGCCGTAACATTTTGAAATTCCATATAAGTGCTCGATTCATTATATAATTAATCGTGTCTAATTTTCATCCTCGTAGTATAATTAGTTTTAAAGAAATTCATATTGGTGCAAAGAAGTTGTATGGAACCCCGAAAATGGGGCCGTAACATTTTGAAACCTCATATAAATGCTCGATTCATTATATAACTAACAGTGTGTAATTTTCATCCTCGTAGTATAATCAGTTTCCAAGAAATTTTTATTGGTGCAAAGAAGTTGTATGGCAGCCCCCCGAAAATGGAGTCGTAACATTTTGAAACTTCATATAAGTGCTTGATTCATTATAAAACTAACCGTGGGTAAATTTCGTCTTCTTGGTATAATTACTTTTGTGTGGCAGCTCCCCGAAACCTTGGTCTGGTCTTAACCAAAAAGAATAGGGAACCTCAAAAATGTCCAAAAAATGTTTTATGTGAATTTCAAAACTCTAGCTCTAATTTTTCAATTCTATCTCTTATAATTAATTTTTAATTCACGAATATATTAAACTTAAGCAAAATAAGCTTCATATGATCATATTCATATAATGATCATCATGATAAATAATAATCATCATATTCATAATGATTATATCTATCAATATCAATAAGACATTTACTTAAAAAAAATCTTTGTGTTCTTTTTTGCTTATCTTAAATAGACTACCCATCATTTAAATCATATGAAATTCTAACTCGAAATCGTTATCTACAAAAAAAAAAACAAAAAACAAAACAAAAAAAAAACAAAATTCATATAATTTCATGTTAATACAAGATGCATAGCAAAATTTCAAATTTTTATATGAAAATATTGGAGTTATAAAAGTTAGTTGTTCGAGAGCTACCCGAAGTTTTGGTCCGATCTTAACCAAAAACGAGGAAGAGTGTAGTAGAGTAGACTGTGTCAACTCTGGGATACCCGTATGACCGTAACATATACATTATATCATCCGGTTAATTACTTTTGGCAAAATTTCAAACATTCAGCTTTATTATAGGTGTAGAGTAATGCTCATATAAAAGAAGGAGTTGTATGGCAGCTACTCGAACCCTTTGCAGTAGACCAACCAAATTTTACAGTAACTTTGGCCATTACACTAAACTATTTTTGGCAAAATTTCAGACACCCAGCTTCATTTGGTGAAGTGTAATCCTCATATAAAAGAAGGAGTTGTATGGCAGCTACTCGAACCCTCAGCAGTAGACCAACTAAATTTTGCAGTAACTTTGGCCATTACACTAAACTATTTTTTGCAAAATTTCAGACACCCAGCTTCATCAGGTGTAGTGTAAAGCTCATATAAAAGAAGGAGTTGTATGGCAGCTACTCGAACCCTCTGCATCAACCAAATTTTGCAGTAACTTTGGCCATTATACTATTATACTAAACTACTTTACTACTGGAAAAATTTCAGACACGCAGCTTCCATAGGTATAGAGTAATGTTCATATAAAATTAGAAGTTGTATGGCAGGTACTCCAACCCGTGGACCAAAATGGCTGAATTTAAATAGCGATTCCGTTTTTTGCATAAAAACGAATTTGTGAAAATTTCATAATCCTAGCTCCTTTACTTTTTGAGTTATCGTGATGACGGACGGACGGACGGACGGACGGACATACATAGCTAAATCGATTTATTTTTCGATTCTGATCCGATCCATACACTTGAGTCTATATCTACCCCCCTCTTTCTCTGCGTTACAAACGTAATGGCAAATTTATTGTACCCTTGGACTATATAGTCATACGGGTATAAAAATAGGGAACCTAGAAATTGATTGAAAAATATTTTGTGAAAATTTCAAAACTGTAGCTCTTTTAGATTTTGAGTTATCGTGCTGACACACAGACAGACGGACGGACAGACACACATAGCTAGATCGACTCATTTTTCGATTCCGAGCCGATACGTACCCTTGATACGATATCCAGCTCGTCTAGATCGATGTGTTACAAACGGAGGAGCAATTTTAATATACCCGATGTCATATATGTATGCACGGGTATAAATATGGTTCGCTCTGGAGAAAAATTAAGGCTTCTATAAATTTTTGTTCCCAAGAGAACGAATAAAGTTTTGCTCCGAAAAAGCGGACTTCTTGAAAATTGCAAAAGCATTTTTTGGTTGTTGCGATTAAAGTCCCCAAAAAAACGTTATAGAAATTTGATTGGGATAAATTTTTGGAACTTAAATCGGAGCAAAATTTCTTTTGTGCAGAAATATATATCTATCATTTCCAAACCCATGTAATACACCATAAGTACTGACTATGTATTAAACTTCTAAAAAATTGACAATTTAGGTGAGAAAACTTCAATTTTAAGACTATGTACGTTACCTTTGGACAATACTGTTAACTTAATAAGTTTTATATGAATATAAAAAGCAATTTTTTTTCCTGGTTAAAACGTATTACCTAACTTGCAATACTTAAAAAAAAATTGGTAAAATTGTAATTTATAGTATTATAATGAGGACACATCTCCACGTAAGTCTTTGTTTTATAATTTATAACAAAACAAAATTAAAAAATCGTGAACCTATATTTTAAAATACATACTGTAGTGTATTTAAATTTTGTTTAAGCACATGCTAGTGATAATATTATAATCATTGTTATTATCTATTATTACTCTTGATCTTTATTAACCTTGATCTTAGTATATTAAAGTATCTATGTATAATATTAAAAACCATTCTTTACATTATCGACAACTGATTTAATAGAAACCGTGGGAATTTAAATAAGATTTTGTATTAGACACTGAAAAATAAAGTACTCTATTTTTAAAACTACAGAAAGTTTATTTAAAATTTTTCAGTAATTGCTTAGTATACTAATAGGATTGCTTTATTTTATTCAATTGGAAACATTATATTTTTACAAAATTTAACTAAAACGGTTAAAATAAATATATAATAATAATTTTTAGTTTAATTACTAATAATTAAACTCAAAATTATTAATATGGTAATAAATTTTGAGTTTAATTACTTTTTTCTGTTGAATTATTTTTTGTTACTTAAGTATTTTGAAATTGCTTAGCACCAAAAAATACTTAAATGTCAAGAATGCAAATATTTTTCAATTATTCAAGTACTTTGCAAATATTTTCATTCTTATGAAGTGGTTTGGGTTTAAAAAAAAATTTTAAAACTCCAGATGTATTGGACTTTATGAATGAAAACAATTGCAATATACTTTATACCTTAGAGCTGATGTTCGCAATCAATAGAAGAAAATTAAGGAAACTTCAAAATAAATAAAAAGTTTAAACCTTTTCTATATTTTAAAATTATAAGAATTTTGAGTATTTTTTGACTACACTAAAATAATAAACCCTTATAATATAAAGTTTGTTTTGACTGTTAAGTAAAATAAAAGCAGATAATAATATTTCTCTTGAACCTTATTTTCTTAATCTTCATTAATTATAAAGAAAATAGGCCATAATTGTAATAATTTTAGATAAATTTTTATATTCCCTTATTATATAATATCTACATACTATTGCTTAATATTTAAATACACCAATAGATTTGTCTTAAAAAATATCTGACTTAATCTTTAAGGGTTGTTTCATTTTTGTACATAACAACAATTATGCTCTTAATCCTTTTTCTTAACAAATTGTTTGGTTTAATATTACATTTAAATTACTCCGTCGCTATCATTATTATGAGCTTCCGAATTTTTAGATTACAATATTTAAAAAAAATAAGAAGAATGTGTTTTTTTAGATTTAAATTATTTTAAGTTCTTTGATAACTTTTGTTAAATTAGAATTAAATAAAGAGTATTTTATATAAAATTTGAAAGTAAATAAAAGAGTTCAGTATTATTATTATTAAAATATGTAGGTAATTAAATAAAAATATAATGATTTAATCAAATTAAAGAAATAGCTATTTGTTTAAAAAGTTGCAATTAATTGTCTTCAAAGTTATGACAAATCTATTTCAAAGAGTTTTCAGTACTTTAAAGTAATTGAAATAATTAAGAAACATTTTATAGTTCATTCAATTATTGATTCCATCTTATAAAGTTCATTCAACTAAAGAACTGTAGGAGATGTAACAAAAGTAATAGAGTTAAAAGTCCTCGGGACACTATGACTCAAAAACTAGCTCAAAAGATTGCAGCAGATTAAAAGTCGGATAACTTACCCAAGAACTCTTCGGAGATTGTTGACTTCATAGACTGTGCAATTTAAAATTCAAATTTAAAACAGCAATGAAACATAATCTTACTAGTTAAAAGACCCTTCGGACTTGAGACTTCTTAAAGTGAAATATTTAAAATTCAGTATGAAAACCAATAAAAGTAATTGCAAAATTTATCAAAATAAATTCAATATAAAAATTTGAAAAAAAAACGCCTCTAATTCAAAAATTTCCATTTTAGATGTTAAGTTCTACGAATTGTATTTTACTTTCAAAAGATCAAATGCCACGAATTACGATACATTAATTTACAATTGTAATCAAATGTTTTATTCCTTCGTGCAATTTTCGGTATAATTTAATTTTAAAATTTTAAAATAAACCACTTCTAAGCATTAAATTAGAATTATTTTAGCGATTAAGTAAAATAATTTCTTCTTATCAAAATGTTGTAATATTTCCAAAATTCTTAAAATTAATTTATTTATAAACCAAGATCATCCATGAATATATTATTTACAAAACAGTCTGAACAAATTGCTTATTAATTCAGTAAATCAATAATAATATTCGACTATTATTATTTGAAATTGATTACATTAGTATCAATAATACTTAAAATATCCGTATATTAAATCAGAAATATTAAATTATTACATTAACTTTTACTTTGGTAATTTTTTCAATAAATCAAATAAAATAAAAAATAAATATTTATATTAATTCTGTAATATTTTTTTATTTTTTCATCTTATTTCAAATAAAAATCAATATAAATGTCAATATTTAATTTTTTTTTATATTTATAATACAATGATTGATGATGACCAATTGCCAATCTCAGTACCCCCCATTTCAAATATAACACTTAAAATTATTTTGATTTTATTTAATAAATTGTTTCTCTGTTTATTTACACCGTTATTTATTGAGCTTTTAAACTTAAAAATAATTTTAAAGAGCTTTTTCGTTTTTATATTTTTATTTGTAGATAATTGATTTTGGTTTTTTGGACGATTGTTGCCTTCGAGTATTTTAATATTGGGGAATATTTAAGTTTTTATTTACTTAACATCTTCCCCAAAAAGTAAAAGAAAAACTTAGAGAAATTCAAACTTATTTGCATAATAAATATTCTGAAAGTAGGTATATAAAAATGTTTAACTAGGTTCATAAATTTATATTACAACCAAAAATCTAATATATAAAGAAGAAAATTTGTTTGTTTATTTGTTTGTTTGTTTGTTTGTCCAGGATTCACGTGAAAACCACTGGTCCGATTGACACCAAATTTTAGAGGAATAATTTTGGGAGTCCGGGGGGTGACATAGGCTATGTCGCATTTTTATAAGTCAGCAGGTTGCGGCTCCAGAGCCGTTTTAAGCTTTTTCGTTTTTTTGATGTCGAGTCGAAACGGTTTGACCGATTCACTTGAAATTTTGCACGAATGTTCTTCTTATTACACGGAATTAATGGTATAAAACTGGTTGGAATAAAATTCCAAAAAATTTTGTGTTTCCGATTTGTGTCCAATTTTACAGGGTGGTTTTGCAGTCAAAAAGAGAGGCTGGCACAAATTTTTGTTGGGTTCGGTTAACCCGTTTGGGCACGAGGGCGCAATGAAGCTTTTTCAATGTTTTTGATGTCGAGCCGAAACAGTTTGACCGATTGACTTGAAATTTTGCACAAATGTTCCTCTTAGCAACCGCAATTAGTTGCATAACTTTGGTTGGAATAATTTAACCCATTTCGGCCTGGCGGGCTTCCAAAAAATTTTGTGTTTCTGATTTGTGTCCAATTTTACAAGGTTGTTTCGCAGTCGAAAATAAAGTCTGGGACAAATTTTTGTTGAGTTCGGTTAACCCGTTTGGGCACGAGAGTGCAAAGAAGCTTTTTCAATGTTTTTGATGTCGAGTCAAAACTGTTTGACCGATTGACTTGAAATTTTGCACAAATGTTCCTCTTAGCAACCGCATTTAGTTATATAAATTTGGTTGGAATAAATTAACCCATTTCGGCCTGGCGGACTTTCAAAAAATTTTGTGTTTTCGATTTGTGTCCAATTTTACAGGTTGATTTTGTAGTCTAAAAGAGAGGCTGCAAAAAGTTTTAGTTAAGTTCGATTAACCCATTTTCCACGACGACGATATGAAGTTTTCTATATATTTTATTTTCTTATACGATTAAAAGTATTTTATTGAAAATTTTGTACCAGCATTTTAATTAAAACCCACAGGGTTAATTTGGTTTTGACCTGTTTGTGCGTTTTGAACAAATATTCAATGAAATTTTCAGTTTTCTTCAAATGAAATCTAAAAATCAAAAAATTCAATTTGTTATATATAATGCTTAAATACATAGTATTTGAAAACAGTTTTTCCAAAAAATAAGCCTACATTTCTCTCATAAAATCATAAAAAAACGAGGAAGAGCGTATTACAACTTTCAGGACTAAACAAAATATAAGTTGAAAAGCGAATTTTTAAACCTTTTGTAAACCATCGACTATATTTTATTCAAGCGTTGACCTATAATCTTTAATCCCCTTTTGAACTATAGTCATTTTAATTCAGTTAACATTGTTCACCGGAAACCTACCATCCTCAACTATATCGTCAAGGAGCACCAAATTGTCAAGAAGCAGCATGTATAGAAAAATTAGAGATAATCGTTCAAATTGTTTTGCAAACTGTTTTTTAAAGTTTTTGTTTCGCAATCGATTAAAAGAACTCAAAAAACTTTTTTTTAAATATTCCCCTAATTCAAAGAAGTTGTACCTACTTTCAAAAATTGGACGTAATTTACTTACAAATTTTTTTTTTAACAATCGTCGGCAGGGGTTAACAACTTTCAAGTCTGTTAGTAAATTGAACTTCATTTTCAAAGAAGAACACATATACGAAATTTGAAGTTAATCTGTTAAATCATTTCTAATATATAGCAAAGCAACGAAAAAACCTATAAAAAGCTGTTGGGGCACGATGGGTTAACGGAACTCCACAAATATTTTTTTGTGGCTTCATTTATAAGCAAAGTAGTATTTCAAAAAATTGGCTGAAACTTGCGTTTTTACAATTTGCAAGCTTCCGGGCAACGCCGGGTAAATCTGCTAGTAGGCTATAATTTAAAAAATTTTTTAATAATAAACAGCGAAATAAACATTTGAAAACAAGATTTACATAGAATATTAAAAGGAAATTCATTAAAGGATAAAAACCCTAGAAAGAAATAAAAGAAAATAAAATTTCCCATTCTAATAAAACTTTTCTATTATCCGCCTCAATTTTTTTTTATTTCAATTATTTCATTCCCAGTAATTGTAGTAACTCATCACTTAAATGAGTTGGAGAATAAGAACTGAGAGTGAGTATTTATTAAGCTTTTTTGACAGAATACTCAGTTTGGAGTAAATAAAAGAAAGTCGATAAGCTTATCGGTACACTCCATTCAGAATTTTTGACATTTGAGAGAACTCTCCATTTCGATTTATCTAAATAAAAAGATGGTTGAAAATAGCGAGTACATAATAAATAATAGTTAAAGGTGACTGTCAGCGTGCTCTATTTTTAAAATTGGTGTAGTAAATTTAGTTATGAATAAAGTTTTAGTTATAATTATAACAAGTGATGAAAAAAAACGTAGGGATTTTAAAAAAGCACATTTTCAAAATTATATTGTATTAAATACTTTGTTTAACTTTGAAAATATTTACTTGGAAATAGTTACTGTTTACTTATAAAATTTACTGCTAACAGTAAATTTTTTATTTTAAAGTTGTTATAGCCCTTCAATGGGGAAGGTTGCCAAATTTCTCAAGGATCTAACTTCATCTACCTCACCCTTTTTGATTGAAAATAAACCTAATAGAACTCTTGTCATATCAATTTAAATATGTATAGGGCTTTTCTGGAATTTTCAAGGGCTGTAGCTTCGTCACTCTTCAAAATTAAGAAAAACCTTTTACACATGTTGAAATAAAATTATAGAGCTTTGAATTTTGAATATCACTAAAAAAAAATTTGGACAGGTATTCAAGTTGAAGGTGTTTAAAAATAGCAAAATTTAAATTTTCGAGCCCCTATAGCTCCTAAATAGGGGGCTTGACAAAAAAATTTTGTTAACCGACTCCTACTAATTTCTGAGTATATAACTTCTTCCTTCTATATAAAATGTCAAGACCTAACTTGAATCGTTCACAAGATATGTGTGGCCAAAAATTTTGCAAAAATTGAGTTTTGTGTAACGTTAAATTTTAGTACCGTATGGCAACCCTAAACATTTGCCTTTTAAAAATTTATAAAGTTTATGAAACCAGCTATCGTTTGCCGTTTTCAGATTGAAATAATGTAACAGAACTCTTGTTATAACAATTTAAATATAGGGCCTTTTCCAACTTTGCCCCGTAACAGTTGGCGCTACACAAAAAAATTCTTCTACGAAATTATTTTTTTTGCAAAAACTACCCATGGCTAAAATTTCTTTACTCTATTTCAAATGGTGTAAAAGTTTTTGTAAACATACGGACGGACGGACGGACAAACTGACGGACGGCGGACAGACGGACGGACAGAATGAAGCTATATAGGCACATTTTTACAAAATTTTTTGAAAATGTGCTTAAAATTAAATAAATAAAAAGAAAAATAAAGAACTCATAATTTTGGAATGAAATTAGGGTATAAATTGGGGAAGATTTGGCAAATATTAAATAAAGAAGAAGATACCTTTGAGTAGTTATATCCATGTTTAATGTAGCACATTAAATTGTATATAATATTATCCATAGTTTATTTGGATTTTAAGTTTATGATTTTTTAAATAAAAGCTACAGGTCGAAATTCATAACTTGAGCTTGACTAAAGTGGAATTTCTTTTAATTTGATGATTTCCTAAAAACTGTTTAATATTCTTGCATTATTTGATCACATTTAAAAACGAGGAAGATTATAGTTGCCCTTGTCAACTTTTAGATACCCGTGCATACCCACTAACCGTTATTTATTTCCCTTATGCTATTATAAATATTACAAAAAAAATATATAAAAATATATAACTTATTATTATAAGTTTTGCTTAAAAAAATAATAACAAAAAAAAAATTAAATTTTTAATTCATTATAGGTACCATAATTTTTGCTTAAAAACAAAAAAAAACCCTAAAAGTTGGTCCGGGTGATGTCCAACTTTGCCAACTAACTTGCCCTATTACTTTACCTGCCCAGTTTTAATTTTAACTTCGTAGCTTCATTAGATTCACAGTTATCGAATTGACAACTTGGCATGGCAGCTGCCCGAAAATGGGGCCGTAACATTTTGAAATTCCATATAAGTGCTCGATTCATTATATAACTAATCGTGTAAAATTTTCATCCTCGTAGTATATTTAGTTTTAAAGAAATTCATATTGGTGCAAAGAAGTTGTATGCCAGCCCCCCGGGCCGTAACATTTTGAAACTTCATATAAATGCTCGATTCATTATATAACTAACAGTGTGTAATTTTCATCCTCGTAGTATAATCAGTTTCCAAGAAATTCATATTGATGCAAAGAAGTTGTATGGCAGCCCCCCGAAAATGGAGCCGTAACATTTTGAAACTTCAAATAAGTGCTTGATTCATTATAAAACTAACCGTGTGTAAATTTCGTCTTCCTGGTATAATTACTTTTGAAGAAATTCATATTGGTTTAAATAAGTTGTGTGGCAGCTCCCCGAAACCTTGGTCTGGTCTTAAACAAAAAGAATAGGGAACCTCAAAATGTCCAAAAAATGTTTTGTATGAATTTCCAAACTCTAGCTCTAATTTTTCAATTCTATCTATTTTAATTAATATTTAATTCACGAATATATTAAACTTAAGCAAAATAAGCTTCATATGATCATATTCATATAATGATCATAATGATAGATAATAATCATCATATTCATAATAGTTTTATCTATCAATATCAATAAGCCATTTACTTAAAAAAAATCTTTGTGTTCTTTTTTGCTTATCTTAAATAAACTACGCATCATTTAAATCATATAAAATCGTAACTCGAAATCGTTATCTACAAAAAAAAACAAAAACAACAAAACAACAAAAAAACAAAATTCATATAATTTCATGTTAAATACAAGATGCATAGCAAAATTTCAAATTTTTATATGAAAATATTGGAGTTAAAAAAGTTAGTTGTTCGAGAGCTACCCGAAGTTTTGGTCCGATCTTAACCAAAAAAAAATAGGGAACCTAGAAATTGATTGAAAAATATTTTGTGAAAATTTCAAAACTGTAGCTCTTAGTTTTTGAGTTATCGTGCTGACACACAGACGGACGGACGGACGGACAGGCACACATAGCTAGATCGACTAATTTTTCGATTCTGAGGCGATACTTACCCTTGACACTATTTCTAGCTCGTCTAGATCGATGCGTTACAAACGGAGGAGCAAATCTAATATACCCGATGTCATATATGTATGCACGGGTATAAACAATATTCATATAATTTCATGTATAATTACTTAAATATAAGATGCATAAATGTTAAATACAAGATGCATAGCAAAATTTCAAATTTTTATATGAAAATATTGGAGTTAAAAAAGTTAATTGTTCGAGAGCTACCCGAAGTTTTGGTCCGATCTTAACCAAAAAAATAGGGAACCTAGAAATTGGTTGAAAAATATTTTGTGAAAATTTCAAAACTGTAGCTCTTTTAGTTTTTGAGTTATCGTGCTGACACACAGACGGACGGACGGACGGACAGACACACATAGCTAGATCGACTCATTTTTCGATTCTGAGCCGATACGTACCCTTGACACTATATCGAGCTCGTCTAGATCGATGCGTTACAAACGGAGGAGCAATTTTAATATACCCGATGTCATATATGTATGCACGGGTATAACGATGTCATATATGTATGCACGGGTATAAATATTCTGAGAATTTCTTTTATTGAATTCCATAACAAGGCTTACTGCGACTGTAAAAAAAATATAAATAAATAAGAAAAATATCAAATTTGCAGTTTTTAAAAATCTTAGCTAACAGCCTGATCCAAAGAGATATTTTAAATGGCTTGCAATATTTTTAAATAAATGAAATTATCCAGATTCAAACAGCTCATGGTATTCAATCCGGATTTCCAACTTTGACAGTTTTTTAAAACAACGTACCGTTAATCGGTGGTTAGATGCTATTACAAATTTAGATGATATTACAAAATTTCAATGATACAAAAAATTTTTAAACTAAAAACAAAAATAACAACACTTAAATAAACTTCTTAGTAGGATTCAATTTTATTTTGTAATTTTATTAAAGACTTTTATTTCTTAAATTTTTTAAATAAAAAAATATATTAGTTTATACTCAAATTTTATTTCAATAAATACTCCAAGATTAAAAGCCTTAACGCATATTTTGTCAAACATTAACTAATTGTTAATATTAGATCCTTAGAGTACAGGAAGATTATTCTTAATTCATAATTTGTACACACGCCATTTATTTTATGCAGAAAACTATATTTAAATACATAAAAAATTTATTTGATATTAAAATGTTTTTCCTTTGGTAATGCTTTTTAGTACATTTTCAAAAAATTTTGTAAAAATGTACCTATATAGTTTCACTCTGTCCGTCCGTCCCTTTTTACCTACGATTGGCTTAAAAATATCAGTAACGGGGAGGTATTGCAATAAAAATAATTTAATGTTAAAACTTTTTTCTGTTACCCCTCCCGTTTGGTCACGGCCCCTGTTTAGCAGCTATAAGGGCCCGAAAATTAAAATTTTACTATTTTTAAACACTTGGAACTTTAATACCTGTTCAAATTTTTTTTTGTTAATATACAAAATTTTAAGGTCCAACATTATACTTTAACATATTTTAAAAGATTTTCTTAAATTTTAAAGCGGTTCTTTAAATTTCTTAAAAAGAAAGTGTCTCTCCGTTTTAACCATTTTTGCCTAAATAGTAAAATTCTAAGTAAAATTCCATATTTTGGTATAATTCACAATTTAATTCCCTGAAACTTAAAAAGTTAGGGGAAGGGGAGTAGTGATGATTAGATCCTTGAGAAATTGGGCAACCTTCCCCATAGAGGGGCTATTAGAACTTAAAAATTAAAAAATGTACTGTTTTTATTAGTTAGTAGTAACTTAGTCACCAACGTTTATGCTAAATTAAACGTTAATATTGAAGCTTCAACATTATATTCCGATAAAATACTTAGTAAGAAACACTATATTATTTTGAAAATTTTCTTTTTTAAAAACCCTCGGTTTTTTTCATCACTTGTTTAGATAAATCTTAAATTGTTTGTGAATACGGATGTAGCTATTTATAAAAATTTTTAAAAGAAGATAAAAGCAAACAAATAATTGGTTTAATTGTACTTTAAAAATATTATGAAATAAATTCAAAAAAATAAAAGGTTCTTAAAAATTTAAAAAACGAGAATTTAAATAGACCTAATTCTCTTGTTACGACAATTTGAAGTAACGCGATTTAAAAAATGATTCAATTTTCTTTATAAAGCGATTTAAAAAACATGCTTAAGTTCGATTTAAAATCATTTGAATAAGTGCATGAGCATGAAAGTTCTAATTAGATAGAAGTAGATAGATTTCAATTATTATTGGAGGATATTTGGGGTTGCGTTAGCTTTGTTATTTGATATTTGAAGCTGAATTATTATGCAAGAGCATAATATAACCATTGTATCATCCGGTTGAAAAATTTCACAATAATTATTAAAGTAATTAATATTTTTTATAATATATTATAGTGAATTGTTTTAGAAAAAAAGTTTTATGCTTGCTACTATTTAGACCAGGCTTCAGTTTCATTTAATTCTTATATTCACTATGTCGATGATTACTGGCTGTAGCTATTGTATTACATAATGAAAACACAAATGTTAAATTTGTGCACCTTCTATTATGATACACAAGAGTTATTTATACTTTTATATTAAATCTTATCTTAAATTACGATATTAATTATTACGATATAATTATTCAATTTTATGATACCTTTTTTATTTGATATGGTCTGACCGGGGTTTAAATCCGAGACTTTCCTCTTAAAAGATGGCGTTTTTACTATTAAGCCATTAGTCAGATCTACTTTACTTATTTCTTGAGAAAAATTATAGACATCCAGGTTTATAGTTTATTATTGACTTATATACAGATGGACTTTAAATTACATATTCGTATGGATATAACAAACTGTTAAAAAGATGCAATAGTATTTAAAATCCTTTAATGGATTTGTAATAATAGATATTGATTTAATATTTTACAAATTTTAAAATTAGTTTAAGAAGAATATCACAAATTGACGTAGTTAAGTAGATATGTACCCACATATATTAAAAACGTATAAATGTCAAATTTTTAATTGCATTTAACGGAACCTCCATTACTGTTGTAATACCTATACAAAAATACTTGAGTTTTAAATTTATGTTAAATTTGAACGGTTACATAAAAGTGTTTAAATTCAATTTCATCAATACAATGTCTACAGGCTTTGAAATAATATTGCCATTCTAAAGGTGTTCATTGTTTTGCAATTTTCTCAATAGGTAATTGTTTTTGGAAATTTTTTTAAATTTTTTTTAAAAAAAAGAAATTTGAGTTTTGAATATACATAACGAACAATATCAAAATTTTTCAAACGTAACGGCAAAATTATTATACCTTTTGACTATGTAGCCATTCGGGTATAAAAATATTCACTTAAATATTGGCTGCTTACATTTGCATATACACCAAAAACAAAATAGGCACTCGCTTATTTATATAAGATTTTTATCTTACAAAAAAAAAGTAAACTTGCATTTAGACACATTATACTATAATTTATACATATACGTATTTTGCATATTAATACAAATCAATAAAATAATTTTGTACATTTTGTATTACGCAGATTATGCTTCGATTCTATATACACATACAGAAAAGTAAACAAAAACAAAAGACTGATAAATTTTTGTTGTTGTTGCCAAATTTTAAAAATTTAAAGATGAACAAGTTACGTTTTTTACTTTTGTATGTTTAGTATTTTATAAAATATAGGAATTGTGGGTTCAAATTCGTTTCTTAGTGAAATTTTTTTTTTAATTTCAATCTAAATTTTTTTTTTTTATTTGAGTCCTACTTGTATAAATTTTGAAATTAATGAACCAAAAATGTACGGACTGACTTAAAAACAAGTAAAGAAACAGTCAGTCGGTGCAACCGACTTAGAAATACCCTACACCTATTTGGCTCAAATTTAAGGACATATCCATAAGTCATTTTAACACCATAAAAGCTGTTATTAATTTGATCGTAAGGACATAGCTAACCAAATTAACTTTATAATACTAAAAACATTTTCTAATTACACTATCTATTAAAAAATATTACAAAATCTTACTAATTTCTATTTAAAAATATTAAAAAACAAACAAACTTGAAATAAATGAAAATATATTTATTCCAATTCAATTACAAAATGAAAAAATTCTAATTATTAAATTTTGTGATAAAAAGATAATCAAAGCATAATATATTTAATAATCCAAATTTTTAAAAATTGCAATTATTTTAAATGGTTAGTTTATATACCTA
Source organism: Dolichopus griseipennis (assembly GCA_963082915.1). Lineage (NCBI taxonomy): Eukaryota > Metazoa > Arthropoda > Insecta > Diptera > Dolichopodidae > Dolichopus > Dolichopus griseipennis. The sequence goes on along the minus strand of OY720442.1, from coordinate 54,357,158 downwards.
ATAGAAAAGCTTATAAACGCAAAATATGCAATAAATGTACTTCTAAAATACAATTACAAATTTTGAACTTTTCATATAATTCATTTAAATATTCAAATAAATTTTACATAAATGCAGCAAGTACCTTTGAACATAGCTGAACCACTACAATTTAGTCTAGATTTCGGAGACACATAGGACATAGGAAATATATTCTTTGGCTTTGAAATTAAACTCGACCAGAACTAATTCGCATGGTACTTTCATTACTAGTAACCTTGAGTTTAAATTTCATCAAAATACCGGCATTATTTTTTGAGTTATGGTGTTTTTAAGATATATGTTTTTTAGTCCTTGAACTTGTCAAGGGTTCCAGAACCCGAAACCATGGTACGATTTCGCCCATATGCAGTCCCGTCATAGTTTCAATACTAGTTAACCCTTGTATACAATTGGAACGTTCTATCTTAATTTTAAGTTACTAGTTTTATTAATTTCGATGATAAGCTTTTACACATTTGGGGGTCTAAGAGAGGTCCTGAACCACCACTCCAAATGATCCCAAATTAGGGGGGCACGGAAGAAATAGTAAAGAACACCCTGGGCAAATTTTAAGCTTCTACATTTGTTTCAAGTTACTATTTTTATTAATTTCGAAAATATGCTTTAAGGTCCTCGGATCTGAGTGGCTGGTCCCCGACCCACTAGTCCAATGGGGCCCAAATTTCAAAGACACTTACGCAATAGGAAGGGACACCCTGATACCAAATTTGGAGGTCATATCTTCATTGGTTTCGGAATTACGCAAGTGGCCTAAATTCGATCAAAAAGTTCTCAGTTCCGAACCCATTGTCCAATCCTCACCGTACGTAATCACCGCCGTAGTTTCATTACCAATAACCTACAGCACAAATTTCATGAAGATAGACTCATTAGTTGTTGAGTTATCGTGATTTTTAATATATGTTCGTTATCCCTGACACCGACTAAAAGGTCCAGAATCCGAACCCATGGGCTGATTTCGCCCTTATACAGCCCGCGCTTTACTTATAGTACTAGTTAACCCTTGTACACAATTTGAACGGTCTATCTTAATTTTAAGTAACTATTTTTCGTAATTTCGATTATAAGCTTTTAAAACTTGGGAGGTCTGAAAGGGGTACTGAACCACCTCTCCAATTGATCCCAAATTAAGGGAACACGCAAGAGATAGTTAAGAACACCCTTGTGGCAAATTGGAAGCTCCTACATTTTTTCAAGTTGTTATCTTTATTAATTTTAAAGATATGCTTTAAGGTCTTCGGAAATGTGTGGCTGGTCCCCGACCCACAACTCCATTGGGGCCCAAATTCCCAAGACACTTAGGAAATAGGAAGGGACACCCTGATACCAAATTTGGAGGTTCCATCTTCATTGATTTCGGAATTATGCTCGTTTGGCCTAAATTCGATCAAAAAGTTCTAGGTTCCGAACCCATGGTCCAATCCCGACCTTACGCAATCCCCGAAGTAGTTTCATTACTAGTAACCTACAGCACAAATTTGATGATGATAGCGTCATTAGTTGTTGAGTTATCGTGATTTTTTATATATGTTCGTTAGCCCTTCGATCAATTAAAAGGTCCAAAATCCGAACCCATGGGCCGATTTCGCCCATATGCAATCCCCGCCGTACTTTCAGTCTTAGTAACCTACAGTTAAAATTTCATCAAGATAGCTCCATTATTTTTTGAGTTATCGTGCCTACGAACGGACGGACGGACATGGCTATATCGACTAAGGCGGTCACGCTGATCACAAATATATATACTTTTCCATATCTAGCTCGCTTCCTTTAGGTGGTTACAAACACCATACCAAAGTTAATATACCCCTTTACCTATTCTATAGGTGTAGGGTATAAAAACCCTAAAATGTTCCGAGATTTTCATCGGTACGGTTCGGTCGCAGAATTTGTTTAAACAAAAAATTCAAACTAAAATATTGAATTCTATATTACAAAAAATTAATTAAAATAAAAAAGTGTTTTTTTCTTGAGTTATGAATTATTTTATTATCTTCATCATTAATAAGACATTGAATATAGATATTTCTTTTATCTTTTTCTTAAATTAATTGTAATAGTGCACTTGACTTAACTGTAATAAAGAAAACTGTATGGCTGTGTAAAAAAAAATATTTGGTCAATAATAAACAATTTTAATAATAATTTTTTTTCTATGAAAAGCTTAAAATATTTAACTTTCTATACAGTAACTACAAATTTTTAACTTAATTTAATTTTATAATTAAGAGTGCATTAAAATAAACACTTAAAACTAATAATTAAAATAAATCAAAAATAACTATTAGATTGAATTCTATTAAACTAATCATATTTAAACACAAACGGTGTGAATGTATTTTTACTTTTTGTCCAACTGATCTTAATTAAATATTAAAACTGGACTAAATTAATAACAATAATTAAACTATATTTTAATATTTAACTTAAATAAACATAAAAAAAAAAAAAAGAAAAAAACAATTTAAAACTAAACAATTTAATTTTGATTTTTACCGCCACAACTTTTGTTTTTGTTATCATTCATAGAACTGTCAACTGACCAAATATCATCCCTACTTGTTTTGTTAATATTATCATTACTAAGTAAAGTGCTGCCAGCATAAGATTTCTTTTATAAGATGTCTAATTTACTTGTAACGATCCAAATTAGTATTACCGCTTTCTAAATTATTTCGATTTACAATATTCGACATATGTTTTTAAGTAGATTCATATTCCTACTTCCAAATTTTTAGTTTAATTTAAAATTATAATAAATATACGAGTATAACAAATAAATCTAATATGGACAAGCAAATGAAATTAAGATCCACTAGTACTAGTACTTCTTCATTAAAATCTGCTCCTTCACCCGTTACGGGTAAAAATCAAGAGGTCTATAGTAAGAATGTTAATGCATGTAGCTATGATTACCTTACCGAAATGCTTAACAAATTAATTGAACGTCTTGAAAGTTTTGAAGATAATATATTGAATGTTATTGATCAAAAATTTTCCAACCTAGAACAAAAAATTGATGATAAACTTGCTGATCTAGAGCAACGCTTGGGTGAGACTTACGCGGAAGATTTCAAACTTGAAGGTGAGAAGGGATTTTTATTGAATGAATAAACATTTATTATTATAATAAACACTTATTTTATTGAATGAATAAACATTTCATTCAAGATTATTTCATGAAAAATTGACGGTCTGACAATTCAAAAGCTAAAAATTGTAATAACTAAAATCAAAGTCTAGAATCATCAATTATGGTATAGATAGAGTAATTAAATCTTACTATAAAGAAATTTAGCCCACAGCCACTTAAATCTAATGCTAATTTTAACTCTTTAATTGAATCAGTTATTATAAAAAGTATTTCGTGTAAAAGTGCACATATTCCAGGAGGTAATTGCTGACATAAAAATGAGAAAAAAATTTTTACGACTTTTGGGGGTCTATTTTCAGTAGTTTGCTCGACGTAATAAATTGCCATATAACTATCACATACTCACATGAGAAGGCCGTTTCAATTTCAATTTTTATGTTTTTGGTCTGTTTAAATAATTAATATCTCGAAGAGTTTAGACTCTGTTTGGTATTGTACATAAATAATAAAAAATATCCAATTACATCAAACTTTCATTAATATAAAGAAAATTTTGTAAAATATATTAAACAATTTACATAAGTATATGATTTTTGGTATCACTTCTTCCCTTATGTGTTAAATTTTCCTTTAAAACTTAATAAGATGCATCCAATTTATATTGAGACCAATTATTTATGTAAATTATTATAAATATGTATCTAAATTTAGAGTAAAATTCTACATCTTCTATGAGAACTAATTTTTGTAAAATATATTAAACAATTTACATAAGTATATGATTTTTGGTATCACTTCTTCCCTTATGTGTTAAATTTTCCTTTAAAACTTAATAAGATGCATCCAATTTATATTGAGACCAATTATTTATGTAAATTATTATAAATATGTATCTAAATTTAGAGTAAAATTCTACATCTTCTATGAGAACTAATCTCATATATCACGCATCGAGTATACATGTAATTTAAGAACTCGCGTGCAATTTTGCTATTGTCTTTTATTTTATATAATATTGCTATTGTCTATCAAATAAATAAAGAAGATAAACCAATTAATTTTTTTTTTTTTTTTTAACCGAACTTAATATAACCAAAATTTACCCGGACAACATTGGAAGCGATTCGAACAACAAACTGATAACTATACTTTAATTTTTTATTTTTTTTAAAAAACATAACTAATTTTAAATAATTTAAATTTGATTTGTTTTTTTTTTTTTATTTAATTTAATTAATTCTTTGTAATTTGCATAAGCTTAAATTTTTATTTTTATTTTTGTTTACACTCTATTTTGTAATTTTCTAAAACTAAAATATAGCAATGCACGCTAACTAAACCATCCTTTTCTATCTCATACTTTAATAGCATATTGCATCTTTTTTAATTTTTTTTTTTTAATTTTTTTATTCATTTCAATTTTCTATTTCATTTAAATTAATTAATGCTGTTAAATTTTTATTTCGTTTTTTTTTTTTTTTATAATTTCTTGTATATGCTTTCTGTATATGTGGGATAAAGAAGCATACTGTTTTGAGAGGGTTTGTGTCCGCACTAATTAGTGGTGAATTTTGCAAACGGTCTCTGGGTACAATAAGGTATTAAAAACTGTTGTATTTGGATTTTCGTTTGTAATGTTCGCCACTATTTTGGTGCTGGCACCATTATTACTATTACTATTTTTAAATTTTTGTTTTTTTTCGTTTATATTTTCACTATTTTCATTATGCTTTTAATTACTGTGTATGTGTGATATATGTTTTCTAAATTTTTTTTTTATATTTCAATTTGAAAGTAAATATTTTCAAATTTATTCTTTTTTCCTCCTTTTCCGCTCGCAAGTTGTAGTCAATGAACTCAAATTTTTTATTACAATTTAGTAATATAAGAGGCTTAGCATGCAATTTTCATTCAGTTGAAGCCCATCTTAACTCAGAAAGACCAGCTATACTTGCCTTAAGCGAAACACAAGTTGTAGGTGACGATACTAATTATAATATCAACGGCTATACACTTGTTCCGCTTTTTATTCCTCATCGAGGAGTCGCTTTATATATACGCTCTAATGTAGCTTTCAACACTCTTCATGATCTTAAGAGCTCCAACCCGATTTTTCATTATCTCTGGGTTAAACTCCGTGTTGAAAATGCTACAATATTTTTCTGTTTTTTATACAGATCTCCCCAAGCCAGTGAGCTGGAAACTGCTGGGGCCATTGAAGAATTATCCGACACTATCAATAAAATTCTGGAAAAGAATCCCGAATGTGAGATAGCTGTCGCGGGTGATTTCAATGTCCACAACAAAAACTGGCTCCATTTTTCAAGTCACAATAGCCCGGAAGGTAAACAGGTTGAACTATTTTCAAACTTATTCCAACTTTCACAACTTGTAAAGAGCCCAACTCGAATTCCAGACCGAGACAATCAAAACACACATCTTTTGGACTTGTTCCTGACTTCAAGCCCAGAAAAATACAATATTTCTGTTAGCTCACCAATTGGAGGCTCCGACCATTGTCTTGTTAAATCCAGCTTTTCAATGGATTCATCGGCCAACCGAAACCCTATTCCTAAGAGGCTAGTCTGGCACTATAACCGGGCCGACTGGGTAGGTCTGAATAGTTTTTTGGGAGATTTCGATTGGTCAATGTGTTTCCGTCATAGAAACGTTGACTTTGCTGCTGATGCCATTAGTAAAACAATTATGCTAGGTATGAAACTTTTCATTCCTAGCTCTTATAAATCGGTAAAAACCAACTCCAAATCTTGGTTTAATGACATCTGCAGGAAAGCAATTCAATCCAAAGAAGAGCAGTTCAAAATGTTCAAGCAGAATGCGTCTGAGTCTTCATTTGCGAGCTATAAAGTCGCCAGGAACAATTGCAAAAGAATTATCAATCAGCAAAAGTTTCTTTACAACCAAAGATTAAAACGTAAAATAATTAATCTACCTCACTGCAATCGTTCTTTTTGGACCTTTGCAAAGAGTGTAAAGAATAACTTTTGCGAATCTTCCTTTCCGCCGCTGATTGATATCAATAATTCTATCATATCAGATTCAGTTGCTAAAGCCAATTTGTTTGCAAAATCTTTTGCAGCAAATTCTACGCTCCCTCCTACAGTACAAACTCCACCAGTACTACCCTCTGTTGATCCTACTAAGGTTAAAATTCTTCAAAGGGTGTACTTTAGAACACGTACTATAGTGAAAGTGCTCGAAAATCTGAATGTTAGAAAGTCCACTGGTCCCGATGGAATTCCTGCGATGGTTCTTAAACATATTGCCTCTCCCATTTCGAAACCTCTGCGCAATCTTTTTTCATTATCATTTTCGACTGGTAGATATCCCAGCCAATGGAAAATTGCTCATGTTTCTCCTATCCCCAAAAAAGGTGACAAAAGCGACCCCTCCAATTACCGGCCAATAGCCATTATTTCGGTCATTTCCAAAGTTATGGAAATTCTCGTCAACAAACGGTTGATGAGATATCTTGACTGCAGAGGTATTTTGCATGATAGGCAATATGGCTTTAGAAGCCAAAGATCAACAGGTGATCTTTTAACATACCTCAGCGAAAAGCTCAACACCAGTATTCACTGTTCCGGTGAATCTGAGGTTGTTGCTCTTGATATCTCAAAAGCCTTTGATCGAGTATGGCATTCTGCTCTTTTGAACAAATGCCGAGCTATTGGTCTTGGTAACCCTTTCTGCAATTGGATTGAGAATTTTCTTTCGAATCGTCGTATTCGTGTCCTTGTCGACAGTTTTATGTTTGACACCTTTGAAATTAACGCTGGCGTTCCACAAGGCTCCGCCTTATCACCAACTCTTTTTTTGATTTTTATCAACGACTTACTCTCCTCTACCCTCAATCCAATCCATAGCTTCGCCGACGACAGCACTCTAGTGGCGTCCTACGATTTCCTTAAAAAATCTAACGTCACACCTACCGCAATCAGCTCGAAAAGAAATATCATGGTTAGTTTACTTAACCATGACTTAGCTAAGATAGCTGATTGGGGTAAAAGTAATAGAGTTGAGTTTAATACCTCAAAAACTCAAAGCTGCCTGATTTCCTGCAAAAGAAATCAGTTCAACCCAATTCTGCGATTCCAAGGAGAAAATATTGAACGATCAGAAAATCTAAGCATTTTAGGGCTGCAGCTAAATCAAAAAATGCTGTGGAATGAACATATTTTTGATATAGCTAAGAATGCTGCCAAGTGCTTGGGTTTTCTGTCTCGTTGCAAAACATATTTCTCTCCTAAGGATCTCTCCAATATCTATAAAGCCTATATTCGACCTAAAATGGAGTATAACTCTCACATTTGGGCTGGCGCATCCCAAACTTCCTTGAATTACCTCGACAAAATCCAAAATCGCGCCTTACGCCTTATAGGCGACCCTGTCGAGCAAATAACACTTACTCCACTTAACTCTCGTCGAAATATTGGAGCGATTTCTCTGTTTTATAGATATCTTGTAGGTAATGACACTTGCTCTATTGAACTAAAATCAATTATGCCTCCTCTTAAACAATTCCAACGTAACACCAGAGGAGCAGTAAGTGCTCATTTCTACACTGTGGAAATCCCAAGATGGTTCAAAACTGGTTATGGAAACTCATTTGTTGTGAGGACTGCTAAGATGTGGAACATGCTTCCATCTAATGTGTTCCCCTCTGTTAATAACGTTCCATACTACAACTTGCAAAAATTCAAAACGAATCTTTTTAGATTCATTTCCAACCTACCACCTAATTCCCCTTTAATATCCTATTTTCCGCCCCTTTCAAACTAAACCTACATATATGTATACAGGAATCCGTTCCTAGCGTTTAGTTAGCGTGTAAAAAAAAAAAAAAAAAAAAAAAAAAAAAACTATCTATCTATCTATATATATAAAAGGGAAAGTTTGTTTGTATGTTTGTTTGTTTGTTTGTTTGTTTGTATGTAGCGAATAGACTCCTAAACTGCCCAGCCGATTTTCATGAAAATTTGTATATAGAGGTTTTTGGGTACGGAAAGAAATCGTGGCCCAAAAATTTTGCTCAAACGGACCGCCAAGTTGGGGCTGTGGTGCAAGTATTTAAACTTCTTTGTTCTAAAATGAAAACGGTTTGACCGATTGACTTCAAATTTTGTATACGTGATGCGAGAATTGAGTTGACACTATTAACAGTTTTGGAATTTGTTAACCCATGTCGGGCCGACGGGTGGTCAAAAAAAATTTTGGGTCCAAATTTTGTCCGATTTTACAAAATTCTGCTTTGGCTAAAAAGAAAACCCCAAAAAAAATTTTGTTGAGTTCCATTAACCCATTGCGGCCTAACAGCTTTTTATAGGTTTTTTCAATACTTAACTCTAAATTAGTAACGGTTTGACCGATTTTCTTCAAATTTTGTATACGTGCTCCCCTATGAGAATTGAGTTGACACTATTAACAGTTTTGGAATTTGTAAACAGATGTCGGGCCGACGGGTGGTCAAAAAAAATTTTGGGTCCAAATTTTGTCCGATTTTTCGAAATTCAGCTTTGGCTTAAAAGAAAGCCTTAAAAAAAATGTTGTTGAGTTCCATTAACCCATTGCGGCCCAACAGCTTTTTATTAATTTTTTGGTTATTTTATTCTAAATTAGAAACGATTTGACCGGTTGACCTCAAATTTTATATGTGTGAAGCAACTTGAAAATAGAGTTGAGTCTGTTAACAGTCGGTTCTACGTTTGGTCAAAAAATTTTTTTGGAAGTAAATTACGTCAAATTTTGGAAAATAGTTTGTACTGCTTTGAATTACAGAAAGTTTCAAAAATTACTAGATTAATCCTAGAAAAATCGTTTTAAAAAAATTGCTTTCATACATTTTTAAATTTACGTTTGTAAACCGTGGGTAATTTTTGTGTTAACTTTTTGCAGTAACATCAAATTCAATTAAACCTCCATTGAAAGGCGCAGCAACGTGCACCGGGTATTAGCTAGGAATAAATAAAATGTTTATCATATTTTTTATACAACATTACATTTGATAAATGAAAATTTTGTAAAATTGGAATAAATTGTGTGTTGCGATAAATGATAATTTAAATTTTCAAATAATATATAAAGATATTCGCATGAAGTGAGTTTTTGATTGGGATAACCTTTTTTAATATAATATTTTTTTGTTTTATTATAGATTTTTTTTAGAATACAAACTTATTATGTTGTAAGTTTAGCTTTGTTAAAATATTTGTGGAATCTTACTATAATAATGTTCAACATTTTTTAATTTTCAATAAAGGCTATTCTGCTACAAAAGAACTGATTATAATGATTAGAGGAACTGAAGCCTATTCTAAATAGAAATGGTGAATGCCCTATTCTCCTTAAAGAAATGGAAAAGGAGTAAAAAAAAAATAAACTGACAGTTAGAAATGACACAGAATATAGAAAATATAGAACTGGTTTAAAGAATTTAATAACACAATATAATGTATTAGTATATATGATAATGTAGTAGATGTATTGTGTGTGTAGGACCATATTAATAAATGTTGTATAAATTAATATAATATTCTATGTAAAATTGTATATATTAATAAAATGTAATATAAAAAAATAATTTGTAAAATTGAAGGAAATACTGCTTCCATATAATTTTCCTTTTTCTTATTCAAATAAAACTATTTGCAAATAACTTTAAACTATTGCTTTTTTTAATAAAATCGTTGTTATTTAAATTAAACTATATAGGTAATAGTAGCAGAAAATAGAAAAACAGTTTAATTTGAAATAAAAATTTTTGTTTTCTTTTTAAAACAGAATTATTGGAAAATGGTTTTATTTGAATAAAATATACTCTTTTATGTTTTTTAAAAATATCCTTGTTTTAGTACAAAACTATTTATTTAACTAACTAATATTAATTACCTAAGATAAATATCCTAATATTGAATTTTTAACCATCCATGCCTTTTTAAATTTTAAGGGAAAATGCCTTTTTAAAATACAATTGGACGCTTTATTTTACCTAAGATAAATATACTAATATTGAATTTTTAACCATCCATGCCTTTTTAAATTTTAAGGGAACATGCCTTTTTAAAATACAATCGGACGCTTTATATCAAATTGATACATTATGTTATTGTTCTTAATTTTTTTTTTTTGACACATCTTTACTTTTTTATTAATTTCTAAATTTAAGTATGTTTGGTATACCAGGTCCAATAAAAAAAACTTTTAATATTAGAAAATTTCATTATATTTTACTCGATTGAATATGGACTAAGCAAATAGTCTTTTAACAATTTTTGCAGTTATATTTTGTCAGTTTTCTATTAGTTACCCTGAAATCGTAAATGTGTTTGCGACGTCGTGAATGACACTGTATTAACCTTCAAAAATTTTACATTATCTCATAATCGTAAGTTCACAAATATTTAAACACAAATAAACAAAAAAAAAGTTATTTGAATTTTGAAGTTTTAATTTCAATTTTGGTCTTTTGAATTTTATTTTTGTGGTGGTAAAGTCCCTAATTTTAAAAAAAAGCAAAAAAACATGGAAGAAAAGTAAGTAAATTTTTAATTTTTGTGAGATGCTTAATTATACCCATGCATACATATATGAACATCGGGTATATTAAAATTACTCCTCCGTTTGTAACGCATCGAAATATAAGAGCTAGATATAGTGTCAAGGGTACGTATCGAATCAGCATCGAAAAGTGAATCGATCTAGCTATGTGTGTCCGTCCGTCCGTCCGTACGTCAGCACGATAACTCAAAAACTATAAGAGCTAGAGTTCTGAAACTTTCACAAAGTAATTTTTAGACAATTTGTAGGTTCCCTATTGTTTTTGGTTAAAATTGGAGAAAGGCTTCGGGTAGCTGCCATACAAATTTTTCGCAATTTTATGAGTATTTTCAAATTTAATAACGAAATAGAAACCAAATATAAAAACAAACAAATTGTTGTGTAATTATTAATCGATTCATAGTGTAGTGGTTAGGACATGTTACTTGTAACAAAAATGTCTCGGTTCGAATTCAGGCTAAGGAAAAATTTTTTTTTTTTTTAAATTCATTTTTTGTTATCTATTTTCTTTTTAATAAAATATATGTATATATTTTATGTATGAAAAATTTTATTTTATAGAAATTTGACAGAAAACTCTCATTTATATTAAAAATTATTAATTTTTTTAAATATTTCTATAAAAAAAATTCAAAACTGTTATTTAAAACAAACAATTGATACCATAGCAACTACAATAATTTAAAAACTGTTATTTAAAACAAACAATTGATACCATAGCAACTACAATTATTTAAAAAAAAAAATTAAGATAAATGAAAACTAGTTTTGTAGCCAAATTATTTATTGTTCTATAGTGTAGTGGTTAGGATATTGGACTAGTAGTCAAAACGTTTCGGTTCGATTTCTGGCTGGGGCAAAAATTTTTTTTTTTTTTAATTTATCTTGAAACTCTCATTTATAAATTATTTATTTTTTTTTAATACATTCTTAAAAAAATTCAAAACAGTTATTCAAAACAAACAATTGATACCATCGCAACTATAATAATTAAAAAAAAAAATTGAGATGAATATAAAGTCGGTGGCTTAGTGGTTAGGACGTCGACATTTTAATTGAAAAGTGTGGGTTCGAATCTCGTTGAGAGCATATTTTTTTTTTAAATTCATCTTTTGTTTTAATTCATTTTTTTTTTATTCATTTTTTTTGTAATTAAATATAAAAAAACAAATATTTTGAATTTTCTGTCAAACAGTTCAATTGCAATTACTGAAATTCTTATTTATTTAATACACGCACGGGTATCTAAAAGTTGACAAGGGCAACTATAATCTTCCTCGTTTTTTTATTACAATATTGTTAAAATTTTTGACATTTCATTTTGACGCAATCGGAATTGTAAACAAAATACATTGTATTTTTGACGTAATGTGTGCAGAAATTTTACATTGTGTTATTTTTGCATTGTATCAGGTTGAAGTTTTTTTACGACATTTATGATGACACCCTTATATACAGATTAGATGTATTAATTTAAACAAATCTTTTATAACTACGCTCAACGGAGGTCAACACAATACTAATGTTTTATATTAAAAATAGTTAAAAAACGAGGAAGAGTGTAATAGAGAAGACTGTGTCAACTCTGGGTTACCCGTATTACCGTAATATAAACTTTATAGCATCCGTTTAATTACTTTTGGCAAAATTTCAAACATACAGCTTTATTAAGTTTAGTGTAATGCTCATATAAAAGAAAGAGTTGTATGGAAGCTACTCGAACCCGTGGACCAAAATGTCTGGATTTAAATAGCGATGACGCTATTGTTTAAAAACGAATTTGTGAAAATTTGTTCTTAGCAATGAAATAGTTTTTAAAAAAATTTTAAATATTTTTAGATAACATAAAAATAATTGGACAAATTTTCTCTAGAAAAGTTTAATAATCATTTTAATAACTAAGCTATTTTATTCCGACTTCATATTATTTATTCATTTTATGTTTTAGGAATAAATAAAAGTTTTTTTTATACTTGAATCACTTCAAAATACATTTCAGCTGAAGATAAATCTTTACATAAAAATTCAATTTTTAAACTTGCCTTCAATGGCCCGCTTTTAAGTACTTATTGAACAGTTTTCCAATTCTTTTGATCTCTTTCATTATTATTTCAATTGTGATCTTAAAAATTCGAACACCCTGCACTTATTATATAATAATAATTATTTTATTTATTTATTAATATATTTGTTTGGAATGAGGTGTAACAAACACATTCAATTAAATGTGTTTTGTTGGATGTGTTCAATTATAAAAAAATAAAATATTAATGTTTTGTTGGATGTGTTTTATTTTAGAAAATAAAATATCTAAAATTATCATAAGCAGGCCAAAAATTATTTTATTTATTTTTAATAAAAAAAATAGCAAAAAAAAAAAAATTTTTTATGAAATAAAATTTATATATTAGTTTATGAATTAATTCATTTCAACTTTAAAATTCACAGATGATTTTCTGGAAATTTTAAATAAATAGTAAAACATTTTGTAAATAGAAATTTAGAAGACTATGCTTCACAGGAACATGTGTGTAGTAAGTCTTAATTATTTTCAGAGAAAATCTGATATAAGGACGAAGGCCCAATGTACGCTTTGATGCATTGCTTGGCTTGCTTAAGCAAATAAACCAAGCAATGTATCAAAGTAATTTCGAAGTTCCCTCGTAGTTTTCCCTATTTAAAAAAAGTTAAAAATGGAAGAAAATGGTGAAAGGTTAGAAAAATTTTTTCTTAACTTAATTAGATATATTAAAAAAATTCCAAATAAAATTTATAATTTGTATTTGATAATGCAAAACTCAATTCAAAAATCAACATTTATTTAATACAATTTTACGTACATATAAATAATAGATACATTATATGGCATGTTGAGTAGGTACATTATAGAATGTTAGCAACAAACAAGTATTTCGATTTAAATTTAAACAAAGGAAACAATATAGAATGTACAGCAACATATTTTAAATATATATATATACAAAACATTAATAAATGGAGAAATATATCATTAAAATCTTTTATTATATTATATGAGTCATTTATTTAGTTTTTGTGTATCTATTACTAGAATCGAAGCATAATATGCTATTATTTTATATTTAATTAATTATATTTTTTATATTTAATTTAATTATATTTTATATAATGTAACGGTTGCAATTTTTTTAACATAATTTTAACATAATGTGCATAATAAAATTAGAAATAGTTCTTAATTAGAAAAAGTTCTTTCAATTGACCGTCCGTTATTCTGTGACGGGCCAACAACTAGTTTTTTATATGCAATATATTTTATAATACGCGTTAGTACAGTGAACTCTTAAAATGTAATTGTAATGTTTTTCAAAACAAAGTAATGAAAATAAAACTGAACCCAAAAATTGTGACTGTTTCAGAAGGAAAGACCCTCTTAAAAAATCAGAAACTTTTGTACAACTGCATTTGAATAATTCACTTTTGTATTGTGTTGTTAAAAATATTGCATTATCGTGATCAGAAATTTTAATAAATTGAAGAGCAACAAAACTTTAACAAAGAAATTGACATCAATATTATTTCCAAGGGTAAAGTTAAACAAAATATTTTTATATTCAATTCAATCATAAAATTTATAGATAACCTTTGTTTTTTTTTATTCAGATTTTATTATTTACTCAAGTTAATACTTTTATTATTTTATTTACAAGATTTCTTTCATATTAACTGCACTTTTTTTCATTCATTGTTAAAATTGCTCAATTTATAATCTTTTACACAGTGTTGGGGAAATTTCTTCCAATAACTTGTAATAAATTTAAATACAGAAGGTCACAAAATATTTTATAAACTATTGTTTCGTATATATATTTTATATTCAATCAAAATAATAGTAAAATTGTATTTGTTTTGATCTTTTTAAACAAATGCAATTTAAATATTTATTATAATAAATTTATAAGGGTTAAAAGAGTAAGGATTGAAGATTTTATTTTAAACTTTAAATTTAAATAATAGTTTTAACTATTTTTTAGTAATATCTTGTAGATTCAATTATAATAAAGATTTTTGTGAAATAAAATAAAAGTAGAGTTGGAAACTTAAAAATGGATATTTTTTTTTTTTAAATCAAAAATATTATTTGGGAAATATTAAATATTTACATTAGATAAGTATTTAAAGTTGCCCAGATTTGCCAATTTCTATAAATTATTAAAGAATAAAGCTTGAAAAATTATTTTTTATCATTATTATACAAACCTAAGATAGACTTGCATTATCGCTCTATTATATTGCAAGGACACTTATGTATTTTTTTTTAATAAAACTTTTATTTTAACCTACAAAAGTAATTAACAAAAAAGGTTTTTCCTATTTAAAAAATGTTAAATTGTTGGTCTTAATAATTATTATTAATGTTTACAAATTATCCTAATCATACGTTTAAATATTTATTAATTTCTAAATTTCAATTAATTATTTAATATATTAATATGTCATTTGAAAAAGATTTTTATCCAACTAGACTCTTCAATACTATTCCATTTATTTACTTTATCAATTATTTTAATCTACAAAATGTTTTTATTCATATTACAGAAACTAAATAATATATCGTAAGTTAAAGGAATAAATCTATTTATATATTACCTATATAATAAATATAAAATATTTTTTATTTTATAAATTGCATAATTTTAAAATTTTAATCTATATTAATTCTCTTGAAATATAATTAAAAGCGATTCATTAAAAATAAATAAATAAACGATTAAATTGAATTGAAAAGTAAAAAATCAATTTTGCTTTAATAGTCCATGAAATTTCTTTAATCCATCTTTAAGTATTTTCAACTTGTATTTTCTTACAAAAAAATAAATACCATAAAATGCTACTATTGATGGTTGGAATATGCAAAGTATCTAAGTGGCTAACCACAATTATTACAGAAAAAATAGACTTGGATAATATTCCAACATTTTATTTATTCGAATGTTGAGGTGAGAAATTGAATTATAAATTTTTTAAACCATACATAAATATTTATAAGGATTTTTAGAAAAAATATCCTTTAATATAATAAGTTTTTTAAGATCTATATATATAAAAGAGAAGGTTTATTTGTTTGTTTGTATGTTTGTATGTAGCGATTAGACTACGAAACTGCTCAGTCGATTATTATGATAATTTATATATAATATAGCCTTAACGGTCAAGTTGGTTTTGGTGCAAGTACTTAAACTTTTTTGTTCTAAAACGAAAACGGTTTGATCGAATGACTTCAAATTTTGTATACATAATGCTCTTTGATAACTGACTTGACACTATTAACAGATTTAGTATTTGTTAAAGCATGCCGGACCGACGGTTCTTAAAAAAAAATTTTGGAAGCACATTTCGTTCAATTTTGCGAAGTACGGCTTTGGCTAAAAATTTTTGTTTTTATAGGTTTGACTATAAAGTCAAAGAGTATAATAAATTTGCCATTACGTTGGGAGGGGGGGTAGATATAGACTCAAGTGTATGGATCGATTTAGCTATGTATGTTCGTCCGTTCGCACGAAAACTCAAAAACTAAAGGAGCTAGGATCTTGCAATAGCCGTCATCGCTATTTAAATCCAGCCATTTTGGTTCATGGGTTCGGGTAGCTACCATACAACTCCTTCTTTTATATGAAGAAACCTTGTTATATTTATATAAGTAATATTATGTAATTGTTTGTATGTGTAAACCTTTGTAAATATATAACATTATGATATGGTCATTGTCGTTGTTTACACCTTTTAAAATTTTTATAAAAATTATATCCTTGTTATTTAATACTTATACATACATATATATTATTTTTTCATTTCTATTGTATATGTATATTTATATTTATATATGTATTTATATAGGGAGTTTGACAAAGAAAATCAAATACCTAAATATATACTTTTCATATGGGAATTATTTAATGATAAACAAATTATTATAACTGTGATATGAGAAAGTTTGGTAAACAAATGGAAAACAATGTGATTTGGACCACATTCTATCTTATTATTTATATCAGTACGTGGAAACCTTTGAAAGTTACGATTATGAGTAATTATTTTACTAATTTATTTAGTTAAAAATAAATAGTATTTATTTTTAATGAAATTTTGATGATATTAAAAGAGAATTACAGATTTTCAATGGTTATTATATATGGATATTATTTTGTGAATCTATTTTAAAGTCTATATAAGAAAGTTTTTTAAAAAAAACTAATCTTTAATAGTGGAAAATTGTTTTTGAAAAAAATATCTTTTATATTAATTTGCTATTTAATGACGGTATTACCGGATAGTATTTAGTATATTAATTTTTAATGTTATTCAAAATTAATTTATTTGTAGCTTGTTCCAGAAGTTTTTCAGAATATTGTATTAGAATACATTAAAATTCAAAGTTTAAGTATTTTAATTTTTAAATTGAACAGAAAACAACAAGATTATGTACCATTGAGCTTCACACATTTTTCCAAACACCTCGCAATATAATGTCTATTCCTTTAGAGTATGTTTTATATATATATATATATATATATATATATCGCATAAATATTATATAAGCACTAACAGTGAAAATGGTAAAATACAATAAAAGAACCGGAAAACGGAAACAAATAATTCATAAGACATGGTGATAAACTATTACATAATTCAATGGTATTTCACGGTGTTTATTTATATAGAAAATTGTATACTATGTCACAAAAGATCCGGTTCTGTAAATTTAAAATTTTTATTCTGTATTGTGTTTATAAATGCCGAATATATCTAGAACATTTATATGTACTTAAATGTATTTCTGTTTGTTTTACCACAATAAATTTTATGTTATTTAAAAGTGAAGATAATAATAGTTTTTGTACAGCAAAGTTACTTTTGCCAAAAGTACTTTTAAAATAAAAAAGTTTTAAGATTTAATAAAACAATATAAAAAACAGAGAGATGGGGAGGGGTTCAAATAAAGTCGAACGAATTAAAACGATTTTATAGCTAAACGAAACACTATAAAAATATGAAAATGTTCTTAAACAAGTGATGAAAAAAAACCAAGGGTTTTTAAAAAAGCTCATTTCCAAAGTTATATTGTATTTCATACTGAGTTTAATTTTGGAAATATATACACTGGTGACTTGGTTACTGCTTACTTATAAAATTTACTGCTAACAGTAAATTTTTTATTTTAAAGTTCTAATAGCCCTTCAATGGGGAAGGTTGCCAAATTTCTCAAGGACGTAACTTCATCTAACTCCCCTTCTCCATTTTTGTAGGTTCTAAAAGTTAAATTGTGAATTCCACAAAAATTTGGAATTACTTAGAATTATACTATCGTAGCAAAAATAGGTAAAACGGAGAGACACTTTCTTCAATTTAAGGAACCGCTTTTATATTTAAGAAAAACCTTTAACATATCTTAAAATATAATGTTGGACCTTTAAATTTTGTATATTAATAAAAAAAAAATTGGATAGGTATTCAAGTTACAGGTGCTTAAAAATAGCAAAATTTCAATTTTCGAGCCCTTATATCTCCTAAATAGGGGACGTGACAAAAAAATTTTGTTAACCGACTTCTACTTATGTCTGAGGATCTAACTACTCCCAAAATTTCAAGACCCTAGCTTGAACCGATTTGAAGATATGTGTAGCAAAAATTTTGCAAAAATTGAGTTTTGCGTAATGTTAAATTTTAGTACCGTATGGCAACCCTAAGCATTTGCCTTTTTTAAAGCAATTTATAAAGTTTATGAAACCAGCTGTCGTTTGCCGTTTTCAGATTGAAAATATATCTAACAGAACTCTTGTTATAACAATTTAAATATAGGGCTTTTTCCAACTTAAGGGGCCTCGTAACCGATGGGGCTACAGAAAAAATTTCTTCTACGAAATTATTTTTGTTGCTATAACTACCCATGGTTAAAATTTCTTTACTCTATTTCAAACGGTGTAAAAGTTTTTGTAAACATACGGACAGACAGACGGACGGACAGAGTGAAGCTATATAGGCACATTTTTACAAAATTTTTTGAAAATGCGCTAAAAAGGAAACATCCTGATTGTAAATTATAACAGTTTTAACTAACAAAGAATTTGATTAAGTTAAGAATTGGTTAAGCAAAGTAAGTAAATTTTGTTTTTGAATTCAAATCTTATGTATTAAAAATCTGGCATATACAAGTATGTTTAAATTCTGGAAAAAGGGGTAGGCCAAATTTAATAATTAATTACAAAATCGCTTCTAGTATATAAATGTTAAATAATTTTTCCAAAAATTCTGGCTTTTAAAAGTTAAGTACAAAATCAGGGTACTCTCCTTTTCCAGAATATTAATCCACAATTTGTAATTAGCAGAGATAGTAGAGTTGCCCCACTAGAAGATTAGATGTCCCATTTTCGGTTTAATTAAGGAAATAAGTTTCAATGGTAAATTGGACCTTGTTTCCACTGTTGTTGATTATAAGTTCGAATCGACTTCATTTGGCTAGACTTTTAAGTAAATAATTTTTCTTTGATTGTGTATAGGTATATGTTCATTATTAAGGAAAATAAAATTTGTATGTATGTTATTTCAGTATTATTGGATGTTCAATTGTAGTGCAGGTTCATCTAATAACCAACGCACAACACCATTTTTTTTTGAACCCGTAACCACCCTTCTATGAATTTTTGTGTTTCTTATTCTAATTATCTCATGTTACTTTAAAAGTGTTTTAAATGTTTAGGCAAAGTATTTGTTTTTAAGTAGATTTAATCTATGGAGAAAATATTCAACGAAGCCTCTATCTAGCTTTGTGTGTAATTATATTATTATAAAGTATAGTATTTTAAAATATTTAATTGAAAAATATAAGTGTATACCTCTCTTTTGCAGATGTGGTGCATATTATTTTTTTAATTTAATGTTAAATTTAAATGACAAATTTATATATACACCCATATATTAATATTTATATCTTAAGATTTTATATAACCATAAAGGATAAGCAAATGAACCGAGAAAAAAGACTTAACGATTTAAGTATATTTAAAATATAGGGTAATAAATACATAATATTGAATATAAAATAGGATTAAATAATCGTGTCGTAAACAAAATACAAAATTTTAAAATAAAAAATAAAATAAAATTTCTTTTGACAGTTTTTCTTAAAATTTTAAGTTATTAAGAAATTAGGTAAATTTGATGAAAGTATAGTAATCGGTTCAAATTTACAGTTTTGAGGAGGTTTTGTTTTGCAGTATGATTTCTGTATGAGTAATTTTTTTTAAATGGGGAACACTTTCAAAAGCACTACAACTTTTAGATATATTGTGTATTAACTTTCGCTGATACGATTTTTTTGGAGGCCATAAAATTGCCAATATCTAGGATTAAAAACGGCTTGCTTTCTTTTATTCCACTTTACACGTGACATTTACATGCTACTTTTAGACGCAGTGCAGATGCTGGTTATTTATTTCTCACCTAGCCAGAGATGTTATCTATCAGTTCCTCTTTATATGAAATGCACTTGGTAGGCGAGCTTTGACATTTTCATTTTAAATGTTTTAACAAACTTTTCTGATGTTTTGAAAGTTCTTTCTTTTTCCCGCCAATAAATTTAGGTACTGAGACGATAATTTTAAAGGCGATTTCTTCGTTTTCTTTTCCAATGTTATGTCTTCGCACGCATTAATTTCTTCATAACTAGAAACCAGCAACCTGTTTTAAAAAATTCGCACATTAATTATATACACTACAATTATCCGCCTTTAAATATATTGTATAGTCAGTTTTCTGATTTGTAAAATACAATTTCAAGTATAGTGGCAAGTGTCATTAGGAAATTATACTGATTTAAAGCAAAAATAATTTTGAACTGAAAAATTTTAAAAATGTTGTGTAAACTTTCTTTCAAACAATTCTAAATAAAATAATTTTTTGTGATTTATTGTCTCGGATAATCTTCATCATATAAAATGTGGTTTCCAATATGATTTAAATAACTATAATAATAGTATAATACAAATTTAAAATTAAAAATTTTATTTGTACAAAAATATTTCGAAGATTGTCCGAATTATTTTTTTAACGTTTTTTTTGTATTTTGAAATAAAGTATAGTGTACCACCAGCTTAATATTATTTCTTTTACTGTTCTTCCCAGGACACAGAGAAAATTTAACAACAAAAATCACTTTAACAAAGTTTTGCAAGAACTAAGAAGTTCTTTTCGTATTTTTTTTTAAATTTACCATTATTTTTGCCTTTTTTGATTTTATTATTTCGTAATATTTTTCGCCCATTTTGAAGGAATATTGCCAAAGGACATCATTGAGGAAGGACATTTTCGAAAATATTTCTGACGAAGAGAAGTTATTTTGTATCTACCTCTTTAATAAATGTATTTTTATTATATTATGTGCATAGTTATCATAATTATATATTATATTAATTATTAAACATTATTTTTTGAAAAAATTCCAACACTCTGGAGAAAATTGAAAAAATATAATTTAATCTGTCCTTGGTTTTGATATATTGGAATTCGTACAGTCCGTTCTGAATAATTTATGATGATATGGTTTATAAATATTTTTAAAGAAATAAATTTCTTATATTCTGATTTTTGGATAAATTTATTTTTAAATTTAAAATGATTACCTAGATTTATAATAAGGGGATTATTTAAAACTTTGATGGTTAGATGATTTTAATGATTGCATCCATAATTTTATAGCCGGGTACCCTTTCAACCTAAGTTCAGCAGTTGCATCTGCATGGAAATATATTTTAACACTTTACGGAATAAAAAAAGTTGTATTTGTGTAGGGAATTCCTGATTATTCAGTATTGAAAACTAATATATTAGTACTGTAAATTCGTTATATTAATGAAACATTAATATGGTATAGTTATTCTCTATATAGTTCTCCTTTTATACAGAGTGCTAATGCTTCATTCCACCATTAGTAATTAAATTTAATTGGAGTTTAAACATTGATATATTGAGAGTAGGTACTGAAATATATAAATGAAACAGAACTTAGAAGTTTATTTTTATTCACTACAGAAAAAGTGCTGAAAAAGCGCTGAAAGGAAAGAAAAACTGTCAATGTGTTAATGTAAAAGTGATAATTTTTTTTCGCGCCATCCCGGTTAATTTCAGTATAAAGAAATTCTTCCATTAAGTTGTACAGAAGTACTTCGGCCCACTTCTGGGTTATCAGAGTATATTTAGTAATATTAAATATCCTTTTAAATTTCAGCATTGTTTTCTTTTCGTATTAATTTTCTTTCGTAATATTTTTCAGAATTTTTAGTTTTATAGAGATTTTATCTTACAATAAACTGTTATTTGTTAATCTTAGTTCTAATATTTAAATTATTTCAATTCATTCATCAAAAATCAATGATTGCAATAGTCCATTGCACAAAACAAACATAGATTTCTAACCAAATAATAATTTTTTTCATAAGTGAGTGTTTTGTACTAATCAAACTTAATTGAATTTTTTCAAATATGGTTTTACTACAACATAAAGTTACAAAAAACAATTAAAATTTGATTATTAATGATAAGTGATAAGTTATTGGTGTAATAGGTCTCAGGGGTAGGAAAAATTCTTTACGTGTTAAAGGTATATATAAGTGATTTGGCATTAATACAATTTAAATCAAAGAAAAAAGTCTTATAGCTTCTACTAAAAATTCGAAAACTGGATCAAGCTATTTGTCAGTCTAATTTTTTTAATTAAGAATCTTAAATTTTTAAGTAGCTCTGAGAAAATTAACTTAATATGTACCTATTTTAGTTATTTTTATACATGGTACAATGTTTATCACTTATTTATTTGTAGTACCAGACAATAGTAAATATTGCCTGACAATACTAATCCTTTGCCAATTTGACATTTGGACTTATTATTAAATTATTGTTATATATACTAACCCGACCAGGATTTGAACCAGAGACTTTTCGATTGAAAAGCCGCCACTTTACGACTGAGCTATCGGTCAGATGTATTCATAAAAAAAATTATTAGAGAAATTAAGTTTATATAATATATTATATATTTTTTGGGAATATTAATTTTTCATAGTATTACCATACGGTACTTTAATTTACAATACTTAATGCGGAACTGAATTTTTGGAAAATTTTTGACACCTTCTATTTTCTGAATTTCAGTTAGAAAGTTGATATTTTGAAATAAGTTAGATCTTAAGAAATAACTCTGAGTCTTTTATGAAAGTTTAGCCTTGATTAGGAGCTGCAAGAGATCAAAATTAAAAATTTGCAATTTTTAAACTCCTGGAACTTGAATATGTTCATTCAATAAACAAAAAACAGAGTTCCCATTTTACATGTTTTAGAAAGTGTGTTAACATTTTTTTTTAGTTATTAGGCATTTTCTTAAAAAGTCTATTACGTATGTATAATTATTTGAATTTTGTTAATGTAATTTTTAAAAACCTTAAATTAGTTTTTTTCATTATTTGTTTATTATTTTTATTATAATGCTTTTGATAAGCTGGCATTCGTTTTTCCTATTTTAAATCTATGCATACATATTCAATGCTAATAATATGAAGCATTTGTCATACTTTTGAAATTAATCAGAATCACAGAATATTTGAATGATAATTTTTTTTAAAATTCCATTACTTATTTTATTTACTTTTCTGTTTCGATCAACACAAAAGAAAAAAAACTAAATACTTTCCCAAAATAATAATTGATAAGTTCTTTTGTTCATTTTTTTTCTTTGGTATTTCTATTCTTTGGCTTTTTTACATTATTACAATAATGGAAACAGAAAGAGATTATATCGATTTCTTCTCTATTGAAAAAATAAAACAAATCAAAAAAAAAAATAACAAATAAATAAATAATGTTCTTGACGTTGGCATAAATCTGAATAAAAATTTAGGAAAAAAAAATCTCCAGTAGACTTTTAATATTATACTAATATTTAAATTTATTCCACCCGCAGTGCCTGTGAACAATATACCAAACTAAGTTTTCAGATACATTCGCATTGTGAATGATGAATAGAAAAAAAATAATTTTGGAAAGAGGCAGAAGTGAAAAAAAATGGCAACACTAGTAGTAAGTAATCAGAATAAAAAGAAACGAAAAGAAAAGAACTAGTTTGTATGTTAGATAGGAACAAAAACTTTCTTATTAGTAATATAGTACTTAATGTGATTTCCAATTTCGTCACTAGATTTGGTTTGTCTTCTTTTGATACAATAACAATACAGTTAAAAAAAAACAGCAAAACCAAAATATATAAAAATCAGTTGTGTGCATTATAATATTTTAATACTTAAGGATGTTAAATAAAAATAAAATTATATACATACGTGTAGATGATTTGCTTGCCTTTTATATGAAAATGAAAATCTATAAGATATTTTATTCAGAAAAGTAAAAAATTTCATGCACAGAGTGTACCACGAATAAGATAAGGTGTTCAACTGTTAGACTAATGAGTCTGTCTATACCAAAGTTACATTTTCCAACACGGGGTCAGATTATATTCTTGTTATTAGAATTGAATTCCTCATACATGATACAGTACTCTCTATAACATGTAATAAATTAAGTATGGGCTCAGAAAAGAAGGATACCTATCTATAATTATGTAAAGTTAAAAACTCGAATGAAGCTAAGAAATCAATTTTATAGATGTTTCTTCTCTTTATGTTTTAGATATATTTACTTAATATACGAATTCGATGAGTTCGAGAATACAGTATTAAATAAAACTAATAAAAAAAATCCTAAAAGTATGCAAAAATTGTAAATTCCCAACTAAAGGTTTTAAAAGAAAAGAAAGCAAAATTAAATTGCTTTGTGATGCTATTCTGAGTTATATTTAAATTTCAAGATCATAGTAGCTGATCGGGTTAGGTTTAAAATTGATTATAAAGTTTGTACCGAACAGGCCGACAAAAAAAGCTGGTTTATAAAAACATTTTTATAATAACTTTTGAAAAATCATTAATAATTTTTATATTTTCTATATCAAGCAAAAACAAAGTTTGTCTCGAATAATTTTGTATAAATATAATATAATGAAGAAATAGTGCTATTTCCTGAATTTGTTGAATAAAGATTACAATAGAATTAAAATAAAATAATCAATATATACAATAAAAGTATATATTGAAAAAAATTATTTTTTTATTTGATTTTACTTTGTACTTTTTAGTTTTAATTCAATTTTTTTACACAATTATTTATATAAAATTTTTAAATACAATATTTAATTTGACCACTTCCAAGTTGGATCCAATTCATTAATAGTTATAATCGGTTTATCTATTAACTAATCATAATTTATTAAAATATCCCCTTTAGTAAATTTATCTAAATTAATTTAAATTTTGTAACAGAAGATAAAAATATCAATAAAAAGCATTATAAGTGCCTACTTGATAAAGTCTTTATCTAACTATCTAGTTTCTTAAACAAAATTGTTTTATATTTATTAGGTATCTTTAAGTCTGAATACACTTTTACACAATGTACATTGTATTATGTATGTTTGTATATGTTTCACATGTAGTGTAAAAGGTACATTATGTACCTACCTCTACTCAAAATTGTTTCTACTCTAAAATCTACTCAAATTGTTTTCAAAATTGTTGCAAAATTATATTTTCCTTCAAAATTTCCAAAACCAATTCAAATGTTAGTTGTCAACATTTTTATACCCGTGCATACATATATGACATCGGGTATATTAGTATTGCTCCTCCGTTTGTAACGCATCGATCTAGACGAGCTAGATAATATAGTGTCAAGGAACGTATCGACTCAGAATCGAAAAATGAGTCGATCTAGCTATGTGTGTCTGTCCGTCCGTCCGTATGTGTGTCAGCACGATAACTCAAAAACTAAAAGAGCTACAGTTTTGAAATTTTCACAAAATATTTTTCAATCAATTTCTAGGTTCCCTATTTTTTTTTGGTTAAGATCGGACCAAAACTTCGGGTAGCTCTCGAACAACTAACTTTTTTAACTCCAATATTTTCATATAAAAATTTGAAATTTTGCTATGCATCTTGTATTTAACATGAAATTATATGTTAAATACAAGATGCATAGCAAAATTTTTTTGCCACCCGTCGGCCCGACATGGGTTAACAAATTCCAAAACTGTTAATAGTGTCAACTCAATTCTCAAGGAGCATCACGTATACAAAATTTGAAGTCAATTGGTCAAACCGTTTCGAATTTAGAGTAAAATATTGAAAGAACCTATAAAAAGCTGTTGGGCCCCAATGGGTTAATGGAACTCAACAAAAAATTTTTTGGGGCTTTCTTTTAAGCCAAAGCAGAATTTTGTAAAATCGGACAAAATTTGGACCCAAAATTTTTTTTGACCACCCGTCGGCCCGACATGGGTTAACAAATTCCAAAACTGTTAAAAGTGTCAACTCAATTCTTAAAGAGCATCACATATGCAAAATTTGAAGTCAATCGGTCAAACCGTTTTCATTTTAGAACAAAGAAGTTTAAATACTTGCACCACAGCCCCAACTTGGCGGTCCGTTAGAGCAAAATTTTTGGGCCACGATTTCTTTCCGTACCCAAAAACCTCTATATACAAATTTTCATGAAAATCGGCAGGGCAGTTTAGAAGTCTATTCGCTATAAATTAATTCCTAGTTCATTTGTTTATCGTCTTTTATAATATTTCTGCATACATATATATACATATGCTCACAATAATATACCAATAACATGGTTGAAAATCTAATTCGAAATATTAATGTCATTAATAAAAAATATTCACTTAAATATTCTTACATTTGCATATACACCAAAAAAAAAATAGGCACTCGCTTATCTCACTTATTCATATAAGATTTTTATCTTACAAAATAAAAGTAACCTTACATTTAGACACATTATACATATATTGCATATTAAAACAAATCAATAAAATCATTTCGTACTGTTACATTTTGTATTACGCAGATTATGCTTCGATTCTAATACACATATAGGAAAAGTAAACAAAAACAAGTGATGATAAAAAACCAAGGGTTTTTAAAAAAGCACATTTTCAAAATAATATAGTGTTTTATACTAAGTATTTTATCGGAATATAATGTTCAAACTTTAATATTAACGTTTAATTTAGGAAATATATACGTTGGTGACTAAGTTACTGCTTACTTATAAAAACAGTAAATTTTTTGTTTTAAAGTTCTAATAGCCCTTCAATTGGGAAGGTTACCAAATTTCTCAAGGACCTAACTTCATCTAACCCCCCCCCCCCCCCCCTCCCCCTCTCTTTCCATTTTTGTAGTTTCTAGGAATTCAACCAAAATGTGGAATTTTGCTTAGAATTTTATTATCTAAGCAAAAATGGGTAAAACTGAGAGACTCTTTCTTCAATTTAAAGAACCGCTTTTAAATTAAAGAAAACCTTTAACATATGTTAAAATATAATGTTGAGTCTTTAAATTTTATATATTAATAAAAAAAAAATTGGACAGGTATTTAAGTTACAGGTGCTTAAAAATAGCAAAATTTAAATTTTCGAGCCCTTATAGCTTCTAAACAGGGGACTTGACAAAAAAATTTTGTTAGCCGACTCCTACTAACTTTTGAGGATCTAACTTCTCCCAAAATTTCAAGCCCTATCTGAAACCGTTTAAGAGATATGTGGGACCAAAAATTTTGCAAAAATTGAGTTTTGTGTAATGTTAAATTTTAGTACCATATGGCAACCCTAAACATTTGCCTATTAAAAATTTATAAAGTATATGAAACTAGCTATCGTTTGCCGTTTTCAGATTGAAAATATATCTAACAGAATTCTTGTAATACTTAACAGAACTTTGGGGGGCTGTAGCCCCGTAACAGGTGGGGCTACAGAAAAAAATTCTTCTACGAAATTATTTTTTTTGGAAAAAATACCCATGGGTAAAATTTTTTTACACTATTTCAAACGGTGTAAAAGTTTTTATAAACATACGGACGGACGGACGGACGGACAGAGTGAAGCTATATAGGCACATTTTTACAAAATTTTTTGAAAATGTGCTAACAAATGACTGATAAATTTATGTTTTGCATTTTAAAAATTTGAAGATGAGTAATTACGTATTTTACTTTTTGTATGTTTCGTATATTGTAAAATGTTGGGGACTTGGGTTCAAATTCGCTTCATGGTGAAATTTTGTTTTTAATTTCAATCTAAATTTTTTTTTTATTTAAGTACCTACTTGTATAAATTTTAAATTAATGAACAAAAGATGTACGGACTGACATTAAAAAAACCCTAAAAATTTTTTATATGAAACTGATCGTCTATATAATTATTTGGTTTATGGTTTTGTATTATCAAAGTCAAGTATTTTATTTTTAAAGTTCAATTAAAAGTATTATAATAACAATAGAATCAAAGTTTTTGGTTATGTTAAGATCAGGATAATGTTAATGATATTTAAGTAACGTTCCCACCTATATTACAAAAATTCTAAGTACTGTCATGTGCACTATTAAGAAAGTTATCAAAACTCTTTCATTAGTTAACAGTATAAAGGTGTCAAAGGATGTACAGTGAAATATATTTAATTAGGAGTAATTTTTAAATTTAATTTTGTTAGTACATCTCAAGCTAATTTGATTCTTCTGTACTATGATAGTACATTGAATATTGCAAAAATTATCTATTAACAGTTACAATACTTAGTGTTGTTACAGTTTTTACTTGTTCTGCAATTTTAGATTTTATTACCTAAAACCTAAGATACGAACTTTACTTTTTTATTTATTGAAAGATACAGAAGTAAAGCTCGTTCTACTTTTTTATTTATTGAAAGTACTATAATATCTTAGTTAAAATCTCAAACAATTTAATATTTAAAGCCCATAACCAATGTATCTTTATAATACGATAATTTATTTTGATATTGAAAAAAGAAAAAACAAACAAACCCTTATAAAACTCAAAGAAATTTCACAAATCTTTTAATATAATATGTCTGGAGACTTTCAAGGTCGGATTTTCTAATGAATAATTTATGAATTAAATTTAAACATTTCAAAATATTACTAAGAATTTGTTTTGATTGATTGTAAAGATTAGTAAAAAGATTTTTGAACTCATAAAAAGGTTTAAATCCTTCTACGATTCCCTTATCAGCCGCAGTCCTTTTTTTAAATTTAAAAAAAAAAATGTTCACATGAATATTCTAGAATTTTAAATTTCTTGAAACTCTGCTACATTTGGTTGATTACAACCTCCTCTTTTAAATAAATTTATTTTCATATAAATTTATCTGAGAAGAGTAAAACCGGTTATTGAAAGGAAGAATCTAATTCCGGACCACCAATTCGGCTTCAGAGAAAAACATGCAACAATAGAATAGGTACACAGAATAACAAACACTATTGAAAAAGATTTAAAGGAGAAGAAAGTCTGTTCAGCAATCTTTTTGGATGTGACTCAGGCATTCGATAAGGTGTGGCACAAGGGATTGAATTGTAAACTGAAAACAATCCTTCCAAAAGAGCATTCGGAAATGATAGAAAGCTATCTATCAGATAGATACTTCAACATAAAACAAGAAGGAGAATATTCCGATCTTAAAGAAATCAGTGCTGGAGTTCCTCAAGGAAGTGTACTTGGTCAAATACTGTATCTGTTGTATACTTGTGATTTTCCTGCACTAGAAAATAATATAATTGCGACTTTTGCTGATGATACAGCGGTTTTGGCTGTCGGAGATAACAATAAAAAGTCTACAGAAAAACTGCAGAGAGCTATGACAAAAATCCAAAATTATACAAAAAGATGGAGGCTAAAATTAAATGAAGCTAAGTAAATTCATATGGATTTCACAAATAAAAAAATTGACCATAAACCAGTATGTATAAATGGTCAAGAAATACCTTATTCAAATACTGCCAAATATCTTGGTATGACATTAGATGCGAAGCTTCGCTGGAAAGCCCACATGAAAAACAAGAAAGAAGAGCTACAAATCCGTTATAGAAAAATGTATTGGCTCATAGGTAAGCATTCTACCTTGACAATACAAAACAAACTTCTGCTCTATAAACAAATACTGAAACCAGTATGGTCATATGGCATCCAGCTATGGGGATGCAGCAACAAGAGTATTAGAGATGTTATTCAGAGGTTCCAGAATAAAGTTCTAAGAAATATTGTGAACGCGCCCTAGTTCATTAGAAACTATGACCTACATAGAGATATGCAAATAGAATTTGTAGACAAAGAAATCCAAAATTTTGCAAGAAGTCACGAAAAAAGACTCAAAACAATGTAAATGTCGAGCTAGTCCAGCTGCTGGATAATACAAATATAGCCAGACGACTCAAAAGAGTAAAGCCTTTTGAGTTAGTGTAGCTATAATAAGAGAAAGAAACAGTTAGATAGACATCGCTGGATGGAATCTACATTTAAAACTAAAATAAAGCCAGATAAAAATAGCTCATTAGCCCTATATGACTAGATCGCAATAGAGGAAGGGTGTGGTTTAGTGGGTAAGAATCCCACACGCAATGGCAAGCTACGGGGCTCATTGTGTCTTTTGAAGATTCCAATCCAACCTACGTAAAAATAAAAAAAAAAAAAAAATAAAAAATATAAATATAAAACAAAAATTGGTATGAATAGACTTAGGTATTTCAAAAGTTTGTGTGATAATAAAATTAATAGAATGTTATACAAGATTTAATCAATTTAAAATGTTATGCAAATGTGTTAATTGAAAAAAATGTTTGTAAGCTTAGCAGGATTTTTTAAAAAAAATCTCATGGAAAGTTGGTAATTGTATTATGTCATTTTTAAGCACGGCATATTTAAAATACGTTTTTCAAATTTAATTAGAAGTTACAGCTTTTAATGTAACAGATGAGATAGCAACCTTCCTACTCCAGGCTAATATTTCCGCGTGACGTCTCTGATTTTACTTTTTTCTTGCATTTTCAGTGATACCAACTTTTTAAGTGTAATTATTTTCTCTTCTCTTGAGTCGAATCGAAGTTTCCTAATTCAATTGGAATTTAAATTTTAAGATGTCAGAAACTTTTAATTATCAAATTTATTATATATATATTTTATAATATTACAATAAATTTAATAATTCAATATCTAAAATAAATTGAATAATATTATTAAGCAAATTAATGAAAACATAAAATCAATATTATTCTTAGAAATATTTTTTATTTAAAATTGCAGAATTCATAAACAAATATTTAATTTAAATAACAAAAATAAGGAATTATTTTCATTGTAAAAATCTTGATTAATTAAATCGTATATTTATAAAAAATTAAAATTTAATTTACCCAATTTTTCTTAAAACTTGCTCTAATTATTCGTAAAATATAAAATAGAAAATTTTACAGTTTTTTACAATAGATTTTGTATCGCTGGTATAATTTTATATCCATTTTGTTCAAACATACATTTGGGTCCCAATGAGATAATTAGTAATACTGGATATTCGAGAAAATATCCAGTATTACACAGTAAAAACAATGCTTTATTGTAGTAGTTGAGTTTAATTATAAATTTTTAATAAAACATTTTTTTTTTTCCTTCAGTGGTTGAACTTGTAAATATTTCATAAAGAAAATGGATTCGAATTAGCAAGTTTTCCTAATTTATTATGCTAATTTAGAATTTAGATACATATTTAATGATACTAAAATATCTTTCTTGGGCTAACTTGAAACTGGACATATGGTAAAATATACAAATTGATAATATACAATAAAATAAATTAAAAGTCTGAGAAAATTTATCTGAAAAAATATCATAATTTATCTGAGGAAAAATTGTTGCATAGTGGAAGTCATTTTCCTACCTTTGGTTCGTTTCCCTGACTATTTTGACCAGCCACTGTACACATATGTAATGTTTAATTATTTAGAGTTCATTTAAATTAAATATAAAAAAATTGTAAATTAGTTTGTCCATATTTCATACATATTTTTATCTCATTTCAATATTAGAAATTTGAGTAGAAAATATATCTTATTGAAGAAGCATTGCAAAATTCAAAGTGGAAAAAAATTTTTTTTTTTAAATATCTTTTTATATAGTTAAAACTTTATCTATATGGTTAAAGTTATTGTCAATATATTTAACACTTTTATTAATTGAAATGCTCCATGCTATAATTATAAATTGTTTTTATTTTAATTAAAATAATTTATTTTTTTACTTTTATTTTATTTCTTAATTTCATGTTTAATTTTATATTAACAAAATAATTTCCTTGTAAAGTTGTTGGCTTTCACAAAAGATCAACACAATATAAAAAAATGTCCTTAATTTGAACAAGACAACTGAAAAAAGTTTCAAAAACATTTCAAAAAGAGAAAACAACATGAAATAAATAAATAAATCACGCTATATGATAACATCCTTTTATTTATATACCGTTAAACTTTTACATTAATTTTATGTTAATTGTTATGCAAAAAACAAAAAACATCAAAAGAAAGAAAGGACCAACACGCATATAACGTAAAGAATCCTTGAACCAAAAAAAAAAATCAAAAATCAAAGGAGGATATTATAATTATGTTATAATTTTTTTGAGTGTTTCCCATTGTTGTAAAAACATTCAAATTAAAATCCCAAATGAATTTATACTTTTGAATTACATAAACATAAATGTATGTATATGAAAACAGAATGTCCGACATGGAAAAAAAGATGTGATAAAGGCGTTCAAAACAAGGAAAAAATTAGCCTGGGATTAGGGGACTATTGTAAAAAAAATAATAATAAAAAATCTTTGAAAGTTAATCATAATTTGAAAGTTCCGCAAGTGTTCTAAAATAAGCCCTAAATTTAAGTAAGATTGAATCCTATATGTTATATAGGAATTAATTTACCATTTTGTTTCTTTTAAAGTATAGTCAAATATCATTGAACACCTAACTGTCACGAATAATATTTAAAATAAATCTGCTTATTTATTCTTGCTTAGTTTAAGCATTATTCAAGATTACATATTTTCTTCATGATTTTCGAAGGCTGGTCACTATGTATACATGTAATATGAAATCTAATTATTATTCCAATTTCAAATATTAATACATTATAATTTCCATCAGACGTAGTTTAAGTTAACCTTCAACGTCATACAGCTGAGTTCACTTATCTCAATTTTGCTAACATATATATATAAATATATATATATTTTATAATAACGTATAACTTAATGGCAAATTCTTCTCATTATTAATTCATAAAAATTTATTCCAATGAAACTACGTTTTAGGGGATTATAAAAATTTTAAGTAAATTTTAAAAAGGAAAATTTAAGAAATTATGAAAAGAATTCGAAAATTGAAGTTGATTATATTGTTAATGTCTTTTTTTGTAAAAGGTTTTTTTGTTTTTTTCCTTACAACTTCCCTAGGAAGCATAGGATATCCACTAAGGCTTTCCCTCTATTTCTACTTTGAGCTATTGCCTTTATTTGTGACCATATTTTGTTTATTTTCCCTAATTCTGTCAACATTGTTCTTTACCAGCTATTGTAAAGTCTCGCTATAATTCTCTAAATACATTAAATTTGCTCTTGCCAATCTTGAACTTGTGTGGATATCATATTTTCTGGACGCTTGATTATGTTCCCGATCTATCTGTGTTCTTTTCTTCTAATTTGCATTTCGATCTGATGTTCCCGGTTCAAACACCAGAGTTGACTGTTGAGAAGTTATTTCGCCATAGGTTTTTTTAACATTCACAACCCTCCAAATTGTCATCCTAATACAAAAGAAATTAGATTTTTTAGAAAAATTTGTATGTGTACTTATCTAAATTAATATTATTCATTTATTAATTATATTAATTTTAGTATATCAGTCGAATATACAACATAACCTACACAATATGATTTCAAATTTTCAGCACGTTTTTTTAATGCGTATAAAAAAATTAAATATTTATTTTAATATACGATTAGAAAATTCTAATGTTTAAGTAGTATCCGCGTAGGACCAAATGACTATATATAAAAGATATCTGGTATTGCCAGCTTTCAAAAAATATATAGCTTTAATGGCGCATATTATCCTTTAAGGACGAAAAGGACATTTAAAAGTATCCTTGTTATTTTAGTCTATTTTACAAAAACCGTTATAACTAGCGATCTGTTCAATATATATATATTCAATCAAAGCTATTAATTAAGATGACGTAAAATAGCCTACGATTATCAACATGATCCAGTTTAATGTATTTGGACCAAAATAATTTTTTTTTTTATATTTCTTCGAAAATTTACATTTTATTGGAGCATAGCATGACGTATTTATCTTATAAATTTAAAAAAATAAAGTACCCGTGAATCTGTAATCAACACAATGATGGTTAAATACCGACTAATTCTATTTAGTACCTACCTATTGATTACTGAATAATTTAAAACAAAACTTGTATATGTATTTTTAATTTTCTACTCAATTGAAAAGTACTAAAATATTATGAGTACTAAAAATAATTGTACTACTAAAATCTTTTATCCATTTGATAGCTCTCTCTCTCTATTTGAGAGAAATTTAAAGCAGAAGAAATTAAAATTGTGGGAGAAAAAGAAATTAAATGTTTTTTTACGATATAAAAGGACAATATGAGCTGCACAAGATGAAAAGATTATTAAAGCATAAATTCTCCACTTACAGCATTTACTGTTTATCAAATTCTGTAAACTGTTGGCAGTTATTAACAGAATCGTGTTGAAAATAAACCGTTAAAGTTTAAATTTTTAACAATTTTTGTGTGAATGGATATTGAAATAATAATGTAAGTTTGCAATATTTTAACATAGTATTATGGTATGTAATGTAATTTTTTAACAGAACTTTTACATTTGATTAACATTAAATGAAATAGAATTGTAGCAATTGTAGATATCTATGAATAATAAAAAGAAATGGAACTTGTAACTATGTATAAATAATGACTTATAGAATATAATACAATTAATAGAATGGAACTTGTATTTTACAAAATAATAATTTTGTTTTTAAAAACTTAATTTCTTAGGAATATATGTGAAACGTAATACTATTAATAGTTTGTTTACGTGTAAAACTTTAACTTATTTGTTTATTAACATGCTTTAGTTAACAGGATAAGAATTTTTAAATAAAAACACCTTAAGATTTTTTTTTGAAACTGTACTTCTTATTTATATATCAATTTCATAACAAAAAATACTAAAATACACCATATATTCGATAATAGACAAAACCTATTATACTTCAGAATAATTTATATTTCCCCTAAAAATTAAAAAATATTACTAGATTTAAAAACTCATTCTCAACTATTATTTAAACGATTAGGTATCTGACAAATGGCATAGTGATAAAGATTCATGTGGAAGGTCTCGGATTCAAACCGTGATCAGATCGTATTTAAATAAAAAGTATCTTAAAATTGTATAATTATATCGTGATGTAAAGTAAGATTTAATATAAATATTTAAATAAATCTTGTGTAGGATAATAGATGGCACACAAAATTAACATTAGTATTTTCATAATGTTATACAATAGCTACCACCGAGTAGCCAACGACTTAGTAAATATCACGATTAAAAAAACTGAAACTTAGTCTAAATTGACTTGGTGAATGCCATATAATCGTTAATGGAGTGGAATAGGAATAAAAGCAAAATGAAACCAAGGAAAAGTCTAGTAGAGGGGATTGTGTTAACTCTGGGATACCCGTGCGTATGATAGAAATATATCATTCGATTAATTACTTTTGGTAAAATTGTTAGTACACAAATAATTAGACTTTTAACTATGTACAAAAAAATATAAGTTGAATGACAGCTCTTCGAATCTCCTTCATTACACCGACTATAACGGCCATTCAAGTTAACTCCTATTGACATAGAGTAATGCTCATATAAAAAAAGAAGTTACTTGGCATCTACTTGAACCAAGACAACTCAATAGCGGAAAAGTGGATTTCAATAGCGATGACGGCTGTTACGTAAAGAGGAATTTGTGAAAATTTCAAAATTCTAGCTTCTTTATTTTTTAATTTATTGAGCGGACGGACAAACGTACTGAAGGGCCGTCGGACATACATAGCTAGATCGATTTATTTTTCGATTCTGATCTGATCCATACCTTTGATTCTATATAGTTACAAAAATTATTGTAAAATTATCTGAAATTAAATAAAAAATTGAATAAAAAAAAATATCTACTTCCCCCTTTTTCCTGCGTCACAAACGTTATGGCAAATATAGTATATCCTTTTGCCTTTACAGGTATAAAAATTTCTATTAAATCATTTCCTCCTTTTCAGCATATTTCTACAAAGATTCTGAGAAAATTGATGATTACCTAAAAGAATAACTTAAAAGTTTCCAATACAATTCTTAAGACTTAAATATTTAATATCCAAAAAATATTAATATCTTTTAAATTTTTAATTATTATCTCAAAACATTTTAAAAAACCAATTCTTAATAATGGCTTCCTTCACTTTATAGTTACAAAAATTTTCTTTTACTCATCAAATTCTAAGAAAAATTAATAAAATTAAAATTTAATAAAAGAAAATCAAATATTATGACCTAAATTAAAAGATAATAAGTATCTGTATAGTTTTTTTCCAATTCAAATCCCAGAAATAACTTTTTCTTCTTTTAAAAATGGATCTATTATTTTGTCCAACCCTTATCTCAATTTTTTTTCATAGTTCCGATCGGATTTTATGAAAGAGCTGTAAATGGGAAATAAAAAAAATGTGAAAACAAGTGATGAAAAAAAACAAGGGTTTTTAAAAAAGCATATTTTCAAAATAATATAGTGTTTCATACTAAGTATTTTATCGGAATATAATGTTGAAGCTGCAACATTAACGTTTAATTTAGGAAATATATACGTCAGTGACTAAGTTACTGCTTACTTATAAAAACAGTAAATTTTTAATTTTTTAGCCCTATTAGCTACTCTATGGGGAAGATTGCTAAATTTCTCAAGTATATAATCCTCACTACTCCCCTTCCCACAAACTGTTTTAGGTTATAGGAATTAAATTGTGAATTCCACCAAAATTTTGAATTTTACTTTTACTATTTAAGCAAAAATGGTTAAAACTGAGAGACACTTTCTTCAATTTAAAGAACCCCTTTCAAATTTAAAAAAAACTTTTAACATATGTTAAATTATAATGTTGGACCTTTAAATTTTGTATAGTAAGGAAAAAATATTTAAACAGGTATTCAAGTTGCAGGTGTTTAAAAATAGCAAAATTTGAATTTTCGAGCCCTTATAGCTCCTGAATGGGGCTTGACAAAAAAATTTTGTTCACTGACTCCTACTAATTTCTGAGGATCTAACTCCTCCCAAAATTAGCCCTAGCTTGAACCGTTTAGAAGATATGCAGAGCCAAAAATTTTTCAAAAATTGAGTTTTGCATATACCTACCCATGGTTAAAATTTCTTTACTCTATTTCAAACGGTGTAAAAGTTTTTGTAAACATACGGACGAACATAGTGAAGCTATATAGGCACATTTTTACAACATTTTTTGAAAATGTGCTAAAAACCAGGAAAACTTGTGAAAGCTAAAGGTTTAAAAAAGTTTTTTTTTTTGTTTTTACTTTTTTTCAACTTTTCTCTTTGGACATGAAAAAATTTTCCTTTTTTTTTGTATTTCTACAATAAAGTTGAATGTGCTTCTGTTTTATGTTTTCTTTTACAGTTTTTTTTTTAAATTTTAATCTTATCGTGTGCAATGTTTAATCTAACCTCATGATTTTAGTTCATTTCTATGTTTCTTCTTTTAATTTCTATGTTGTGAAAAAAACATGAAGAAATTTCAAGAAAAAACTGTAGTTTTTCATATTCTATTATTTTTATACCCGTATGACTATATAATAAATTTGCCATTACGTTTGTGCCGCAGAGAAGGAGAAGGGGGAGGGGGTTTAGATATAGACTCAAGTGTATGGATCGGATCAGAATCGAAAAATAAAAAATAAATCGATTTAGCTATGTATGTCCGTCCGTCCGTCCATAGCTAGCATCTTGAAATTTCGCAAATTCGTTTTTTTGCAATAGCCGTCATCGCTATTTAAATCCGGCCATTTTGCGTGCCTGAAATTTTGCCAAAAGTAGTTTAGTTTTATGGCCAAAGTTTCTGCAAAATTTGGTTGGTCTACTGCAGTGGGTTCGAGTAGCTGCCCTACAACTTCTTATTTTATATGAGCATTACTCTACACCTAATGAAGCTGGGTGCCTGAAATTCTGCTAAAAATAGTTTAGTGTAATGGTCAAAGTTACAGCAAAATTTGGTTGGTCTACTGTAAAGGGTTCGAGTAGCTGCCATACAACTCCTTCTTTTGTATAGGTATTCCACTACGCATAATAAAGCTGCATGATTGAAATTTTGCCAAAAGTAATTAATCGGATGATATAATGTATATGTTACGGCCATACGGGTATCCCAGAGTTGACACAGTCTACTCTACTACACTCTTCCTCGTCTTTTAATTTGAAACCAAACAATAATAAAGTTGTAACTATTATAAGTATAAAGTTATAATGCTTTTTCTATAAAATCTTAATGTGATATAATTTATTTAGGATTGTCTATGGAATATCTACGGTAACTTATTTTACTCAGTTTACATTTTACTACAGATGTCCGAGGGGTTTCTAAAATGTTTTAGAAGTCATGCTATAACACCAAATAATATACGGCTAAATCGACCATTTTAAGATATTTTTAAAATAAAAATTTAAGCCAATTTGGTCCTAAATTATAAAATTAATGTATATATTTTATTATACATATATATTAGAAATTATCTGTTTTTTTTATTTCATACGTGGTATTGATCTATTGAAATAAATTTAAGAAAGTGCAATTGGCTTCGTTAAATGTATTCACCAAAAACATTTTAAAAACTTTGAGATAGATCCTAAGATTGTATAAGCTTTCCTTATCACATAATGAGGTTTCTGTTGTAAGATCTGTATAAACTCTGTTAATATTTATGTATCTTGTAAATTATTTTATATGAAAGCCTCGGATCCCTTGGATCAATTTGTCCCATCTGCGAAGTAGCGCTTTCTTTTGGCAAAAAACAACGTTCATATAAAATATCATTAAAGTCGGTTGAGGTTTTGATGAATTTTTAGAACTTTGACAATCCTAAAATACTAGAATCTCTAGACTCCATAATACTATAATCAATTTACAAAAGTTTCTCTTGATTGGTACCCATCTTTGTAGCTTTTGTTCCAAATTTGAACTGACTCCAATGGTTAGAACTCGAGATTTCTCAAAAAGTCTGGCGTTTTTGTATGGGAGCCTTCCGATCCCGTAGTCCGATTTAACCCATCTACGAACTTAATCTTATTTTTGACGAAGAAAGTATTTTTACTGAATTTCATCAAAATCGGTTGATATTAACATGAGTTATCGTGTTCACAGAGACACATACATAGACACACACGAACACATAAAAATATTTTTGGTATTACGCATTTCCAACAAAATGGACCAATTTTTCTGTATTCCCCATCTGTATACTGTAGGGAACGTGATATATGCCTGTATTCAAAATAAATTTATCAAATCTGAATAATTTTAGGATTGCATTGCTTACTTAGATTCTTCTTCTTTATACTTGTGCATATACTAATAAGGTATACTAAAATTACTCCTCCGTTTGTAATGAATCGATTTTAACATGGAATAAATAGTGTCAAACGTATGTATCGCATTACCATCGAAAGGTGATTCAATTTCGGAGAGTGTGCCTGTCCACCATTCCAGGCGTCAGCAGGATAACTCAAAAAGTAAAATGGGTACGAGCTTTTAAATTCACACAAAGTAATTTTTAAACAATTATAAATATATATAATTTTTAGTTTTCCTATTGTTTTTGGTTAAAATCGAAGGCTTCGTGAAGTTGCCATACAATTTTTTTGAACTAATACGAATTTCTTTAAATAAGTTTTGGGGGATGAAAATCACACACGGTTAATAGGGCAATACCTTTTATAAAGTTTATTACATATTAAAGATGGGTATGCACGGGTATCTAAAAGTTAACAAGTGCAACTATAATCTTCCTCGTTTAATAATATAAATACTTATAGCTATCCCCACATTTTTCATTACCTTCAGTTTTAAATATTGATATAAAACACGAGTATAAGTACCTCCATTCAATTTATTTTTAAACCAATAATCTTTTTTTTTTGTTCTTTTCTTTGCAAAAGATAAATTATGTAAAAATTTTCATATGAATTTTCAATATTTTCCATTATTTAAAAAAGTCAATTTTAAGTATAATATATGTATTATATTTTATCCAAAAAAACATACTCCAAATTTATTTATGACTTAATTTTGTTCCTAAATTTTTGTTCAGGAATTTTTATTGTTAATAATGGAACAGCCTTTTGAATATCGCTATGTCTGGTAAAAAGTTTAACTATAAATTTGAAATAATAAATCTATAGATATTTTACTATAAACATATTTTCTAGAGAGGGTATCCATATGTTTTAAAAAATTCGAAAAAGTTTTTATAGACTTACTTTTTAAGACTTAAGCATCTACTGAAGAAGGATTATATGATTAATGCAATTTGGAAAACTTAATAATATTGCAGACATTGCAGAAAAAAGGCTGTTTAACTGTTTGTTTAATATTCTGCTTTCATATTGATTTGAATTTTAGTAGGTAGTTAATTTGCATACAAAAAAAAAGGGTTTTACACAAAAAATAAAATTAAATAAAATAAATAAACATTTTATATTATTTTAAATTGCTTAACGATAAATTTTATATGAGTTTTCTATCAAAATTTGATTTATATTTTTTAATAATTTTGTTAGCCTTTGATTGATTGATGATTGATTGATTGAATTTTGTTTGAAAACTTATTGAAAAAAAAAAATTAAATTTTGCAGAAATTTTAGCAGAACATATAATTTTACTTGTAGATATATTGTGATAATTTATTTTAGAAAACAGATCTTTTATTACAAGAAAAAGGAGTGCAAACACATTCTTCTTATTTTCATTTTATAAAAATTTTATTTGAAATAATGTAAAAGAATTTTATAAAAATGTTTAAATGATAAAAAAGCGTAAAAATAAATCCAAGATGGATTGTATATTGTAAATTTTCATTATTTTATATTGGAACTCTTCCTTCTCCTGGTCTAATTTGTCCCATCGACGAAGCAGTTTTTTTTTATACAAAAAAAATTATTAGAGCTTGATATTCCCTAAACTCTGAGAAGCTCTAGACCCCATGATACAAGAATCAATTTATGAAAGCTACTCTTCACTGGCTCCGACCAATAGTTTATGCCCCAAATTTGAGTTCATTCCGACTATAAGAATACGAGATTTTTGTATAATATATTATTAAATAAATATATACATTTTAATTCCAACAACAAAATTCAAGGGATGATTTTCTTTTAATAATAATGAAAAACAACAACAAAAATGTACAATAAAAATTTTTTCAATTCAATTCAATTTCAATTCATTTAATTTATTATTTTGAAGGAAAATGGAAAATCCTGAAGTCCTTTTTGGTATGGCGTTCAAACATACAAAAAAAAAACCTTTATGAAGAAAATATCCTTGATCAATCAGTGAAAATTTATTAAGTCGATTTTATTTTTTATTTTTCTTTTTTAACAAATATTTTAATTTCATAGTCATTAAAAGAAAAATGAATTTTCATTTAGTAATTTCAATGCTTTTATTTCTGAATTGTTTAAAAAAAAAAGTGAAAAAATTTAAGGTCACATTAAGGATAATTTGAAGTATCATTTAATGACTTATTAAATTAAATTGGAGGCTCTTTATACCCATTTCCAGTAATTATAGTTAATGATTTAAAATATTTCCAGTCCT
The DNA here is from genome assembly GCA_963082915.1 of Dolichopus griseipennis. Classification (NCBI taxonomy): domain Eukaryota; kingdom Metazoa; phylum Arthropoda; class Insecta; order Diptera; family Dolichopodidae; genus Dolichopus; species Dolichopus griseipennis. The sequence continues at coordinate 54,315,504 of OY720442.1, read as the reverse complement.
CACTCTATAAGGAAGTTCGAGTGACTTGTGAAAATTATTGTGCAAATAATAATTTTAATTGTTATAATGTCTGCTTTATTTTATGATTTTAATCTCCAGTTTTTTGGAGTAAACATTATTTAATAATATATTATAGTATGGGATGTAAAATATTAATTTGTCATTTGCAGTTTTTCTTAATATAACCATGTTAACGATTTTTTTTAACATTTTTAACATTTTGCTCGAAATTTCCAAATTTTTCCAACATAATGTAAAATTGTTACTGGAAATTATTAATAGCTTTTAAAAAACTTTTGAACTATGTGGATAATTACTTAATTATTAATAAATATTTTGGATAAAAATGTCTTTAGAATTGACTTAGATAAAACTTGACTTGTAATGAAATTAATACCCAAAGTATTTCCAAATAATGAGGCCCTGTACAAATTTGCCTCAGATCCTAGATTTTCTGATTCTGAGCAGTACCTATCTTTCCACTATTCAGACCATTACCATGACGTTAAAAGTGTTACTAAATTCTAGGTTGCAAAAATTTCAGTCTTTACATACAAAAAAAACAGTTTTATTTTTTTAATGAGTTTCCCTACTTATGAGCAATCTACTGTAAAATCACTAGATCTATTTTTAACACTTATTATTGTTGTTTTATAACTATAGATAATGAACGAATTAATAAATCAGAATTTTTAGATTGAAATAAAATGCTGAACTTTTTTTAAGAAGTTTTCTCAATTTCTTAAATCTTGGTCCTTGGAAATTAAAATTAAAACTAATAAAACTATATAAAATTTTACAATTTTTTATAATTTTGTTTTTTCTTAGGGAATATAAAACCTTCAAAATGGTACCTGAAAAATTATACATCTTGGTGGTTAATTGGGATAAGGACCCAATCTTCTTGCTTCGGATAATGGTTGAAACATTGAGACATATTTGTTATCAAGAGCTGAATGGAGAACGCAGAAGGACTAAGTTGACTTCTCTCTTGAATTATTTAAAATCATAAGTATTAGAAAACACGTAAGGTGGTAATTCGTTCCACAATTTTAAAATGCGATTTATAACAGATTTTCTGTATTTAATTTTGCCATAATATTTTTAATTTCTTGAGAAGGACTACCTAAAAATACTTACGTAAAGACAAGCGGTGACTTAACGACTTAAAGTTATGTAACGTCATTATCATATTAATAATTGAAACAGTTCTTTTTTTGTATCTTATCCAGATTAAATATTCAAGTTTGTTGGTTCTATCGTCGAATATAGGTGTTACAAATTTGAAGCAGATGTAGAGTAGTTTATACTCCAGCTTAAGAGCTAAATCTAGACGAACATTGTAATTATTCATGTATTATTATAAAAAACATTCATACGTGTACCATTTTTCCTATTTATTGAATTTATAAAATATTTTTGCATGCTTAGATTAAATTTTTAAATTACAATATTATTGCATTTCATAAATATAATATTATGTATATAGTTATGAAAAGATCTTTCAATTTATTTTGGCTCCAAATTATTCATTTTGTCTAACTACATAATATTAATATATCTCTCCACAATGCATTAGAAGTATACATATACCTACTAGTTTAAACTTCTAGTTTCTTTCACTCTTATTGAAATAATTTTTAAAATATGTTTTGAATAACAATTTGAATTTAATATATTTTATCAATTTCAATACTCATACACGGTCAATAAATTCAAATAAACATCTCTTCTTTTAAGTAAAATATCTTATTAGACTGTAAAAATTGAATTGTAATAATTGAACATGTACTAGTTCATGCAGTTTAAAGAAATTTATTCAATTTTTAGTTTTAAATTCAAACAATAAATAAGAAAATATTAAAAAAACATATAAAATATTTTTTTTTTTTGCTCATGCATCAAAATTTAAAATTTTATTCAATTATTTCAACTTTTAAATACAAATCTTTTGACAAATCATTTTGCAAATACATTTTACAAAATACATACATATCTATACAATATATTTTGTCCAAGTAAAATCTTCCAAAAAATTTGTAATGAGGTCAAGGCAGAGAATAAAAAACCATTTAATGCAAAATACATAAAAATAAGAATGTTTAAAACTTTCCAATAAGTACAATTCCTTTGATAAAATTATTTGATATAAATAAGTATATAATATTTTTTTCATTTAATTTTCATGTTCTTTTTATGATTGAAAAGCAAAAAATCAATGCAATAAAATTATTTTTATTTTTTTAAATTTCAAAAAAAAAAATTAAATAAATTCACTCAATTCCTCGGAAATGAGTTATTTGAAGAAAATCTAAAAAAAAATAGTCGGGTAAAAAGGAATTCCAAATAATTCAAAGTAGTATATAAAATCACAACTTTAAATAAGCATTTATTTTTACAATTATATACAATTTCATAATATACAATTTCATTAAATTTCTAAAAAAAGGAAATAATACCACAGAAATGTGCATTGCCCCAAAAAAAGGAAATAAAGCCCAAAAACTTAATATGAAAAATAACCCCCCATATTAAAAATCAAAATATGAAACCATACCCTAAAAATTCCGGTATTGTTCCATTATTTTAGCGCTTTACTTGTGTTGGGCCTTATTTCATATGAAATATACCCCAAACCAAAATAGTTTTAAAAGTGAAATAACGCATTAAAACTTTAAAATAAAATAAAATTCGAACTCCGTCAAATAAATAATTGAAGCTAGATTTTGTATCCATTGAATTCGCCGTACATATTTCATACAAAAAATAATCCTAACCAATTCAGAATCTCTCATTTGTAATGATCCAACTAGTATATGTTATCTATGTTTTGGCCATTTCACCTAATTTATTACGGGAATAGTTCATTTTGAACTTGGGATGTTATTTCATATTGGAATAATTGCCAATGTTTTGCGGTATTATTAATTTTTGTTTTATTGGGATTATTGCTTGGGATTATTTTCGATATTTGAGGGCTATTTTCAGTAACCGTTTTTCAAGACGATACCATTTGGTTAAAAAAATTAAAGTTTAAAAATTTTATTACAAAGAGCAAACGAAAAAATGACTATTAAAAATGTATTGCTTTATATATTCTTATATGGTAAAAAAATTTAAACACATACAAATGTTCTAAAAATTTTTTTTTAAAAAATGATTTTTGGAACACAAGTAACTTAAAATTAAAACGAGGAAAATTATAGTTGCCCTTGTCAAGTTTTAGATACCCGTGCATACCCACTAACCGTTATTTATTTTCCCTATGCTATTATAAATATTACAAAAAAAATATAAGAAAGTAAAATAGTTAAAAAAAAATTTAACTTATTAGGTATCCCATAATTTTTGATTAACTTATTATCCCATAAAAAAAAAAAAAAATAGCCCACCCTAAAAGTTGGTCCGAGTGATGTCCAACTTTGCCAACTAACTTGTCCTATTACTTTATCTGCCCAGTTTTGATTTTAACCTCGTAGCTTCATTAGATTCACAGTTATCGAATTGATTACTTTGTATGGCAGCTGCCCGAAAACGGGTCCGTAACATTTTGAAACTTCATATAAGTGCTCGATTCCAAGAAATTCATATTGGTGCAAAGAAGTTGTATAGCAGCCTCCCGAAAATGGGGCCGTAACATTTTGAAATTTCATATAAGTGCTCGATCCATTATATAACTAACAGTGTGTAATTTTTATCCTCGTAGTATAATCAGTTTCTAAGAAATTCATATTGGCGCAAAGAAGTTGTGTGGCAGCTCCCCAAAACCTTGATCTGGTCTTAAACAAAAAGAATAGGGAACCTCAAAAATGTCCAAAAAATGTTTTGTGTGATTTTCAAAACTCTTGCTCTAATTTTTCAATTCTATCTCTTATAATTAATTTTTAATTCACCAATATATTAAACTTAAGCAAAATCAACTTCATATGATCATATTCATATAATAATCATCATATCCAGAATCTATCAATCTATCAATATCAATAAGCCATTTACTTAAAAAAAATCTTTGTCTTCTTTTTTGCTTATCTTAAATAAACTACGCATCATTTAAATCATATGAAATTCTAACTCGAAATCGTTATCTACATAAAAAACAAAAAACAAAAAAACAAAATTCATATAATTTCATGTTAAATACAAGATGCATATCAAAATTTCAAATTTTTGTATGAAAATGTTGGAGTTGAAAAAGTTAGTTGTTCGACAGCTATCCGAAGTTTTAGTCCGATCTTAACCAAAAAAAAATAGGGAACCTAGAAATTGATTGAAAAATATTTTGTGAAAATTTCAAAACTGTAGCTCTTTTAGTTTTTGAGTTATCGTGCTGACACACAGACGGACGGACGGACGGACAGACACACATAGCTAGATCGACTGATTTTTCGATTCTGAGCCGATACGTACCCTTGACACTATATCTAGCTCGTCTAGATCGATGCGTTACAAACGGAGGAGCAAATCTAATATACCCGATGTCATATATGTATGCACGGGTATAAAGATAAGAATTTCAATAAATGCCTTTATTTTTGGGGTTTCCACGAATGTGGCTTCAGTAAAAGTTCTACTGATTTTTCTGTCTATTAGAGGGGTTTAGCTTCGCAACGAATGTGGCTCCCGAAAAAGTTCTTCCAAGAAATTAGTTTTTTTTATAATACCTATCCACAAGTAAAATTCCTTCTATGTTAAACGATTTAAAGGTTTTGTAAACTTAAGAATGGACAGATATTTTTTCAAAGTTTTTTAAAATTTGGTTAAAAATTGGTTTGGACATACAACATTTTTTATATCGATTAAAAAATTATAATCAAATTACAATAGATATCAGCATTTATATTCTAAAATTAACTAGTCATGATGTTTTAGAACATCTTCTAAAAATTTAAAAAAAAAATGTATTTATTTAATTGTTTTTTATAAAATATATTCTAACAAATTATTATTTTTTTAATATAGGTATACCTACTCTTTTTAAAGTTACATATTATGGAACATTGTTTAATTTTGGAAATGTACTTTTCAAAAAACTTTTGGTATTTTGTTCTAAGTAAAGATAAATATTTCATTTAACACTTGCAGAACTATCTTTATACCCATGTGAAGAAATATAGGTCGCAAATATTTTAAAATTCGTCCTCCGTTTGTAACGCTGTGAGGTGTTAGGAAATTGAGTCACAAGTCCTTAAAGGAAGTTTAAAAAATCTGTCTCATATCTTGGATCACCTTGGCTTACAAGCTCTATAAAAAAGTGCTCAACTTTTTGGAAGCAGGTAAAATAATGTAATAGGGCAAGTGCGTTGACAAAGTTAGATATTATTCGGACCAAATTTTGGGTTGTGCCAGAATTTTTTAACCAAAGTTGATGGTAGATCTTTTGCATTTAAAAGTGTTTTTGTATAAAAGTAAATTGCTGAAATGGGAGACAGTTCTTCTTCCAGTTAGTCTTAATCCAGCAATTTACTTTTATACTAAAACACTTTTAAATGCAAAAGATCTACCATCAACTTTGGTTAACGAAAATTTTCAATATTTTAATCTTAAAAGTTTTCAAACATTAAAAGAACTGTTTCTTATACCAGCAATTTACTTTTATATTAAAACAGTAACAAACTCCCAAGATCTACTTTCAATTTTTTATTTTCTATATTTTAGGGGGCTAGTACTACTTTAATAAAATGATATATTGAAAAAAATATATTTTTTTATTTTACTTTATTTTATACTTCATATAAAATTTAAACTTTGGCCATTACACTAAACTATTTTTAGCAAAATTTCAGACACCCAGCTCCATTAGATGGAGAGTAATGCTCATATAAAAGAAGGAGTTGTATGGCAGCTATACGAACCCTCTGCAATAGACCAACCAAATTTTTCTGTAACTTTGGCCATTACACTAAATTATTTTTGGCAAAATTGCAGACACCCAGCTTCATTAGGTGGAGAGTAATGCTCATATAAAATAAGAAGTTGTATGGCAGCTACATGGACCCACTGCAGGAGACCAACCAAATTTTGCAGAAACTTTGGCCATAAAACTAAACTACTTTTGGCAAAATTTCAGACACGCAGCTGTAATAGGTACAGAGCTAATACAAAGAGGTTTTGCTAATACAAAAAAAGAAGTTGTATGGCAGCTACCCGAACCCATGGACCAAAATGGCTGGATTTATATAGCGATGACGGCTATTGCAAAAAAATTAATTTGCGAAAATATCAAGATTCTAGCTACTTTAGTTTTTGAGTTATCTTGCGAACGGACAGACGGACGGATATACATAGCTAAATCGATTTATTTTTCGATTCTGATCCGATCCATACACTTGAGTCTATATCTACCCTCCCTCCTTCTCTGCGTCACAAACGTAATGGCAAATTTATGACTCTATAGTCATACGGGTATAAAAATGTCTACAGGTTGATAATAAAATACAAAATTTGTTTCAAAATTAATTTTGAAAAAAAGATTTAAATTTAAATATTAATATAATTTGCTACACTTATACATACAATCAAATTTATTTATTTATATATTATTATTTATTCAAATTTTTTAATCATTGATAATGTGATTAAAAGATTTATTTATGATTTGCTTATTAAAAAGCTCAAGCTTGTTAAAAACCTTAAATTTAAAATATTTCAGTATTTTTGAGTAAAATTAAACCTTTTTAAAATAATATTGAAAATTTAAAATAAAATATTTAAAAGAATATAATAAATTAAAAAACCTTTTTTTGAATTAATTATATAAATTTTTGTACACAAGCGTTCTATAATAACCATCACAATGACAACTCAAAGTGATGAAAATAGTCTAATTTGCTGTAGAATTTTATATAGTTGTATAGGAACTATTGAGAACTCCTTAAAATCCAAAAGATTTTAATTTTTAAAAATAAGCTCAAAAATCCAGCTGTAAGCTTTTTTTTTTTAGTTTAGGAATAGTATATGTAAATAAGAGATCTGAATGTCTAGTACAAAAAATCTAAAAATGTAATGCCTTTATATTAGAAGTTATTAAAGCTTTTGGAATAGTTGATTGGTGTACTTAAAAATTTTCAGAACCTTGTTTTGGAAAAGTGTTACTTGAATTAAATATTAGATTCTAGAATATTAATACATACATTCGGTCCTTTTTCACATGTAATTTGTCTATTTCCAAATCAATTGGTATTTGCGCAAATTAAGCTGATCGCAAATTTTCAAATTAAATTGGTCCTTTCTCAAATCAATGTGGTCGTTTTTTTAAGATTGTCCCCGTATCTAGAAACCCAGAAGTTCAAATGACATAATTAAAAAAAACAACATGATCCTCAATTTCTTATTAGAAGTCGAAAAAGGAAAAAATTAGATAAATTAAGATAAGTCTCAAAAATTGATACCTAAATTTTTGGGGGCTATTTTTTTTTTGAAGTGGCTTAAGATTCGACATTTTTAATTTTTGTTGTTATATTTGAGATCTACCAATAAATCGATGCCTTTTTTCCAATTTAATTTAAAAATTTAGGACGGTTCGTATTTCAAAAATTACAAAATTCATTTGAAATTAGGCAAAATTAATGTAAAAAAGGATACGTTTTATGGGAAGAGAGTATAGTCTAATAATTTATTTTATTAAAAAGTTGTAGACAATATTTTCAACCATTATATTATTAATAAGACTTATTTTGTTTTGTATGTTTGTGCAACTTTTAAAAAGTATTAATAATAATCATTAAAGCACTACTAATTTTATAACAAACATTATTTAATGTTCATAAGTACTTATTATAAAAATTATGGATAAAAATACTACATTGGTACATATATCATAATATAAACATTTAATTAATTTTAAATTAATTGTGGTTTTTCTATTGATTAATTTATATAACACATAAATTACCATGTAATTGGCACCACATGTAATCTTAGTTAAAAATCCGAAAGATCAAAAAAAAGATACGCTTCCATAATAATTTAATGAATATATATTTTAAATTATATAATAATGAAAATTATATAACTTTTTAAATACAGACGAAATAAATTATTTATTTAAATAGTTGATAGTATTATTAATGATGGTATTTAAATTTAAATTAACGTTAATAGTTTATGTTTCTATACAATTTATGTTTCTATACAATTATACAATAAGTATTTAAATGTTAAGATTCTTTTTAATATAAAGTTTAACTTAAATTGGATCTAATTCGAAAAAAAATAAAGGAAAAATGTGTATTCTAGTATACGGTATGGAATGTAAAGTCAGGAGAAATAAAGGCTGGAGCAATAAGTCTTAAGAGTCTGTATTTAACAATTAAGTTAGGAAATACGGCTTAATTTGTGAAATTTTTCGCTTGTTAAGTCTTATTTCACATTATAAAAAGAATTAAAGCCAAAAGGCTTAGTTCTTCTATTTTGCGCTTTTCGACAATTGATAAACAACAGGAGAACTTTTGGATTTCAAAATATTGTATAGTTTTTTTTTGTAAATTCAATATTAAGAACATTTAGAGTTTTGCGATAAAAATTTTAGCTAAAACTAATTATCGAAAGTATTTTTTGCTCTTTTCACAGTAAGTTTTTTTTTAATAAACTTTAGAATAAGTACATATAAATCTTAAAATTAGGTAAAATGTATAAAATAAAAATTTGATGTTAGATCTTGGTAATTTATTATTGTCTTAAAATAAAAGTAAATTGCAGATAGGAGAAACAGTTCCTTTAATGTTTGAAAATTGTTAAGCTTAAAATATTGAAAATTTTCATTAACCAAAAATTGATGGTAGATCTTTTGCATTTAAAAATGTTTTAGTATAAAAGTAAATTGCTGAAATGGGAGGCAGTTTTTCTTTTGGTCAACCTTAATTAAATTCAATTAGAAAACTTCATGACCCGTATGAGAATCGAACATACACCCCCTTGGTTAATAAGCAAAATGCTTACCCACTAACCCACCGAAGCTCCCAGTTTTTACCATTACTTAACGGTTCTGTATTATAATTAAATAAAAACGACTAACAAATATATTAATTCAAATTTTATTTCCGAAGAGCTACTCAGAATAAGTTGCTGGCATAAAGAACAACATTAAAATATGTTGTGAGCTTTCACCAGAAAACCTCTAAAAATAACAATTAACGCACCTCTAAAAAAACATATGAAAATTTTAGATTTTTCTTTTTCATGATTTTTTCCAAAAGATTTTTAATATATATTTTCAAATTAGTAAATTTCTTGACGTTTAAGGCAATTTATTTAAAATTAAAATATTTTTTTATACAATTCGAAAAAATCAATATAAAAAACAAAAAAATTTTAAAATTACCGAGGCTTTATTTATTAAAACTTCGCCACTTAACCGCCAAAATTTGCACGTTATTTTTCAACTTACATAAAATTTTTATTTACAATAGAAATAAAAATGTCAATAAAGCCAAAATTAGGACATAAAAGAAAAAGCCTGAAGAATAGAAATATTTTCTAAAAGCTTATGATTTCCCATCTGAAAATTTTAACAGCGGTACAAATTTCAATATTAAAGTAAGTATCTTTTTCTTTACCGTAATATTACGGTTACATAATAAAATTTGGGTAAAAAAAAACATTACAAGAAATTTCAAAATGTTTATTTTTATTCTTTCAAGGTTTTGATGCCTATTACACAAGAAAATGTTGAAAGATACTTCCTATTTTTATTTAACAGTATCAATTCGTTAGAATTGAAATGATGTTATAGATACATTAGAAACGTACCAGTCAAGGTTTTTCAGACAATTCATACACATAATAAAGCGTTCTAATATGATAAAATTTTATATATTTTTGTATTAAATGTGAAATAATAAATTTGAACATTTGAATTTTAATATTGATAATATAAAAATACAAAATGTTGGTTAGGAAATTAAACTTTTTCTAAGTATAAATTTATTTTTATTTCTATTATCTATTATATTAGGTTGATATAATGTGTGTCTTGTTGACATCCAACTGTACCCAAATCCAACTTTACCCAAAAATTAATTTGATTATATTATGTATTCATATGTAATAGGAGCAGCCGCCGCATAGGCATTAAAATTTTTTTTTAACTCTTTGACTTTTCTTGGCAAGTGTTTAAATGTCAAAAATAAGGAGAACACATTTCTTGTCTTTTCTGAACATGGGTGTAAAAAACAACAAGTAAGAGAGTCGAATGTGAATACAGAATGAAAAACATGGAAAATCGTTCCTTTTGACAAATGTGAATATTATCAAAATCTTTAGCACAAGAAAAAATGTTTTTGCTGTTAATTGTAAGTGTATTGTTTAGAGAAATGAAAAATTTAAAAATTATTTTTCAAACTAAATAAATCAATTCTTCAAATTATATCTGTAGTAGTATATCTACTGTAAATAGAATTTATTTTAAAATCTATTATTCATATAAAAAACCCTCTTTGTGAATGAACTTCTCCATAATACTTATTTGTTTTGTTACATCTATTTATTTTGTTTATTAGTAAAATAGAGGTTTCTATTATATAATCATTTATATGAATACCAGTTAATTAGTTATGTGTTTTTAATTATTTTAAATAATGGGACTCAAAAGATTTAAAAAAAAATAAAATTTTACAATTCTACCCAAATTGTATGGTTACTAATTAATTATATTATCAGCTAATTTGTTTAATGAATAAAACCTCGTATAATATGAATTGAAACTAGCTACTTATACTAAGTTTAGTTGTAGCTAATAATATTTATAATATTTTATATAATAGCTAATACATACATAAAATAACCAATAAATATACATTTTTAATTTAGAATTTTTGATCTTTAGGAAATAGTGATACTTTAATTTGTATAATAAATGTTTTCAATTAACATAATAATAATTTTATATAAAAACATATATTACTCCATCAACGTATTATTACAGAAATTTTGTTCAAAGTAAGTTGATTTTATGAGTTTGAAATAATCAGTCTTTAATTAATTTCAACTTAATCTTAAACCGAAACCTTAAAAAAATGGAGTTTCTTTAAAACTGAAAAAAAATTACATAAAATATAGGATACATACTACTTTATGGAACCGCTATTTAACAAATTTAATTCCCAGAGACTTACAGCAATTAATGCTTCGCAATTAAATTATTTTATTACACATCTTAAGTAAGTATACATATGTTCAGTCGGAAATCGGAATTACTTAATAGACTGAAACATCAATAGAAACATTTTATTATTTTCAGGTTTTGCAGCTAATTCCGTTTTTTTTAATTTTTTTTATTTCTTAGCATTCACCAAGACTATCTAAACTAGGAATCTGTTTCTTTAATCGTTATATTCACTAAGCCGTTGATTACTCGGCTTTGGCTATTGTATAAGATTATGAATACACAAATATTAATTTTGAGAGCCTTCTATTAGCTTCTACAAGAGCTATTTATATATTTTTATTAAATCTTATTTTAATATTACGATATTAACTATTACGACATAATTATACCATTTTACGATATTTTTATTAGAAACGTTCTTACTTACGTCCTGAGGTTTGAACCTGAAACCTTCCACATGAAAGACGGTGTTCTTACAAATACTCCATTGGTCAGATAATACATCACCTATATGTACTTTGGATTACAATGGTAGCATTGTTTCCCCAGCGATTTTTAAATTAATTTTTTTGCTCAAGCGATAACGTTATAGTGATTATGTACCAAAGATGGTTTCAAAAACCAAACATTTTATTTAAAAAATTATTAAGTAAAATTTTAAAGTAAATAATAAGCTTTAAAAAATTTAACGAAATTCAGAAAAAAACTGTTAACTTTAAAATCAAAAAACCAAACAGAAATATTTTAAAATATTATCACATTTTGATGGGCTCGATGACGATTTGTTTTTATAACTACATTTAAAAGATAACTTAATATCACTATTATAACAAAAGTTTAATGGACAATTCATTTTTAATTCCATTTTATATCTTTATAAATTTAAAAATTTTCTATTTTATTATTTGGTACCTCTTAATATTTCTGTTAACTTTAAATACATTTTACAGTTTTAATAAAAGTAAGTGTAAAGTACTTTAAAAAACTTTCACTTCTGTTACAGTAATCATTTGGATGTTCAAACTGTTACTGAAAGAAATTTTTTCTCCATGCATTGTCATTATTTTCATTTTGTAACGGACAAAAGGGGCAGCACAGTAGAAAAAAAAATCGTTATGCTAATGCTGTTATTTTCGGAATAGAACAAGTTTAAATTATATTTGATTTGTAAAAAGTTAATAGTTTTAAGAGACTTAGTAATGTTGTTTATAATCTTTTAAAATAAAATTCATTCAAGCTTCAAAATTCAATGAGAATCGGCTCACTTCCAAAAGATTTTTTTTGCTTTTTTCAATCCTTAAATAAATTTTAGTTCAGTGGCAGATAATTGACGAAACACCCTATGAGGAAGAATTATATTAGAATATATATTTATCAGCTTATTGCGTCAGAAAATTGCGAGTCGCACCTCAATCATCTATTTATATATAAATACAAAACCTATCGGCGGCGTAGTGGTTAGTATGGCTGCCTTTAAAAAAAAAGCTCCGGGTTCTAACCCTGGTCGGATCATATCAAATAAAAATGTAATTTGTAATTTATATGATAATATATAATAATAAAATACCTCGCAGATCTAAAAGGGAAAGGCTGAATCACTTGCTTATCACATTGTATGGAATAGGGGAATGTTCAATCGAAAATCATTCCATAAAATACGGAGACGTCGCAGCGCCTGACAACTGAGAATGAACCTTTAGTATAGAGCTTTAAAATTTGTTATTTGAAGGCATTGAAAATTGTAATCTTCAAATTAACTGTGTTGCATAGAACATTGTTCGTAATCAATATCTAATAATTATTTTAGCCTTTAATGAAAATAACTTGTTTTGCTAAGTTTCAAAATACAGGGTTAAATATTCAGTTCATATTGTCGTGAGGGTTAAATAATGAATCCATTAAGATCTACATAGAAAGGTACTAACTGAACATTTAAGATTCAAATTATTTACATAATCGAAGTACTCGAGGTACTTATTTTCACACTAAGTCAGTTATATACTTAGTCTTTTTTTTTTTATTTAAACGTACCACGTGGACTTAAACTTAAAATAGATACTTTAAAAATAAAATTTTTTTTTGGCATTTTATTAAACTTTATAATATTACATTTAAGCCGCGTAAAGAATACATTAAAATGATTTTACGAGAGATTATTTTTATTTTGTCTTTTATTACTGTTTGTGTGTTGTTTTTATCTATTCCTTGTATAGGTAATAGATATTGTAGATTTGTTTTATATATATATATATAAAATATACATAAAATATACTATTATAAATATGTATATATTTAAAACAATATACAGGGTGATCCGGGAATAACGTGCCATAAAACAGCAGATGATAGGGGAGTTCAAAACGACCAAAAAATTGTATGGGAAGGGGGGTCTATCTCCAACTTTAAAAAAATCTTAAACTTTAATTTCTTCAACAATAAAATCTTTTGAAGAAATTTATTTAAAGGAAAAAAGTATTTTATTGAAACTTTATTTGGTTATAACTTTTATGATTTTTGAGATAAGAATAAAATTTGAGTTTCAAAATGTTCGTAGAGAAACAAATATTTTTTTTAAAAAAAAAATGATATGGTAATTGCTCAATTTTTTGAGCAATAGCGTTCAAAGCAATTTATGCCTAAAAAAATGCTCATAATTTTAACCTTTAAATCATTATAACTTCCAATTTCGAAGAGCAATATGCATTACTTTTTATGAATTAGAAAAAGAATTCAACAGGCTTTAATGTGCACGTTAAATTTTTTTTTAGCTACTACATTTTTGCTTTTATGGGTAAAAACAAAACATCAAAAAATTTAGTGAAAAAATATAATTTTTTTTAAAAATCTGATCTTTAAGGCCTTTTAACTCCGTATGGGTTGGAGATAGACCCCCCCTTCCCATACAATTTTTTGGTCGTTTTGAACTCCCCTATCATCTGCTGTTCTATGGCACGTTATTCCCGGGACAGCCTGTATATTTGCGTTGACATAATTCTCTCATATACACTTTTTCAATAGTATTTATTTTCTTTTATTTGTTAAGGAGATTACTTTTTTCCTATCAGTAAGTAGTCAAATTATCACATTTAAATAAAAATTTGATAAAATATTCATGAATTTTATTTCTTAATCGGATTTTTTTTTTTAAATTTACAAATTTTTTAAATTTTGTTTTTACTGCATTTTATATTAAGTTGGGTTGAAAACATCGAGTTCAATTCGCGATGGTTGTAATTTCTTGAAACATTGTCGATCCCCGTAGCAAACGTCGAACCGTTCCAAGTATACTGTTATTTTCATTCATTCAAAATTGACAGTATATGGCTATGCAATTTTAGAGATTTTTTAGTGATAATTGGGGAGATTTGGTTTTAAAACTTCATAGTATTTAGGTTAAGAAAGAAGTTGCCAGAAAATATTTAAAAGAAAGTTATTAATATGCTGCTTGAAATTAGCTAAGATCCTCTTTTTTTTTTATTGAGGGAGAAAGAAACGTTTAAAAGGTGCTTGAAATATCAAACAACTATGCAGTGTAAATATGCCGTAGTTAAAATAACGGAATAAACAACCAACTTGTTTGTGTAGTATAATAGCTTTAAAATAAATTAATGGCAGTAAAACAGCGAGAAAAATATAATGGAAAACCCAAAAGGTTATTACGGACTTCCTTTATGAATTTTTCTAAATCATAAGGATTGGAAAACACAAATGGAAGTAATATGTTCAACAATTTGGAGCTACGACTTAAAAAAATTTTGGTGAAACTTCCGGAAAGGGGTTGTGAGCTATCAAGATGACGTCATCACATAACGGTACTAAATATCTCAAAGTTTCCGAATATATATACCATTAGTGGCGATGGCGCCATCTAGTGGTTGAAAAATGCATTACAAAATGTTCCTAAGATTTTGTAGCATTTTTATTAAAATGTAATATTTTTCCTGTTAGTCCATAAACTGGAACCAACATCTTACAATATTGTAGGGCATGATATTGTCTTTCATAAACATCTTGTTTCATCTGGATCGGTGCTACCATTTTTGAGATATTGCAATTTAAAGTGAAAATTTAAAAAAAAAAAAAAAAAAAATCAAACTTTCAAAAAAACTACTATAACTGTGAAATTTTCAAAAACACCCTGTATTATTATTATACCATTAGAAAGGTCTCTTAAAACTCTTTCCAACAGTATATAATAAGTATGGCATATGTTGACAAATAGCCCCACCATAAATGCAAAAATGACGCAACAATTTTATTAAAAATTACATTTTCATACTTTATTTGTCATAAATTTATTTTGCCTTTTTGTTTTCCATTTGAAATATTTATTTTAAAATTTAAGAATGTACTTTATAGTTTGATACAATATTGAGTTGGGTTTTGTTTAGAAGATTTTTGAGGTATTTATATGTATGTAAAGTATAATTAGAAAGGACCTTAGAGTTGGTTATAAAGTCAGAATTATACGCTTTTTCCAGAATATTTATATACTAAGATTTTGAAAATTGACAGGGTTTTGAGTTGGATATAAAATTACGCTTATACTGTTCCAACAACCTGTATAACGTTTTATTTAGCCCTTTCGTTGGGCCCTTTCGTTGGTTGGGCGAACAGGTTGTTCGCATTTGAATGCGAAATAAAGCCATATCATTTTCTAAAATTTTACGAAATAAAGCCATATAGTAAAATTGATACAAATTCTAACACTAAAATGAAAAGAATGGTATAAGAATTCGGATACCTAATTTATTCAAAAAATTAATAAGTTCCTAATTTTTTTTAATACACTGTAATAAAACGTGTTAAATAATATTATATTTTCATTACGGGGGCTGCCGCCCCCGAACCCGCGCTAACTCAATTATTGAAGCTAGATTTTGAATCCAACACTAAAATGAAAAGAATGGTATAAGAATTCGGATACCTAATTCATTAAAAAAATTAATAAGTTTCTAATTTTTTTAATACACTGTAATAAAACATGTTAAATAATATTATATTTTCATTTTCGAACCCCCGCTAACTCAATTATTGAAGCTAGATTTTGAATCCAACATTAAAATGAAAAGAATGGTATAAGAATTCGGATACCTAATTCATTAAAAAAATTAATAAGTTTCTAATTTTTTTAATACACTGTAATAAAACATGTTAAATAATATTATATTTTTATTAGGGGGGCTGCCGCCCCCAAACCCCCGCTAACTCAATTATTGAAGCTAGATTTTGAATCCAACACTAAAATGAAAAGAATGGTATAAGAATTCGGATACCTAATTCATTAAAAAAATTAATAAGTTTCTAATTTTTTTAATACACTGTTATAAAACATGTTAAATAATATTATATTTTCATTACGGAGGCTACCGCCCCCGAACCCCCGCTAACTCAATTATTGAAACTAGATTTTGAATCCAACACTATAATGAAAAGAATGGTATGAGAATTCGGCATAGCTATTTCATACAAAAAATAATCAACCCTAATTAATAAATATAAATATTCTGGAAAAGGGGGCAATCCTGGTTTTGAATCCAACTCTAAAATCCCTCCTAATTGAGAATCCCACATATACACATATATAAATATTCTGGAAAAAGCGGCAATCCTGCTTTTGAATCCAACTCTAAAATCCCTCCTAATTGAAAATCCCACATATACACATATATAAATATTCTGGAAAAAGCGTAAAACCCTGCTTTTGAAACCAACTCAAAAACTCCTTCCTAACTATTTAAATAAAAAAGTTTGGAAAATTAAATTGCTTCTATTTTCACAAATAAAATTACTTCTGATTTTGTAGCCTAAGGGCCTTTCTAATTATATTTTTACATACATATTTAAATAAAAAAAATTTTAAAACTTTGAGGTTGTCACCTCCAAAATCCCTCAAAACAAATTGTCAGAACCAAACTCAATATTGTATCCAAACCTAAAATGCATTCTAACATTTTTAAATTTGCCAAAAAGGCAATATAAATTTATGACAAATAAAGTATGAAAATGTATTTTTTAATAAAATTGTTGCGTCATTTTTGCATTTATGTTCTCTGGTGGGGCTATTTGTCAACATATGCCATACTTATTATATACCGTTGGAAAGATTTTTAAGAGACCTTTCTAATGGTATAATAATAATACAGGGTGTTTTTGAAAATTTCACAGTTATAGTAGTTTTTTTGAAAGTTTGATTTTTTTTTTTTTTTTTTTTTAAATTTTCACTTTAAATTGCAATATCTCAAAAATGGTAGCACCGATCCAGATGAAACAAGATGTTTATGAAAGACAATATCATGCCCTACAATATTGTAAGATGTTGGTTCCAGTTTATGGACTAACAGGAAAAATATAACATTTTAATAAAAATGCTACAAAATCTTAAGAACATTTTGTAATGCATTTTTCGACCACTAGATGGCGCCATCGCCACTAATGGTATATATATTCGGAAACTTTGAGATATTTAGTACCGTTATGTGATGACGTCATCTTGATAGCTCACAACCCCTTTGCGGAAGTTTTGCCAAAATTTTACTATATATTTTAGAGTTTTTGTTCTAATAAAAATCTTATATAGAAGCGGTAGGGTTGGATTTTTGTCATAATATTTTTAATTTGTTCTGAAGTTAAATATTTACTTAGTAGATTGCGGCGTTGACTTATAAAGATTTTAAGTCTTTTGTGACGTCATTTTTATTAATTTTGTATATTATCCAGTTATTGAAAAATGGTGCTGGTTGCTCCAGGAAATATGTGAGAATAATATTCAAATGTAAGCCAATATAAAAAGTTTTAATGAAATCATTAATCTATTGTATTTATTTATAAAGGGCGTTTGTTACGATTTTGTTACGACAAGGTATCTTCAAAAAAAGATCAGTGACTGATAAAGATCATTATCAATGATTCCTCCACAAAATTAAATTTATGTATTGAAAAAGCAGGTATGAATCTTCATAAATATACTCTTGTTCCTTAGCTGGAAGAGTTTCAAAAATTATCACAATATTCTTTCCAAAATACTTAATTTAATTAAAAACTTAATTCATTTAGAATTAACAAACTCGTATTTTACTTTTTGTAATTTCATTTTTCCTACACCTCTGTTGTTTTTAAATCACAAAAAAATTTTATCCTGATTTTATTTAACATTCTATTACCTATGGATAAAAGTAGCATTATTTTTGACTCTTTAGTATTATAGTTGTGGTAAAATAACAAACAGAAAAACAAACATTTGTAATAATATTATGAAAGTACTTAAATAACAATAGGTTTTCCATACAATTGCATAATAAAAAACTAAAAGTTTTCTTTTCTTCGTCCTTCGAGTAAAATTTCTAAAAGCCTCATTGGACATTTTTAAATCCGTTTGAAAAGGGTAATTACTATATATATGTTTCTATTTTGTACATAAATTAACCACATAATAGCCAACAAAATTTTTGGAAAAAAGTAAGTGTAATATTTGGTTTTGTAAGGTTAAGTTATAGTTGACTTTTATTTTGTTATTTTACTTTTGATTTTTTGAAAGTTCGTCCTTGGAAAATTGTTAGAAACATTTTAACCGTAAAATTCTGGGAATTTAAGGACCAAAATTAAATATAATTTTTATTTTTGTAGGTAGGTAGCTCAGTTTCCAAATAACAGAAGTTGATAAAAAGTATTTAAAAATTCACTTTTTCATTACGAGAAAACACAATTTATATTAATGAGTAAAGGAAATAGAAGTTCTTTAATTAATTGTTTCAAAGATTTTTTACATACATACTTCATAATTTGTTATCAAAGCAATATAACATTTAATAATTATTAATTTTTTTTATCATCATAGCTTAATCTAACGTCATTTATTTAAGATAAAGCTACTCGTTATTGTGTTAATTTAGTAAGTTTTCAACAAGATTTTTAAAAGATTTGAATTTTGTAATATAAGTTGATTATTAAATGTGATATGTCTTGATATTATCTTGGATTGGATGTAATATACGGTGGCTCCTCCTTTCTTGTTGGATTACTGCATTTGTTCGGTACTACGTATGTCAGTAGTGCTACGAGCCGTGAGCCCTATATTTGTACTATTACAGGCAGTTTCTCTTTAAGCTGAACTTAATTAGGAGATTCTGTTCTAGTCAATTTTTGATTAAATAAAAAGACTTAGTTTTGTTTTTTTAGTTATTGTATGTTAAGAATTTTCGTCTTCGTCGTTGGGTTTCTTTTATCACGGCTGTTTCCTAACATATACATCGTTAGTTTAATCTTCATTTTAGTTGGTAATTTTCGTCTTAGTCGTTCGTTTTCTTTTATCCTAGCTGGTACTTAACATCTTTATTGTTAGCTTGATTTTATATTATAGTTGATAATTTTCGTCTTCGTCGTTGGGTTTTCTTTTATCATGGCTGGTTCTAAAAAATATGAAAATATTACATCGTTAGTTTAATTTTTTAATGTCGTTGGTAGTTTTCGCTTCGCAATTGACTCTAATTTTGGCTGTCGCTAATTGTTTTTAATTCATCATCGTCTTCTTCGTCAATTTCATCGTTTTGGTTATCATAACTTTGCCAGGCTTTCATAAATTCAGCGCAAGTTGTTCTAACTTTGGGGCCTTCTTGGTTGCCAACCTTATGAACTGTATTTCTGTCTTCAATTGCCAATTTCGTTAATACCGAGATTAAAATTCTATTTAACCTCTCCACTTCTACATTTGCCCGGGACACGCCCGTGGTTATAAGTACGTGTTGAATATTTTCTGTTTTACAGTATTCTTCAAATGCATTGGAAGTGAACGCTGCTCCTCTGTCAGTTATAATACGTACTGGACTTCCGAAAGTGGTTTTTTGTTGCTCTAATTTCTACAATACTTCGGTGGCTGCTGTTGTTTTACGGGATAAATCCATGAGAACTTTGAGAATGCATCAATTATACAAAATATATAACAGTAGTTTTTATTGGTTGTAGCTAATGGTCCTAGATGATCTATATGGTATGTTTGTAGAGGTGTATCCTCTTTTGCTATTGCATTCAGATAACCTTCCTTTTTACCCTCTTTTCTGTTACCTAAAATACGCGGAATGCAATTTTTTCTGCAATATTAAATTTTTTCCTTAAGTTTTGGAATATAATAGTCATTTGAAATTATCTCTTCCATCTTTTTCGCTCCAAAATGTACATCCTCGTGCACTTTTCTTATGATTTCATCCCCACCATCGGGTAAATTTTTATATAAGATGCCTCTCTTTATTGAAAAATCTTCATATTCTGCTTGTTCCAATATTTTCATATTTAGTTTCAGATGTTCGTCTTTTTCTTGGGTTGATTTTATTTGTTGCAGGAATTCATTTGAAGTAGTAATCATCATTGCAATGGGGTTTCTATTAATGCATCTACGTGACCCATCCGTTTGCTGCTACGGTGTTCCAGTTGGTAATCGTATTCCTGTAAAGCCAAAGCCCAACGTACTACCATATTTGATAAGCTCTTTTTTTCCATGGTAATCTTGAATGCCGCGCAGTCGGTAATAATTTTGAATTTTATTCCAAGCAGGAATACTCGTAACTTTTTCAAAGCTTCTATTATAGCCAGAACTTTTAATTGGTAGCTGTGATACAATTCTTCCGACGGTTTAGTTTTCTTACTGAAGTAATAAACTGGATGGAATTTCGTGTCGTCACACTTTTGAAGAAGTACTACACCATAGCCTAGCTTGGAAGCATCAGTATGCAGCTCAGTTTCTCGACTCTGCTGGTAAAGTTTTAAAATAAGTTTTAGACATAATATTTCTTTTAGCTTTGAAAATGCAGCATCCTCTTGTAGTCCAAATTTAAATACTCTTCTTTTCTGGTCAAGTCACTCAGTGGTTTAGCTACTGTGGCATAATCAGGAATGAATTTACGGAAATGTCCGGTAAGTCCCAAAAAGGACTGAACTTTTTTCACGTTGTTCGGAGCTGGAAATTCTTTGACAGCTTTTATTTTTTCTGGTGAAGGTGAATACCGTTCGAATTTTTATACTCTGCAAAGGAATTGACATTTATTCCACTTAATTTTTAAACCGTTCTTTTCTGCTATTGCCAGGACTTGCTGTAATCGGTCTACGCACTCTTGGTCACTTGATGCCAGAACGATGATGTCATCGATATAAATCAAAACAAATTTCCGAATTAGTAAGTTATTGAATATATTATTGATAAATCTCTGAAAAACTAGTGGGGATGTACATAGTCCGAAAGGTGCCCTAGTAAATTCCCACTGACCTGACGGAGTTACAAAAGATGTATACTGCTGATTGTTTTCTTCGATGGGGACATGAAAGTACCCGTTTTCCAAATCGAGGGCACAAAAACTTTCGCGTCGCTTAGTGCAATAATGTGATCTTCAATTAGTGGGAATGGAAAACGGCTCCTAACTCCCATTGCACAGGGACCACGAAGGTTTCCAAATTCCGTCAGCTACATATCTCAAGATTGCGTCGTCTTCTACGTTACCTTTGGCGCCTATGGCCCTCATATTAATTAGATATTCATAAACGGTTTCACTTTTTCTCTGCATCGTACTTGCCAGTTTTTTGTGAATGTCTGCCGAACTAATTATTTCAGAGAATTCGTCTTTCAAAAATCTTTTTAACTGGTACCAGGTGGTAATATTTGGTTTCGCTCTTAATGTCTTTTCGGCTAGAACCGTCAGCAACCTTTTTCCTAATAGAAATGTTTCTAACTCAGAACAGCTTAAATCTGATGTCGTAGCTTCTATGTCTGCAATCCAGTTATTGACATCGTACTCATTTTCACCTGAAAATTTTGGCAGAATTTCCACTATATCCTTTATGGAGACAGGAAATCGGGACCTATTGCTATCGAAACTATTTGTTGGCGGGAAAAAATTGTTGTTATCAAAGGAGTGTTGGTTGGATGATACGTTCTCATGAAGGAAGTTTACAGACTGTCGACTTGTACTCGGCCTATTCCGATATCGGTTGTCTGGAATTCTCGCATCTGGTATACTAACTCCAACAAAAGACTGCCTCCTTAATTCTTCCCTAAATCCCTCCAATTCTTCAAAAATCCTTGAGACGTCAGCGGCTACGTTTTCCACGTTACTAGCGTACTACTCAATACTTGCTTATTTTTACGGCCCATTTTAAAAATTATCTTCTGTATAAAGCTTTTCTCTTGATTTTACTAAAAATTTAATTAAGCATTTTGTATTCAAATTTCGGAAGAAAACAAAAAGGGAACAAATTTAAAATTTTATTTATAATTTATTTAATTAACTATATTTAAAAGAAAAAAGAAATTTTTTATTTAAAAAAATTTTTTTTTTTTTGTATTTATTTTTTATTAGATATATGTTTTCCCTTTAATAAAGTTTTTTATTTTTTTTTTTTTTTGTAATTGTTTCTTTAATTTCAATAAAAGGTTTACTGCCTCTGATACCAATTTTAACTTCAAAAATTTCTGATGATTACTTAAAAAGGTTTGTGACCCCTGGTCTTTATACCAATGCATACATATATGACATCGGGTATATTAAAATTGCTCCTCCGTTTGTAACGCATCGATCTAGACGAGCTAGATATAGTGTCAAGGGTACGTATCGGCTCAGAATCAAAAATGAGTCGATCTAGCTATGTGTGTCTGTTCGTCCGTCCGTCCGTCCGTCCGTCTGTAGCACGATAACTCAAAAACTAAAAGAGCTACAGTTTTGCAATTTTCACAAAATATTTTTCAATCAATTTCTAGGTTTCCTATTTTTTTTGGTTAAGATCGGACCAAAACTTCGGGTAGCTCTCGAACAACTAACTTTTTTAACTCCAATATTTTCATATAAAAATTTGAAATTTTGCTATGCATCTTGTATTTAACATGAAATTATATTATGAATTTAGTTTTTTTTTTGTTTTTTTTTTTTTTTGTAGATAACGATTTTGTAACATATACATTATATCATCCGGTAAATTACTTTTCACAAAATTTCAAACATTCAATTTTAGGTGTAGAGTAATGCTCATATAAAAGAATGAGTTGTATAGCAGCTACTCGAACCCTTTGCAGTAGACCAACCAAATTTTGCAGTAACTTTGGCCATTACACTAAACTATTTTTGACAAAATTTCAGACACTTTGCTTTATTTGGTGTAGTGTAATCCTCATATAAAAGAAGGAGTTGTATGGCAGCTACTCGAGCCTTCTGCAGTAGACCAACCAAATTTTGCAGTAACTCTGGCCATTACACTAAACTATTTTTTGCAAAATTTCAGACACCCAGCTTCATCAGGTGTAGTGTAAAGCTCATATAAAAGAAGGAGTTGTATGGCAGCTACTCGAACCCTCTGTAGTGGACCAACCAATTTTTGCTGTAACTTTGGCTATTAAACTAAACTATTTTTGGCAAAATTTCAGACACGCAGCTTCTAGTTATAGAGTAATGCTTATATAAAATAAGAAGTTTTATGGCAGCTACTCGAACCCACTCCACTAGACCAACCAAATTTTGCAGAAACTTTGGCCATAAAACTAGATTACTTTTGGCAAAATTTCAGACATGCAGCTCTACTAGGTACAGAGTAATGCTCATATAAAATTAGAAGTTGTACGGCAGGTACTCGAACCCGTGGACCAAAATAGCTGAATTTAAATAGCGATTCCGGTTTTTGCATAAAAACGAATTTGTGAAAATTTCATAATCCTAGCTCCTTTACTTTTTGAATTATCGTGATGACGGAGGGACGGACATAAATAGCTAAATCGATTTATTTTTCGATTCTGATCCGATCCATACACTTGAGTATATATGTACCCCCCCCCCCCCCCTTTTTCTCTGCGACACAAACGTAATGGCAAATTTATTATACCCTTGGACTATATAGTCATACGGGTATAAAAAAAATATTGAATGGAAATGAAATAAAAAAAATTATACTTCGTTTTAGCTTCTTAAATTTCAATAATCTAATTTGGTTATATTAATAATGTACCTAAGTCATAAGAAACCAGTTTTTTTTTTGTACATATTTTTAACCCTACTAATTAGTCAGAATTAGTTCACTTTTTTCTTATTTTAAAACATTTTTTTTTTTGTAAGTGTAATACTTAAATTTTATTTTGTTAAAAATTAATATTTCAATTATTGTAAGCACAGAAAAAATTTAATTTTAATTTTGGATTGATTTAAAGCTTAAACTTAATTTTAGAAAATTTAAATTTAATATTTTTTTTTTTTAATCACAAACCATGTGGTATCGCCTTTTTGACCACGTGAAGTCTTCGTTTTTTTTTTTTCTCGGATTCTGCCTTTCTTCTGGATTTTTCCAATAGATCCAGGTTGAGCCCCCAGATTTTGTGGGATTATAATGGAAAAACCATACGATTTCTTAGTTAACTTAATATAACTTCTTTATTAACACTTATAATTCAAATATAATTCCTTTTGCAATAATTAATACTGTACTTTTATTCGTTTTATCAATTTATTTTTTAAAATGCTTCTTGACTCTCCGACGTCCTAATGCAGAATGCTGTTTTCTTTCTTTATTGTTTTCTCTTTGCATCTCCATAATGTACAGTTTATATTATCGTATGATAATTAATGGCCATTGCTAATTATTGACATCCTACATTTATACAATTTTTACAATTTATCCCTACTACTTTTTTTTAGTACAGGTAGTTATATTTACATCATTATTAAATATTGTTTCCAAATAAAAAGTACCAGATGGGCTATTTTCTTAAGAACAAAAACAAAAAATTAAATTAAAAATTTTACAAAATTCCATTATGTGGGAACATATACAAATGTATTTTACAATCGGTTTAAGACGCGTTGTAAAAAAATAAAAAATGTACAATATTTATATTTTGTTTATGATTTTTTATGTACAGAACGGGTGTTAATTGTTATTTAATTATAAACTAGTACCACCCTGTGCTCGAAATTCGAGATATATTTGCTTTTAAGATAACATATAAAATTCGTTTTGTGTAAATTATATTAGACTAATATTACACGACAAATTATTTCTTTTTTTCCTATACGTAATAAAAATTATGCCTACAATGTTGTCAACAATTCTTGCGCTTGAAATTTGCTTAAAAACAAAAATTTATAATTTTATTTTTATAAAAACGTTGTTAAGTACCAATTTTTGAGTTTTATTCCTATAGTTTAAGCCGCTTTAAAGGGAGGATAAATTGGCACAGTAAAATTTAAATTCTAAATACATATAAATATTATTCTAATAATATAATGTTCTGAAAATTTGATTATACATATTTCTAAACATATACATATATTTATTGAAGTCATGAACCCAAAATTCGATTTAATGCTGTCCTTCATATAGCAAACTGTACTTTTTTCTATACATTTTAGTACGATTTGAACTATGTTGTAGTTCAAATCGTACTAAAATTAAAAAGTGCCATGAATGCATAATATGTACAACAAAATTTAACATATCATAATTCATAAGTTTAGTATTTAGTATTATATTATATTGAAGCTGCCAGAAGTACAAATAATAGTCAAGTTGACCGAAATCTTTTTTTAAATCTCAATCTTAAGATTTATAGCATAAAAAAAAGTTTTTCAATAAATCAAAGAATAAATTTTTCCTACCCTTATTCCATTTTTAAATTTAATAGCTACATAGGTAAATTTTTACTACAAATGTATGCCTATCTAAAGTTCTGGAAAGCATGCGAAAAATGATTTTGAATTCCTTAGTTAACTTTATACCTTTTTGTCTAGTTTATTTATTTAATTTTTCCTAAGTTTTTTATTGACAAAAATATATTTATGTGGTCATTAGCCATGACTCATAAGTTTCTTAAAACAAATAAATATTATTGCTTTCATTCCTTTATGAGGAGTAAACTCTTTTCTACTCTCAACTTTTGTCAGCTACCCCAGCTCTTGTAAAAGAGTATATGACAGAGTAGATAAATAATTTCCGGCAGATGGCTTTAATCAAAATTCACTTGAATAGGTTATGAAATCAAATTTTTTTTTTTTGACAACCAATAAGCACTTACCCCCTTCCATTTTAAAATATATTCTTTATACTTATATTAGCAAAAAGCGTTAATTTTTTCACTTTATTTTTGTTATTTAAATATATTAAATATAATTAACTTCGCAAATGACAGGTGGTTTTATATTTTATGTCACAAATATATATATGACAATTAATCTGACAATTATGTACTTCTGAATCAAAAATTAGCGTTCCATTTATAAACAACGCCTATCTAATTTCATGTACACTTTTTGATATGTAAAATTCGTTCGTTTTGTCAAAGTAAAACTAAAAATAGTTATTTT
Organism: Dolichopus griseipennis; assembly: GCA_963082915.1. Lineage (NCBI taxonomy): Eukaryota > Metazoa > Arthropoda > Insecta > Diptera > Dolichopodidae > Dolichopus > Dolichopus griseipennis. Next base: position 54,289,077 of record OY720442.1, on the reverse strand, counting down.
ATTACAAAAAAAAAACATTATTCAATGTTGAAAATGTAAAATAAACTTTACAATTATTAGAATGAAATCAAAACATACGACGTACAATTTTTATACGACAGTCTGTCTACATTATCCATTATCGGTAAATCGATACGCGCGTACAATATTTAATTTATCAAAAATATTTATTTATTTATTTATTTATATTCAATACCATACAATATAAATATTGCATGATAATTTCTCCTTTTGCCTATAAAGCATTTGGAGTTCTTATTATATATTAATTTACAGTATAATATTCTTAATCTAGGATTTTAGTAAACAAAAATAAAAATTTTTTCTTTTTAAGTTAAGTTAAAATTAAAATGTTTAGTTCATAAATCATAATTTTTTATCTTAGAAGGATAGATTCGTCAATCAAAAAAAACAGAAGTTATATTAATATTAAGAACAATAAGATAAAAAATTTTGTCTTCTTATCTTCTTTCGTCTTCTTCTTCTTCTTCTTTCGCCTTCAGTTAGCACTTTTTGTTTGCTTAGGTATATTTTATGAGTGTTTTTTTGTGATATATATTGAGTGTGTGTCTACATGTCTGCTTTTAATTGACTGGATATTTTGCCATTTTTTGAAGATGGAGTCTTCCTTCCGTAACAAGCCTGGGTCAAGTCCAACCATGACTCCACTTCCTGAATTCGTGTTTACGAATTCGTAAAAGTTGTGACCCAGGCTTCACAGTTTTATTGATGTTTGCAAGTTTGAATTTATGTATGTGGTATTTGGTTAATTTAGGTTTTTGTTTAAATGATTTTTTTTTGATTTGTATTAGATTGATTTTTTTATTTATATTAGAATTAGGTATGAATTTTTTAAGTTAAATGGTTATTGTTCTAGAAATTTATTTATGGTTTTTTTTGGTTTTATTTTCTATGAGTTGGTTTATTTAATTGATTTAAGATTGTTAGCTTTGATATTGACCAAAGCAACATCTTGTGATTTTTTATTATTTGCAGTTGGTTAACCGCCTTTTCTTGCAAGAAGAGGGGGAATCATTAAAATATTTATTATTTTGGATTAGTTTAGTTTTAATTTAATTATTATTGTCTATGTTGAAAAAATTTTTTTTTTTTTTTAATATTCAGGTTCATTATTTTAGTTTTTCGGTTATTTATTGTTTTTTATAAATATTTATTATTTTGGATTAGTTTAGTTTTAATTTTTTATTATTTTTTACATGTTATTTTATATTTTGTGCCAGATACCAAAATGGGCCATTAGGTCCTTTATTTTGGTGAGGCTTTTGTTGTCATTTTTTCTTAAGGTTTCTATTGTGCTCTCGTTATTGGACCAGTAGTTTGCCGTTTCTCTGCATTCCAGGAAAATATGTTTGATGGTAAGGTTTTGTTGACAGTGTCTACACAGCGGGGCATCACTTCTATCATAATAATGACCATGTGTTGCCAATGTACATCCCATCCTAATTCTTGTGATTTTGACTGCTATACACCTGTTTATGTTCAGTAGGTTGGTTATGTTTGCAGACGGTTGATGAATGTTTCTGAATGTGTCAGCTCTATTGAACAAAAACTGTCTTCTGTTTTGTATTTTTAGGTTTATTACCTTATGTGTATAGTTGGTTGATGTAACTGCGAATTGTAACATCGGGCTCCTGGTAGCAATTTTAGCCGCTTCATCTGCTACTGTATTTCCCTCAATGCCCACATGACCTGGGATCCAAGCTAATTTGATTTTCCCTTTAGCTTTAATGATCGCATCCCGAATGTCTTTTGCCATCTGGTTTTTATTATTTATGTTTAGTATGTTTTTTGTAGCACTAAGGCAGTCTGTGAGTATCACTGTTTTGTAAGTTTTGTTTTTGTTAGCAATTTTTGTAGCCTCCCAGATTGCAAGTTCTTCTGCCACAAAAACTTGACAATCGTGGGGTAAGCTGCCAGTTACAAGCGTTTTTTTATTTTCTATAACTGCAAATCCTACCCCTTCCGCAGTTTTTGACGCATCTGTGTATATTAGTTTGTGATCTTTCCATTTTTGTTTCTTTTCCAGGAACAGTCTAATATAGGTGTTGTTCTCTGTTTCATTTTTTTTGTAATTTTCTAAACTGATATCTATATTTTTATACCAGTTCCTCCAATTATGACTGTAATTCTTCACTTGAGTGGGCGGCTTTATAACCAGACTCAACTTTTTAAATTTTATTAATGCTTTGTCCAGTGCAGAGAATTTTGAGTACTTGTTTTCTTCTATTTTTTGTTTAATTAACTCATGCGTAGGATGATTACTATTTACATAAGCTCTTGCTACGTTTTTCATCAGTCTTGCATACCTTAGCTCCATGAAAGTGGGAAGTCCTGATTCCATAGTGAGTGCCGGTATTTGTGTTGAAGGCAGAGCACCTAGAGCTATTCTCACCGCGTTATTCATAGAGATTTGTATTTTAGTTATGTTACCTGTAGTGGTACAGCCATAAATTTCTATACCATATTGTATTTTACCTAGTATGATCGATTTGGCAATTTTTAGGGCTGTTGCCGGCGGAGGTCCATATTTCTTTCTACAAATGAATTTCAACAAGTTATTTGATTTTTCCACTGATTTTTTCAGCTTTTTAATATGTTCGTTATATTTTAACTTATTGTTGAAGATCATTCCTAGTACCTTTATATTCTGGCTATTCCTTATGATTTTGTCCTTGTGAACAATTAGTGATTTGGTACAATTTTTTCTTTTCCTACAGCAGTGAAGTAGTTCAGTTTTTTCCACTGAGAAGGAGGCTCCTTCTTTCTCCGCCCAAGAGTCCATTATCTTTATTGCTGAGTTTAGAGTACCTTCTCTAATTGCCGTATCCCCTCTGGCCAGGAGCAAGACATTATCAGCATATACAAAAGTCTTTAACCGTGGTATATTGTTTAGTTCGTCCGCTAGCGAGCTTATGTAGATGTTAAATAGCTGAACTGATAACGGCGAACCTTGTGGTATTCCACTTATTAAGTTTTTTTGTGTAGAATTGTGCCCTTTTATGTTTACTAGTATTTTTCTATTTGTTAAATAGCTATGTATGAAATTTATATATTTTACATTTGTGTTCCATTTTTGTAGTTGTTTTTGAATTGTGGCAAAGTGTACCCTGTCAAACGCCTTCTCCAAGTCACATGAGATAAGATCTGCATGAGACTTGTTTGCCAGTGTACCGCCTAAATATTCATCCACTTCTAATAGAATTGTTTGTGTGCTGCACCTCTCTCTAAAGCCTTGTATGTTTTTTGATATCTTCTTTTCCAGCCACCAGGCCAGTCTTTTAGCAATTATTTTTTCAAGTGTTTTACTAATCGTTGGTAGTAGAGAAATATATCTGTATGACTCGGCTTTCGTAGGGTCTTTTCCCGCTTTTCTAATGGGTATTAGTTTTGCCAACTTCCAGGCTTGAGGGTATACCGATGTTTGTAGTATGGCATTATAAAGTTTTGAGAGTCTTTGGTGGAAGTTTTCACCGGCTTTTAACAGCATATCATAAGATATTTTGTCAATCCCCGGAGTCGTTCCTTTAAAATTTTTTATTGTGTTGAAAACTTCCCATTTGGTTATTTTCTCATTGAGAGCCCTGTTTTCTTTATATTTTGGATATTCTATGTTGTTTAGGGAGGGATGTTTAATCTCCTTACTATAGTCAGCACATTTTTGTGCCATGAAGTTTGCTATTTTTTCTGGGTCGTCCTCCAGTTCACCATTAATTAGTAAATTGAGTTCCCCCATTGGAGCTCTCCTATTTAGTATTCTCCTTGCTTTACTCCAGGTATTGCTTTGGTCCCTGCCATCAATTTCATTTGCGAATTTTTCCCAATTTTCACGTTTCGCTTTTCTTATTTTTCCTCTGATCATTGCGTTTTTCCTCTTGAGATTGATGAGCAGATGATTGTTTGGACTCCTCTTATATGCCCTAAAAATATTTTTTGCTTCTCTTTGTAATATTTTTATGTCCTTATTTAGCCATGGAATTTTTTTATATTTTGTTCCCGTGGTTGGCATTGCAGCGACCGCCGCTTCTCTAATAATTTTGGAAAGTTGGGCTGCTTCCTTGTTAATGTTATCAGAAGCTTGTTTCTCCATCAGAAGGGTGTTAACTATTCTGTAAAACTTATCCCAGTTCGCTTTTTTTTCGTTGAATCTTTTTTGTAATTTTATCTTGTTTGCAGTATGTCTAACTGTGTCTATGATTATTGGATGATGGTCGTACCCTTTAGGGTTATGCCCTACCATCCAAGTAATTGAGTTGGTTAGGTTATTGCTTGATATTGAGAGGTCCGGGCAGGTATGGGTGCCTCTGGTATTTAGAAGTGTAGGGGAGCCATCATTTAAGAGGTATATATTGTCGTTGTTATCAATCCAGGTGTTTACGATTGAGCCCTTCGCATTATTGATGTGATCTCCCCAGTTGACGTGCCTTGCGTTCATGTCTCCTAGTATAAGGAATGGAGGGCAGATCTGTCTGACCAGGTCTTCCAAATCACACACATCCATAGTTCTGTTATTTTCTATGTATAAGTTTACAATCGTTATCTCGTTGGTAAGTCCAGGAATACCAACTTTAATAGCTATATTTTGGAGAGATGATATTAATTGAAGTTCTTGGTATTTAATTCCTGCTTTAATAAGAAGGCCAACCCCGCCTATTCTGTTAACCGTCCTTGGTAGCAGGCAGTTGTATCCTCTAAAATAGTCTGGGTAATTATCCATATGATTGTTTGTTTCTTGGATAGCTATAATCTTGGGGTTGTATTTATCAATTAATAGCTCCAGATACGGTCTGTTAGTCCTGTATCCCTGGATGTTCCATTGTATAATAGCTACAGATTTGTTATTTTTATTGTTATTGTTATTATTATTGCGATTGTTCATAATGTTATTAGTAGTGTTGTTAGTTATATTATTAAACTGGTTATTATTATTATTTTTGTTATTATTGTGGTTATTATCATTGTTGTTAATATTAATATTAACATTAATATTATTTGAATTATTATTTGTAGTATTTAAGTTATTATTTTTTAATGGGTTATTTATCATTTTATTGTTTATTCTGGATATGTTTATTTAATGTTATTAGTTGCTTTTTTATATTAATGTTTCTTGTGGTGTGTATGTATTGTCTTACTTTAGGTTTCCATGAGATTGTCTGAGGCAGTAGTTGTTGTTTTATTTTTTCCTACTTCTTTTTTGATGATTTTTGCACGTTTGGATACCTTTTTTGACCTAGGTGCTACCTTTTGGTTTTTCTCTTCTTCATTAGAGCTTGTTTCAAAATGTATTTGCATTTGTTTTTGTTTTTGTAGTTCTTGTGTTTTTTTCTTCTCTGCATTCATTTTTTCTTCTAGGGCGAGTTGATTTTCACTAACTACGTCCTTTAGTTTTGGTGCGTTATTAGATTGTAGGGTTTGAGGGTGGGTGCTGTTTGTTTCGGTTGTATTAATATTGTTGGTGGCTAAGTTGTATTGTTGTATTGTTTTATCTTTGTTAATGTAGTAGTTTTGTATCAGTTTTTCGATAAATGCTTGGTCGGCAGGTGTTATGTTATATTTTTCAATGTTTTGACTGCTTAAAAGGTTGTTTTGTTGGATGGAGATTTTTTTGGTGGATGCTGTTGTTGAGGGAGAGTTTGTGTTTTGAACCTTAAAACTATCTGCAATACCTTTGTAGCTTTGAGCGTTTTGATGTTTTTCTTTATATGTTAAAAAGGCTTCTGCTTTTGTGCATCTTCTTTCGGTTTTAATTCGTAGTATTTCTCTTTCCCTGGTGTAGCTTTGACAATCTTTATCATTCGGGGGATGTTTGGAATCAAACCCGTTCTTTTCGCAATTAATACAATTAGGTTTTGAGCAGTTTTCCAAATGTTTATCTATGTACGCTGCAAGAACTTCTTGCGAGCATTTCGGGCACCTATGTGGTGTTTCATCTTTGCAATGAGCTACTCTGTGCTCAAGGCACTGGCATTTGTTGCACCTTTGAGGGATAGGGTAGCTTCTTCTGACGTCTAAGATTAAGAAACCAGCTTTTATCTGATCCGGAGGTTTACTAACTCCGAACGTAAGGCTAATGAGTCCTGTGTATTTATGTAATTTTGAAGCGTCTTTAACCGGGAACCTGTACAACTCTTCGATCTCGGCTTTTGGATTATTTTCCTTTAATTCCTTTAATATCTCTGCATCGGTAATTTCTTCATTTGCAAGAGGGAATGAAAAAACCACCCCCTTCGAAGAATTTAATGACTTTATGTAATCTATTTTCACACTTACCCCCATGAGATCGTTTACTTTGATAAATTTTTCAGCAGTTGTTTTGCCGATTACTTCAATTATTAAATTTCCGTCTCTGTTGTAACGGCAACCGAAATTCTTGGTCACTTTTTCAAGTGCCTTATTTATACCGAAAATTCCAAAATTTTTCATGGTTTTGCCTGCTGTTGTTGCTACACATATGAGGAATTTTTTTTCGTAATCATTACTGTCCGTGTCGAGAGCTTGAAAGTTGTCTCTTGATGGCCTTTTCGTTCCAGTTTTAGGATTAGTCCCCATTGAAGGAGCCATTTTTTGCCCCCTTAGGGGTCTCTGTTCTAGGTCGGTTTGCTCTAAAATAAATGTATACACGTATACTTTTATCTAGAACTGGGTACGTAAAATAGGATGTTTTGCTTTTTTGTTATAGTTTGAACTATAACAGAAAGCGAAATCTGTCGTGTCACTGTTTCGGTCTATTTCTTTAGGGATTTTGTTTCAGAATTGTTGAAACTTAATTTTGGGAATATTTTTGAATTTGAAAATGGCTCCTTGGCAAGTAAATTTTTTTAAAAATTTTTAATATATATAGTTTTTTTTTTTTATTTTTTTTTTTTTATAAAGCACTATTCATATAGATTTTTCGCCTAAGCTTATGCAAAATTTTTGCAAAATTTTTAAGTCTGTTTTTTACTGTGCTACTGTGATTGTTTACTAGGTGTAATTTTTAACTTCTGTTTTTGTTTTTTTTTTTTTTTACATGTGGCTTTGGTTACCACTTAGCACTGATTTTAGCCCTAAAGGGCTTTGTTTATAACCACTTTCTGACTTAAACTTTCTCTTTACTGTTTTTCACCACTTTTTAATATTTATTTATTTTGATTGTATTTATAGTATTTTAATTTTAATTTTTATCTTCCGCGACACTTCCTATTCATTCAAAGGTTTGAATGAGAATGCAAAAATATTTATTTGAATGTTTTAATTTAGTACCTACAAAAAATATTTTTAATTTCATACTATAGGTATTTGAATATAAGACATTTTTTAATAAAAATTATTGTAAAAAAATATTATTTTTTAAAACATAATATTAGAAATATAAGAAAAACCAATAATAATATTTTTATACATTTTGTCAATATTTGTAAATTTTAAAAATCCGAGATACAGTACATCGCGTTACGCGTATTTTGGCTGCTCTCATGTAAAATTATGTACCTACTTATATCTAAATTTTTTAACAGAATTTATACGCCGTACGCTTTTATTTGAGTTGGGATCTAAGGAACAAATAATTTTTTTTAAGAAAGATAATTTTTTTAGTTTTGCAAACATATTGTAGGTATTTTCAATTTATTTGAATATACATATTATGTTTTAAATAAAATTATTTAAAAATAAATGTTATTTTAAATTATTTTATTTTTAAAATTTAATCGTAGCAACATAAGAAGAAACAATTACAATATTTTTATACGCTTTGTCAATTCTTAAATTTTAAAACTCCGAAGTACAGTACGTCTCGTATGCTTTCATGTAAAGTTTTTTACATAACTACTTATTTCAAAATTTTTTGACAGAAACTGAATGCCTTACATGCTGATTTCGGTTGATCCATAAGAAACAAATCATTTTTCTTAAGCAATATTATTTTTTTTTTTCGTTTCTGCAAACATATTATAGGTATTTTTTAATAAACAAATATTTTACAAAAATATTATTTTAAATTTTCTATTTTTATTTTTCGCTTTGTCAATATTTAAATCAGAGGTACCACTATGTCGCGTATTTGGATTGCTCACATCATGTAAATTCATGTACCTACCTAACTATTTATTTCAAAATTTTCTAGAAATTTCCAGTAATTTTGCACCGTAGGCGTTGATGTTGGTTAGGTCCTAAGTAACAAATCATTTAAATTACAAATTATTTTTTTAAGAAAGATTATTTGTTTGTTTTTTTTTTTAATTTTTGGCAAATACATATATTTTTAAATACCATTACTCTCAAACGTAATGGCAACTACAGAATATATTTCAGAAGTCGATTTTACATTTTACAAAAAACTTAACAAAACGCAAAAACAATATTTACTATTTGCAATACTTTCCATTTATCTCTGAGTTCCGACTGCAAGGTGTATCAAAGAAAAATGAAGCAAGAATCGGATAGAATTTGTTACTAGCAATTAAATGAATTTGTGTGTTTATCGTTAAATATCCAAGGGCTAAGAAATAACTTTGATCAACTGGAAGTGTTGATAGCTAATAATAAGTGTGAGTTTGTGTGTTTAACAGAAACACATTTAATTGACGATGATGAGGATTCTCTATTACAAATCGATGGATACAGATTAATAAGAACCGATAGTAATTCAAGACACACTGGGGGTGTAGTATTTTATATACGAGATTATTGGAACCTTGAGGTTATTAAAAGAATTACTATTAATAATGAATTATGGGTATTAGTCTTGAAAGCATATCATGATAATAGAATATTTTATCTCTGTGGATTATATAGAGCACCGAAATACCTGAATATAGAAGCAGACTTTTTTCTTCACCTGAATAATCTAATGGATGAGCTTTTTGAAAAGGATAATGTTTTAATAATGGGGGATTTTAATGTGGATTGGAAAACGGAAAATAGTATTAAAATTAAAGCTAGCCAAATATTAGTTGATAATGCGTTCAAGCAAGTAGTTAGTGAATACACAAGAATATCAAAAAACAGTAAATCTTTAATTGATTGGGTTTTGACAAATAAAATTAATAATATTGAAGTACAAATAGATAAAAAGCTTAAAATCTCTGATCATGAAACAGTGAAAATAATAATAAAAGACGATAATAATATAAAAATACCAAAGAAAAAAATTAAATTTTTGAAATATAACAAAACCTTATTTAGAAATAGAATAATTTTTAATGATATTGCAACAACTTATTTTTTAGATTGTAATAGTAAAGCAAATATTTTTAGTAATAATTTACATAATACAGTGAAAGACTTTGTGGTAGAAAAAGATATTAAACAAAACCAAATTAATTGGTATACAAATGAACTAAGGTTATTAAAAACTCAAAAAATTAATTTGTACACTAAAGCAAAATTGACTAATAATAATGGTGATTGGCTTAATTATAAGCATATTAGAAATTTATATAAAAGTGAATTAACTAAAACAAAAAATACTTATATCAGTAATAGAATTCAAACTAGTGATCAAACTATAATGTGGAGAAATATAAAACAGTATGTTCTTAAAAAAAACCCACAAGTCATTAATGAAGTAATTTTTAATAATGAAAAAATAATTGAACCTAAAAAGATTGCTAATAAATTTAATAATTTTTTTGTTAAAAGTATAAATGAAATAAATAATAACATAAAATCAGTACAATTTATAAATTTAATTGAAAATAATAACATTAATACATTTAAATTTAAATCTATAAATATAAATCAACTTAAAAATATCTTAAATAAAATGAATAATAAAAAAGACTTTTACTTCGTAAATAAACAAATTATACTGGATAACCTAGATTTTATTGGTAACAACTTTGTGTCAATTGCAAACAGCTCATTGCAGAGTGGACTGTTTCCTGAGATATGGAAAGAAGCAGTAGTGATACCCATTGAAAAAAAGAAAGGTACTAACAAGGCCACAGAATTTAGACCAATTAATACAATTACATTGGAGGCAAAAATTCTTGAGAAAATAGTCTATGGACAGTTGCTGAATTATATGGAAACATATAACTTCATAGCTAAACATCAATCAGGATTCAGAAAAGATCATAGTTGTGAATCTCTGTTAAATTTGATAATTACAAATTGGAAAATATCGGTGCATGATAACAAGGTCATAGTGGCTGTATTCTTGGACTTGAGAAGAGCATTCGAAACGGTTGACAGAAATTTGTTATTAGTAAAATTGGAAAGCTATGCAAACGAAAACAAAATACAGTACTTTTCGGTTATAACGACCATGATGGGACGGAAAATAGTCTTCGTAATAAACGAATGTCGGTTTAAAAGAATGCTGTGAATTTTGAAAAATTAGTACAAGACTTGAACATTGTAGAATGTGCTGATTCTAGAATGCACACTTCGAACTCATTTGCTAGAATTTTATTTGATGTGTCAGCTTCAAGTCTGCTTTTTCTTCTAACGAAATTTTTTTTTGTATTTTTGATGCGCTGATTTTGACGATTTTTTTTTTATATTCAAAACTAAATAAAAAATACTAAATTAATCGCCAAGCAACATAATTAGATATAATAATTTTAAATAAAAGAAATATCAATGTAATAAAAAACTTACATTTTTAGGTAAAATTTAATTCTTTAGCAAAAAGTGTAGTTTGTTATAATTAAAATTGAATCGAGTTCGTTATAAGTGAAAACTACTGTATGAACCAAATGCATTGCTTTCATTTCGAACAGAACTCATTTTTTTCGTTCACTTTTTAAGATTAAGAAAAAACAAAAACAAAACAAAAATTTTAAAAAAATTTAAATTTCCTTGTTCATTGAACATTTGAACTAAGCAAAAAAAAGAAAGATATAAGTCGGCGCGTATAATAGTTTGATTGAGCTGCGAGTTACAACCGAAAATGAATTACATTTACCGTTAAGTTCTGAATACAGTACCCCCCCGAATAAAGTACCCCGCGTACACTAATTGGAACATTTTTCCAATTACAGTACCCCGGGTACACTAATTGGATTTGTTTTTTCGCAAATAAATTTCGAACTTTATATTGGAATTATGTGTTGACTGTTTTAATAAAAATTATAAATTTTTATTAAAATTTTTTATTAAAGTAATAATAAAAATTATAAATCCTAGATAAATAACTCATTTACCTACCTTATCTATTTTATCTATACTACCTTACCTTATTATAATTTTGTATTAAATAAATCTCATTATTTTATAAATAAAGTCATTAATTTTACCAATACAAATTAGGTAGGTAGTTATTCGTTTCACTGTTGTTCTATGTATCTCCGCTGCGGGAAAATTGGTACGCACTCTTATTATACTAAAAGGATTAAAAAAAATACCAAAAGTTAATTTGCCAAAAGACATCGATCTTTGTGTTAGTTTGGGTGGTTCGATGACCACAGATTTAATGTTACGTTGGATGAAAACGTGTTTCCATAAAGAGAACAGTTTTTTTGGTATTGAAAAGTTGCTTTTAATAATGGATTCTTATGGTTGCCATTTAATGGATGAAGTGACAAAAGAACTAAAGAAGCTATGCAATGCGGATTCAATCATAATACCTCCAAAAACTACATCATTTTTACAACCATTGGAGTTTCAATTAACTTTCCATTTAAAAATTTTATGAGAGCTGCTTGGAATGATTGGCTTATAAATGGTAAAGAGGAATTTACAAAAAAAGGATACAGAAAAAAACCGACTTATCAAGATATTGTTGATTTTACATCTTCAGCTTTAAAACAAATTTCGCCAGAAATCATTGAAAGGTCATTTGAGTGTTGCGGAGTTGGAAAGTTTGGAAAAGAATAAAAGAAAAAAGAATATAAAAGAATTATGTTATATTAGTTTGGAAAAATTAAATAGTCGCCTTCAAAACATTCTTAAATCTTGCTGGGACGTACATGAATCAAATATTTCTGAAATCCAAACCGAACCAAATAATACAACTTATGAGCTGGTCGAGGTTGATGAAGCTAATGCAAACTTAGCGAATTTTGATGATGATATAGAAACTATTGATGAACGTGTAATTGATAGTCAGACTTCTTCTGATGATGATGAATATATCAGCGAAACTTCCAGTGAAGTTGATACACAGGAGCTTTTCGAATTGGTTTATATGGCTAATAAGTAATAGCTTAAAAAATTATTTAAAAAATTTAATCAGACTATATCTTAATAAATGTATCTAGTTTTTCTATTATTAATGAATTAATGTATATTTGCAGATTTTTTTTATTATTAATAAGCTATGTATATATATTTTTTTATTTTGAATAAGTAATATAGTTATTTTGTTTTGTGAATTATACTAATTGCTTTAATTTTATTTTCCATAATACATAATATCATATATAATTTTTTTTTGTTCCGAATAGTGTACCCGAGTATAGAAAACTAATTAGTGTACCCGGGTATACTAATTGGATTTATTATTTTTTCAGAATATTGCCATTTTCCAATTAGAGTACCCGGGTATTGTATTCAGAACTTTACGGTACAAAGAAAGTCGTCGCATAATATTAGAGTCACAAGCAACTTTTAACCGCGTGATTGTTAAATTCGAATTTACATTAAATTAAAGACGGATTTTCACCTGAAAAAACGCAATATTCTAAAAAAACAAGTGATGAAAAAAAAACAAAAAATTTCGGCAGGTATTCAAGTTACAGGTGTTTAAAAGTAGCTTCTAAATAGAGGTCTTGACAAAAAAATTTTGTTAACCGACTCCTACTAATTTCTGAGTATCTAATTTTTCCCAAAATTTCAAGACTCTAGTTTGAACCGTTCAGATGATATGTGTGGTTTGTGTAATGTTAAATTTTAGTGACTAAATTTAAGCCCTAAACATTTTTTTACTTTATATTATTAAATACATTACAATTTGAATATTTTTACATAATCACAAATTCATTTAGCTATTGTCTAATATGATTTTCGTGCAAAAAACGCTTATCACAAAAATAGTTGGATTATTGGATTTGGAATAAGTGATTGGTAGAATAGAGTAAAAATCCCAGGCACTTTTTTCATATGCAAAAAGTCTCCAAAATAAATTTTTTATAAAAGTCCTCAAATGAAAAAAAAAAAAATCCCTAAATTTTTATGAAAATAAGTTAACAGAGATTTTAGAGTTGTATACAAAATTAAGGTTCCAATAATTTGTTCGGCGGAGGTTTGATCGTGGCAGTCAAAATTATATTAAATGATTTTTTATTTATGAAAAAAATTTGAAGGCGTTGAGTTGGTTACAAAATCAAAACTAGAATAATTTATTTTATTCCATTGTATGGAGACCCATTATATTAAATGCTACAATATAGGGACAGAAAAAAATTTAATTGTTTTAGAATTTCTGGAAAAAGCGAACCTGTCTTTTGCAATTCCTAATTCTATAAAAATACTTTTTCCGAAATTTGTAAATATGCAAAAAGTCCCCAAACTTTCATATAATTTTTGAGGGCCTTTTTCATACAGCCTTCATTTACCTACTAATAAAATTATTTTTTTATAATCAAAAATTATTTTAAAATAACATTAGTAAATTTATTAAGTACTAGTATCGCCCTGTGCTCGAGATTCGAGCTATTTTTGCTTTTAAATTTACATACAAAATTAGTTTTTTGAAATTTATAATAGACTAATTTAACACGAAAAATTATATTTTGTTTCCTATACGTAATAAAATATATTGCAACAATGTTGTCAACAATTTTTGCGCTTGAAATTTGCTAAAAAAAAATTTATAATTTTTTCAGTTATAAAAACGTTGTTGTATTTTTGAATTTTATTCCTATAGCTAAAGTCGCTTTAAAGAAAGTATAATGTGGTACAGTTATTACACAAAACAAAGCGATTTAAATTCTTAATATAAATCTTGTTCTAATATACAATGTTCTGAGAATTTGATTTAATTTCTAAACATATACATACATATATTTACTGAAGTCAAGTAGCCAAAATTCGAGTTAATGGTGTCCGTCATATAGAAAACTAAACATTTTAGTACGATTTGAATTTTTTTGTATCTGTTCCGTATGTATTCTGTTTCCTAATTAAAAATTGATGAATACATGCTTCAGTTCCTTTAAAGGCATTTTTTAAATCTGAACTGTCAAAAAAAAAAATCGTTTTTTTTTTTAGCTCTGAGCGCTCAGAGCGTGTGATTCATTTTTTTTCTTAAAGACATTTTGACGTTTGTTTAAGATTTTACTTGTAAAATTAAAATCAAAATGTTTTAATTTAATTTAATTTTTCTTGTTTTTTTATTAAATCTGAACGCTCTGAGCGTACTCTGTTCATGCTTTGTTCATTAGAACGTGCTTATGTTGTTTAGAGCGTGCCTAGATCTCTGCTGGGATTTAAAAAAAAAACGCCTTATATAATATTTGTTCGTTATGTCAAAGTAAAACTAAAAAAAGTTTTTATCATGAAAAAACATTATTCGATGTTTAAAATGTAAAACAAAATTTTTAATTATCAGGGCTTAACCTTAATCAAAACATACAACGTACAATTTAAAAATATAAGAAAAACCGAAGACAATATTTTTATACTATTTATCAATTTTTAAAATTAAAAAATCCGAGGTACAGTATATCGCGTTACGCGTATTTGGGTTGCTTTCATGTAAATTTATTTACATAATTACTTATTTCAAAATTTTTTGACAGAAATTTTTCGCCGTACGCGTTGTAAATATTATTTTAAAATATTTTATTTTTAAAATTAAATCGTAGCAACATAAGAAAATACAATTACAATATTTTTATACGCTTTGTCAATTTTAAAATTTTAAAACTTCGAGGTACAGTACGTCGCGTATGCTTTCATATAAATTTATTTACAATAACAACTTATTTCAAAATTTTTTGACAGAAACTGAACGCCGAACATGCTGAATTTGGTTGATCCATAAGTAACAAATCATTTTTCTTACGAAATATTATTTCTTTTTTATGTTTCTGCAAACATATTATAGGTATTTTTTAATAAACAAATTTTTTACAAAAATATTATTTTAAATTTTCTATTTCTATTTTTCGCTTTGTCAATTTTTAAATCTGAGGTACCAGAACGTCGTGTATTTCGGTTGCTCACATGTAAATTTACGTACCTAACTATGTATTTAAAAATTTTCTAGAAATTTCCAGAAATTATGCACCATACGCGGTGGTTTTGGTTAGGTCCTAATTAACAAATCATTTAAATTACAAATTATTTTTTTAAGAAAGATTATTTGTTATTTTTTTTTAAATTTTTTTGCAAATACATATATTTTTTAAATATCATTACTTGTATCACTACTTACAAACGTAATGGCAACTATATTTCAGAAGTCGGTTTTTTATTTAACAAAAAACCGACTTCTGAAATATAGTTGCCATTACGTTTAAGAGTAATGATATTTAAAAAATATATGTATTTGCAAAAAAATTTAAAAAAAAATAACAAATAATCTTTCTTAAAAAAAATTTTTTTTTTATAACTGTATTATAATAAATTGCAAACAAAAACTAAATACAGTACTTTTCGGTTATAACAACCATGATGGAACGGAAAATATTCGTCGTAATAAACGAATGTCGTTTTAAAAGAATGCTGTGAATTTTGGAAAATTAGTATAAGACTTGAACATTGTAGAATATGCTGATTCTAGAATGGACACTTCGAACTCATTTGCTAGAATTTTATTTGATGTGTCAGCCTCAAGCCTAGGTATAGTGCTTTTTCTTCTAATGAAATTTTTTTGTATTTTTGATGCGTTATGATTTTTTTTTATATTCAAAAATAAATAAAAAAATACTAAATTAATCACCAAGCAACATTGTTAGATATAATAATTTTAAATAAAAGAAATATCAATGTAATAAAAAACTTACATTTTTAGGTAAAATTTAATTCTTTATCAAAAAGTGTAAAGTTTATTATAATTAAAATTGAACCGAGTTCGTTATAAATGAAAACTACTGTATAAACCAAATGTATTGCTTTCATTTCGAGCAGCTCTCATGTAAATTCATGTACCTATTTATTTGTAAATTTTTTGACAGAAATTATACGTCAACTTTTATTTCAGTTGAAGATTATTTTTTAGTTTTTTTTTGCGAACATATTATAGGTATTCTCAATTATTTGGAATGTATGTTTTTTTAAAAAATAATATTATTTTAAAATATTTTATTTTGAAAACTTAATCGTAGCAACATCAGAAAAAACAATTACAATATTTTTATACGCTTTGTCAAATTTTAAAATTTTAAATTCCGAAAAACATACCTACTTATTTCAAAATTTTTTGACAGAAACTGCACGCCGTATGCATTTATTCTGGTTGATTCCTAAAGAACACATAATTTTTCCTAAGAAATGTAATTTTTTTGTTTCTGCAAACATATAGCAAAAAAAAAAATACAGTAAAGCTAGCTTATAACGACCATGAAGAGACAGAAAATATTCTTCGTAATAAAAAAATGTCGTTTTAAAAGAATGCTGTGAATTTTGAAAAATTAGTATAAGAATTGAACATTGTAGATTGTGCTAATTCTAGAAAGGGCACTTTGAACTCATTTGCTAGATTTTTATTTTGACTTTTTTTTATATTCAAAAATACATTTAAAAATACTAAAATAATCACCAAGCAACATTGTTAGATATAATAAGTTTAAATAAAAGAAATATAAATGTAATAAACAACTTACATTTTTAGGTAAAATTTAATTCATTGGCAAAAAGTGTTACGTTTATTATAATTAAAATTGAACCGAGTTTGTTATAAATGAAAACTACTGTATAAATCAAATGTATTGCTTTCATTTCGAACTAATTTTTTTCGTTCACTTTTTAAGATAAAGAAAAAACAAAAACAAAAAAAAATTTTAAAAAATTTAAATCTCCTTGTTCATTGAACATTTAAACTTAACAAAAAAAAGAAAGACATAAGTCGGCGCATATAATAGTTTGATTGAGTTGCGAGTTACAACCGAAAATGAATTACTTTTACCCAGAAAGTCGGCGCATAATATTAGAGTCATAAGCCTCAACTTTTAAAAGCGTGACCGTTAAATTCAAATTTACGTTAAATTAAAGACGGATTTTCACCTGAAAAAACGCAATATTCTAAAAAAAAATATCATTGTCCTATGAAAACAAAAAAAACCTTTATTTTGGTTTTTGTTTCATTACAATTGGTCAAATAGTTTGCTCTAAAAAAGGATGTTTATATTTGTATGGGAAAAAATAAGCCGATTAAATATTATGATTTAAACAACAATAGATGCATACAAAAGACGAAATTTTAAACTTTTTTTCGAAACTTTTCAAAAATTCTTTTCAGTTTATTAATAAAATATAAAAAACAAGTGATGAAAAAAAACCAAGGGTTTTTAAAAAAGCACATTTTCAAATTTATATTGTATTACATACTGAGTTTAACTTTGGAAATATTTACTTGGAAATAGTTACTGCTTACTTATAAAATTTACTGCTAACAGTAAAGTTTTTATTTTAAATTTATTATAGCCCTTTAATGGGGAAGGTTTCCAAGTTTCTCAAAGATCTAACTTCATCTAACCCCCCCCCCCCCTCCTCCATTTTTTTAGGTTCTAGGAATTAAATTGTGAATTCCACAAAAATTTGGAATTTTACGTAGAATTATACAATCTAAGCAAAAATGGGTAAAACTGAGAGACACTTTCTTCAATTTAAGGAACCGCTTTTAAATTTAAGAAAAACCTTTAACATATGTTAAAATATAATGTTGGGCCTTTAAATTTTGTATATCAATAAAAAAAATATTGGACAGGTTTTCAAGTTACAGGTGCTTAAAAATAGCAAAATTTAAATTTTCGAGCCCTTATAGCTCCTAAACAGGGGGCTTGACAAAAAAATTTTGTGAACTGACTCCTACTAATATTTGAGGATCTAACTTCTTCCAAAATTTCAAGACCCTAGCTTGAACCGTTTAGAAGATATGTATGGCCAAAAATTTTGTAAAAATTGAGTTTTGTGTATTGTTAAATTTTAGTACCGTATGGCAATCCTTATCATTTGCCTTTTAAATATTTATAAAGTTTATGAAACCAGCTATCGTTTGCCGTTTTTGAAAATATATTTAAGATTGCCAGATTGAAAATATATTTAACAGAACTCTTGTTATAACAATTTAAATATAGGGCTTTTTCCAACTTTGGGGGGCAGTAGCCCCGTAACAGGTGGGGCTACAGAAAAAAATTCTTCTACGAAATTATTTTTTTTGTAATACCTACTAGTGGTTAAAACTTCTTTTCTCTATTTCAAACGATGTAAAAGTTATTGTAAACATACGGACAGACAAACAGACGGACAGACGGACGGACAGAGTGAAGCTATATAGGCACATTTTTACAAAATTCTTTGAAAATGTGCTAAAAACAAAGTTTTCTTACAAAATAATTTTGGATCTTATTATAAGAAAGTTTTACTTTTACTTATTTTTTGTTAATTTCTATTTCTTTGTAAATAATTGATTAAGGAAAATTAAAAATAAAATTTGATTTTTGAGAATTTTTATTAAATAAAAATTTAATATAATCTTCAAAAATTTTATAATAAAAGCATATATTTTTTCGTAACTCTTTGCCTCCCTAAATTTTTGTATTTTCTAATTAAATTTATAAAAGTACTTGTGCATAAGATTAACAACTTTATCATATTTTGATCATTAGCCCATTTTTGAGTCTTTCTATAGGTGCATTTATATAATTTTTCGAAAACTATTTAAATTTACTCCAAAAAAAATTTGTGAAGTATGAACTAATTAATGCATTTCAGGAGCACTAGATCTATACTGGAGTACCTAAACTATTAATAGGAACGTCTGCAGGAAAAACTACCGAACCTAATGGAACATCCGCAGGACTAGAGAAACATCGGAATCAATACAGGAGCAGCAAAGCAATTAAGTATTTCATGTTATTTGTAACTTATAATGTCGTCAAAGTGTTAATTAAACTTAAAGTTTTTAAAATTAAATGTTTATAATAAAAATTTTTTAATATTCTACATTATATTTAAGAAGGAGAAAAAATTACACTTAAATAATTAAACATCTAAGTACTTAAAAGAATTAAAACAATCAAATATAACATAGGACATGGTCTGAACAGGCAGAAAGATTATATTTTTTAAGAATTTTATATAAAAATTTTAATGAATGCTGTTAATAAATTCATAAACCATTAGAACTAAATTTTTTAATTCATAAATAAGCAGGACACTAATTAAATTAAAATCAATAATCAAATACAATTCTAAGTATTAATTATTCAAAATCTCCACTTCTGGCTGCCAAAAATTGAAGAAGCTTGGATTATGAAACTTGAGCAAATTTATTTTTATGCTGGAGAAGTCTTCGGTTTTGAAATTAACAGCTACGAGTATCTGCCATACAATTTTATTTTTATTACAATTGAAATGTCTGGAATTTTGCGAAAATATGTTGAGTCTTAGTCATAAGTCTGCACAAAATAAAGTTGTTCTTAAGCAAGAGATACGAATAGCTGCTATGCAACTTATTTTTTCATTTATAAAAAGCTTAAAAGACCAATCAGTTGGAAATTTTATAAATATGACTTATAAATTAATAGAAAATACATTGGAAGTGAGGTGAACGACGAGCCACAAGACCTAAGTGCTAGAATTGCAAATGTCATCCCCCGTATAAAACAACAACAATTAGTTATGTATTTTCCAAAAGTAGGTATCAGGATGATTATATAATATTCAAGTTGAGTTTGTGCCCATAGTTAATATAGTCAAATCTTCACTCTTCCTCTTTTTTTTTCAAGTTTAACTAATAGTTAGTGCTCAGACAAATTTTTTTGCTAATACTTACCGAAAACTATAGTCTCATGGTTGAACACCAGTTTCAGCTAATACAGATTTCAAATTTTACTACTTGGATATTTTCTTTAAGTTTTGACTTGGATTTTAATTTTTTATAATTTTCGTCTCGGTTTCATGTCTCTTATTTCCCAATGGGTTCCAAATATCTAATTTATGATTTTAACTATCTACTGGTTCATCAGAGCAAAAAAACACTTTAATTGTTAGTTTCAAAGGTCATGTTTCAGTAATTGTAATAAGTTTTTTTAACTACCATTTTAACTATTTTAAAAAAAAAAAATCAATCCTGCCACCAAATTTTGTTTTTAATTTTTTATTAAAACGAAATCAAATTAAAAAAAAAATAAAAAAATAATTGAGCAAAAAAAATTTTTCATCACGCTCAATAAAATTTTACATGGGTTTGAGTTATTTTTCCGTCCTTTTCATATATTAATGTGACAATAATTTAAAAAACAAAAAAAACAAGTGATGAAAAAAAACCAAGGGTTTTTAAAAATGCACATTTTCAAATTTATATTGTATTACATACTGAGTTTAACTTTGGAAATATTTACTTGGAAATAGTTACTGCTTACTTATAAAATTTGCTGCTAACAGTAAAGTTTTATTTTAAAGTTGTTATAGCTCTTCACTGGGGAAGGTTGCTAAGTTTCTCAAGGATCTAACTTCATTTTTTAGGTTCTAGGAATAAAATTGTGAATTCTACAAAAATTTGGAATTTTACTTAGAATTATACAATCTAAGCCAAAATGGGTAAGACTGAGAGACACTTTCTTCAATTTAAGGAACCGCTTTTAAATTTAAGAAAAACCTTTAACATATGCTAAGATATAATGTTGGGCCTTTAAATTTTGTATATTAATAAAAAAAAAATTGGACAGGTATTCAAGTTACAGGTGCTTAAAAATAGCTAAATTTAAATTTTCGAGCCCTTATAGCTCCTAAACAGTGGGTTTGACATAAAAAATTTCGAAATTATTTTTTTTGCAAAAACTACCCATGGTTAAAATTTCTTTACTCTATTTCAAACGGTGTAAAAGTTTTTGTAAACATTCGGACGGACAGACGGACGGACAGAGTGAAGCTATATAGGCACATTTTTACAAAATTTTTTGAAAATGTGCTAAAAACGAGGAAGAGTGTAGATAAGACTGTGTCAACTCTGGGATATCCGTATGAACGTAATATTTATACATTATATCATCCAGTTAATTACTTTTGGTAAAATTTTAAATACATAAATTATTAGACTTTCAGTTATGTACAAAAGAAAATAAATACAGTTATGTTGAAAGGCAGCTCTGTGGACCTCATCCACTAAGACGTACATAGCGATATCGATTTACTTTTCGATTCTGATCCGATCCATACCATTGAGCGTATAATTACCTCCTTCCTTCTCTGCGTAAAAAACTTAATTGGAAATTTATTATACCTTTTTGACCCATAGTCAAACGGGTATAACAAAAAATCTTTGTGCCTAAGGGCTTCTAGGTATAAGGTTTTTTTTTATTATTATTCGTAAAACAATTAAATTAATTTAAAAAGCAAAACAATTATCACCAAAAAAAACTATAGGTTTGAAATTAATTTAATTAAAATTAAGTTGAGTATAAAAGAATTAAAAGCTTTTTAAAACATCAAAAGAACTTTGTTTTAAATTTAATTCAACCATAAATATAATATTAAAGTACCAACCTAATGGATTTTTTAAGGATTAAAGGATTTTGTTAGTTATTTTTTTTATATATGTATAGAAATTAATTACCTACCTATTATGCAATATGTCTATTATGCTATTAGTTTAATGTACGGTCAAATTTAAACTGCCCCCTTATAACATAGGTAGGTGTTTACTGATAGCTAATTTTGAGATTTAATCATTGATTGTTCCAAAATCAAACATTTAGAAAATTAATTAGTTAGCAACACCAATATTATGTGGTAATATGTATTATTTTATATTCAAAATTTATTAATTATTTAATTTATTTATTTATTTATTACTAGCTAATACCCGGTGCGCGTTGAAAAAAATTTTGGGTCCAAATTTTGTCCGATTTTACGAAATTCTACTTTGGTTTAAAAGAAAGCACCAAAAAAAATTTTGTTGAGTCCCATAAACCCATGTGCCCCAACAGCTTTTTATAGGTCTTTTCAATACTTTACTCTAAATTCGAAACGGTTTGTCCAATTGACTTCAAATTTTGTATACGTGATGCTCCTTGAGAATTAGTAAACAATACTACTAATACAGTTTTCGAATTTGTAAACAGATGTCGGGCCGACGGGTGGTCAAAAAAATTTTGGGTCCAAATTTTGTCCGATTTTTCGAAATTCTGCTTTGGCATAAAAGAAAGCCCTAAAAAAATGTTGTTGAGTTCCATTAACCCATTGCGGCCCAACAGCTTTATATTAATTTTTTGGTTAGTTTACTCTAAATTAGAAACGATTTGACCGGTTGACCTCAAATTTATATGTGTAAAGCAACTTGAAAATGGAGTTGAGTCTGTTAACAGTCGGTTCTACGTTTGGTCAAAAAAAATTTTTTGGAAGTAAATTACGTCAAATTTTGAAAAACAGTTTGTACTGCTTTGAATTACAGAAAGTTTCAAAAATTACTAGAATAATCCTAGAAAAATCGTTTTAAAAAGATTGCTTTCATACATTTTTAAATTTACGTGTGTAAACCGTGGGTAATTTTTGTGGTAACTTTTTGCAGTAACATCAAATTCAATTAAACTTCAATTGAAAGGCGCAGAAACGCGCACCGGGTATTAGCTAGTATTATATAAAAGCGAAAGTTTGTTTATTTGTTTATATTGTTTGTATGTAGCAAATAGACTCCTAAACTGCTCAGCCGATTTTCATGAAAATTTGGATATAGAGGTTTTTGGGTACGGAAAGATCTCGTGGCCCAAAAATTTTGTTCTAACGGACCGCCACGTTGGGGCTGTGGTGCAAGTATTTAAACTTCCTTGTTCTAAAATGAAAACAGTTTGACCGATTGACTTCAAATTTTGTATACGTGATGCTCCTTGAGAATTGAGTTGACAATATTAACAGTTTTGGAATTTGTTAACCCATGTCGAGCCGATGGTTGTTAAAAAAAAATTTTGGGTCCAAATTTTGTCCGATTTTATGAAATTCTGCTTTGGCTAAAAAGAAAGCCCACAAAAAAAAATTATTGAGTTGCAATAACCCATTGGGGCCCAACAGCTTTTTATAGGTTTTTCAAATACTTAACTCTAAATTAAAAACGGTTTGATCGATTTTCTTCAAATTTTGTATACGTGCTCCCCTGTGAGAATTGAGTTGACACTATTAACAGATTTGGAATTTGTTAACCCATGTCGAGCCGATGGTTGGTCAAAAAAATTTTGGGTCCAAATTTTGTCCGATTTTATGAAATTCTGCTTTGGCTAAAAAGAAAGCCTCAAAAAAAATTTTGTTGAGTTCCATTAACCCATTGCGGCCCAACAGCTTTTTATAAATTTTTTGGTTACCTACTTTACTCTAAATTAGAAACGATTTAACCGATTTTCTTCAAATTTTGTATATGTGTTCCGCTTTGAGAATGAAATTAACTTTTTTAACAGACTTGCAATTGGTTAACCCATGCCGGCCCGACGATTGACAAAAAAAAGATTTGGAAGCAAATTACGCCCAATTTTGCGCAATACTGCTTTGCCCAAAGAGAAAGTGTAGTTCCGTTAACCCAATGGGGCACAGTGGCTTTTTATAGATTTTTGCGTTACTTAACTCTAAATTAGAAACGATTTGACCGGATGACCTCAAATTTTATATGTGTGAAGCAACTTGAAAATGGAGTTGAGTCTGTTAACAGTCGGTCCTACGATTGGTCAAAAAAAATTTTTTGGAAGTAAATTACGTCAAATTTTGGAAAGTAGTTTGTACTGCTTTGAATTACATAAAGTTTCAAAATTACTAGAATAATCCTAGAAAAATCGTTTTAAAAAGATGGCTTTCATACATTTTAAAATTTACATGTGTAAACCGTGTGTAATTTTTGTGTTAACTTTTTGCAGTAACATCAACTTCAATTAAGCCTCCATTGAGAGGCGCAGCAACGCGCGCCGGGTGTTAGCTAGTTTGAATATAAAATTTTACAACTGTCAAAATAAGGAATACCTTACAGCTTTCATGTTTTATTAATTTTTTTATTGATATTTTACTCAAAACAAAATTTTAACTTTAAGTGCAAGTATTTACTTTTAAATGCAATTGAACGAAATTATTTTTCAAATAAAATATCTTTTGTAACCTAATTAATTTATTTAAAAAACAAATCACTTAAACTTGCATAATTAGAAAAACTTGTATACTTAAAAAAAAAATACATGCACTTTAAGTGGAAAACTTGCTCTTAAATACAAAGCTTTTAAAATAAAATGAATAGTTAATTAATGATTCTAAATAATTTAACTTAATATTTTAACATAGTTAAAAACTTGCACTTTAAATGGGAATAATGTTCAAAAGAAAGCTTTGAAAGTTTTTAACTATTTTCGTTACAACTAAATATATTTTAAAGCTATAAATTTTTTAAATATTTTAAAAAAATACTTCGAATCTATTTATTAGTTAGTAATTATACAGTTTTAAACTAGTGTTCTTGGTTTTATTGAAAAATTTTAACCTTGTTATAACCGCTAATAACATTTTAGATCTAGTAATTGTTCTGTAAACTTTAGATTCTCTTATCATAAGATCATTGATTAGTTGAAATTCTGTTTAAAAATTTTTCAACAATTTTTTGAAACAAAGTAAAATTTTTAATAAATTAAATTTTACTTAAAATTATCATAAGTTCTTATCTAAATATCTCTCTTTTGTCATATCATAAATTATTTTGATTTAAAAATTTTACAATTCCAAAAATAATTTTAATTGAACTAAAAAAACTTTAAAAAGCCTTAAGAAAAATTCTTTCATAGAAGCAAAAAAATGGAATTTCTGTAAAACAGAAAATAATATTGAAATGGAAGTAATAGTGGTTTTGGCCGAAGGTTATAATTGTTTTATATAACACTATTTTAGATCATTCCTTGTAGTCTAAAAAAATATGAAATGAGAAATTTAGTTACATAATGAGATATTCTTTAAAGTACATATATTCCTTTAATATTAAATTACAGAATGATGAAATATTATTAGAATTAAATATATAATAACAAGTAAGAAAACTTAGAAGTACACATTTCCCTCTAGTTTTTCTTTTAGTCTGTGATTGACTACAGAGAGGATGTTTTTAATTTTAATTTTAGAAAATTGAATTTTTAATAATGTATAATTAAAGTATAATAATATATGACAACCCCATGCATTTATGTTACATATGTTTTTTACAGCTTATATAAGAAGAATGTAACTCCATAACGCGTGGAACTACAAAAAATGTTTATATATTTAAAATTTCATTACTTTAGTTTAGGTGGCTTAAAAGTTTTGTAAACATGCGGATAAACGAACGGACGGATGAAGTGAAACTATCTATACAGTTTTTTCAAAACGTTTTAAATATTAAAATTTCTTTGCAAAAAATATTTAATTCGGGTCGAAACACTAAATCGGCAACACTAAATCGGCAAACACTAAATTAATTTCTGCACTCATAATACTTAATTATATAAATGGTCTAACAATTTACTTTAAACTTTTTAACTAAAGTTACCTAATAAATCTAACTAATTGTTTTTTAAAAGTATTTCATAAGAAAAAAAAACTTGTTTTATTCTTTTTTGTTTTTGTTCAAAAGCAGAAATTAAACTTTTTAAAAATTATTATTATTCTGTAGAAAAATAATTTTAAAGATTTTTTTTAGCTAACGAACAAAAGCAAAATCCCTGTTAATTGAATTTCCTTCTCAACACACAATATAATAAAATTCTTTAGAACTAACAAAATACTTTAAAAACTTTTTAAGGGAATTAGAAAAATTGAAAGAATGAAATTTGAATTTTAAATCTTTAGAAAAAACAAAAAAAAATTATGTTTTTAGCCAACCACCTGTTCATAATTAAAAGGAATAAAAATGCAGATGGTGGAAAAAAATTTGAAAACCAGTCAAGAAAAACCAGTATAATGAAAAAATCCAAGAACTTTAAAACAAATAAAGAAACAGTAAGTCGGTGCGCCCGACTTAGAAAAACCCTACATCTATTTGCTTCAAATTAAATGACCATAAGTCATTTTAAGAACTTTTTTAATTTCACTAAATATAATTTTCTTACTTATTTTAATTATATGATTACTCATACTAATTGTATGTTAATTAAGACTTAAAAGAATTCTTTTTAAAAAAATTTTTAACTTAGCTTTGCAGTTCTATTTTTAAAATAAATGTAACATAGCATTGTGTACACTCAAACATTAATAACCAATATATTATAAGTAATTACATAAATATAATATACATAAAATATATTTTATATATTAAGAAAGAATCTTTGAAAAAATGAAAAAATGAGAAAGAAAGAAATGACATTCTATTTCAAATAAGAGTTGCCGAGTTAATTTGTTTTTTTTTTTACTACAGACTTTATTAGGCCCTTGGGAGAAAATTTTATTTTATTTATTGCAATATTTTATTTTTATTTTAAATTATTACATTTTTGTTTATAAATATATTATTTATCTTTAAATTGACTTCTACATAATATATTTGACACTATTGAATTATTATGAAAAATACTATATTTTATAATTTAAAATTTCTTGTGTTAATAAATTTCAATCACAGTTAATTTGCAAACCACAAGACGTTAGTATCTATAATATTATAATTTTAACCCTTATGTGTGCAATCGCTTACCTGGGTATGTTTTCGATTTTAAAAAATATGTCATACCTATATCACTGCTACAATCTGGCTGAGCTTTTCAGTAGCTTAATAAATTTTAATTAAAAACCATTTTCTATAAAAAATTTTGAAAAAGTCTTTAACTTTACCTTCTAGAACAACTTCGTCGACAAAAAACCTTAACCGTGCAACCAACATACCCGGGTATGTATGGAGTTTGCCTAAAGAATTTTAACATAAAAAATTAAAAAAGGTAAACAGTTTTTGAATTTTTATTTGAAAATGAAAAAATTTAGAAATTGATCTAATATTATATTTATTAAAATTAAAAAACAAAATTAAATTAAATTTGGAACATAATAGGAACTGTACCATGAAAAGCTTTTAATTCTGTTATAAAACCTTTGCTAAATTCAACGACGTTGAAAAGTTATCGCATGTTACGTTTCTACCAGACCCTTTGTAATCGGCAACTAGTTCTTTTACAACACACTCACCTTGGCTAATAACACGTTCTCCAGATAGGTTTAAGCCTGTATAAATTTGACCTTTTAGTGGATATATGATGTTTAGGAGTCACATAAACACCAAACTTTTATTTCATATTTGGCAGGTTTTGAAGGAATGCACTAAGTAAAGCGTGAACGCCCCTTAAATGGGAATTATTGCTCGTCTACGGTCAGGTTGCTTCCAGGTACATAATTTGATTTTAAATTTCCATTGAGCTTTAGACATATGTCAGTAAATAGTAATCTGTAAGCAATCTAAGATTTCTCGTATTAGAATGATCAAATCGAATAAATTTTATCGCACATTTAAATCGCCTAGAACCCATAGCTGCTCTGTAAAATGGATGAGAGTCCATTGCCCACAAATCTGTTATATGTTCACTATTCGAACCGCTGGTTATCTATATACGCATTTAATTCAATAATATCCATTTGATGCCATTTGCGTTTAGGGCAAACAGGTTCACTTTGATTTAGTTTATTATAATATTATTTATCTTTTCGGTTTGTTTCTCGAATTATAATATTTTTCATCTCAGGTGTCAAAGATTAATTAAATGTTTCTACTATAGATAAATCTTTTGTTTTAGCAGTTGGCCCAATATTTCGCGAATGCAATAGATATATTATTTTAATTTTTTAACGAGTGTGAATTTAATTTATTTTTACCTCTTCCTCTGACGACAGAACCGACTCTAACAACAATTCATAATATTTACTTTGTTGTTCTACACTTAAATTATTTAACTCACTAGCACTTAGCTCTCGATTAAAATCCATTGGCTCGCAATATTGTTTACTCGCAAACAAAATTTTAATATAATGTACTTACAAAATATGTATAAGAATGACCGATCAGTAAGTACAAAATTTATATTAAGTAATAACAACTGAATTTGATTTCTACTTAAACTTAAATAAACAGTAAAAAAAAAACATTAACAAAAAATAAAATAAAAACCACAAACGCCCGAGCACCACAATTTATCGACATGTTTATACATCAGTTTTTTTCCAATAATTAATTCGCACTATATTGATTCTTATACAAACATGTTTAAATTTGATTTTTAGTTTTATTTATCATAATTTTATTATTTATGTACATTATAATAATTTACATGCTTTGTTAAAAAGAAAAAAAAAACCGAAATGTAAAAATTTATATCAAACCTATATAAAATGCAAGCAAAAATAAATACATACCCGGGTATGTTGGTTGCACATCAAGTGAAAAAACTTTGGTTGCACACACAAGGCTTAAAAATGTTTTAAAAATTTGTTTAAATAAAGGGCTATTCTACGGTTTAACTAGTATCCGCGTAGGACCAAATGACTATATATAAAAGATAGCTGGTGTTGCCAGCTTTCAAAAAATATATAGCTTTAATGGCGCATATTATCCTTTAAGGACGAAAAGGACATTTAAAAGTATCCTTGTTATTTTAGTATATTTTACAAAAACCGTTATAACTAGCGATCTGTTCAATATATATATACTCATCAAAGGTAATAATTAAGATGACGGTCTGGAGAATATTTTAACGTTTATTTGATGACGATAGGTGCTGCCGTTTTGGAGATATTGCAATTTCAAGTGGAAATTTAAAACAAAAAAAAAAAAATTTTGAACTTTCAAAAAAACCACTATAACTATGAAATTTTCAAAAACACCCTGTATTTTTTATTATACTGTTAGAAAGGTCTTTTGACACTCTTTCCAACGGTATATAATAAGTATGGTGTATGTTGACAAATAGCCCCACCAGAGAACATGAATGAAAAACTGACACAACAATTTTTTTAAAAAATACATTTTCATACTTTATTTGTCATAAATTTATTTTGCCTTTTTGTTGGATGGTGTCATAATTCCAAAAAAAAAATTCCAAATTTACAAAATTCCAAAGAAAGAAAAAAAATAATTCTAAGAAAAAAAATTCCAAAAAAAAAAATTCCAAAAAAAAATTCAAAAAATACTTCCATAGCTTTAGCGAGCAAGAATTTTAGAGTTTGTTACAAAATCAGGATTATACGCTTTTTCCAGAATATTTATACATATGCATACGTGAGATTCTGAATTAGGAGGGATTTTAGAGTTGGATTCAAAATCAGGGTTCCAATAATTTGTTTAGCGGGGGTTTGGGGGCGGCAACCCCCAATATTTATAAATTTTTTTTGTTGAAATATGCATGTAAAAAATAATTAGGAGAGATTTTATAGTTGGCTACAATTACAGGATTATACGCTTTTTCCAGAATATTTATATATTTGTATAAGTGGGATTCTGAATTAGGAGGGACTTTAGAGTTGGATTCAAAATCAGGGTTTAAATAATTTGTTTAGCGGGGGTTTGGGGGCGGCAGCCCCCACTATTTATAAATTTTTTTTTGTTGAAATATGCATGTAAAAAATAATTAGGAGAGATTTTATAGTTAGCTACAATTACAGGATTATACGCTTTTTCCAGAATATTTATATATTTGTATAAGTGGGATTCTGAATTAGGAGGGACTTTAGAGTTGGATTCAAAATCAGGGTTTCAATAATTTGTTTAGCGGGGGTTTACTATTTATAAATTTTTTTTGTTGAAATATGCATGTAAAAAAGAGTGAGATTCTGAATTAGGAGGGATTTTAGAGTTCGATTCAAAATCAGGGTTTCAATAATTTGTTTAGCGGGGGTTTATAAATTTTTATTTGTTAAAATATACATGTAAAAAATAATTAGGAGAGATTTTATATTTGGCTACAATTACAGTATTATACGCTTTTTCCAGAATATTTATATATGTATTTGTATACGTGAGATTCTGAATTAGTAGGGATTTTAGAGTTGGATTTAAAATCAGGGTTTCAATAATTTGTTTAGCGGGGGTTTGGGGGCGGCAGCCCCCACTATTTAAAATTTTTATTTGTTGAAATATGCATGTAAAAAATTACTGTTTTTAAAAAATAGTTTGTCATTAAATTTTGATTTTTGGAATTTTTTTTTTTGGAATTATGAAAATGGAATTTCGGAAATGAAATTTTTTTTTTGGAATTTCGTACCCAACCCTTTGTATTTTTTTTATTTATACCTGGAAACATATTTATAACATATTAAAAATTTTTTTTTCAATAATAAAATTATTTAATTCATTTAAAAAGTACGGCTGAAAAAATTGTAATACTTATCAACATTTTTTTTTATACAAAAAAAATTACAAAACAAAAAATTTTTTATATCATAAATGCTTATATCTTCTAAACGCTTTAATATAGACATACCTTATGTATGCCCAAATTATAGAAAAAACTAAGAGCTTTCCAACGATGTAAAAATATTTAGGGGGTTTCTTTGCAAAATTTTGAAAAATATGAGTTTTAGAGAAAGGATGTTAAAAATTTTTTTTTTTGCAAAAATTTTCAACTTTGAACTACAATATCTCAAAAACGGCAGCACCTATCGTCATCAAATAAACGGTAAAATATTCTCCAGACTAATGACTTAATTATTACTTGAACTGAATACATATATATTGAACAGATCGCTAATTATAACGGTTTTTGTAAAATAGACTAAAATAACAAGGATACTTTTAAATGTCCTTTTCGTCCTTAAAGGATAATATGCGCCATTAAAGCTGTATATTTTTTGAAAGCTGGCAACACCAGCTATCTTTTATATATAGTCATTTGGTCCTTCGCGGATACTAGTTAAACCTTAGAATCCCCAAATAAAGTCTTAATACAAAAACATTATATATTAAATTTAACACTTAACCACGGAAGTGGAACAAAGCTACTTTAGTACTGACGGACGTTTGTCAGACGTTTGTCACGTTCGAAAGCTTAAAAAAAAATATCAATACTGTATTAATTATTGGGCCATTTAAAATTTTTATAAAATTATTGTTTTTATTAACTTTATTAAAAAACGAGGAAGAGTGTAGTAGAGTAGACTGTGTCAACTCTGGGATACCCGCATGACCGAAACATATACATTATATCATCCGGTTATTTACTTTTGGCAAAATTTCACACATTCAGCTTTATCAGGTGTAGACTGTAGAGTAATGCTCTTGTAAAAGAAGGAGTTGTATGGCAGCTACTCGAACCCTTTGCAGCAGACCAACCAAATTTTGCAGAAACTTTGGCCATTACACTAAACTATTTTTGGCAAAATTTCAGACACCCACCTTCATTTGGTGTAGTGTAATCCTCATATAAAAGAAGGAGTTGTATTGTAGCTACTCGAACCCTCAGCAGTAAACCAATCAAATTTTGCAGTAAGTTTGGCCATTATACTAAACTATTTTTGGCAAAATTTCAGACACGCAGCTTCCATAGATATAGAGTAATACTCATATAAAATTAGAAGTTGTATGGCAGGTACCCGAACCCGTGGACCAAAATGGCTGGATTTAAATAACAAATCCGGTTTTTGCATAAAAACGAATTTGTGAAAATTTCATAATCCCAGCTCCTTCATTTTTTGAGTTATCGTGATGACGGACGGACGGACGGACATACACAGCTAAATCGATTTATTTTTCGATTCTGATCCGATCCATACACTTGAATCTATATCTACTCCATCTCCTTCTCTGCGCCATAAACGTAATGGCAAATTTATTATACCCTTTGACCTATAGTCATACGGGTATGATAAAGTCTCAAAACTAAAAATATTAGACAATATATTTAAAATCAAACGAGGATGAGTGTAATGAAGTAGATTCTGTCAACTCTGGGATACCTTATGACCAGAATATAGACATTGAATGCTAATTACTTTTGCAAAATTTCAAATACACAACTTATTAGACGCAAAGTTATGAATAAATTAAAATATAAGTTCTTCAGCTCTTCAAACCTCTTCCATTACACTGACTATATTTTATTCAGAAGAAGACCATTAAAGTTAACAACTATTTACAAAATTTCAGACATCCAGCTTTATTAGGTATAGAGTAATGCTCATATAAAACAAAAAAGTTGTATGACAGCTACTCGAATTGAATAATGGATATATTATTCGTGTAATAATTGGTTCTCCAAATTTTTTGTATTTTTTTCAAAAAATATTATTATTACTAGCTGTTGGCCCGTCACAGAATGACGGAAGGTCAGTTGAAAGAAGAACTTTTTCTAATTAAGAACTATTTCTAATTTAATTACATATATTACATAAACATATATTATATATCAATACCATTTTCTTAAATAAAATGGTAACCATTGCATTCTACGTAATACAGACTATGCTTCAATTCTAGTTATGTACAAAAAAAACAAAAACTTATATGTTGTTGTATCTAAAAATTTGAAGATGAATAATTTATTTAGTCTACCTTTTTTATGTTTTGAATTTGATAAAATTTTGGGGCTGTTAGTTCAAATCCCTTCTTGGTGAAATGTTTTTTTAATTTCAATTAATATTTTTTTTTTTATTCAATTACGTACTTTTTAAAATTAAGTTCGATAAATTTGTGTTAATAAGAGATGTGAAATAGATTTATTTTGTTTCAATAATGATTTATTTCTCCAACTATTAATGTTTTGTATATACATTTTTAAAAAATGTTGTTATACATTCTATATTGTTTCCTTTGTTTAGATTCAAATCAAAATACTTGTTTGAAGGCTAACCGTTCTATAATGTACTTATTCAACATGCTAAATAATGTATCTATTTATATGTACGTGAAATTGTATTAAATAAATGTTGATTTTTGAATTGAGTTTTGCATTATCAAATGCAAATTATAAATTTTATTTGAAATTTTTTTAATATACCTAACCCTAACTAAGTGTAAAATCTATTTTGTCTGGTTTTTATGGTGCATTGAACTCAGAGGTATTGTATACCTGAACCCACTTTCCCAACCGTCAGTTGTTACATAATTTTTTCCCATTTTAACTTTTAAATAGATAAATAATTAAAAAGTTATGAAGGAAGGGATGAGAGATAGATGAGGTAGAGTTGAGAGCGAGCTGAGGGGAAACTTTGAAATTACTTTAATACATTTCTTGGTTTATTTGCTTAAGCAAACCAAGCAATGCATCAAAGCATACATTGGGCTTTCGCCCTTATTTCAGATATTTACTGAAAATTATTAAGACCAACTACACAAATGTTCCTGTGAAGCATTGTCTTCTTAATTTTTATTGACAAAATGTCTTACTATATATTTAAAATTTCCAGAAAATCTTCTGTGATTTTTAAAACTGAAATGAAATTTTTCATAAACTAATAAGTAAATTTTATTTCAAAAAAAAATTTTTTTTGTTTTATTAAAAATAAATAAAATATTTTTTGGCCTGCTTATGATAATTTATGATATTTTATTTTCTAAAATAAAACACATCCAACAAAACGTCAATATTTTATTTTTTTATAATTGAACACATCCAACAAAACACATTTAATTGAATGCGTTTGTTATACCTCATTCTAGACAAATATATTAATAATAATAATAATAAATAATAATAATAATAATAATAATAATACTCATATCTAATGTCGAAGTTGTTTAATTAAGAAGTTTAATGTTTTAAATAAAATAACTTTAGCTTTAAGGGGTGGGAAGCGCCCTACTTTATGGTGTGGTCGAATTGTATAAAACCCAAATTCCACTTGTACTAAATAGACACAATTAAAGGAAATGTTGAATTTTCTAAAAATAACTAAATAATAAATGAAAGTTCAAATTTATAATATCCAATAATCAAAAGAAATATACGTTTTATTGGAAAAATGGTGGTGGAAAATTTAGATGCTTAAAAAATTATCTGAATGAATAAATGAATGAAAATATAAATAAAGTTTAGATCATAACTTTCAAAATATTTACAATAAAGCCAGGTGGTACCAATACAGTTTTTCTAGGAAAGTTGGAAAAAAAAAAAAATTAAAAATTTCCAAAAGGATTTTCAAAAAGAAACTTTAAATCAATAAAATTTTATAAATTTTTTAGAAAAAAAAATGGTTATTTAAGAAAATTTAAAATAAAAATAAAATTAATAGAAAGGTCAATAAAATAATTAAAATTTATTACCTACAGATTTTGATTTAATTTTTTATATTGATTATGAGAAAATAAAACACATCCTAAAAGTATGCAATGTGGGTAGGATTATGCAATCTACATAAATTTCTTTCATTTGTGTTCCACAGATTTTTTATTATTGTGTTTATTTTTTTGTTCAAAAAATTTTTCCATCAAAATAATTTTGATAATTTTTTTGCATATTTTTAGGAGATTTTATAATTGAACACATCCAACAAAACACATTTAATTGAATGCGTTTGTTACACCTCATTCTAGACAAATATATTAATAAATGTGTTTTGTTGGATGTGTTTAATTATAAAAAAATAAAATATTAATTTGTATTAGAAAATAAAATATTCAAAATTATCATAAGCAGGCCAAAAAATATTTTATTTATTTTTAATAAAAAAAAAATTTTTTATGAAATAAAATTTATTTATTAGTTTATGAATTAATTCATTTCAGCTTAAAAAACCACAGATGATTTTCTGGAAATTTTAAATAAATAGTAAAAAATTTTGTTAATAAAAATTAGGAAGACTATGCTTCACATGAACATTTGTGTAGTAATTCTTAATTATTCGCTTTGGTGCCTTGCTTGTTTTGCTTAAGCAAATAAACCAAGTAATGTATTAAAGTAATTTCAAAGGTTTCCTAATCTCTTCCACATCTCGCTCTTAACTCTCCCTCATCTATCCTCCCTCCCTGCATCTTTTAAATATTTTTCTATTTAAAAAAAGTTATACCCTATTGTCCCTATTCACACTACGCGAAAGTAACATGTTATCTGCGTTAACGCGTTGTTTAGTTGTTAAAATTTCCAAGTAACTAGAAATTTGTATGAAAAAAAGTTGTCAAAAGTATTGTGAAAATAACACGTTACTCAGTTTAACATGTTATTTTCCAAGGTTGTGTACTTAAATTTTTTGGAGGGGGGGGTTAATATAGACTCAAGTGTATGGATCGAATCAGAATCGAAAAATAAATCGATTTAGCTATGTATGTCCTTCCGTCCGTCATCACGATAACTCAAAAAATAAATGAGCTAGGATTATGAA
The DNA here is from genome assembly GCA_963082915.1 of Dolichopus griseipennis. NCBI lineage: Eukaryota > Metazoa > Arthropoda > Insecta > Diptera > Dolichopodidae > Dolichopus > Dolichopus griseipennis. The sequence goes on along the minus strand of OY720442.1, from coordinate 54,253,743 downwards.
ATTTTCACAAATTCGTTTTTATGCAAAAACCGGAATTGCTATTTAAATCCAGCCATTTTGGTTCACGGGTTCGAGTACCTGCCATACAACTTCTAATTTTATATGAGCACTACTCTACACCTAATAAAGCTGAATGTTTGAAATTTTTCCAAAAGTAAATAACCGGATGATATAATGTATATGTTACGGCCATGTGGGTATCAAAAGAGTTGACACAGTCTACTCTACTACACTCTTCCTCTTTTTTTTTAAATATATCACATAAAATGAGAAACTTTATCATTAGAAAGTTAATATCAGTAAGGTTATACCTACTATATTATTAATACAAAGGAACATTGTGTAATTACAAAAGGTCCGTATAATAAATAAATTATTTAATAAAACCTATTTATTCAGTTTACCCACGTTTTTAATTCAGTCATGTGGAATCTTATGTTCGAATAAATAATAGTTAATATAAAAAATGAAATTATTACAAATGTATGGTAATTAACACAATCAAAAATTTTAAAATAAATTTGGGTTTTCATTCTAACATAAATTTGAAACAAACAAAGCTTATCTTTTTATATAATATTTTGTTGATAAAAATTCAATTAAAAGTGTTTCTTTAGTAAAAAGGTATTGACAATTTTCGTAAGATCAAAGCATAAAATTAAAAAAACTTTTATTTTATTATTTATATTCTTTAGGAAATTGATGAGAGTTTGTCTGACATTTAAAAATTTTATTTTAAATTTAATGCATTTTCATAAAAATTTGTCCTTATTTTCTTTACTTGAATTTGAACAACTTAAACGTGTTCCTTAGAACATGACTTTTCTTCATTTTGATCTCAAATGTGTGTAGGACAACAGATGCTTATACACATGAACCAACTTGAGGACGCATCATTTTTATGAAACTGAATTCTACTACTTTGCTCCTTTAATTTGATAATGTATATATGTATGAGCTTGCTAAATTTATAATTCCATCCATTTTGCTTATACCCAATAACTCGGCAATTTCACATATCCTAAACTAGAATCCTTTCACATACTTTCAGATCCTCGAAACCAAATTTTATACATATTTATCACAGATCTAAAGTCAAAGTTTGATTAACAGAAGTTGTGAAAAAAGCCAAAGATTTTTAAAAAAGCACATTTTCAAAATTTTATAATGTTCCATCCTGAGTCTTTTATAAAAAATAAAAATAAATGATATTATAATTTAGTTATTTCATCAATTCATTATTAATTTTGAATCGAAATAGTGAAATCAATATTTAGAATATTGGAATTATAATCATATTGAAATTAGCACTCGAGAAAACATGTTAGCAAGTGCGATATATAATGTTGTATCTTCAATGTTAACGTTTAATTTTGGAAAAACATACACTTTTGAATAAGTTGATGATTTATAAAAATATGAAAGTTTTAATTTTTAAATCCTAATAGCCCATTAATTCTCAAAGATATAACCACCTCCACCTGCCCTCCCCCACTAATTTTTTACGTTCCAGGAATTAAATTGTGAATTGCAAATATCAATTTTCAATCTCTTACAGATCCTAAATATGGGGCGTGACAAAAAGATTTTGTTAACCGATTAGAACTCTTGTTATAACAATTTAAATATAGGGCTTTTTACGAATTTTGGGGGTTTTAGTTCCGAAATAGGTGGGGTTAAAGAAAAAAGTTATTCCAATGAACTATTGTTTTAGCAATACCTACTCGTAGTTAAAATTTCTTTTCTCTATTTCAAACGATGTAAAAGTTTTTGTATACATAAGAACAGATGGACGGTAATTAACAGAGTAAAACTCTATAGGCACATTTTTACAAAATCTTTTGAAAATGTGCTAAAAAGACAGGATTTTAGGCCCACGTTACCTAGTGAAAAAAAAACAACTACCAGTAACAATACTGGTATTTAATAACATTACCAATTATTAACAGTATTCATCAGTCCTATACCAGTTATGGTATTGGTAAGCATTGGTAAAGTAAGGGTAGCTTCAAGTACCAGTATTGTTGTACATGCATTGTGGAGTACCATAATACTTAATTTTTACTGAATATATTTTCCAGTATCAGAACTGGAATTTGATTTGTACTGGTACTAAAAACATGCCAGCTCTTATTTCAATACTTTTTATACCTATGTATTTTATTTATATGCATTACAATATATGAATAAATTAATACATTTAATTCCTTTTAAAAATTGTTTTTTAAATATCGAATCAAATTATTTATATTAGAAAATATTTAAATACATTTAATACCTAAAACATTTACATAATATTAAAATATTTAACTTAAAGACGTTCCAGTAAAATTCAATATTTCTTAAGTATATATAGGTACGTATATTATGAAGAATTTATCAAATATTGTAATTAATGATTATGATCTTTGAAAGATTTCTTAATTTTTATAATCTTATGGTAATTAAATTTTGGTTAAGGGATGATAAAACATTTCGTAATATTATTGTATTATCAGTTAAATTTTTCATATTATTATCTTAAATAAATAATTATTACGTATTTTAAAAATGGTAATAAGTATTTTGCTAAAATTCTAGAATAAATTTAATGATTTAGAATAGAAATATTTTCTGGAACTATTGTAAACCAAAATTATATTCTTTTATAATTTTAATCAGACCTGTAAAAACACAAGTACAATAATTATCAGTGCCATTATTTGGTAATCATTACTAGCTTATCACCATTCAAATATTTATTTAATTTTATTTTGAAAATTCAATAACAGGTAAAAACAATTATATATATAGTTATTTGGTTATTCCTAGTAAGTTGGATTGGAAGAAAATTTGGATTTCAATTACTTTTGTAATTATTTTTGATAGTTAAATTACTTGTTATAATTATTTTGAAATTTAATTACTTTTGTAATTATTTTATTTAAGTATTTTTGAAAAATCTTCATTCATATCATAGCCCAATTATTTTCTGATTCTAAGCATAACTGTTTTTCCACAAAAGTAACAATGTGGTAGTAGGAAGTAAGAAGCTAGAAGGAACAGTGTTAGAGAGTTTATTCTGAGAATTATCTATTTTGAGAATTATCTAAAGGAGAAGACTGAAAAAAAATACAGGCATAAGCTTTTCTCCCTGCGTAAATTATACTTTTATCTTATTATAACATATTCATTAAATAGTAAATTATTTTTAGGTATATCTATATTTATTTCATCTTTCGAAACAATTATAAATAATTGTTTTTAATATTACAAACAAACTGTTTTTTAAAACACTCTTAAAAGTTTCCTAATTGTTAAAATGAAAAATAAAAATTTTAAGTCGCTCTAAGAAATTTAAAAATAACAAACCCCCTTTCAAGTATTTATTAATTCAAACGTTAAAAAAGAATAAATAGAAACTTTTAATATATTCCGTTACACTTATAAAATATTTAAATGTATTTTTTTTTTATAAAACTATCTTGTAACATATTCCATCAAAAATTCACTAAAAAAAAGAAATTTCCAAGTTTTAATATTTAAATAAACAATTAAGAATCTGACACAATATATCTCATGAAATAAACACTGCACTGAACTTAGTATATTGTTAACATGTAGGTGCTGATAAATTGTTCCAAGGATTTCTTCTATGACAGTAACAGAAATATGAAAAGAAAACAAATAAAGTCAGCTCCAATTTAAAGTGATTAAAATTGAATAAAGAATACGAGTACTAACTACAACACTTTAAATCTCATTCATATTCCTATTCTTGTGAGCAATAAACAAAAAAACTAGGTAGTGATGAAGACATTTGATTATAGAATTATTCAAAGGTATATAGGTATGTATTGTTAATTAAAAAACAAAACATATTAGTTGTATAATAGAATCATATAGATCACATAAATTTTTAGAATTCTTCAGAAAATGTTTGACATATTATCCATGACCCAGTTTGGTGTTGAAAAATACTAGTTATTCAAAATTGTTGACTATTCACTATCATTTATTGAAAGAAATATATTAAAGAAATCAAAATGGTTATTATTGGTTAGTTTAATTACAATTACTACAAATTACTATAAACCTACTCGTTAATTCAAATTTGAGTGGAGCTTTTTTTTTAAACACATTTCATAAAATAAATTCAAAAACATTCGAAAAATTATAGCAAATTATTCATTGGAAAGTAGTTAAAAATGTCATGTAACGGTAAATCACTAAGTAAATCGATTCCGAAGAGCTTGTCTGTCCTTTTGTCATCACGATAACTCAAAAACTAAAAGGGAAATTCTCACACATGCTTATCATTCGAGGGAGTACGATACTTACTCACAAAATACCCTCCCCAAAAATTTTTTTTAACTCCAATAATGAGAGAAAATGAAAACATTTTTATGAATTCGATAACTGTGAATGTAATGAAACTACGAGGTTAAAATTAAAATTAAATACCGTAATAAAGCAGGTTACTTGGCCAAATTAGACATTCAGTCATGTTTTTTTATTATTTGAATTTTTTGTATTTTTTTTTAACATAATATCTTAAGGGCTAACTAGTTTCGCCCTGTCCTCGAAATTCGAACTATTTTTGCTTTTAATTTAACATATAAAATTCGTTTTGTGTAAATTATATTAGACTATACATAATAAAAATTATGCCAACAGTGTTGTCAACAATTCTTGCAATTGAAATTTGCTTAAAAAAAAATTTATAATTTTTCTTGATTATTAAAACGTTGTTAAGTACCGATTTTTGAATTTTATTTCTATAGCTTAAGCCGCTTTAAAGAGAGGATAAATTGGTAGAGTTAAATTAAATTAAAATTTTAAATACATATAAATATTATTCTAATAAATAGTATTTCTAAACATATACATATATAATATTTCTAAACATATACATATATTTATTGAAGTCAAGAACCCAAAATTCGAGTTAATGCTGTCCTTCATATTTCAAACTGTACTTCTTTCTAAACGTTTTAGTACGATTTGAACTGCGTTGTACGTATTTTGTATCCTAATTAAAAAACTCTATGAATACATAATATCCCAACTAACATTTATATTCTAATTAGTTTTCGCAGCTAAATTTTAGCTTTTACAACGTCATCCTAATGGTCTAAAATAGCTACTTTGCAACTAATGCTAATTTACAAGTTTTCGAGTCATGAAAACGTAAGCACAACCAAAAATAAATTTAAATAGCTTTTGCGACTAATATGCTTTTATATAAGCAAAAAAGTAATATACGCAATAGCGATTTACTGTAAAATGACAGCTAAATAGCTGTTAAAGTAATTTTGATTACCATAATGCTATTTGGCTTTTATTATTTTTTCAATAACAGCAAAATAGCTTTTTGGAAAACTTATTTGTTATTCTAGTAAACTGGTAATAAGTAATGCTATTTGGCTTTTATTATTTTTTCAATAACAGCAAAATAGCTTTTTGGAAAACTTATTTGTTACTCTAGTAAACTGGCAATAAGTACTGCTATTTGGCTTTTATTATTTTTTCAATAACAGCAAAATAGCTTTTTGGAAAACTTATTTGTTACTCTAGTAAACTGGCAATAAGTAAAGTGTTTTGACTTTAATTAACATATTGCATAATTTTGGCATTAGCTACAAAAATGGCAACATAGTCGAAATGACAGCTAAATAGCTGTTAAAGTAATTTTTATTACCATAATGCTATTTGGCTTTTATTATTTTTTCAATAACAGCAAAATATCTTTTTGGAAAACTTATTTGTTACCCTAGTAAACTGGCAATAAGTAATGCTATTTGGCTTTTATTATTTTTTCAATAACAGCAAAATAGCTTTTTGGAAAACTTATTTGTTATTCTAGTAAACTGGCAATAAGTAATGCTATTTGGCTTTTATTATTTTTTCAATAACAGCAAAATAACTTTTTGGAAAGCTTATTTGTTACTCTAGTAAACTGGCAATAAGTAAAGTGTTTTGACTTTAATTAACATATTGCATAATTTTGGCATTAGCTACAAAAATGGCAATATAGTCGAAATGACAGCTAAATAGCTGTTAAAGTAATTTTTATTACCATAATGCTATTTGGCTTTTATTATTTTTTCAATAACAGCAAAATAGCTTTTTGGAAAACTTATTTGTTACTCTAGTAAACTGGCAATAAGTAATGCTATTTGGCTTTTATTATTTTTTTCAATAACAGCAAAATAGCTTTTTGGAAAACTTATTTGTTACTCTAGTAAACTGGCAATAAGTAATGCTATTTGGCTTTTATTATTTTTTCAATAACAGCAAAATAGCTTTTTGGAAAACTTATTTGTTACTCTAGTAAACTGGCAATAAGTAAAGTGTTTTTACTTTAATTACTATATTGCATAATTTTGGCATTAGCTACAAAAATGGCAATATAGTCGAATTGACAAAATTGCCATATTTGAGATTATCATAGCTTTTTTCGATCTATGTTAATAATAGCTTATTTCCACAAATATTATTAATATTTAAATACTACATAAATGAAAAGTTTATTTAATTTCATAGAATAAAAAACGTTTTTAATGTTTAAAGTTTAATTTAATTAAAATATTTATTTAGGTATAATATAATGTTCATAGACAAGATTAATTTAAAACGATTTTAAAGAGTGTAGCAACGGTATAAAAACAGAATCGGTTTTGAACGATAGACATACAAATTTTGCTTTAATTTTTTCGATAACATATATAGCATATAATATTAATGTATTATTAATGCATAGTTAATATCCATCCAATTATTCAATTTTAATCTAAAAAAATTAATAATAATTCCATATAATTCCATAAATAAAATAACTAGCAAATGCTAAATTATAAATAACAAATAATACAATTAGTATTTTGTTTAAATTATTATTATTTGAACTTGAAATATTATGTCACAATATTTTGCTTATTGCAGCACTTAAATATTTGAATGAAAATATTATAAGAAAAAATTTACTATCAAAAACATTTTGTAATAAATTATAATAAAAAAAAAAGAGAATAACAAAACATATTACTATAAGAAAAAATTACTATTAAAAATAAAATTTGTAAAATTGTAATTTAACACCAAAAATAAAAAGAACAACAAAAATTATAAATTCATATTGTAAAAGTAAAGGTTCTTTTAATATTATAAAAACAGATGTTTTAAGTGTTCTAAAAAGAAATTAGGTTTAATTATGTTATAAGAATTTACCATTAAGAATTTTGTACGTTGTTTTGTGTGATAAGCGAAATTTATATTAATTGTTTTAAAGAAAAGAAATTACACTTGAAAGTATTTCGCTTATTGGTCAAAAAAATATCTTTTTGGAACACCCAGGAAATAATGTTATTTTAATGAAGTATCTAGATTATCAGTTTTAGAAAATGTAATGACAATCTAGATAACCATGTAATACTAATCTAAATTCATAAGAAATAAATTATAAGCAAAACTGTACTTTTTGAAGAAAAATATTAATATAAATATTGTAACAAATCTTAAGAATAATATAATATATTTTTGAAATTAAACCGAAGAGGTTCTCTTCAATAAAATATAAAAATTTGCGTTTTTATTTAAAACAAAAGTATTTAAATTTTAACTGGCGCCCGAGCAGGGACCCCAAGGGAATCCAAAAGTCCCTGGGGGGGATCCAGGGGGATCCAACCGATAGGGACCGCGCTTCGTAAAATAAAAAATTTCCGTTCGGTGAAAAACTCAAAGAAAAGAATTATAAAATATACTGTGGAAGTTAGCCTATCTTTTTCATTACCTAGTGTGAGGCTGCACTAGGCACAGTATAATAATTCTTGAGTTTAGTAAAATAATAAAAGAAAACGTAATAAAAAATTTTTTCCGGTAGAATTCGTGAAATAATAAATATTAAATAAAAGTGACTTAAAAAGATTACTGAAATTTAATTTACTAAAACTTAATCTTAAAAATTAAATAAAAGAAAAATTTTTTTGAAAAATTGAAAAAAATTGTGAACAATTAAGAAACCTTTTAGTGACATTTTATTATAATAATATTATATATTAAAATATTAAAATATATTAAAACTTGTGAAACAACTCATTTTGGAAAGAACATCAAATCACCGAGGGATTTTTTTTATTGACACAAGCAGCGGTTCCGGTATGAGGTCAATTCTGTTTATGTAAGTCTGTATTTTTAATAAATATTAATTAAGAGAATTTAAGTAAAAACTTTTAATAATGACAAAGATAGTATCAGAGAATTCTGATACTGAAGACTTCACCGCCCATTTTAAAGAGTTAATTGGGCGAATACAAAAAAAAGAAGAAAGTAAAAGATTTAGAACAAAAAATTTAAAAATCAAAATTAAAAAAATATTGAATTATTGAAAAAATTATACGAATTAAAGGCCATAAATAAAAAGATTGAAAAATATTATATAAAAAAAAAAAAAAAAAAAAAAAAAAAAAAATAATAAGTACTTAATAAATCGAAAGAGAATTGAAAAAAAATATAAAATAAAAGAATAAATAAATTGAAAGAATTAATTTAAAAAAATAATAAATTTTAGAAGTTTTACAACACGTCTATAATAAAGGAGCGCTGTTTTAATCGAGATTCCGTAAATTTAGCTACATGTGTATAGCGAAAAGGAAAATCGATTAATTTAACTCGGACGTCCAGTAAGCTAACTTAAATTTCTAAAATTTAGCCACATATGTATGGCGAGCGAAGACTTAGTTATGCTTACGAATGGTAAAACTTCTACACTTCGTCGACATAAAATAAAATAAAGAAATAAAAATTAAATAAATTATTATTATTATAAAGGCCAAGAAAAGATTAAAAAGATTTATAAAAATTCTACACTTCGTCGACATAAAATAAAATAAAGAAATAAAAATTAAATAAATTATTACTATTATAAAGGCCAAGAAAAGATTAAAAAGATTTATAAAAATTCTACACTTCGTCGACATAAAATAAAATAAAGAAATAAAAATTAAATAAATTATTATTATTATAAAGGCCAAGAAAAGATTAAAAAGATTTATAAAAAAATATATTAAACCGGTAAAATTTAGAAAAACTTAAAAGTAGATTGGATCCATAGATTAAAAGTAGTATTATATTGTAGAACTAATTAACTAACACAGTTATCCTTATTCTTAACATTACTGGTTAAGTTATTATTATAAAAATTAAAAATATTATTGCTAAATATACTAAAATTTAAATTATAAAATTAAAATTTTAAATTCAACTATATTGTTAAAAATTTATTTTCAACTATATTTGATATCACATATTATAAATAAAAAATATTTTTTTTTAACAATTCACTATAAACTTATTAAAGGGAATTGCAAGAATATAGAACAAGCACATATTTAAAAATTCATTAATTAAATAACATTTATAATATTTCACTTTTATCAATTTGCGTTTATTATAAAAATTAAATTTTGTATCTAGGAGAAGTTTTATCTCTTAGTGCCCATAAAATTATACTTAAAGAAAATTGTAAATTAAATAATATTTATAATATTTAACCCTTATCAATTTGTATTTATTATAAAAATTAAATTTTGTATCTAGGAGAATTCTTATATCCTAGTGACCCTAAATTACTTAAACAAAATATTTTATAATGGCTCCTACCCTACCTTTTACTAGACAAGACATTATATCTTCAACTCCTGAAATGACTAGACCCAATTTAAGTACGATTATAGAAGACGCAGAAGGGAATATAAGGGAAAACAGGAGAAATAGAATAAGTCAACATGAGTTTCAGACGGAAACTAATTATCAAGAGGAAGAAGATAATCAAGAAGAGATTGAAACAAACCATGTTTATAACTTGGAGGGTATGGATAAGGTACCAGATGTAATAAAGGGAATGAAGAATTTCTCTGGTGAACCAGGAGAGTATGGTTCATGGAGAAGTAGTGTCGCAGAAATTCTAATGATTTATGACCCAATTAGGAATACTCCTAAATATTATGGTATTTTATTTACAATCAGAAACAAGATTGTCGGAGAAGCCAATAGAAAATTAGTGGCATGCAAAATACCATTATGTTGGATGAGAATTGTCGATTGTCTAGACAGACACTATGCAGATAATAGAGACATTAGTATCATAGAAAATGAGATGACTTCAAAAAAACAAGGAAAGGGTAGTATAAAGGATTTTTATGAAGAAATTTACGAAAATTTAGCATTAATATTAGAGAAACTTCCATCAATTGGATTGAGACCAGAAGCTTTACTTGGTAGAACAGAGCACTACCAAGAAAAAGCTTTAGAAACCTTCATCATGGGCCTAAATGGAGACTTTGCGAAGTTCATAAGTATGAGGGAACCGAAAGATCTTCCAGAAGCCCTACATTACTGTTTAAAGTTGGAAGGAATAAATAAACAACAAGTCGGAACAACTACTACAATAAATAACAATCAGCAATTAGCAAAAACATCAAATGGAGGAAATCCATACAGACAAAACAGTGATTGGAAACCCAAATTTCAAAATAGTAGACCCAATTTTCAATATAATAAACCAAATTTTCAAAATAAATTTTACAAAAATAACCAAAATAATAGACCAACATTCAATAGGATAAATGGATCAAATCATCCAAATACATTCCAAAATAAACAACAAGATAAACCTGCATCATATCAGTCTAATATGAACAGACCCAATAATAACAATAATAACAATAATTTCCGAAATGGACGTAATTATAACAATAATACTAATTTTCAAAGTGGTAGAGGCTACTACAATAATAATCATCAAAATGGACGCAGTTATTATTACAATTCAGGGAATTTTCCGAACGAAAGGAACTATTATAACAATAATTCAGGGAATTTCAGAAAAAATACCCCTCAAAACACACAAAAGCAGATAGGATACCAGGAAATTAATCAAACGGAGGTTAATAAATGTTCACAGGAGAAAGAACGTGAAAAACCAAAACAACATTGCTCCTGCAAGGGTAACTGCAATCCTTTTTTAGATTAAACCATTCTTCTCTCCCGTATATTGAACATTCATTGGAGAATGGAGAAACAATGAAATTATTAATAGATACGGGATCTAATAAAAATTACGTACATCCTAGATTCATAAGAAATGCTATACCAAATAAAAATAATTTTCAAGCTAATTCTATAGGTGGTGTTGTGACAATAACACACCACGCAGAAGTCGATTTATTTAAAAATAATCTACCGACAATAAAATTTTATTTACTCCCAAATTTAACATCATTCGAAGGAATTATCGGTAATGATACCCTTAAACAATTAAATGCTGTCATCCATACAAAGGAAGGATATTTAGAATTAAAAAATAAAATAAACATACCAATTAAACAACATATTTCGAATTTTGTAAATAACATCGAAATAAGGACTGGACATCTTAATGAAAATCAAAAAAATAAAATTAACGAAATCATAAATAAATATAGAAGCCTTTTCTCTAATCCGGACGAGAAACTTACTTATACAACCACAGTAGTGGCAGACATAAGAACCACTACTGATGAACCAATATATTTAAGATCATATCCTTACCCTATGGCTCTGAAAATGGAAATGGACAAACAAATGAAACAATTATTAGAGGATGGAATTATCAGACCCTCAAGATCACCATATAATTCACCGGTATGGATAGTACCCAAAAAGGAGGATGCATCAGGAGAGAAAAAATATCGAATGGTAATAGATTACCGCGAAATAAATAAGATAACAATAGCAGATAAGTATCCAATTCCTGAGATTAACGAGGTACTAGCAAATTTAGGGGAAAATAAATTATTCTCTGTATTAGATTTAAAGAGTGGATTTCATCAAATACCACTAAGAGAAAGTGATATTGAAAAAACAGCTTTTTCCGTCAATAATGGGAAGTACGAGTTTAATAGACTTCCATTTGGCTTAAAAAATGCTCCTGCCATATTCCAGAGAGCCCTAGATGATATTTTAAGGAATCATATTGGGAAATGTTGTTATGTCTATATAGACGACATTATAATATTTGGCAAAAATGAAGAAGAACATTTTAAAAATTTAGAAAAGATTTTCTATACATTAGAAACTGCAAATATGAAAGTTCAACTAGACAAAAGTGAATTCTTAAAAACCGAGGTAGAATTCCTAGGATTTGTGATTTCAACAGAAGGAATAAAAACAAATCCAAAGAAAATAAAAACAATTTGTGATATGCCTGATCCTAGCAACTTAAAAGAACTTAGATCCTTCTTGGGTATGACAAGCTATTATAGAAGATTCATATATGATTATGCAAAAATAACCAAACCTTTGTCAGCTCTTTTAAGAGGCGAAAAGGGATTCATATCAAAAAGACAATCAATGAAAGTACCAATAATTTTAGATGAAAAAGCAAAGGAAGCAATAACTACCTTAAAAAATACATTAATATCTAAAGACGTAGTATTAACATATCCTGATTTCAACAAAGATTTTGAGCTCACTACAGATGCTTCTGATTATGCGATTGGTGCAGTATTAGCCCAAGGTAGAAAACCAATCACATTCTTATCCAGAACACTTCAAAAAGCGGAAGAGTCATATGCTACAAATGAAAAAGAAATGTTAGCGATAGTATGGGCCTTAACATCCTTAAGAAATTACCTTTATGGATCATCAAGAAAAGTGGTAATTTTCACAGACCACCAACCACTGACATACGCATTAAGTAACAAGAATTCAAATAGCAAAATGAAGAGGTGGAAGGCAATTTTAGAAGAGTATAATTATGAATTGCAATACAAACCTGGTTTAACAAATGTAGTCGCAGATGCACTATCAAGATTAATTGAAAGAACAGAGATAAACTTATTAACAACACCAATAAGACCAACTCAAAATTTTATTAACTTTATAGAAGTACCATTAAATGCATTTAAAAATCAAATAATTTTAAAAATAGGAAACGAAATAAATTATGAAGAAACTAATCCTTTTACAAGTTATGTTCGGCATATAGTAACGAGACCAAGTTTTACAGAAAATGAATTAAAAAATATTTTAAAGAAATACCTTGATCCAAAAAAGAAAAACGGTATAATGGGGGACGAATCAATTATAGAAAAGATACAACAAATTCAGACAGAACATTTTGAAAGGTACAAAATAAAATTTACCAAAACAATAGTACAAGATATTACCAATATAGAACAACAGAACGAAATAATATTAGAAACCCATAAACGCGCACATAGAAATGCGAAAGAAAATAAAAGCCAAATATTACAATCAAACTACTTTCCGCAGATGAACAAAAAAATAAATAATCTTGTAAAAATCTGTACAATATGCAAAGAGAATAAATATGACAGAGGCCCTCCTAATCCTGACATACAATCAACACCAATACCAAGTTATTCAGGACATATAGTACACGTGGACATTTTTTCAACTGAATCTAAATTAGCATTAACTGCCATAGATAAACTGACAAAATTCGCACAATTCAGAATGATTCAAAGTAGATCAACAGAACACATACGGTTACCATTAAGAGACATCTTGTACTACTATGGAATTCCAGAATGGGTAGTAGTAGATAATGAAAAATCTCTTAATTCCGCTTCAATTAGATCTATGGTGGAAGATGAATTAAAAATAAAAATTTTCACAACACCCCCTTATAAGAGCGAAGTAAATGGTCAAGTGGAAAGATTTCATTCCACTTTAGCAGAAATAATGAGGTGTCTAAAAGCAGAAAAAATAGAACGTAACTTTGAAGAATTAATGCAAAGAGCAGTTAATGAATATAACCATACGATACATTCAGTAACAGGGAAAAAACCAATAGAATTATTCTTTGGTAGAACTCCCAACATTACGCCTGAAGAATTCGAAAAAACAAGACTATCAAATATTGAAAAAATAAAAGAAAAACAAAGAAAGGACATAGAATATCATAACAAAGACCGAAAACCGATAAAAAAATACCAAGTACACTTAAAGAAATAAGTTGGTAAAATTTAACTAAAAGTTCGTTAATTTAACGTAAAAATTCGTAGTTTTTGATCCAAAGGAGTTTTCCGTTAAAATTTTTCGTAATACTTTGTTTTCATCCGTTAAAAAATAGCTCTGTTAAACTTCAACTAAAAGTATACGTTAATTTAACGTAATAATTCGTAATTTTTTATTCAAAAGTTTTTTCCGTTAAATTCTTCCGTAAAATATTAATATTATCCGTTAAAAAAAAGTCCGTTAAATTTAACCTAGAATACGTTAATTTAACGCACAAATTCGTGATTTTTTTCTAAAAGAGTGTTTCGTAAATAATGTCTGTAAAATTTTTATTTTATCCTTTAAAATTTATGAATAGTTTAATAACGTACTTTTTCCTTACTAAGGTTTTGTTATTCAGATATATGATACTCTTTTTATCTGAAGAAATTAATCCGTACTTTGGTTTTATTGATTTAGGAATTATCTGGAATTTAAATAAATTTAAAAATTTTGTTTTACAAACTACAAATTGTTTGTTAAATTATTTCATTTTTATTTTTAATTTTTTTTCTTTATAATAAATTATATACAAACATAAAATAAAAAAATTAATTCGTTATTAATTAACAAAATATATCTAAAACACACATTAAATATAAAACAAAAACGATTAAAAACAAAACCCTAAAAACAATGCTTATACTACCACAAATTAATAGTATTATTTTACAAAAAGCGTTTAATTAAATTAGTTTTATATAAGCGGCTGAAAATTTATGTTTTTTAGATCACAATTTTTTTAATATTTAGGTAGTTCAATTAATAAATCCAAAAATAATTACACATTTTATTTTATTTTTTACTACTTCTCGTTATTTGTATGTTACACTTTCAATCGGTCGTCACAAACTAAAGAACAATATTGTTTTTTGTTTATTATTACAATTCCACAGAATTTGTTTTTTTTTTTTTGTTTAAGAAATGCAAAAATTTTGTATTGTAGGTACGTTAAAATTATGTAACAAAAAATGTCCGTTGAAATCAACGTATAAATACGTAGAATTTCCGTAGAAACATAAATAAGTCCGTTAAAATCAACGTATAAATCCGTAGAATTTATTATTGGTTAATTTTTTTTTTGTTTTGCTTTATTTTTTTTGTTTTATTTTTTTGTTTTAATTTGAATATTATTAAAATTCAGAAACGGAATCGTTTAACTAACTACGGAGTCAATAAATGAAAGTCCGTAATACAAATGTTACGGATTTAGTACGTTAATTTTAAAAATATTAACTAAAAATCAGTAAAACTCTAAAAATCCGACAATTTTTAACGGAAAACGGAAAAAAATATGTTCAACGAAATGAATTCGTTAAATTTTTACGAACCTTTTTTTTTAAGTGTAGGTGAAATTATATTTGTTAAGCATAACAAAAGATTAGGATCAAAATTAACACATCGGTATAAAAAAGAAATAGTTCAAAGAGATAGGAATTCACATATCATTACCACAACAGGCAGAATAGTACATAAATCAAACATTAAATCTTAAATCTCTTATAGGTACCTATTGAATTTGGTGTTCGGAGATATTCAAATATTGGACTATACTGGATCCCACACTGTAACCATCAATGTGGGAAAAGCAAAAATACAAAAGGGTAAATTCAGAGTAATACACATCAGTGATTTAAGTAATCTGCAGGTATTAATAAATGAAATAACCCCCATACTGGATGACCTTAGGTCACACGCACTTTACCCATATCTCACTTATGAAAAACAGCAAATACAAGAGTTACTAGATGAATTCAAAATACACCGAAAACCCAGATCCATAAATGAAATAGGTTCTATATGGAAATGGATAGCTGGAAATCCAGATCATGATGATTACGTCATGATACAAGATAAATTAAATAATTTACTAACTAATAACAATAAACAAGTAATAATTAACAAAACTTATAATGATAGAATTAACAATATAACTAGAATTACTAACCAAATATTAGAAAATATAAAAACTAACAAAATTATTGATAACCATTCAATTTTTCAAATACAATACAAACTTAAGTTGATAAAAGAAGAAATTACTAATTTAAAATATGCAGTACATTGGGCAAAATTAAATGTAATTAACCCATTGATACTATCAAAAATAGAAATAGAAACGATAACTAAAATACTTGATAATGAAAATTTTCCTTATGCTAATGCCGAGGAAGCTTTAGATTTTGCTAATGTAAAAATTATTTCTAACGGTACTTGCTTGTTCTATTTAATTGAAATTCCATTAACTTTAAATGATATTTTTGACAAATTAATTATAAAACCAGTAAAACAACAAAATTCTATAATAACTATTAATTATGATTACATATTATCTAATAATGTAAAATTATATGGAATAAAAGAAAAAAATTGTAAAATAATAAATTATGTAACAATCTGTAAAGAAAATGAATTGGTGGATATAACTAACTCTGACTGCATACCAAATCTCATAAAAGGTAAAAATTCAACATGTAATGCAACAAATAGTCATCATATTCCAACAATAGAACTACTGACAGACGATGTCATTTTACTCAACCAATTTGAAGGGCCAATCATAATTGACAAGGAAGGAAGACATATTAAAGGAACTTATCTCATAAAAATTAAAAACTCAACAATAACCATAGGTGGAAAAAATTATCAATACTACTCAAACGAAGTATCAAATACAAAAATTTTACCAGCCATACTACAACCACAATTTATGAAAACCGAACTACAACAAAAACTATCACTAGAGTTACTACAGGAAATCCATATCAACAATACCAAAGAGATCGAAACACTAAAAGAGAAAACAATAAGCGACCAACTTTTAAGCATCATTAGTATAGGACCAACAGCCGTAGTCATTCTTATACTAATAATTGTAATAATCATAAATACAAAACAAACAAATAGAATAATATTTAACAGTAAACTTGACAAGGCATCTGAGAGTAAACTTGAAAGCATCCAAACATCATTACCCAAAGAAACAATAATATCAACATCAACACCTGAGGTTAAACAAACAAATATACCACAACCTCCAAACTACATCCCACAACCACCACCACAACCAACTACACAACCATCACTATCAAACGCACCAATAGTAAAATCACATGCAAGAAAACCATCAATAGCACCAAAAGCGAGAACATTCAATATACCAAATTTTAACATGTAATCAAATGAGGACATTTGAATTTAAAGGGGGAAGAGTTAATATCCATCCAATTATTCAATTTTAATCTAAAAAAATTAATAATAATTCCATATAATTCCATAAATAAAATAACTAGCAAATGCTAAATTATAAATAACAAATAATACAATTAGTATTTTGTTTAAATTATTATTATTTGAACTTGAAATATTATGTCACAATATTTTGCTTATTGCAGCACTTAAATATTTGAATGAAAATATTATAAGAAAAAATTTACTATCAAAAACATTTTGTAATAAATTATAATAAAAAAAAAAGAGAATAACAAAACATATTACTATAAGAAAAAATTACTATTAAAAATAAAATTTGTAAAATTGTAATTTAACACCAAAAATAAAAAGAACAACAAAAATTATAAATTCATATTGTAAAAGTAAAGGTTCTTTTAATATTATAAAAACAGATGTTTTAAGTGTTCTAAAAAGAAATTAGGTTTAATTATGTTATAAGAATTTACCATTAAGAATTTTGTACGTTGTTTTGTGTGATAAGCGAAATTTATATTAATTGTTTTAAAGAAAAGAAATTACACTTGAAAGTATTTCGCTTATTGGTCAAAAAAATATCTTTTTGGAACACCCAGGAAATAATGTTATTTTAATGAAGTATCTAGATTATCAGTTTTAGAAAATGTAATGACAATCTAGATAACCATGTAATACTAATCTAAATTCATAAGAAATAAATTATAAGCAAAACTGTACTTTTTGAAGAAAAATATTAATATAAATATTGTAACAAATCTTAAGAATAATATAATATATTTTTGAAATTAAACCGAAGAGGTTCTCTTCAATAAAATATAAAAATTTGCGTTTTTATTTAAAACAAAAGTATTTAAATTTTAACTTATAGCATCATTATTTTGTCTTGCACTATTTGCTATATAAATGTTGAGATCTGATGATAACATAGGCTGCACAAAAAAATCTCTTTTTGATTTTAATGAATTACCAAGAATATATGTTTGTTAAGAAACATTTGTCAACCATTTGTTTGCAATATACATCCATTGTTAAGAACTATTTGTTCACATTATTTTTTGACAGCGAAAATGATATACCTACTCAAATCAATTTTTTTATAAAAACTTGTGTTTGTAGGAAGTATATCGGATGTTGCTTTAGTGTTTTGATATGTTTTTTGTAATAAGCTATGTTGAGATGTTTTTTGTAATTTTGTTTAATGCTTTTATAATGTCACCACGTGCATGCATAACTATTTAGCTTTGTACAAAGCTAAATAGATATGCATGGAAAGCTGTCCTTTATACTTTAATGCCATTATAATGTCACCACGTGCATGCATAACTATTTAGCTTTGTACAAAGCTAAATAGATATGCATGGAAAGCTATTTTGCTTTGTACAAAGCTAAATAGTTATGCATTGAAATCTAGTTTAAACATTTAGATATGTACAAAGCTAATTTTCTGTGAAATGTAATTGGTTGCTGCCACAGCTATTTTATTATCAACAAAGAATGTCAATTATTAATAAGATGTGCCACTGTCATTCACAAATATTAATGTATTTTGTACACCAAACAAAAAAAAATTTCATTAGTAAAATTAGGTAAAATATATGTATGTAAATATGTGTATGCAAAACCTTTCTGTTATTAAAATTTCTGCAAGAGAGAAACAGAACGATATTTTTGCAATGCTCTTTCAAAACCACTATTTTTTTTTTGTATTGGTATAATATAAAGTATAAAGATATTTGAAAATGAATTGCAAAGTATTCCTTAATTTTTTTTATTCATTTAGGTACAAAGTGGCAAAAAGTAATAAAAAGTGTTTAAAATTGTTAATAATTTTTTTTAATTTTATTAAATTATATAATTAGATTTAGAATTCATAACCTAAAAAAAAAATTTTAATATAAATGTGAAGAATTATTGATAAAAGAAGTATTGTAAAAGACATAAAAAAACATAATATATAATCTAATTTGAATTTCTTATACCTTATATACCTATTTTACATTTTTAAATTATTTGTTTAAGTAATGTTTTTAAGATTTTAAATTAAGTATTCTAAAATAAAAAATATTTTAATATTAAAACAATAATTTAATTTAAATTTGTTTTATCTCGCTACTTTCGACACACTTTGCTCCATAGTGAGATTTCAAGTTTTTTGTTTTCATTTCATATAATAAAATCTTATTTCTATACCTAACCTACATATGTATTTCAATTTCGTTGTGTTTTTTTTTCTTTTTTAAATATTGCAAACCCAAAAATTGCTCACGTGTTGGAGTGGCTCATCTTATTACAATACCTAGATAATTTTTGATTACCAATTTTTTTTTTTATACTCTTTTATTATATATGTATGTATACATATGATATTATGACCACGAGTATATTAAAATTGCTCCACCGTTTGTAACGCATTGATCTAGATGAGCTAGATATAATGTCAAAGATACGTTTCGGATCAGCTTCGAAAAGTAAATTAATCTAGCTATGTGTGTGTGTATTTTCTGTCTCTATGTCTGTGGTTAGGATTCAACCAAAATTTCGGATAGGTCTCGAACAACAAACATTTATAACTCATATAAAAATTTAAATTTTTGCAGTTCAACTTGTATACAACATGCGGTTATATGAATTTTTTGTTTGTTTATTTTTGCTTTTGTTATTGCTGTGTTTGTTTTGTAGGTATCTATCAATTTACGATTTCATATGATTCAAATGATGCGTAGTTTAAAAAATTTAAGATTAGCTAAAATTAACACAAATATTTTTTTTAAGTAAATAAATGGCTTGATAAATAATTTATATATATTTATATAACATGTTTATTTGAAATTCTTTGTATGTGTAGTTTGTATTTTAGATTAATAGATAATAATCATTATGAATATGACGATTATTATCTATCTTGATAGTCTTAATATATGAATATGATGTTTATTTTTTTTTATTATTTTTTTTTTTATTTTTTACAATATAAATGCATGGATATCTAAAAGTTGGCAAGGGCAACTACAGTCTTCCTCGTTTTTTTTTTATTTTATGTACAGCATAATAGCTGTGATTGCAAGCAATTCAGCAAATATACTTAATATGAATCCCTGATAGTTATATAACTTTTTAAAAAAGAATATTTGCTGCCTACAAATCTAAATTGCTTTAAATTCTAATTAATATATTCTTGTGACCTTTTGATTTTATATTCGCTATCAGAATATTTATTTTGAAAAACTAATTTTTTAGCTATCATGAAAGATATATAGCTTTTTAATAAAGGCAAAAATAAACATGGTAGAAAAAAAAGAATGATTATTGCCCTTAAAACCCCTACTAAATTATTATTATCAATTGTTACAACTTTAACCTTAATTTAATAAAATTTTTAAAATATATTTTCGAGAAAATAATTTTTTCTTAAAAATAATTTTTTTATTTATTTATTAAATACTCAATATTTTAATGGCGCATTTTTTATTTCGAAGTATTTTTGAAAATTAATCGATAAAATATTAATCGCAAGTGAATTTAGTCTTTCTTATCTTCTGGAAAATCATATTTGTTCATATAAAAATTATAATTTATACTATTAGACTAGATATAAATTACATAATTACAAAGTTTGTATTTATAAGAACTTTGTAATTTTTAAAATATTTATTTATATATTCAAACAATTTAATTTTATTTACAATTTGTGATATTATAACAGCAAAATAATTTTGGAAGTTATTTTGGCTATCAGAATAGCAAATTTGTTAGGCGAATGATCTTGCAGGAATAGCAGGTTTTAAGCATATATTTCTATTAAGCTGTCATGTAAGTGACATAGAAAATCAAACATGTTTGCATTTGCCATAACTTTTACACATTAGACATCTGCACAATTGTATTCAAAAGCGCTTTCAAATCATTCTATAATAAGTAAAACTTTTCATATTCGGTTTTGAAAGCTTTCAAACCAAATGCATTCATTACAAATGATTATAGAATAGAGTAAATGAAATACAAAATTATTGTAGAATAGAATGAATATGTATTTGATTTATTATGTGTACCCGAAAATAAAATATTTATACTATTTGTATTTATATACCGAGTACACCAAATATAATAAAAATATTTATAGTATTTGAATTTATATACCGAGAACACCAAATATAATAAAAACGAGGAAGATTATAGTTGCCCTTGTCAACTTTTAGATACCCGTGCATACCCACTATGGTGTATAAAATAAACCGTAATTTACTTCTCTTATACATTTAACTCATTACCCCATAATTTTGACGTAAAAAAAAAAAAAAAAATTAACAAAAAAAAAGTCACAAAACAAAAAACAAAATTTTCATTCATTGTCCCATAACTTTAGCTTAAAAAAAAAAAAAAAAAATTAACAAAAAAAAAAAAAAAATCACAAAAAAAAAAAAAAAGTTTTCATTCATTGTCCCATAACTTAAGCTTAAAAAAAAAAAAAAAAAAAATAAAAAAAAAAAAAAACAACAAAGAAAAAAAAAACAAAAAAAAAAAATTGGCCCACCCTAAAAGTCCGATGGTCCGAGTGATGTCCAACTTTGCCAAGTAACTTGCCCTATTAATTTACCTGCCCAATTTTAATTTTAACCTTGTAGCTTTATTAGATTCACAGTTATTGAATCGAAAACTTTGTATGGCAGCCCTCCGAAAATGGGGCCCTAACATTTTGAAACTTCATATAAGTGCTCGATTCATTATATAACTAACCGTGTGTAGTTTTCAGCCTCGTAGTATAATTAGTTTTGAAGAAATTCATATTGGTGCAAAGAAGTTGTATGGCAGCCCCCCATAAATGGGGCCCTAACATTTTGAAACTTCATATAAGTGCTCGATTCATTATATAACTAACCGTGTGTAATTTTCATCCGCGTAGTATAATTAGTTTTGAAGAAATTCATATTGGTGCAAGGAAGTTGTATGGCAGCCCCCCGAAAATGGGGCCCTAACATTTTGAAACTTCATATAAGTGCCGGAGTCAATATAAAACTAACCGTGTGTAATTTTCATCCCCGTAGTATAAATAGTTTTGAAGAAATTCATATTGGTGCAAAAAAGTTGTATGGCAGCTCCCCGAAGCCTTGGTCCGATTTTAACCAAAAACAATAGGGAACCTAGAAATTGTCTAAAAATGACTTTGTGTGAATTTCAAGACTCTAGCCCTTTTAGTTTTTGAGTTATCGTGATGACACACGGACGGACGGACGGACGGACGGACGGACGGACGGACAGACACACATAGCTAGATCGACTAATTTTTCGATTCTGAGCCGATACGTACCCTTGACACTATATCTAGCTCGTCTAGATCGATGCGTTACAAACGGAGGAGCAAATCTAATATACCCGATGTTCATATATATATGCACGGGTATAAAAATTTTAATATGTACTACGTATAACCAGTATGTATTATATCGATGAGTAATATGTAGCTTTGTTTGTTTTGTCACTGTTTTGTTTGTTTTTTTTTTCTTCTTTTTGTTTTCTTTTTTTCTTTTTCTTTGTCATTATATTTAGAGTACTCGGTATACTTGGTATATTTTAAAATGTTTTGAAGTATTCAAATTTGATTTTCAAAACATCAAAGTATTTGTTAAAAAAAAAGCTTTTCAATATTTGTATTTGAAATACAACGAATAGAATAAATATAGTTAAGTTGTAGTTTGAGTATTCACCACATTTAAATCGTTTTGAACGAATGGATAGAATTAGAATACAGTATTTAAATACATTTGATAATTTTTATAAAGGAATGTATTTGTGCAGATCTCTATTACACATCCGTTGCTATTTGGCTATCATGACAGGTATTTCTATTTTATAGCTATTTTGTAGTTTCAGTATCATAATAGTCACACAGCTAATTTGCTTTGTTACGTTGTCAAAACGTCGTGAAAGCCAAAATATGATCACCACTTTGATCACCGCAACATCATGATCACGTCATAAGAACATTTTCATAATTTTTGAACCTAGTAAAAATAGCTAAATAGCTGCGAATTTTTGCTGTGGCAACGTTTTGGTGACCTAGAATTGCTAGTTGGGATGTACAACAAAATTTAACATGTCATAATTCATAAGTTTAGTATTTAGTATTTTATTATATTGAAGCTGCCAGAAGTTCAAATAATAGTCAAGTTGAACGAAGTCTTTTTTTAAATCTCAATCTTAAGATTTATAGCAAAAAAAAAGTTTTTCAATAAATCAAAGAATAAATTTTTCCTACCCTTTTTCCATTTTTAAATTTAATAGCTACATAGGTAAATTTTTACTACAAATGTATGCCTATCTAAAGTTCTGGAAAGCATGCGAAAAATGATTTTGAATTCCTTAGTTTACTTTATACCTGTTAATCTGGCAACGTCATAAATAGATTATTTAATATTCATATTGTATAAATATTGTTATCTCTTTCTTTTATTAATTACATAATACTGTATTATATTTTTATACTCACTTCTCAATAAATCATTGAATAGTTCACATGGGTTATGGGCCCAGGCACACGAGAAGTAAATAAAATATTTTGAAAAATAAATCTTAAAATATTTTAATCATCAAAGATTAAAAAATAAAAATTTGGAGACAATTATAATTATATTGTTTAGTTAAACTGCTGCTCAGAAATATTTCATCATAAAAATGACATGCAGTTATAACTCCATTAAGTTAGAACTTCTAACCTCAGAGAACTATGACACGTGGAAAGTGTACATAGAATCGCTGATGATCAAAAACGACCTTTGGGATTATGTGTGCGGAACAGTACCAAAACCAACCGAGACAGAAAAAATTGTAAAGTGGGAAAAATTAGACAGAAAGGCAAAAGCAGATTTGATATTGAATATACACTCTTCATTTTTAAAAGAAGTAAAAGATTGTACTACCTCAAATGCAGTATGGATAAAATTAAAAAATTGTTGCGAATCCAAAGGCCCTGCCAGGAAGGCAACTCTTCTGAAACAACTAATAATGACAAAACTTACAGGTAACATTTCGGTTAATGATCATTTATCAAAATATTTTGATATTGTAGAAAAATTAAAATCAATCGATGTAGTCATGGATGATGACTTAGTATCAGTGCTTTTATTATACAGCCTCCCTGAACAGTTTCAAGGATTCCGAATTGCTATCGAATCCCGTGACATCTTACCAAAACCTGACATATTAAAAATCAAGATTATGGAAGAACATAATGCGAGAACATCAGGTATAATTTCAAGAGAAACAAAAACTGAAGCCCTCTATACAAATTACCGATCCGATTCAAATAATAATAATTTTCATAATAAAAGTAAATATAATTCTTCATCTTACAAGAAAAGGGTTGTATGTTACAATTGTAAACGCCCTGGTCACAAATCTTTTGAATGCAAATCTAAACAGAAAAAACAAGACAGCTCATCTTTTGTACATG
This sequence comes from Dolichopus griseipennis, assembly GCA_963082915.1. Lineage (NCBI taxonomy): Eukaryota > Metazoa > Arthropoda > Insecta > Diptera > Dolichopodidae > Dolichopus > Dolichopus griseipennis. The sequence continues at coordinate 54,229,046 of OY720442.1, read as the reverse complement.
AATCATCAATGAATATCGAAGAAGGAGTTAGAGATATCCAAAATAATAGATGGATACTAGACAGTGGGGCAACATCCCATATTTGTAAAGACAAGCAACTGTTTTATGAATTAGTCTACAATGAAAAATCTCAAATAAATCTAGCAAGTAATGCTGTTGCCGATATTATCGGGAAAGGTAAAATAAGACTGAAAATAAATGAAAATCATATCATAAATCTACAAAATGTTCTATACGTGCCAAGTTTACGATCAAACTTACTGTCTATCAGTAAAATAACTAGTAGTGGGTATTTAGTAAAATTTCTAAATGATAAAGCATATGTATTGAACCAAAATAATGAAGTAATATTTAAAGCCGTAAAAAATGATGACCTGTATGAAGTTTATGTTAAAAAATTAAAATTAACCTGAAATTAATTTAACGCAACATGAAAATAAATTAAAACTATGGCATTATAGATATGGCCATTTAAATTACAATACGTTAACAAAAATGATACGATCTGAAAAAATTGTTGGTGTAAAGAAAAATATTTTAAATAAATATGAACAACCAAAATGTGAAATTTGCGTACAAGCAAAACAAACTCGAGTACCATTTAAAAGAATTGATAAATCAACACTAAAAAGAAAACCATTAGATTTAATATGTAGTGATGTTTGTGGCCCCATAAATATCACATCATTAGGAGGAGCAAGATATTTTATAAGTTTCATTGATGAAGCAACAAGGTGGAGTGAAATTTACTTTATGAAACATAAGTCAGAAGCTTTTAAGTATTTCAAAGAATATAAAGAAAAGGTAGAAAGATATCTTGAAAGAAAAATCAAAACGTTAAGAACAGACAACGGAACTGAGTATATAAATTTAGAGTTTTCAACATTTTTAAAAGAAGAAGGAATTAAACATGAAACAACTGACATTTATTCCCCTCAACAGAACGGAATATCAGAAAGAAAGAACCGCACCTTGTTAGAAATGGCACGTTGCCTATTAATACAGTCAAATCTTCCAAAATATCTATGGGCAGAAGCGGTATCAAATGCTAATTACATACGTAATCGCTGTTCATCTGAAAGCTTAATGGGTGAAATACCATATAAACTATGGAATAAAAGGAATCCAAACGTTAGTTATTTCAAGTCATTTGGATCTTTAGCGTACGTACTAAATAAAAAAACAGGTAAAGGAAAATTTGACGTAAAATCTACTCCACATTATCTAGTAGGATACGATAAAACATCAAAAACTTATAGACTTTGGAATAAACTGTCAAAAAATGTAATTAAAAGTAGAGATATAGTTGTAATAAATGAATATGGTTCTGACTTAAACGAAATAAATGAAAAATTAAATTACAATTCAAATGAAATAACATTTAAAACTGGAATAGAAAATGAAGATAAAGATAATAAAGAAATTAAGGTTGATGAAACAATAAAACAAGATGTAAGTGGAGATGAAAAACCAGAAAGTGATAAAAACTCTATAATAGAGCCAGAATTAGAAATAGAAAAACAAGATGATAATTCACATTTAAATTCAGATAAAAATTCAAAAGAAAAATCCGGAAATGAAAATAATTCTAGAGGAAAAGGTAGACCAAAATTAGTAAAATCGGGTAAAAGAGGAAGATCAGTTAAAATATATAGCTACAAAAGGCCAAATAAAACAAAATCAGATAAAAATGAAAGTAGTAGTACATCTTCAGAAGAAACAAACAAAGTACAAAATTTTGAATTCCAAAATCAAGATTCAGATATAGAACAAAAAGGTTATGAAACAGCTGATGATAATGTTTTTACAATATATGAAAGCATTCCAGAAACTATAAAAGACATAGAAAACAGTTCAGATAAAGTTGAATGGAAAAAAGCAATAAAACGCGAATTGAATTCTCACAAAAAAATGAAACATGGACAGTAATAAATAAAAATCAAAACATGAAAAAAATTGGATGCAGATGGGTATTTACAGAAAAAACAGATCAAGATGGAAAATTAATTATTAGAAAAGCGAGACTTGTCGCAAAGGGATACTCCCAGATAGAAGGTTTAAATTATACAAACACATATGCTCCAGTCGCAAAGTTGAAATCACTAAGAACTTTAATTGCAGTTGCAGCTAAATTACAACTGAAAATACATCAGTTTGACGTAGTAACCGCTTACTTAAATGCCCCTCTTGATGAGACTATATATATGGAAATACCACAGTTTTTTGAAGAGATTTATAACAGCCAATCAAATGAAAATAAAATTTTAAAATTAAATAAAGCCATTTATGGACTTAAACAGAGTGGGATGGCATGGAATAAAAAACTAAATGAAAAACTAACAAGTTACGGTTTCGAAAGACTAAACAATGAACCATGTTTATACAAAAAAATATCCGAAAATAGTATACTTTTTATACTTGTATATGTTGATGACCTAATAGTAGCAACAAATGATGAAGAACAAGTAAAATGGTTCAAAATGAAAATTGAACGGGACTTTGAGGTGAAATATTTGGGTTTAGCTAAATATTGTCTTGGCATTGAAATACATCAAGGGAATAATGGAGACGTCATATTGTCGCAGACAAATTATATAAATAAAATCCTTCAGAGATTTAAAATGAGTGAATGTAATCCAATTAGAACGCCACTCGATCCTAATACTCGACTATCAAAAGATATGTGCCCAACAAATTCTAAAGAAAAACTAGAAACTGATAAAATCCCATATCAAGAACTAATCGGATCACTTCTATATCTATCAATTACTACCAGACCTGACATTTCTCATGCAGTTAACACCCTGAGTCAGTTCAATAATAATTATGGAAAAAATCATTGGCTAGCAGCAAAAAGGATATTACGCTACCTAAAAGGAACTTTACATTATGGTTTAAAATATTATCATGATAAACAAAATTTAATTGGATTCACTGATGCGGATTGGGGGTCAAATGTGGACGACCGAAAATCCTATACAGGATAAATTTTCAAACTTTCAGGTTCACCTATTTCTTGGGATAGCCGAAAGCAGAAAACCATAGCTCTATCAAGTACAGAAGCTGAGTACTTAGCATTAACTGAAGCGGCAAAAGAAGCTATTTTCTTGAAGGCCTTACTAATGGAACTAGGTATAAAAATAAAACAAACTAAAACAGTCTTCAATGATAACAAGAGCGCTCAGCTAATGGCAATAAATAACGTAATAAACAACCGAAATAAACATATCGACATCAGGCACCACTTCATAAAAAATACTATTTCAAATGGAAATATAAACAATCAATTTTTAAGAACTTCAGAGATGCCTGCAGATTTACTAACAAAAGGTGTAACATTTTCAAAACTTGAAAAATTTCTACAAATCATGGGAATGTGTACCAAAAGAATAACATGACGTCGAGGAGGGTGATTGTTAATCTGGCAACGTCATAAATAGATTATTTAATATTCATATTGTATAAATATTGTTATCTCTTTCTTTTATTACATAATACTGTATTATATTTTTATACTCACTTCTCAATAAATCATTGAATAGTTCACAATACCTTTTTGTCTAGTTTATTTATTTAATTTTGCCTAAGTTTTTTATTGACAAAAATATATTTATGTGGTCATTAGCCATGACTCATAAGTTTCTTAAAACAAATAAATATTATTGCTTTCATTCCTTTATGAAGAGTAAACTCCTTTCTACTCAGCTACCCCAGCTCTTGTAAAAGAGTATATGACAGAGTAGATAAATAATTTCCGGCAGATGGCTTTAATCAAAATTCACTTGAATAGGTTATGAAATCAAATTTTTTTTTTTTGATAACCAATAAGCACTTACCCCCTTCCATTTTAAAATATAGTTACATCATCACACCCTTCTCCACCACCAGAGGGATTGCCCCTCACCACCAGAGGGATTGCCCCTCACCACCAGAGGGATTGCCCCTCACCACCAGAGGGATTGCCCCTCACCCCCAGAGGGATTGCCCCTCACCACCAGAGGGATTGCCCCTCACCACCAGAGGGATTACCCCTCACCACCAGAGGGATTGCCCCTCACCACCAAGATTGCCCGCCAATAACTAAATTGCCCTTCCATTAAAATCCCAAACACCTTACTTTAAATTATAATTCACTTTTCTTACTTTTACTTTCCTTTTTATTTAAATTCAAAATTAGCTTATCCTACAATTTTTATTATATCAAATTTTAACCTAATTTTAGAAAAAAGATAAAAAAATAAAATGTTCAATGCACTTTGCATTAAAACAAATTTTTTGAAATACGAAACATTTTTGTTTACGAAATACAAATTGTTCAATGCACTTATGCATTAAACAATTTAATTAACAACAACAAAAACGTAAACTGAAATATGAAACATTTTTTGTTGCGTTTAAGTTATGTTGAAATAATTTCATAAATTTTTATAACAACAAATCGATAAAGTAAATAACCTTATTGTAATTTATCGTTTTGCTGATAAGAAATTTTAGAAATAAGCTTTAGAATAATTTTTAGTTAAAATAAGAATGTAAAAGAAATTCATTGATCATTATTAAGGTAGAAACCAATAAAGAAAGCATTTTGTAAAATTATAAATCATTTGTTATTTTATTCCCTTTATTTTTTTTTTTTTGAATAAAATTTTATCACACGTTTGTCGAAAAAGTAAGTGGCGCAGTCGGTAGGATATTTAAAACAAAGACATTAGTGTTGTAAAAAAAGAAAAAAAAAAGAGGAAAAAACATTTTACAATAAAATTCTAAAAAGAAAAGTGCTTTTGAATAGAAATATTGTTTGTGCGAAATAATAATCAAAAAATTTTTTTATAATTTTAATAAATAAAAAAGTTTTATAATTAATAAAATAAATTAAATTAAGTACACAATAAAATAACTTTTATTTTCAAATCTTATAAATAACTTTAAAACCAACTTTGAAAAACAGTTAAAAGATAAGATTACAGTTATAATAAAATTAAAACAATAACAAACTTAATTAATAAAATTAATAAAATAAATAAAATAAATTAATTAATAAAATAAATAAAATTAATTAATTAACAAAATAAATAAAATAAATTAATTAATAAAATAAATAAAATACATTAATTAATAAAAAAAAAAAAAAAAAAAAATAATAAATTAATAAAACAAATAAAAAATATGGCAACCAACAATGGAATAATTTCTCCAAGCGTATTGCAACAAGCAGCATCAAACAATCAACAACAAGCAGCATCCAATAATCAACAGTCTACAACTACAACAACATCAGCAGAATTATGTTTAACGTTGGACCCGCTGAAGTACATCGGTGACCTCCCAGAATTTAGTGGAAAAGGTGAGGAATTATTTAAATTTTTAGAGTTAGTAGAATGTATAATACCTTTAGTTTTAAGATATAATTCAGATAGTCAAACCATATTATTAAATAAAATTAAAGCTAAGTTAATCGGTAAAGCTAGGGAAATAACTGAGATTAATAATCATGTTAATACTTGGTCAGAAATTAAAAATATTTTAATAAATAATTTTGGCGAAAGAAAGTCCGCTTTTGAAATATTTGAAGAATTACAAAGTGTTACCTTTCGTTCTACTCCCGTCGACCTATATAACCAAATCAAAGCAATTCTTAGAAAACTAAATAATAAAATTAAAAACGAAGCTAATTCTCCATTATTAATTGAATCTAATATTTTAACCGGGTTGCGAATTTTCAAAGATAAACTTCCGGAACCAGTACGTTCCATTTTATTTAGTAGAAATCCAACATCCCTAGAAAATGCAATGGATATTTTGTATGAAGGTAACTACGCCGAATACAATCCATCCAAATATCAAAATAAAAATGATATTCGTAGTAAAAATCTTAATTCAAATAAAAATGGAGCTTATAGGAATAATAATTATAACAATAAAAATAATAATAATTTTACAAACAATAATCACGGTAACAATAACAATTTTAGGTCAGATTTCCAACAGCGTAATTCTAATTATAATAATTCCACATATAATAGTCATAACCATTCTCGTAGAACCCAACAAAATTTTAATACGCAATCTTCCCAACAATATCAGAACCATTCTAGATATAACCAAAGAAACTGCGAAACTATGGAGGTTGATCCAACTACCATAAATCGTAGAATTAATACTCTTGAAACACAAACTCAGGGTAACAACGAAAATTTAAATCGCGAAATTGAAAATTTTCACTCAGTAGCCTCGGAGCAAAACAGGAACTTCCTTATATAAAGGTACAATCAAAAGGAAGACCATTATAATTTATTATAGACTCAGGTGCTACTATGAGTATAATGAATAGTGGAATTTGCAATCCAATTTACAAATCCAAAATTGAACCTATTAATATTAAAACATTACGCAATAAGTTTATATGTGATACGAAAATCATAATTGATCCTTTTCTCGAATTTGACGCTAAAGGAAAATTCGAATTTTTGGAAATAAACTTCCATGATAGATTTGACGGTTTAATAGGTAACAACATTCTTAAACCGTTACAATCTATAATTGACTATGAAAACAATTGTTTAAAAATAAACACCGGCAATATCATTCCTCTTTATTTTAATGAAAACGAGGAAGAGTGTAGTAGAGTAGACTGTGTCAACTCTGGGATACCCGTATGACCGTAACATATACATTATATCATCCGGTTAATTACTTTTGGCAAAATTTCAAACATTCAGCTTTATTAGGTGTAGAGTAATGCTCATATAAAAGAAGGAGTTGTATGGCAGCTACTCGAACCCTTTGCAGTAGACCAACCAAATTTTGCAGTAACTTTGGCCATTACACTAAACTATTTTTGGCAAAATTTCAGACACCCAGCTTTATTTGGCGTAGTGTAATCCTCATATAAAAGAAGGAGTTGTATGGCAGCTACTCGAACCCTGAGCAGTAGACCAACTAAATTTTGCAGTAACTTTGGCCATCACACTAAACTATTTTTTGCAAAATTTCAGACACCCAGCTTCATCAGGTGTAGTGTAAAGCTCATATAAAAGAAGGAGTTGTATGGCAGCTACTCGAACCCTCTGCAGTAGACCAACCAAATTTTGCAGTAACTTTGGCCATTATACTAAACTACTTTTGGAAAAATTTCAGACACGCAGCTTCCATAGGTATAGATATATGCTCATATAAAATTAGAAGTTGTATGGCAGGTACTCGAACCCGTGGACCAAAATGGCTGAATTTCAAACTCGATTCCGTTTTTTGCATAAAAACGAATTTGTGAAAATTTCATAATCCTAGCTCCTTTACTTTTTGAGTTATCGTGATGACGGACGGACAGACGGACGGACAGACGGACAGACGGACAGACGGACGGACAGACGGACGGACATACATAGCTAAATCGATTTGTTTTTCGATTCTGATCCGATCCATACACTTGAGTCTATATCTACCCCCCCTCCTTCTCTGCGTCACAAACGTAATGGCAAATTTATTATACCCTTGGACTATATAGTCATACGGGTATAAAGATGAAAAAGAATATAACATCCCGGTACCAATGAAGGAGTTAAATATCTTTCAAAATGAAATTTTTGTAGGTGAAAACAATATTAGATGTGATCATTTAGATCATACAATTAAAAGTGAACTTTTGAAAATTTTAAAAAAGTTCAACAAAGCCTTTTTTCATGAAGGTGATGATTTAACTTTCACCCACGAAATCAAACATGCAATTAAAACAACTAACGAAATACCAATCTATACTAAGATTTATAGGTATCCCGAAGTGCATAAAAAAGAAGTCGACAAACAAATCGACGAAATGCTTTACCAGGGAATAATAAGACACAGCGATTCACCTTATTCGGCTCCTTTATGGGTTGTTCCAAAAAAGATCGATGCATCAAAGGAACAAAAATGGCGTATTGTCATTGACTATAGAAAACTAAATAACGTTACTATAGATGACAAATACCCAATCCCGAATATCGATGAAATCCTTGACAAACTTGGTCGTGCAATGTATTTCACTACTCTCGATTTGGCTAAAGGCTTCCACCAAATCGAGATAGAAAAAAATGACATAAAGAAAACAGCTTTTAGTACAACCAATGGTCATTATGAGTTCTTGCGAATGCCATTCGGGCTTAAAAATGCCCCGGCAACTTTTCAACGCTTAATGAACTCCGTACTAAAAGAATTTATAGGCAAATATTGCTACGTGTATTTGGACGATATCATCATATTTAGCACTAGCAAAGAAGAGCACTTTGCTATCTTACAAAAGATCCTTAATAGACTCCAAGATGCAAACTTAAAAATTCAACTCGATAAAAGCGAGTTTATGAAACAAGAGACAGAATTCTTGGGTCATATAATAACGACAAGGGGAATAAAACCAAACCCCAATAAAATTGAAGCTATTAATAAATTTCCGATACCCAAAACCCCTAAGCAAATAAAAAGTTTCCTAGGTTTAGTGGGTTACTATAGGAAATTTATTAAAGATTTCGCAAAAATTGTTAAACCAATTACACTTTGCTTAAAAAAAGGAAAGCGTATTGATGTTAGTAACAATGATTATAAAGAAGCTTTTAATAAATTAAAATTGCTCATTACAACGGATCCTATTCTTGTTTATCCAAACTTCTCAAAACCTTTCGTTTTAACCACGGATGCAAGTGATTTCGCTATAGGTGCTGTGTTATCACAAGATAACCACCCTGTATGTTATGCATCACGTACCTTAAATGAGCATGAATGCAAATATTCTGCCATCGAAAAGGAGTTGCTCGCAATAGTCTGGGCAACTAAATATTTCCGTCCGTATCTTTTTGGTCGTAAATTTACTATTAGAACCGATCACAAACCTCTCCAATGGCTTCATAACTTGAAAGAACCTAATTCCAAGTTGCAAAGATGGAAAATCAAGTTAGAGGAATTTAATTTCGACATTGAATATTTAAGTGGACGAGAAAACAAAGTTGCTGACGCTCTCTCACGTGTTCAGATTCATTTAAACGAATCAAATTTAAATAGGTTAAACTCAAACGAAAATAATTCAAATGACATGGAAATTGACGAAATACGATCAACTGATGCGACAATGCATTCAGCTGACGAAGATAATTCCGAATACATCCCTATATCAGAGTCACCAATTAACTTTTACAAAACACAAATTATCATAAAAAAGGGTTCACAAGAACAATTGAAATTATTTAAAATCCATCGTAAAACAAGAAAAATTTTCATACATCCTAATCCTAACGAGGAATTTTTTATCGACGTTTTTAAAAATCATATTCCTAGTAAAGGAATAATAGGAATTATGATTGATGATATAAAACTTTACAGTTCTTTTCAAAATACATACCAAAAATATTTTTCAAAAAATAAACTAATAAAATTAAACAAATGCTCACTCTTACTCACTGACATTTTATATCGTCTCGAAATAAAGGAACTTATTCTTGACCAACACATAAAAACAAATCATAGAGGAATCAATGATGTTTACCTAAATTTAAAGAAAAGCTATTATTTTCCTAAATTGAAAAATGAAATTCAAAATGTTATAAATAATTGTCACATTTGCAACATTGCGAAATATGAAAGACATCCTTTAAATCTACCTTTAAAAATTACGGAAGAAGACCCCATAATCAAAAGCTTAAAAGTTTATAATGAAACTATTCACACATCAACTGGCAAAAAGCCAATTGATTTTCTAAATGGTGTTATCTCTCCCGACCAATATCCTTCTATCAAAGAATTTAATACAAAAATTAAAGAAAAAACTATCGAAAAACGTAATAAAGGTAAAATCATTGGTAAGCCTTCCAATTATCTTAAACTAAATAGAGTTACAAAACTACAACCATATCACAAAAAAGTTCAAATCACAGACTCAAATAGCGATCACCTTAAAATCAATAAAGAAACGAGGAAGATTATAGTTGCCCTTGTCAACTTTTAGATACCCGTGCATACCCACTATGGTGTATAAAATAAACCCTTATACATTTAACTCATTACTCCATAATTTTGACGTAAAACAAAAAAAAAAAAAATCACAAAACATAAAACAAAATTTTCATTCATTGTCCCATAACTTTAGCTTAAAAAAAAAAAAAAAAAAAAATTAACAAAAAAAAAAAAAATTAACAAAAAAAAAAAATCACAAAAAAATTTTCATTCATTGTCCCATAACTTTAGCTTAAAAAAAAAAAAAAAAAAAAAAAAAAAAACAAAAAAAAAAAAAAAAAAATGCCCCACCCTAAAATTCCGATGGTCCGAGTGATGTCCGACTTTGCCAACTAACTTGCCCTATTACTTTACCTGCCCAATTTTAATTTTAACCTTGTAGCTTCATTAGATTCGCAGTTATTGAATCGAAAGCTTTGTATGGCAGCCCCCCCAAAATGGGGCCGTAACATTTTAACAAGTGCTCGATTCATTATATAAATAACCGTGTGTAATTTTAATCGTCGTACTATAATTAGTTTTGAAGAAATTCATATTGGTGCAAATAAGTTGTATGGCGGCCCCCCAAAAATGGGGCCCTAACATTTTGAAACTTCATATAAGTGCTCGATTCATTATATAACTAACCGTGTGTAATTTTCAGCCTCGTAGTATAATTAGTTTTGCAGAAATTCATATTGGTGCAAAGAAGTTGTATGGCAGCCCCCCGAAAATGGGGCCCTAACATTTTGAAACTTCATATAAGTGCTCGATTCATTATATAACTAACCATGTGTAATTTTCATCCGCGTAGTATAATTAGTTTTGAAGAAATTCATATTAGTGCAAAGAAGTTGTATGGCAGCCCCCCGAAAATGGGGCCCTAACATTTTGAAACTTCATATAAGTGCCGGAGTCATTATAAAACTAACCGTGTGTAATTTTTATCCCCGTAGTATAATTAGTTTTGAAGAAATTCATATTGGTACAAAAAAGTTGTATGGCAGCTCCCCGAAGCCTTGGTCCGATTTTAACCAAAAACAATAGGGAACCTAGAAATTGTCTAAAAATGACTTTGTGTGAATTTCAAGACTCTAGCCCTTTTAGTTTTTGAGTTATCGTGCTGACACACGGACGGACGGACGGACGGACGGACGGACAGACACACATAGCTAGATCGACTAATTTTTCGATTCTGAGCCGATACGTACCCTTGACACTATATCTAGCTCGTCTAGATCGATGCGTTACAAACGGAGGAGCAAATCTAATATACCCGATGTCATATATGTATGCACGGGTATAAATATTCCACGTTACATTAATCAATTTAAAAGAAAATTCACGTACCAAAACTAACCACGTAAGTAAAAGATCATTGTTTAATCTTGGTGGAAATATTCTTCGCTTTGCTGTTGGTGTAATGGACGACGACGATAGAAAAGAAATAGAAGAACACTTAAAGGTAATAGAACAAAATAACGGTAAATTAATTAATAACGTTAACGATCAAGTATTAAGAAATGAAAAAATATCCAATGAAATAAAAAATATTACCGATCATATTAACCTAGCTCAAAATGAAATAAAAAATGTAATTAACAATTTTCAAAATAATATTGATAAAATAAATAAAAAATTACAATACTTTATGATTAAAACAGAAATAATTGAAAATATTGATTTATTAACTAGGCAAATTTTAAATATTAAAGAAATAATTTTAGCTAGTAAGTTAGAAATACTGTCAAAAGATATTTTAACACAAACAGAAATTAAAGATTATAATACCACTATAGAAATATTACCTTTCATTAAAAATTGCGTTCTTTTCCGTAACAATTCTATAATATTTGTTTTATCTATACCAGTTTTCAAAAATGAAAAATGTTTTGTAACTATTTTAGAAAAAATTCCAAATAAAAATGTAAACTTAGAACTAGATACTAATATAAAAAAAATTATTACATGCAAACAAAGTATTTTTAAATTTATTGATAAGAAAAATGTTATGGAAAAAGATTTAATACCTTTTGACGATAATTGTATAAGAAATTTATTAAATAATAACCACATGAAATGTAATTTTCGAATAAATTTATCTTCTAATGTAATAAAAATATCTGATACTGTAGTTGTAACAACTAACTTAAACAAAACAATTCTTTATAATAATTGTGGTCAACCGGATATGATCCACATAAAAGGCAATAATGTAATAAAATTTATAAACTGTAAAATTTCATTTGACTCATTTCAACAAGAAAATGTTGAAAAAGAGTATTACAACAATATCTTACCATACTTCGAACGTAATATAACCGTTCAACAAGTGATTAATGCTATAAAATTAACAGAATTACATGCCTCCAATATTAACAATACAAAAATAATAGAGGAAATTAAATATAACAGTTCTTGGAAGTGGCACGCAAGCATTTTAACAAACTCATTTATTGGCTTCATTCTTGTATTATCAATATCTATTGGCTTTTATTGCCTAAAACAATTTAAAGCAAAAAGTTCAAAAATAAATATTGAATTAAAAGAAATTCGCACGGAGTCGAATCTTAAGGGGGGAGGAGTTACATCATCACACCCTTCTCCACCACCAGAGGGATTGCCCCTCACCACCAGAGGTATTGCCCCTCACCACCAGAGGGATTGCCCCTCACCCCAAAGGGAGTGCCCCTCACCACCAGAGGGATTGCCCCTCACCACCAGAGGGATTGCCCCTCACCACCAGAGGGATTGCCCCTCACCACCAAGATTGCCCGCCAATAACTAAATTGCCCTTCCATTAAAATCCCAAACACCTTACTTTAAATTATAATTCACTTTTCTTACTTTTACTTTCCTTTTTATTTAAATTCAAAATTAGCTTATCCTACAATTTTTATTATATCAAATTTTAACCTAATTTTAGAAAAAAGATAAAAAAATAAAATGTTCAATGCACTTTGCATTAAAACAAATTTTTTGAAATACGAAACATTTTTGTTTACGAAATACAAATTGTTCAATGCACTTATGCATTAAACAATTTAATTAACAACAACAAAAACGTAAACTGAAATATGAAACATTTTTTGTTGCGTTTAAGTTATGTTGAAATAATTTCATAAATTTTTATAACAACAAATCGATAAAGTAAATAACCTTATTGTAATTTATCGTTTTGCTGATAAGAAATTTTAGAAATAAGCTTTAGAATAATTTTTAGTTAAAATAAGAATGTAAAAGAAATTCATTGATCATTATTAAGGTAGAAACCAATAAAGAAAGCATTTTGTAAAATTATAAATCATTTGTTATTTTATTCCCTTTATTTTTTTTTTTTTGAATAAAATTTTATCACACGTTTGTCGAAAAAGTAAGTATATATTCTTTATACTTATATTAGCAAAAAGCCTGAATTTTGTCACCTTATTTTTGTTATTTAAATATATTAAATATAATTAAATTCTCAAATGAGAGGTAGTAATCTGACAATTATGTACTTCTGAAACAAAAATTAGCGTTCCATTTACAAACTATGCCTACTTAATTTTCATGTACATTTTTTGATATATAAAATTCGTTCGTTTTGTCAAAGTAAAACTAAAAATAGTTTTTTTATTATAAAAATGTAAAATAAACTTTTCAATTATTAGAATGAAATCAAAACATACGACGTACAATTTTTATACGGCAGTACGTCAATACATTTGTCTACATTATCCATTATTACAGTATTTAATTTATCAAAAAATCTTTATTTGAATGTTTTAATCTAGAACCTACAAAAAATATTTTTAATTTCATATTATAGGTATTTTGAATATAAGATATTTTTTAATAAAAATTATTGTAAAAAAATATTATTTTTAAAACATAATATTAGAAATATAAGAAAAACCAATAATAATATTTTTATACATTTTGTCAATATTTGTAAATTTTAAAAATCCGAGATACAGTACATCGCGTTACGCGTATTTTGGCTGCTCTCATGTAAATTTATGTACCTATTTATTTCTAAATTTTTTGACAGCAATTATATGCCGTAAGCTTTTATTTAGGTTGGGACGTAAGGAACAAATAATTTTTTTTTAAGAAAGATAATTTTATTAGTTTTGTAAACATATTGTGTATTTTTAATTATTTTGAATATATGTTTAAAAAAAAAAAATTTTAAAAAAATATTATTTTAAAATATTTTATTTTTAAAATTTAATCGTATCAACATAAGAAAAAACAATTACAATATTTTTATACGTTTTGTCAATTTTTAAATTTTAAAACTCCGTGGTACAGTACGTCGCGTATGCTTTCATGTAAATTTATTTACATAACTACTTATTTCAAAATTTTTTGACAGAAACTGAACGCCGTACATGCTGAATTTGGTTGATCCATAAGGAATAAATAGTTTTTCTTAAGAAATATTATTTCTTTTTTATGTTTCTTGCAAACATAGTATCGGTATTTTTTAATAAACAAATTTTTTACAAAAATATTATTTTAAATTTTCTATTTTTATTTTTCGCTTTGTCAATTTTTAAATCTGAGGTACCAGTATGTCGCGTATTTCGGTTGCTCACATGTAAATTCATGTACCTATGTATTTCAAAATTTTCTAGAAATTTCCAGAAATTATGCACCGTAAGCGTTGATTTTGGTATGGTCCTAAGTAACAAATCATTTAAATTACAAATTATTTTTTTAAGAAAGAATATATTTGTTATTTTTTTTTTCAATGTTTATTGCAAATTCATATATTTTTTAAATATCATTACTCTCAAACGTAATGGCAACTATAGAATATATTTCAGAAGTCGGTTTTTTATTTTACAAAAAACTTAACAAAAAGCAACAACAATATACGATTTAAAAAAAAAAATTTTAAGCAAACAAAAACAAAATGCAGTACTTTTCGGTTATAACGACCATGATGGGACGGAAAATATTCGTCATAATAAACGAATGTCGTTTTAAGAGAATGCTGTGAATTTTGAAAAATTAGTATAAGATTTGAACATTGTTGAATGTGCTGATTCTAGAATGGACACTTCGAACTCATTTGCTAGAATTTTATTTAATGTGTCAGCCTCAAGCATATGTATAGTACTTTTTCTTCTATTGAAATTTTTTTTTTTGTATTTTTGATCCGTTATTGTGATTTTTTTTTATACCTATTCAAAAGTAAATAAAAAAAACTTAATTAATCGCCAAGCAACATAATTAGATATAATAATTTTAAATAAAAGAAATATCAATGTAATAAAAAACTTCCATTTTTAGGTAAAATTTAATTCTTTGGCAAAAAGTGTAGAGTTTATTATAATTAAATTTGAACCGAGTTCGTTATAAATGGAAATTACTGTATAAATCAAATGTATTGCTTTCATTTCGAACAGAACTAATTTTTATTTTCACTTTTTAAGATAAAGAAAAAACAAAAAAAAAAAAAAAAATTTTAATCTCCTTGTTCATTGAATATTTGAACTAAACAAAGAAAAGATAGATATAAATCGGCGTCCATAATCTTTTGATTTAGATTTAGTTGCTAGTTACAACCGAAAATGAATTACATTTACACAAAAATCCGGCGCATAATATCAGTCATAAGTCATAAGCCTCAACTTTTAACCGCGTGACCGTTAAATTCAAAATTACGTTAAATTAAAGAAAGGTTTTCACCTGAAAAAAAAACGCAATATTCTTAAAAAAAATATCATTGTCCTATGAAAACAAAAAAAAAACCTTTGTTTGGTGTTGTTTCATTAAAATTGGTCAAATAGTTTACCCAGAAAAGTGATGTTTATATTTGTATGAGAAAAAATAAGCCGATTAAATATTATGATGATGATTTATTTTAAACACAATTGTAGGTATGCACGGGTATCTAAAAGTTGGCAAGGGCAACTGAAATCTTTCTCGTTTTTATTTTAAAATCTCTCTATTTGTAATTTCACTTGTACCCAATCAATAACTGGGGAAGTTAAACTTGGAAAAAATTAAAATAGTTTTTTATTAACGCTAAATACTATACCAATTTAAATTTAAAATTTTCAAAAAACTTTTTTGTACTTTTTTATATGTATTTATAAAAAAACAAGGAAGAGTGTACTAGAGTAGACTGTGTCAACTCTGGGATACCCGTATGACCGTAACATATACATTATATTATCCCGTTAATTACTTTTGGCAAAATTTCAAACATTCAGCTTTATTAGGTGTAGAGTAATGCTCATATAAAAGAAGGAGTTGTATGGCAGCTACTCGAACCCTCAGCAGTAGACCAACCAAATTATGCAGTAACTTTGGCCATTACACTAAACTATTTTTGGCAAAATTTCAGACACCCAGCTTCATTTGGTGCAGTGTAATCCTCATATGAAAGAAGGAGTTGTATGGCAGCTACTCGAACCCTCAGCAGTAGACCAACTAAATTTTGCAGTAATTTTGGCCTTTACACCAAACTATTTTTTGCAAAATTTCATACATTCAGCTTCATTAGGTGTAGTGTAAAGCTCATATAAAAGAAGGAGTTGTATGGCAGCTACTCGAAACCTCTGCAGTAGACCAAACAAATTTTGCAGAAACTTTGGCCATTATACTAAACTATTTTTGGCAAAATTTCAGACACGCAGCTTCCATAGGTATAGAGTAATGCTCATATAAAATTAGAAGTTGTATGGCAGGTACTCGAACCCTCTGCAGTAGACCAGCCAAATTTTGCTTTGGCCATTATACTAAATTATTTTTGGCAAAATTTCAGACACGCTGCTTCCATAGGTATAGAGTAATGCTCATATAAAATTAGAAGTTGTATGGCAGGTACTCGAACCCGTGGACCAAAATTGCTCGATTTAAATAGCGCTTCCGGTTTTTGCATAAAAACGAATTTGTGAAAATTTCATAATCCTAGGTCCTTTACTTTTTGATTTATCGTGATGACGGACGGACGGACGGACGGACTGACGGACGGACTGACGGACGGACTGACGGACGGACGGACGGACGGACATACATCGCTAAATCGATTTATTTTTCGATTCTGATCCGATCCATACACTTGAGTCTATATCTACCCCCCCTCCTTCTCTGCGTCAAAAACGTAATGGCAAATTTATTATGCCCTTGGACTATATACTCATACGGGTATAAAAAATTGGAAAAATTTTATTTCTTTATACTTGTTATTTCATTTCTGTAGCTACTCGTAGTATTTGAGTTTTCATTCAATTCTTTTTAAATAAAAACGAGAAAGAGTGTGGTAGAGTAGACTGTGTCAACTCTGGGATACCCGTATGACCGTTATATAAACATTATATCATTATTATTATAAACATTCTATACTTTTGGCAAAATTTCAAACATACCAGCTTTAATTAGGTGTAGTGTAATGCTCATATAAAAGATGGAGTTGTATGGCAGCTACTCGAACCCTCTGCAGTAGACCAACCAAATTCTGCAGTAACTTTGGCCATTACACTAAACTATTTTTGGCAAAATGTCAGACACCCAACTTCAATAGGTGTAGAGTAATGCTCATATAAAATAAGAAGTTGTATGGCAGCTACTCGAACCGGCAGCAGTAGACCAACCAAATTTTGCTGTATTTTTGGCCATTACACTAAACTATTTTTGGCAAAATTTCAGACACCCAGCTTCATTAGGTGTAGAGTAATGCTCATATAAAATAAGAAGTTGTATGGCAGCTACTCGAACCCACTGCAGTAGACCAACCAAATTTTGCAGAAACTCTGGCCATAAAACTAAACTACTTTTGGCAAAATTTCAGATACGTAGCTGTTATAGCTACAGAGTAATACTCATATAAAAAAAGAAGTTGTATGGCAGCTACCCGAACCCATGGACCAAAATGGCTGGATTTAAATAGCGATGACGGCTATTGCAAAAAAACGAATTTGCGAAAATTTCAAGATCCTAGCTCCTTTAGTTTTTGAGTTATCGTGGTGACGGACGGACAGACGGACGGACGGACATACATAGCTAAATCGATTTATTTTTCGATTCTGATCCGATCCATAAACTTGAGTCTATATCTACCCCCCCTCCTTCTCTGCGTCACAAACGTAATGGCAAATTTATTATACCCTTTGACTATATAGTATATATACGGGTATAAAAATTTTTAAATTTATGCATATAATGTCCAATTTATTGTGGAATTGTTATTCTAAATGCTTTTCATTTAAAATTTTAATTTTAAAAATAAATATTTGTATAATAATTTTAGTATTTTTGTTTTTAAGATAATCGGTATAGTAGTTGATAAACACATGCTTATCAACCGAGAGAGTGGAATACTTGCTCACAAAGTATCCTCCCCAAATTTTTTTTTAACTCCAATAATTAGAGAAAATGAAAATATATTTAAGCAACATGTTGCAGAGAGAAGCTACAATTTCAAATAAAAATCAGGATATAATTTTGAAAAGCTGTCCAAAGCCCAAGCTGCAAGCAAAGCAATTGGACTAATTTTTTAAATAAAACATTTATTCAAAATCACTTGCGAAAGTGAAATCGCTTGCTGTACATGTAGCTAAAGCTTAGAGGATCCTAAATTATAGATTAAACTTTTAAACTACGACTAGGATTGGTGCTTTTGTCCTTAGAGTAAAAGATTGGTTCAACAACAGTTCATATGATAAGAAGGTAATATGATATCAATAAATGTAATGAAAGTTTTATTTAAATATAATAGCAAAAATTTGTAAATTTTACATTATGCAAAAAATACTGCTGCAAAATTTAATAAAAATAGTAGATATTTTTTTAGCTATATACAAAACTGTTAGTTTACCAATGGGGAAAAAAATTAATATAAAATTTAATAATATAAAATTAAATTTTTTTTAAATTTCTCCAAACTAACAATATTTGAAATAGAGTGTTAGAAGGAAATATCGAGAGCAGTATCGTTTCATAGAAACAGGTTGAAGTGAAATACATTTTTTTTCTAAAAATTTTCATTTAAATTTTTTATCCTATACAAACATTTCTATGGTATACTAGATTTGTCATTACATTTGTGATTCTGTAAAGAAAGGAGATCTATATCAAACCCAAAGTATATGGATCGGTTCACTTTAAAATTTATTCGTTCCAAACTGGATTTAAATAATTTAAACTTATAAAAGTACTCTTAATTAGTTCCGCCTATCCGCGAAACAAAACTCAAAAACCTAAGGAGGTATTCGTTTTCATTATTAGAAGCTTTGTATTTGAATAAAGTTGGTATAAAACCAGAGGCTCAAAGGGCTGCCATGAAATTTTTCCCAAAAGTTGATAGCCGGATTATATAACTTTTATATTATGTTTGTGCTGGTATCCTACGTTAACACAGTCAACTCAATTCAGAGAGTTCTCGTTTCCGAAAAGTTGTGTAATTAGATGAATATACATATCATACAAATATTGTATGAAGTGTTCTTCTTAAAAAAATAATGTTCCTATGAGCTGCATAAATAATGTCTGTAATATTCAGGAGCATTTGAAATTCAATTTCCGTTTTTTAATAAAATTAATTTTTCAGTTAAGTTTTAGATAATTTAAATTTTAATAAAAACGTTTATTTTTGTAAAGAGCACTTGCAAAATGTCCCATTGTAAGACTAGAAGTTAAACATAAAATGAAGAATATTTTTCACAATTTCACTAACCTGCAAACATTTTCAAATCGTTTTATTCACAAATATTTGCAGTATTTTCTAATAATATTTAGAGAATGAAGAACAATTGTTCCCCAAAAACTTTAATCCATTGTTAGTTTATATTTTGTGTATCATGATTTTATAAGAATTTAATAATATAATATGGTTAGTTTTTAATTTGGGGAAAAATGCAAGTATTAAATTGCCAAACAAGGAGATTTTAAAGAGTATAATAACTGGCTTGGAATCACTCCTCTAAGTTCCTTAATACAGTGTACAAAATCAAAAGCTTCATCAAGCTGATTTCAGTTTAACTATCTTTGCAGTATAATGAAAACTGATGGAGATACAGATGCAGATGTTAACAACAGACTTAATAAAGCCAGGATAGCTTTCAGACGATGGATTCAGTGTTGAAAAACACCCAGATCTCCAGCAAAACCAAGTTTAGGATCTTCAATGCTTGTGTACAAACCGAGGGTATATATGACAGCGAAATGTGACTGATATTTAATATCATCAGCCAGAAATTGCAAGTACTCATTAACAAGTTTCTACATATATCATATGCTGAATATTTTTGCCTGCCGGGAAATAAAAAATACAGGAGGAGAAAAATGTCGGTTAGCCTAAATACCCAATGACATAGAAAACGCGAGCGTCACAATTGTACCTGGAGACGCACAATATTAATTGAACCGATTCAATGCAACTTCACATGAAAAATGTAAAAACAGCACTAGTAAAGTGTTTGAGATGAAGATAATAAAAAAATTGTCGAAATTATATTTTTAAAATGATTTCCATTCATTGAAAGAGTAAAAAATTATGAATTAATTGAATAAATAATGAACAATAATGAATTGATATTATACGCTGTATCCACTACAAAATCAACTGCTATTACAAAAAAACTGAATGCACAATTTCTTTAATAGATTGTTTGTGTACATGTGTAAAAATTATTATCAAAACAAGATTATTCAAAGATTCCAAAACATTATATACAAAAATTTTATTATCAATTATCAGAGATGTTATCAGCAATAGCATATCTTAAAATTTTTGTGGAAAGCAAAAGGAGTTAAATATATTATATATTCATATTATAAAAATTCGACTTAAAAAATTTTTTTTTAAATTCGATTAACTGGGCCCTAAAGTTCGTCTGATTAAAAGAATTTCTATGGCAAAGTTGTAGCTCTTTATTTAGAATAGATATTTCTACATTTTTGGTTTAAAAATAATCGCAAAATCCTAAATATTACATAGAGAAGTGAGTCCTGGAGTTATCTGATTTTCAACAAAAGCTTATCAATTAAATATATTATTAAAATTAAAACCTTATATATGAAATTTGGAAGGCTTCCGTTCAACCGTTTATCCTATACACGTGTGCACAGACAAAAAACTCAGATTCCACTTTTTGGTGCGAAAGTAATACCTTTCGTCTATGTCATATTAGCGCTTGGTAAAAATAGTTGTAATAAATAGAGAGAGGGATAAATAAGTAGAGGGATAAAGAGCAAATAAATAAATTTGTAAAGAGGGATAATTGCAAAAGTATAATTAATAAAATTGAAAATAAGATAGAGTTGATAATGATTAAGTTCAATATTATCATTTTGATATATTCCATAATAATGTAATCATGTTAAGCTTAATGATTGTTAAAAATGTTATTGTTTTACTGTTTTAAAAGTTTATAGATTCGCGTATTTTATATTTTACATGACAATACATTTATTTTCTTTTATGCAAGTACAATATAATATTACATACCTAGGTACTTATATAATTAGGTAATTCAGAGAGGCATAAAAATTTATAGAAATTTTTGTTTGTTTTTTCGATTTATTTTATCCGAAATGAAAATATTTTTACATTCATTTTAAATAGAGGAATTTTTCAGGATTGGTTCAAAGGCGTTTTTAGCTAATTTTAAAAAAAAGTTATAAAAAAATGGCTTTATAGTTTCACTTCGTTTGTCGGTCCATTCATAAGTTTCCAAAACTTCTACATTGTTTCAAATTAACACAATAGGAGTTAATAGGAGATACATTTCTAAAAGAAATAATTTCATGGAAAAACAAGCCTCAGCAGTTATGGCGCTACAGCTACTCAAAATCCAAAAGTAATAAAATCAAATTTTATAAAGTTTTTTACCCTTGATATCTTTCAAATGGTTAGAGTAGGAGAAAATATTATAAAAGATTTTAGATCTTAAAAAAAAGGTATAAATTTTTCAAAAAAACTTTTAGAATGGCCTTTAGGGGTTTAAATGTTTAATATTGAAAATTTCCAATTTTTATAAAATAAAACTTAAATATTGGGGTAGTATAGATCTAAAAAAAAATCGAAAGTTTTTCGCATTATATTATCGAAATTTCAAAAACATTTAATAAATTTCGAACTAATAGATTTCGGTATTCGGTTTTGATTTTCTACTTAAAAATGGAAATGCAGAAGATTACATTTAAATGGTTAGATTAATTGCATTGAGGGATTTTCAATTTTTGATTCTACACTAGTCACCTCCAATTTTTTTTGCGGAAATAAAAAAAAAAAAACAAAACAGTGTTAACAGGTTTCCTTAATTAAAAAGGGATTTCTTTAAAATTTAAGAAAGAGTTGATTTTTAACAATTTTTCTTTTATAATAAATTTTTAAATAAAAATTCTAAACAATTATTATAAAGCCATTTTTTCAATATATGTACTCTTTACTTAAGACTTTTTACGGAACAATGTTTATTTTTGAAATGAACTTTTATAAAACCCCCAGCTGTTTTCCATATTAATTATCTACTTCGTTATTTATATTTTCTGCTTTATTTCTGATTATTATTTACTTTTTGAAAGAATTTTTTTTTAGTATTCATACTTGTTTGTAAAAAATTACATATTTTTCTATAATCTATTGTTTTTAAAAAATCTTTTATTGCAATCATCTGCTTAATTCATAAAAGGATAATTGATTACAAAATGAGTAGGTATGTATTTCTTTTAACACTTAATATTATGTTACAGGACGATAGCATTATCCTTTCAATTATTAATTGTGCTTACGTGATAATTTAAAATTTTTAAATATTTTTCGGATATTAGCAAAAAAAAAATTTATGAAATTGTCTAAAAATTTCTTTTTGTCCATTTGTCTGTTTGTTTATAAAGTTTTAAACACTGTTTAGGATGACGAAATTATATTGAACAAAACATTAGTGGCGTAGCTACATAAATTAAAGGATTTTACTCTTCAAAGTTCGTGAAAACCATTATTAATTAGTCGTATAAAATATTATAGTAATTATTTTTATAAAATGGGAATTATACATCGATATAAAAAGTGTTTGCAATATCTAAAATCTCAAGAAGAGCTTAAAGCTCACTTAGAGTACCTATAACAATTACATGTTTAACAAATATATTTTTAACTTAATTCTTATATATAGAGAATGTAAATAGATATTATATTGAAATGAAACAAAAAAAAAAAACTGTTTAAAATTAAGATTATTAATTAAATACTTAAGTAAATAAGAGCAAAATAAATTATTTATAAAAAGTGAAAAATTAGCTAGTGACAAGTTTATAAACAGTAAGATTTTAAATTAAGAATACCCGATTACATAAAACTTTTAAATTTTATTTTTTAAAATACCTACTGTACTAGAATTTTGCAGATCTAGTAAGATTATATTCATAAAATAGTTGTACTTCTTTTATAAAATCTTTACGTCTTGAATTTTTTGAGCTACGCATCACTCAAGTAAAATATTAAATCGTAACTTGATAGATATACAATTTTTGTTTTTTTATACCCGTATGACAATTAGTCATTTCCACGGGTTCGAGTACCTCCAACTTATTCTTTAATATGAGCATTACTCTGTACTTATTAAAGCTGGGTGTCTGAAATTTTGCCAAAAGCAGTTTAGGTTTATGGCCAAAATTTCTGCAAAATTTGGTTGGTCTACTGCAGAGGGTTCTAGTAGCTGCCATACAACTCCTTCTTTTAAATGAGCACTATACTAAACCTAATTAAGTCGGGTGTCTGAAGTTTTGCCAAAAATAGGTTATTGTAATGGCCAAAGTTACTGCAAAATTTTGTTGGTCTACTGCAGAGGATTGGAGTAGCTGCCATACAACTCGCTGTAATAAAGCTATATGTTTGAAATTTTGCCAAAAGTAATTAACCGGATGATACAATTTTAATATTCCTATCATACGGGTATCCCAGAGTTGACACAGTTTACTCTACTATACTCTTCCTCGTCTTTTTTTTCATTTTTGTTTGATATAGTTTCTTGTTTATAAAAATTGTACTGAATAATTGCAATTTGAAAAGTTGGTTGTTTGAGAGGTCCCCGAAATTGGCAAATTTCAGTTTAATTTATTTTTTTATCATCATCCTTACATATTAAAATATTCCAACAAATCTTTAAGAAAATAAATTTTTAATTCAAACTTTTTAAAAATAAATGTACATATACGATTCATAACAGTAATTTGTAAGAATTATAATGTCTCGTCCGTGTCAAATTTGACAGCAATTACATAATTTAGTTTTTTTCAATTTGTTGACTTATGTCAATCAATATCTACTATAATACTGTAGAATATAACAAAGGAATTTAAAATACAACCGTACTAAATATGTAAAATTAAAATAAAATTTTTAAATTTTAAATTTTCCATGAAATATTATTAAAGTATCGACGTGCATGAATGGGTTAAAAAAATATCAATTTTATTTAATGCCATGTTTAATATTCAAATATAAGGAATCTGCATTGTTGTAAATATTTTTAAAAATTGATTTATATTTTTTTGAAATGAATGATGAAACTTTGAAATCCAAAGTGTATTGTAACAGCTAACCTGGTCTGGGTTTATATTGTCTGGTCTTCAAATCAAATCTTTTATTTTTAAATATTTATAATATTTCAAAATAAAAGATTCTAAATATTTATAATAATAAATATTTATAATATTTAAAAAATAAAACCTTTTTGTAAATTTAGGGGGTTCCTAAAATAGGTACCTAGGAAATTTAAGAAACCTAAAATAATTCCAAAAATTCTTTTCAAAGATTTGTCAAAGGCATAATGCAATTATGCTAAATAATTTCTATTATTGTTAACACGACGAACATTCTTATAAAACTGTTGACAATAAAAGACAAAAAAAAAATCCTTAAAAAAATAAAGTGATCCTTTTACAATAAAAGGTTTATTTTAAGAATCCACCCACGGTTAAAATTTTGCAAAAATTTTGAATTTATTTCACAGGTTATTAGTTTTTAATTCAATTTTTCTAGTCTGGTTACGTATACTCCTGCAGCTATTTGTTTTATTATTATTTTAATTATTTTACTTATTAAATATTAATTTACATATCAAACTATGATTGATTCTGTCTTTTAATAAATTAACATTAATAATTGAGTTAAGGGTCAATAGTTTATTTTGCAAACCTAAATAAACAAAATAGGATATCAATATCTAATTTTTTGAATTATTACTAAGATTTATTTTGATTTTGGTAAGTAAATTTATTTAAACACTGTTTTGGTACCTTCTTAACTCTTTATTAAGATTTATTTGCTTTAAATTATTTTAGTTTTGTCTAATTGTGTGTTTCAATTTTATGGTGAGGTAATAAAGTTTTGAAACAGTAAACTCAGGTAAGGTGTACAGGTCAATTAAAATTTTTATATTTTCATATAATATTTGGAGAAATGTACATATGTGAAGAATTTATGCAATTAATTTACTGATTATTAGAACTTTATTTTAAGTTTTAATAAAAAATTTTTTTGCGGCGGTCATTTCTTTTCCAAAACTCGATTTTTATAGACTCTCTAATAAATAAAATGAAAGTAATAATTGTAATAATACAACTTTTTTGGTAAACAAACTTTAAAAAAACAAATTTAATGTAATTAATTAATAAAATCTGACCAAAGGTGTTGTGGTGAAGACGTCGCCTTTCACGTGGAAAGTCTCGGGTTCAAACCCCTTTCAGATTATATTTAATAAAAAAATATCGTAAATTTGTATACCTAATTATATCGTAATAGTTATTATCGTAATATAAGAGAAGATTTAATATAAATATGTAAATAACTCATGTAAAGTATAATAGATGGCGCACAAAATGGATAATATTGTGTTTTCATAATCTTGTACAATAGCTAATGACGAGTAATCAACATCATAAAAATCCAAAATCCATCTATTTAATAGAATGAAACACATTCAATCAAAATCCAACTATAACATTCAATTAAAGTTTTCAAAATTAAATCATATTAAAAAAAAAACGAGGAAGAGTGTAGTAGAGTAGACTGTGTCAACTCTGGGATACCCGTATGACCGTTATATAAACATTATATCATTATTATTATAAACATTAATTACTTTTGGCAAAATTTCAAACATACCAGCTTTATTAGGTGAAATATAATGCTCATATAAAAGAAGGAGTTGTATAGCAGCTACTCGAACCCTCTGCAGTAGACCAACCAAATTTTGCAGTAACTTTGGCCATTACACTAAACTATTTTTGGCAAAATTTCAGACACCCAACTTCAATAGGTATAGAGTAATGCTCATATAAAATAAGAAGTTGTATGGCAGCTACTCGAACCCTTTGCAGTAGACCAACCAAATTTTGCAGTAACTTTGGCCATTACACTAAACTATTTTTGGCAAATTTCCAGACACCCAGCTTTAATAGGTATAGAGTAATGCTCATATAAAAGAAGGAGTTGTATGGCAGCTACTCGAACTCACTGCAACAGACCAACCAAATTTTGCAGAAACTTTGGCCATAGAACTAAACTACTCTTGCCAAAATTTCAGACACGTAGCTGTAATAGGTACAAAGAAATACTCATATAAAAAAAGAAGTTGTATGGCAGCCACCCGAACCCATGGACCAAAATGGCTGGATTTAAATAGCGATGACGGCTATTGCAAAAAAACGAATTTGCGAAAATTTCAAGATCCTAGCTCCTTTAGTTTTTGAGTTATCGTGCGGACGGACGGACGGACGGACGGACAGACGGACGGACGGACGGACATACATAGCTAAATCGATTTTTTTTTCGATTCTGATCCGATCCATACACTTGAGTCTATATCTACCCCCCCTCCTTCTCTGCGTTACAAACGTAATGGCAAATTTATTATACCCTTTGCCTATATAGTCATACGGGTATAATTATTATAGTGTTATTGAATATTAAACTAATTTCAGTACAATGTTAATCAATGATTAATATATATATTATAAAATGTTATAATAAAAGTTTTCATAAAGTTAAAACAAAAAATATCTCATATTTCTTTAACAAATAATTCAAATAGTATTAACTAACAGATTTTTCAAAAATGCTTAAAAGAGGGATATAACATAAGTCTCGAAGTCGTACGGAGAAAAAGAAGCCAAAAGTGCATGAGAATGATCCAAAAGTCCGCTAAAAATAAGACATAACTCTCCGTTTCTTTTTTAAATGTGTGATTTAGCTTTAAACTAGAGTAATACCCTTTTTATACCCGTATGACTATATAGTCAAAGGGTATAATAAATTTGCCATTACGTTTGTGACGCAGAGAAGGAGGGGGGGTAGATATAGACTCAAGTGTATGGATCGGATCAGAATCGAAAAATAAATCGATTTAGCTATGTATGTCCGTCCGTCCGTCCGTCTGTCCGTCCGTCTGTCCGTCCGTCTGTCCGTCCGTCTGTCCGTCTGTCCGTCCGCACGATAACTCAAAAACTAAAGTAGCTAGGATCTTGAAATTTTCGCAAATTCGTTTTTTTGCAATAGCCGTCATCGCTATTTAAATCCAGCCATTTTGGTCCATGGGTTCGGGTAGCTGCCATACAACTTCTTTTTTTATATGAGCATTACTCTGTACCTATTACAGCTGCGTGTCTGAAATTTTGCCAAAAGTAGTTTAGTTTTATGGCCAAAGTTTCTGCAAAATTTGGTTGGTCTAGTGGAGTGGGTTCGAGTAGCTGCCATACAACTTCTTATTTTATATGAGCATTACTCTCCACCTAATGAAGTTGGGTGTCTGAATTTTTGCCAACAAATGTTTAGTGCAATGGCCCAAGTTTCTGCAAAATTTGGTTGGTCTACGACAGAGGGTTCGAGTAGCTGCCATACAACTCTTTATTTTATTTGAGTATTCCACTACACTTAATAAAGCCAAAAGTAATTAACCGGATGATATAATGTATATGTTACGGTCATACGGGTATCCCAGAGTTGACACAGTCTACTCTACTACACTCTTCCTCGTTCTAGAGTATTTCTGAATTCATGTGTGCGAAATTTTAAATTAGAAGCGATTTTTAAGTTGGTTTTAAAATTTAAGTTTTTAAGAAAGTGGAAATTCTCGATTTTGAATATGAATAATAAATACCAATTGGAATCATTTTCATAAATTTTAGAAATACTAATTATTTTGATTTTAAATATTTTAGTTTATGGATTCTAAAATGCCCGGGACCCTTTTCTTTCACTCATCGGACTTGTAATTTTTCAAGAACTTTTGGCTTATATTTTGAGTCGTAAGTCAGCGGGGAGTTTTCGACTCCTGTTCTTTTGTCACGACACCATTCAGAAGCATTATTTTTATTGAAATAAAAAATATCAAAAAATTTTTATTAATTATTATCTAAAGCTTATTTTTTATTTATCAAAAATTTCAAAATTCATGTTATAATAAAAGTCATATAATTTTCTCTTTTTTTAAATAATTGTTTTCTCTTTCTTCAGTCTTTGTTTTCCCAAAAAAAAAACAGAAAATAGATAACAAGTTTGATTTTTATATTAATTTTCAATCGAAAAGTTTTCCACTTTATTTAGCTGATAGACATTTTGAATTTTCACGGTTTCAAACTTTCATTATTTTTAGCACATTTTCAAAAAATTTTGTAAAAATGTGCCTATATAGCTTCACTCTGTCCGTCCGTCCGTCCGTCCGTCCCTTTCTACCTACGATTGACAAAAAAATATCAGGAATGGGTAGGTATTGCAATAAAAATAATTTAATGTTAAAACTTTTTTTTGTAGCCTCCCCCCCCCGTTACGGAGCTACAGCCCCGCAAAGTCGAAAAAAGCCCCATATTTAAACAGTTATAATTAGAGTTCTATAAGGTATACCTCCAACCTGAAAACGGTAACAGACAGCTGTTTTTATAAGCTTTACAAGTTTTTAAAAGCCAATTGTATAGGGTTACCATACGGTACTAAAATTTACCGTTATTCAAAACTAAGTTTTACAAAATTTTTGGACCCTCATAACTTCGGAACGGCTAAATCTAGAAACTTGAAATTTTGGGAGAAGTTAGATCTTAGAAATAAGTAAGAGTCAGTTAACAAAATTTTTTTGTCACGCCCCCTCTTTAGGAGCTGTAAGGGGTAGAAAATTGAAATTTTGCTAAAAATTTAGCTTTTAAACACCTATAACTTGAATACCTGTCAAAATTTTTTTTTATTTGTATACAAAATTGAAAGCTCCAAAACGAAAGTTTCAATAAGTGTCAAAGGTTTTTCTTAATTTTGACTTTGTCCGTCCGTCCGTATGTTTACAAAAACTTTTACACCGTTTGAAATAGAGTAAAGAAATTTTAACCACGGGTAGATATTACAAAAAAATTAATTTCGTAGAAGAATTTTTTTCTGTAGCCCCACCCGTTACGGAGCTACAGCCCCCCAAAGTTGGAAAAAGCCCTATTTTTAAATTATTATAACAAGAGTTTTGTTAAGTGTATTTTCAATCTGAAAACGGCAAAAGATAGCTGGTTTTATAAGGTTTACAAAAATATAAGGCTAAAATGTATAGGGTTAACATGCGGTACTAAAATTTACCATTAAGCTAAACTCAACTATTGCAAAATTTTTGGCCCCATATATCTTCTAAACGGTTCAACCTAGGCTCTTGATATTTTGGGAGAAGTTAGGTCCTCCAAAACTAATAGGAGTCGGTTAACAAAATTTTTTTGTCACGCCTTTTGTTTAGGAGCTATAAGGACTCGAAAATTGAAATTTTGCTTTTTTCAACCACCTGTAACTTTAACACCTGTTCAAATTTTTTTTTACAAATATGCAAAATTTACAGCTGCAGCATTATATTTCAACATACGTTAAAGGTTTTTCTTAAATTTGAAAGGGTCTCTTTAAATTGAAGAAATTGTTTCTTAGTCTTAACCATTTTTGGTTAGATAATAATATTCTAGGTAAAATTCCAAATTTTGTTGGAGTTCCAAATTGATTTCCTAGAACCGGAAAAAAATGGAAGGGTGAACACAGGAGGGGGGTGAGCAGATCCATCATAAGTTTGCTAAGCAAAAATTTGAGAACCTTCCCCATTGAAGGGCTACTAGATCTTCAAAATTAAAACTTTTATGTTCTTATTAAACAGTAACTTATTCACCAGTGTAAGTTTTTCCAAAATTAAACGTTAACATTGAAGCTCCAACATTATATTTTGCGCTTAATAACAGGTTTTCTTGAATGAATTGGGGTTGTATTCTAAAGTATTTCACTATTAGTCATATAATTAATTATTAATGAAATAACAAAATTATAATATTATCATAATATATATTTTTAAAAAAATAAATGATAAAATACTCAGTAAGAAACCGTATATAATTTTGAAAATGTGCTTTTTAAAAACCCTTGGTTTTTTTCCCTTACTTGTTTTATTTTAAAACCATCAAACAAGCAGCTTATTGATCACAATTTTTATTAAACAAGTTATCAACTTTTCAAATTCAATTCTTTTAAATATAAAGATAATGAATAGAAAATGTGGTAGATTCACAAAAAAAAACTTTGACAATTTGAATCGAAAAGGATGATTTAATTTACACCCATTTCAAATTTTTGCTTCTTTTGATTTTCAATTATTATTTTGGATTTTTCTTGTCTGTTCTTTTGGATCTGCCAGTCACCTTTTTTTTTTGAATTTTCTTAGATAATAGCTTTCGATTTTATTGATATTTAAAAAAAAGTATCTAAAAATTATTTGCTTTTCTGGCATAATGAATTTTATTAGAGGAAAAGTTGATGTCATGCAATAAATTGTTAGGAGTGGCTATGATTTGAAAGTTTAGAAAAATAAAAATAATAATTGGGAAAATATAGACCAAAAATGAGAAAGAAAAATTAAATATATTATAAAATTATTTTTAGGGAAATGATATTAATGGTAATTAATGTATACAGGATGTCTGGAACTTGAAGGACACGAAGAATGGAGATGTTAGAGATGTTCATAACAAGGAACAAAGTATTCATGAAGGATAATAAACCCCTTATATTTAACGGTTTCCAAGACAACTGTCTTTAAAATAATTTTATTAATTATTTTAGCCCCGTAACGGGTGGGCCTACAGAGAAAAGTTTTTCCATGTAAAATTTCTTTTCTCTATTTCAAACGATGAAAAAAGAAGTAATGGCATCTTTTACCCTGTACAGAATAGATAACATTCGTTTTAATCTTTCAGTAGCTAGCCTGAAGTTGTGGGTTTTTAAACTGATATCCGAACTTTTATCTCTTATAATTGTACATATATTTATTATTTTCGACTGACCTATAATAAAACTTGAATATAAACTCAAAATTGGTGGTCACTTCCTTAAAGCTTATACACTTAAAAAGTTTGATTCAAAAATTCAATTATACAAAGTTTTGTTATAATATATGGTGATTATTATATTATAACATAACACTAACTAAATAGGTTTTCACTAAATATTATAAAACTTTTATTGTATTTCCCAATAAACAACCACCATTTAAAACAAACTTTAAATAAAAAATAAAACTTTGAAAAAATATCCGATTGTTATTGAAAATTTGTGGAAATAATTAAAATCACTAGATACTAAAAAAAAATTGATTTTGTCACAGAATTTATCTGTTAGAATAGTTGAGAGATAGTGAAATCACCCACAGTTATTCACCTCTTATATGTAGATATTGTTTATACAAATCATTTTCGGATAGTTTTAATCGTTTCAATCAACTGAATTTCCCACCATTGATTTTTTCTAATTTGATAAATAATGACAGCATACAGTTATTTTCTTGTGCTGGATAAAAATTTTGTTGAATTTCTCATTTTGTCTCTGAAAATCTCAGTATCTTAAACTTTTCCTGTTTTATTTCAATTGGATGATACTTTTACTTGTACCCCATTCGAAATTTTTTTTTTAATTTTTCATGTCTCTTGCTATTAAAACAAATCTCTAAGTTGTAAACAGTGGTAGTGATGTTATAATCAAAAATTCAAGAAAAATTAGTTAATATGAGTAATAAAACGAGAAAGAACTACTACACAGTAGAGTATACTGTGTCTTTTATCCAGTAGAGTAGGCTGTGTCTATAGAATATCCGTATGAATGAAATAAATTACAATATTATCATCTTTATACTTTTGACAAAATTAGTAATGAAGTGACGTATATAAAAAACTGTAGTTTTGAAACGCTGGAGTTATTGCAAAAATTGAGTTAATTCAAAGCAGTTAAAAAATTCTTTTACTATGAAAAGTTAAAATTTTAGGAACTTCTTTTCATTTCCATTTACTTCTTTTAATTTTATACTTGGAAGCACATAAATGTTACCTGTAATATTATACGTCGTTTTATTTTTGCCTGTCTCATACAGTAAATTTACGATGCAGTTTTGCGGTACCGCATTTGTAAACACTTTGTATGTACCAGGCAATCATACATTATTTTAGTTCTTCAAGAAAATTTTTATTTTAGTGTTTGTAGTGGTGTAAAATGATTTACTAACTTCATTATTAAAACTTTTTTAACTAACGGCTGGATGGCACAGTGATTAGAGTGCAAAAATTTTATGCGAAAGGCCTGGGTTTGAAAGTGAAAGTGAAAAAACTTTTCTGGTTTTCGACTCGACTCAGCTCCCATTCGCTATTGGGTTCAATGGCTTAATCAATAATTAATAATTATAAATCTTTAATAAAAAATATATTAATATTACAATATAAACAAATGCCAAATATAGACAAATAATTTAATTGAATAGTAAAACTCACAGATATAGAATATCATATAACTCAAATACAAAATATTGCAATATATACAAAAAAAAATTGTATCTATTAAAATTCTAAAACGTTTCTACATGATATAAGGCGTGGTATCGTCTCATTTTTAATTTTATGTGGACTGCATCAAGATAAATTCTAATAACACGATTATAATATGACCACTGTTCCAACATTTACTTATGATATAACAGGCTTATTAGCCTAACATTAAAACAGTAAAAAAAAAAAACGCTTAAAAAAAAAAAAAAAAAGCATATACGCTATTTTTGTTTTTTGCCAGAAAAATATTTACAGTCAAGCAAATATAACAGTTTGAACAGAAGACAACTGGAAACCACTTTTCCAGAATTTCAGAAGGCAACGGGAAACCACTGGAATAGATATCCCAAGAACAATCATATGTCAAGTGAAACCAAACAAGGGATGAAAAAAAACCAAGGGTTTTTAAAAAAGCACATTTTCAAAATTATATTTTATTATATATGGAGTTTAACTTTGGGATATTTACTTGGAAATAGTTACTGCTAACTTATAAAATTTACTGCTAACAGTAAAGTTTTTATTTTAAAGTTCCCCCCCCCCCTCCGTCCCCCTCCATGTTTTTAGGTTCAAGGAATTAAATTGTGAATTCCACAAAAATTTGGAATTTTACTTAGAATTATACAATCTAAGCAAAAATGGGTAAAACTGAAAGACACTTTCTTCAATTTAAGGAACCACTTTTAAATTTAAGAAAAACCTTTAACATATGTTAAAATATAATGTTGGGCCTTTAAATTTTGCATATTAATAAAAAAAAAATTGGACAGGTATTCCAGTTACAGGTGCTTAAAAATAGCAAAATTTCAATTTTCGAGCCCTTATAGCTCCTAAACAGGGGGCTTGACAAAAAAATTTTGTTAACCGACTCCCACTAATATTTGAGGATCTAACTTCTCTCAAAATTTCAAGACCCTAGCTTAAACCGTTCAGAAGATATGTGTGGCCAAAATTTGTCCAAAAATTGAGTTTTGTGTAATGTTAAATTTTGGTACCGTATGGCAACCCTAAACATTTTTCTTTTATATATTTATAAAGCTTATTAAACCAGCTTTTGATTTCCGTTTTCAGGTTGAAAATATATTTAACAGAACTCTTGTTATAACAATTTAAATATAGGTCTTTTTCCAACTTTGGGGGGCTGTAGCCCCGTAACAGGTGGGGCTACAGAAAAAAATTCTTCTACGAAATTATTTTTTTTGCAAAAGCTACCCATGGTTAAAATTTTTCTACTCTATTTCAAACGGTGTAAAAGTTTTTGTAAACATACGGACGGACGGAAGGACGGACGGAAGGACGGACGGACGGGCAGAGTGAAGCTATATAGGCACATTTTTACAAAATTTTTTGAAAATGTGCTAAAAATGGCCCTCAGTCTCCGGCAAAAAGAGGGTGCTAAGAATCCCCGGAGGTAAAACTAACAACACAATTAATATTGGCACTTGGAATGTCAATAGTTAATTTGAGTCTGGTAAACTAGCAAATACTATTCATGAGATGCAACGTTTAAAAATTGATATATTGGGTATCAGTGAATCTTGGTGGCCGAACTCGGGTGAATGTAAATCGAAAGGAGCTAAATTTTACTATTCAGGAAACAACACAACAACTCACAGAAATGGCGTTGGTATAATTATTTCAGAACACCTAATAAGGTATGTCATCGATTTTATACCGTTTTCTGATAGAGCTATTGCTTATTAAACTGGATACTAAACCTTTAGCTCTAAATATTATCCAGGTATATGCTCCAACTGCTGAAAAAAACGGATGATGAGAAAGAAGAATTTTATAATCAATTATCACAACTTCTGAAATACACAAAACCACATGATTTGAATCTAGTGATGGGCGACTTTAATGCCAAAATTGGTTCCGGTAAAATAGCAAAAATGGATGACAGATGAAATCTTGAAAATGATGGATGAAAGAAGATCATTCAAAAATAAGAATATGGCAGAATATAAACGTATTCAAAGTAAAATTCGATCTAAAATTAGATTAGAAAAACAACAATGGCTTAAAAATGAGTGTAACGAAACAGAAAACAGTCTCATGATGACTTCAACCTTCACAAAAAAATTAAAGAAGTATCAGGAGCATATAGGAAAATAAATTTCTCTTCACTACTGAATGATAATGTTCAACTCATTTTGGATAACGAATAAAGGAAAAAGGTATGGGAGGAATACATATAAAACTTATTTTCAGACCCGACCAGACCACAGAATACTAATGAATCGTTAGTACAATTGCCAGGCCCCATCATAACTAAGGACGAAATTTTAAAAGCATTGCAAAATGGAAAAAACAAAAAGGCCATAATGTCCGATGACGTACCATCAGAAATAATTAAATTAATTGATGACCAAAACATAGATGTGTTGCACAAAATCTTCAACAAAGTATATGATACCGGTATTTTTCCTTCAGATTGGCTTTTATCAACATTTATCGCTCTACCAAAGAAAGTTAACGCTAAATCATGCAGTGACCATAGAATGATAAGTTTAATGAGTCATGCACTTAAAATCTTTCGTGCTTCACAATCGTATGTACTCAAAAGCTGAAATACATATGGGAAAGACACAACTTGGGTTTAAGGGAGGAACGGGCACAAGAGAAGCTCTCTTTTGTATTCAACTACTCGTACAAAATTGTTGTGATGTCAAGAAAGATGTTTTCCTATGTTTTCTTGACTATGAGAAAGCGTTTGATAAAGTCCAACATCATAAACTCATAGAAATATTAAACACGATAGATATTGATGACAAAACTATTAGATGCATTGAAAATTTGTACTGGCATCAGACAGCCAACATAAAAACTTCAGATGGGCTAACCGAAAACATTTTAATCAAGCGTGGAGTTCGACAGGGTTGTATCTTTTCAATCTTTATGCAGAGAAGATCTTCCAAGAAGCATTGGAATCAGTTGAAATAGGTATCAAAGTAAACGGTACCTAGCACAGCACAGCTACAATTACAGTCGACCGTCTTCCAAACTGGACAGGTATATCAAATATTGGTGATTTGGTACACATAGCGATGGATCTAAATGAATACAGAAGCATTTTATCTAGGTTTTAACTCAACTTTCAAGACATATGACCGCTAACATCCAGTAGTGGATAGGCATCGAAGAGAGAGAACAGTTATACTTTAAGAATCGAAGGTGAGGAATTCAATGAAGCTATAGTCGAAAATTGGCATAAAATTGTTGTAACGCCACTTCAGTACTAAAGGGACGATATTTAACTTTGCTCATTTTAAAATGGGAACTTCTCGAACCTGTTGATAAAACTGGCTGGATTTAAAAAGGGACGACAATAACTTATATCAAAACGATCGTTTACTTTTTGACTCTGATTCGATCCATAACTTTGAGTCTATAAGACCGCCTATTCTACTGCGTCCCAAACGTAATGGCAAATTTGGTATACTCTTTGAATACATTCTTACGGATTTTGAAAATATTTTAGAAAGTCAAGGATATATTTTCAGATTGTTATTATTTTGATGAAAAGCAATAAATTTCTGGTTTAAAGAAGATAAATTTTACAGCATTACATTTTTTTTAAATAATATAGCAAAATAGATAAATCTTAAATTGGGAAGCTCTTTCCAATACTAAAAGGCTTGGAAAAAAAACTATGATTATTAAAATAATTTTTATTTTTGTCCTGCAGTTTGATCCTGTAAATAATTAATTTTATATAAAAAAAACATGAAATAAAAATTAAAGATTTATTAAATTTTAACTTAATGCAGTAAGTCACTATTAACTAAAATATGACTTTAAAATAATTTTTTATTTATTTAATTTTAATTAAATTTCTCAACTGAGGAGTTGGATTTGGTGACATGAAATAAAATCAAATAAAATAAGCCCAAGTTCGTTAATTCATACCCGGCTTAACGTATACCAAATATAATCTTGAATTTGTCATTACAAAGGGGAATAAAAATAGATTTAATTGTATGGGTCGGATCAGAATCAAAAAATAAGTCGATTTAGCAAAGTGTCTGGTCTGGTCGTCTGTTCGTAAGTTAACTCAACAAGTAAAGAAGTTGATATTTTGACAAATTTAACATATGATATTTACTATTTTATAATGCAAATGCCATTGCTATTAAAATTCAGTCAGTTCAGTTTACGCGTTTATGATTCGTGTAGCCATCATGTGAATTCTTTTTTATTAGAGCTATATATCTATTGAGGCTGAGCATCTGAAATTTTGTTACCTATATTATGTTTTGTTACCTATTTATTTTTACGGGCCAACATCTTCACGAAATTTAAATAGCTGCGATAGAACTTATATTTTCTCTTTTATACATAACTGAGTAAAATTGGTTTTGTATTTAAATTTTTTGCAAATTTTGTTAACTGGAAATGATAATATAATGGTTATATTAAGATTGTACGGATATCCTCGACTTTACAGAGGCCTTCCTCGTTTAATTAAGAATGGAGTATTAATTCAACATTTGGTAGAAATTAGTACATTATAATTAATAAAATTATAAATAATTTAAGAAAACCTATTATACTATATAATATGTTTGTTAAAGATCATATAATTAGTTTTTAATTAAAATCTAAATTAGGTATCTTAACGTCACGATTTAAAATTCCATTGGATAATTAAAAATTCAATGGTTTTGTCTTAAAAATATTCATTTAATATTAGATTTAGTATTATTTGAGTAACGGTTGCATGTCCTTTGGTCCCTAGAAATTAAAATTTTTAATATTTTAGTTTTTAATGAACAAAAACCACTCACACAAGAAATAATTATTCTTGCCTCATATATTGAAATACTACCCTAATACAAAATACAATGTTCGACTATGTACGTAGTACTTGTGATACAAAATTCACAATAAATTATTGGATTCTTAAAGAAAATTTAAATACAGTTTAAAAATCCTATAAGATAAATTTTCATTATTATAAATAAATTTAATCGAAGATATTCTTAATTTATATTTTCTTAAAATCTAAATTTTTATAAAATTTATTGACAATAAATATGTAATTAGGATTATTATATAAAATTTATTTATAAAATATTTTAAATGTTGACTGTAGGATTTTTCATAAGAATTTATTTATTTGTAAATTGTAATGTTTTTAAACATGCCATTTTTAAGTTGTAAATGTATTATTTTGCTTTTTTGATTTGTCGTATATTATTTTATTTATATTTTGTATTTATTTATTTTCTATGAATTCTGTTAAATAAAGTTGTACATTATTGGTATTGGTATTCCAATATTTTATTTAAACATA
The DNA here is from genome assembly GCA_963082915.1 of Dolichopus griseipennis. Taxonomy (NCBI): domain Eukaryota; kingdom Metazoa; phylum Arthropoda; class Insecta; order Diptera; family Dolichopodidae; genus Dolichopus; species Dolichopus griseipennis. The sequence goes on along the minus strand of OY720442.1, from coordinate 54,190,984 downwards.
TTATTTCCAATATTTATTTAAAGATGTTAAAAGATATTTTTAATTTCTTAAGATAGAAGGATTTCGTTAGGTATTTAAATTTACAGGTTATCAAGATTTATTGAACACTTTTCTTACATTTGTTTTGAAAAGTTTAACTTCTATGTTAGTATAACTTGTAAATCTGTAGGTTTAAATAAGGTCAAATAATTAAGCTTTATCAACTTTCAAAATAGAAAGTAGGTACTTCATAATTCGCATTTTAAATCGATGATTTTTCAAACATTGAAAAAATGATAAATTTAAGTACCGTATGACAACCCTAATTATTTTTATTATTATAAAAATACAGTTGTCTTTTACCGATTGAAAATATATCTAACAGAACTCTTGTTACAACAATCTTAATATAGGGCTTTTCCTACTTTGGGAGGCTGTAGCTCGGTAAAGCGTGGGGCTATAGAAAAAAGTTCTTTCATAAAATATTTTTTAAGCAATACCTACCCGTAATTAAAATTTCTTTGCTCTACTGCACAAGGTGCAAAAATTTTTGTAATCATACGGACGGACAGAGTCAAACTATTAAGCACACTCTTTAAAAAATTTTTGAAAATGTTCTAAAAATGACAAAGTTTTATTTTATTTATAAAGAACTTTATTTACTTTATTTTCCTTTCAAAAAATTAAAAAAAAACATTTAATTTATTCAATAATAATAAGCTGTCAAATTTAGTGCGAAGTGTGGTTAAGAGAACACTAAATATTTGACAGATAATTTAGTATTAGTGCGATTAATTCCGGACAACTCTTGAATATATTCGGAGCTTTTCGGAATAAATTTATTATGATAAGTTAGTTTTTAGTAAATTTCGAGCACGACCCAAGTATTAATATGTTTGTTTATAAAGTCCTCGCATTTTTTTAATATAAAAAAATTAGTATGAATTTTAAAAGTATAGCTACATACAACAAAATATAACAACGTCATTATAAAAAAAACGTAATACAATACCTTTTAAATATCTTTTGTCTTTAAATATTCATCAGCATCAAATTTCAAACTTATAAAAATTTTACGCGTAATTTTTTAAACAAATTGTAAGAAACTTTTTACAAAAGAATATTTTCATATTTTCTGTAAAGAAACAAGTCAATCTCTGGAAACTGAGATATTTCAACAATATTCGAATATTTCCGCCTTATAATAGTATTATTTTATTTCTGTTTTATTTTATTCAACAATACAGATAAAGTTTAGTATAGTAAATTTATATTATTTGAATTGTGTGGGTTGGTATCAAAAGTGATTCTTTTCCATAATAAGTGATTTCTTAGAAATTGAGAAAAACTTATAACTTTACAACAACTTAGTAATTAGAAATTAAAATAATTTAATATTAATAATAATAGTATGTATTTAGTGATATAAGATGAATTTATGATCATAACTCAATGATTTTTCTTTAAAACTAACAAAACTTTTGGAAAAGTCTGGTTTTGTAAATCACTCGTGGAAAAGATTGGTTTTGGAAATAACTCAGTGGAAAAGACTAAGTTTTGCAAATAATATTTTTTTTTATTTTCTTCATCTTAAATCTGATTATAAGTCTTATAAAAATTTATATAATAATAGAAACAAAAACATAATAGTTCATTATTTAAAAATAAAATAATAAATTAATAAAATCAACAAAATAAAAATTAATTCAGTTCAATATTCAGTTTTTTCTTAAGTCTAAATTATGCTAAATCCTATTAATATTCAAAACTAAAACATAATAATTCATAATTTAAAAATAAAATAAAAATTTAACAAAAAACTAATAAATTCAAAGAAACTTCATTGCAATTTGTAAACTATTAAACAATTTCCGTTGAAAGATCTTGAATGTTATCGCAAAGGGATTCTTCCATAGCCTCCGGAAGGTCTTTTGACATGAAAATTGCCTTATAAAATAGGAGATCTTCATGAGGTTGATCTTTCCAGTCCATGCCAAAATGTTTTTGCAATAGTTTATCTACATCTTTCATTTTCTCTGACTTTATTTGCACACCTATTGGTAATGTGTCCAGTTGCATTGATGCTAATCCTTTATTACCCTTTTTCAAAACACTTCGCTTCACTCCCAAAATGGATTTGTACGAAGTCTCGCCCTGAACGAGAAAACCTTTATCTTTTTTCGAGCGCGTAATCAAAAACCGTTTAGCTTTATTGAATTTGAAATGCCAGTTACCCGGTGTCTTCATTAATGTGGACAAAGCAGTTTTCCAGTCATACACTTCAACTTCTGACCCAAGAAAATATACTGTTCCAAATTCGTTGTATATATCATAGTATACTTCTGGATTGATAATAGTTTCTACTTTTTTAACTCTTTTTTCAATATGTGCAAAAACTCTATCAGGAGGAATAAATGAGTGTCCTGGCACCGGGAATATTAGCTCTATTTTTTTTACATTGGATGGAGCTTTTGATACCAGCCAATATGCACACATGCCCATCATTGACGAATTTTTATTCTGTGCTCCACATCCGTCACAAATAAACCGCACAACATTTTTATTTTTAAATGAAGTGTTGCATAGTCTGTTAAACATTGCACATACAATTTCATTGGATCCTTTCTGACGTTCATGTTCATGCCAAATATATAAAAAAACATTCTCTTTGTCTAGAGAAGATTTTGAAGATCCCTCTACTACGCCGAAGTTAAATAAAGAAAATTGCCGACTATAGTAGGCAGCCTGATCCTGTACTTTTGGGAGGACCATGTTTTTCTGACAATCGAAAGAAAATGTAATTAAATCCGGTCGTTCCTCTTTAGCAAGATTAAAAAAGGCTTTGCTTCTTAGCTTATGAACTCTCAGTTGTGTAATTAATTCGTTTATAACTAATGTATCAACAGGATTCTCCTTTTTTTTTAATGAGATTCGTTCTTTTAACATAAGACATGTGGAACATTGATCTTGCGATGGTAGTTTGAATCCAACATTAAAATTTTCGTTGAAAACTTGACGAAAATATGATTGCTTTACATTATTCAAGTTAGAGTTTTCTTTTTTAAACAATCGGTATAACTCATTGATGGAAAGGGAACTCGGAAGATATTGCCTTTGTGTTATATTAGAACGGCAATAATGTACCTCGATTGCCTTAAATTTTCGTACAAAATCGATTATACATTTTTTCCTATCATTATATAGATGACTTCTTCTGTCATCGCCTCGAGTTTCTTTTGGAATAGTTCCATTTTCAAAAAAATTTTTAACAAGATTTTGAACACGAAATTTAGAGAACCCTGTTAATTTTAAGAACATTTTTTGGCAAACGCGAACAATTTTTTTATTGTATAATCGCACGAAAAATTCGGTTGATAAATTTCTAACTGATCCCAATTTACGACGATCAGTTCTTACAGGTGGTTTGCATTTAACGTAGTTCAAAATAAAGGACTCCTGGCCCTGTTTCGTTTTACTAGTGTACAGATCTTTATGGAATTTATATGCATCATGACTCTTAATTATTGCACATTTAAATTTATCGCCTTTATGTTTACATTTTAAAATTGTAGGCAAGTCTTTTGCTTTATATCTGAAATAAGTGACATGGACATTTTATAAATTTTTTACAAACATGGTTTTTTACCTTTTAGTTTTTTTTTCATTTTTTTTCCAATTTTCATTTCTTACAGCTCTTTTTCTTGCCCGTTGTCCCGGAGCTATAACTTTTAAATTCTCTAAAGATTCCATATTATATTATGCTTTATATTTACTTTAAACTAAAATTATATCATGCAAATTAACTAAATAATGGTTACAAAAAATAAATTAAAAAATAAACTCACTCGTCTTACAATTTCAATTAATTGCAAATAACTAAAATAAACGCGCCAAAATTACAAAATTTCTGTATTTATCTGTCAATAGGAAAAGATAAACTTTTGAAAATAAACGATTGCTGTTGTATTGGAAAAGAATTATTTTTGTTTCAAAACTTTTTTATATAGGAATTGTTCAGTTTTGAAAATGGCGTATAATGGAAATGGTTCAGTTTTGATTCTAAAGCACCTTTTTCAAACGATATATCATAGGATATATTTTGATTTAGAAACTTAATTTCTAGTTTAAGTGAAAGAAAAAAAGAATACGAAAAAAATGGCGTCCCTACTTTTTTTTTTGGTTTTATTGGAAAAAGTCAACTTTTGATTCTAATCCACACAATTGTGTTATTCAACAATCTTATCAAAGTTTTGAAAATAAATATAAAATTTTTTTTTATAATTTTTAACTTCCTGTAAAACAAAATAAAGTTTTTAAGATAAACAAGACACTTCTTCTTTCATTTTAATTTAATATTTTGTTTCTTCAATAGATAGGTACCTATTTGTTGCTTCTACTATGAAGAATGGTGTTATAATTTTATCTAATTGTATAATGTAATTCTAATAAACTTTTAAGATACTTTTAAAAATTTAATTAAAATTTCAGTAATATAAAAAACAAAGTTAAATAAAAATTATATAAAAGTACATAATAAAACATCTATATAACGAAAAATCAAGAATAAAATTTAACTAATTTCCTGAAATATAACCAAAAGTCAATAAACTTAATCAAATAATATCAAATTAAATAAATAATAATGTCTTAAATTAAAATCAAGAAAGATGATTTCCAAAAAAAAATGTTTTCAGTTTCTTGCAAAAGTAAATAGAAAATCATTGTTTTTCGTTTTCGTTTAGAAGCTGTAAGGGCTCGAAAACTCAAACTTTGCTATTTTTAAACACCTGTAACTTGAATACATGAACATTTTTTTTTTAGTAATATACAAATTTAATGCTTCAATATTATGAATTGACATGTGTTAAAGGTTTTCCTTACATTTGAAGAGGGTCCTTAAAATTTAAGAAAGTGTCTCTTAGTTTTAACTATTTTTGTTTAAATAATATAAGTAAAATTCAAACTTTAGATGGCTATCAAAATTTAATTCCTAGAACGAATTTAGAGGGGAGAAAGGGGGACAGCTCCTCAAGAATCATACTAAATTTGCTTAGTAAAAATTCAGAACTATTAGGACTCAAAAACTAAAACTTTCCTGTTTTTATAAACCAGAAACTTTATTCACCGGAGTATATTTTCCAAAATAAAACGTTAATATTGAAGCTTCAACTTATATTTCCCAATTTTTAATAGCTTTTCATATATGCATTGAGATTATGTTCTAAGTATTGATTTCTCTATTAAACATAATTAATACTAAATTGAAGAAATAATTAAATTATAATATTATCATGTATTTTTATACGTATTTTTATAAAAATAAATTTTATAATATTCAGTCTGAAACACTATATAATTTTTAAAGTGTGCTTTTTTACAAATCTTTGGTTTTTTTTATCCCTCGGCTTTCCTTTCAACGCCGTTTTAATATCGAATACTCGTAATAAGGTAATCTATAATAATATAAGTACAATGAATATAGATACGTATATAATATCTTTTAATGCCTCGTATTAATCACATTAAAACTTATTAGTATAATAGATAGATAATTAGTATAGTAGATACACTTATTATTAACGTATATTAAGTAAACATTCTACCAAAGAAATTTCAAATAAATTTTATAACTGTGCATCCGTTTTATTCTTGAATTATAAGAGCATACCATTTTCTAAACATTTTTTTGTTTTGTGAAAAGCTTAAATATAATTTGCTGAGAAATTACATAGATTAGCTAGTGTGAAAGTTTAAAAGTTAGTTAAAGAATATTGCTTCAGAAATTCTAAATGCAAATGGTTGATAATAACATAACAGCAATTTATTAACTTTATCAAAATAAAAATTAACCCCTTCAAGTATGCAATTTTTAATAATTGTTTTTATTTTATTTTTATACTAGCAGATTTACCCGGCGTTGCCCGGAAGCTTGCAAATTGTAAAAAAGCAAGTTTCAGCAAATTTTTTGAAATACTACTTTGCTTATAAATGAAGCCACAAAAAAATATTGTGGAGTTCCGTAAACCCATCGTGGCCCAACAGCTTTTTATAGGTTTTTTCGTTACTTTGTTATATATTAGAAATGATTTAACCGATTAACTTCAAATTTTGTATATGTGTTCTTCTTTGAAAATGAAGTTCAATTTACTAACAGACTTGGAAGTTGTTAACCCCTGCCGACCCGACGATTGTTCAAAAAAAAATTTGTAAGTAAATTACGTCCAATTTTTGAAAGTAGGTACAACTTCTTTGAATTAGGGGAATACTTAAAAAAAGGTTTGTCAAGTTCTTTTAATCGATTGCGAAACAAAAACTTTAAAAAACAGTTTGCAAAACAATTTGAACGATTATCTCTAATTTTTCTATACATGGTGCTTCTTGACAATTTGGTGCTCCTTGACCATGGTTTAGAAAAGGTTTAAAAATTTGCTTTTCAACTTATATTTTGTTAAGTACTCACCTGAAAGTTGTAATACGCTCTTCCTCGTTTTTTTATGATTTGATGAGAGAAATGTAGGCTTATTTTTTGGAAAAACTGTTTTAAAATACTATGTATTTAAGCATTATATATAAGAAATTCAATTTTTTGATTTTTAGATTTCATTTGAAGAAAACTGAAAATTTCATTGAATCTTTGTTCAAAACGCACAAACAGGTCAAAACCAAATTAACCCTGAGGGTTTTAATTAAAATGCTGCTACAAAATTTTCAATAAAATACTTTTAATCGTATAAGAAAATAAAATTTATAGAAAACTTCATGACGTCGTCGTGGAAAACGGGTTAATCGAACTTAAATAAAACTTTTTGCAGCCTCCTCTTTTAGACTACAAAATCAACCTGTAATATTGGACACAAATCGAAAACACAAAATTTTTTGAAAGTCCGCCAGGCCGAAATGGGTTAATTTATTCCAACCAAATTTATACAACTAAATGCGGTTGCTAAGAGGAACATTTGTGCAAAATTTCAAGTCAATCGGTCAAACAGTTTTGACTCGACATCAAAAACATTGAAAAAGCTTCTTTGCACCCTCGTGCCCAAACGGGTTAACCGAACTCAACAAAAATTTGTGCCAGACTTTATTTTCGACTGCGAAACCACCTTGTAAAATTGGACACAAATCGGAAACACAAAATTTTTTGGAAGCCCGCCGGGCCGAAAGGGGTTAATTTATTCCAACCAAATTTATGCAACTAATTGCGGTTGCTAAGAGGAACATTTGTGCAAAATTTCAAGTCAATCGGTCAAACTGTTTCGGCTCGACATCAAAAACATTGAAAAAGCTTCATTGCGCTCTCGTGCCCAAACGGGTTAACCGAACCCAACAAAAATTTGTGCCAGCCTCTCTTTTTGACTGTAAAACCACCCTGTAAAATTGGACACAAATCGGAAACACAAAATTTTTTGGAAGCCCGCCGGGCCGAAAGGGGTTAATTTATTCCAACCAGCTTTATACCATTAACTCCATGTAATAAGAAGAACATTCGTGCAAAATTTCAAGTGAATCGGTCAAACCGTTTCGACTCGACAACAAAAAAACGAAAAAGCTTAAAACGGCTCTGGAGCCGCAACCTGCTGACTTATAAAAATGCGACATAGCCTATGTCACCCCCCGGACTCCCAAAATTATTCCTCTAAAATTTGGTGTCAATCGGACCAGTGGTTTTCACGTGAATCCTGGACAAACAAACAAACAAACAAACAAACAAATAAACAAACAAATAAACAAACAAATTTTCTTCTTTATATATTAGATGTACAGGTAGGTGCAGTATACTGAAATGAAAGAAAAGGTACTGCAAATATATAAATATAATAAAATCACTATTAAAATGTATTATGTATAATAAACAAGTGATGAAAAAAAACCAAGGGTTTTTAAAAAAGCACATTTTCAAATTTATCTTGTATTACATACTGAGTTTAACTTTGGAAATATTTACTTGGAAATAGTTACTGCTTAATTATAAAATTTACTGCTAACAGTAAAGTTTTTATTTTAAATTTGTTATAGCCCTTTAATGGCTTTAATCAAAGATCTAACTTAATCTAACTCCCCCCCCCCTCCACCCCCACCATTTTTTTAGGTTCTAGGAATTAAATTGTGAATTCCACAAAAATTTGGAATTTTACTTAGAATTATACAATCTAAGCAAAAATGGGTAAAACTGGGAGACACTTTCTTCAATTTAAGGAACTGCTTTTAAATTTAAGAAAAACCTTTAACATATGTTAAAGTATAATGTTGGACCTTCAAATTTTTTATATTAATAAAAAAAAAAATTTGGACAGGTATTCAAGTTACAGGTGCTTAAAAATAGCAAAATTTAAATTTTCGAGCCCTTATAGCTCCTAAACAGGGGGCTTGACAACAAAATTTTGTTAACCGACTCCTACTAATATTTGAGGATATTTGATTCTCCCAAAATTTCAGGACCCTATCTTAGGCCGTTTAGGAGATACATGGGACCAATAATTTTGCAAAAATTGAGTTTTATATAATGGTAAATTTTAGTACCGTATGGCAATCCTATGCATTTAAGCGACATATCTTTGTAAAGCGTATAAAAGCAGCTCTCTTCTACCGTTTTTCGATTGAAAATAAACCTAACAAAACTATTATTATATCAATTTAAATATAGGGCTTTTTTGGAATTTGCAGGGGCTGTAGCTTCGTCACCCTTCAAAATTAAGAAAAACCTTTGACACATGTTTAAATATAATTATAGAGTTTTGAATTTTGTATATCACTAAAAAAAAATTTGGCCAGGTATTCAAGTTACAGGTGTTTAAAAATTGCAAAATTTCAATTTTCGAGCCCTTATAGCTCCTAAACATGGGGCTTGACAAAAAAATTTTATTAACCGACTCCTACTAATTTCTGAGTATCTAACTTCTCCCAAAGACCCTAGCTTGAACCGTTTAGAAGATATGTGTGGCCAAAAATTTTGTAAAAATTGAGTTTTGTGTAATGTTAAATTTTAGTACCGTATGGCAACCCTAAACATTTGCCTTTTAAATATTTATAAAGCTTATGAAACCAGCTATTGTTTTCCGTTTTCACATTGAAAATATATCTAACAGAACTCTTGTTATAACAAATTAAATATAGGGCTTTTTCCAACTTTGGGGGGCTGTAGCCCCGTAACAGGTGGGGCTACAGAAAAAAATTCTTCTACGAAATTATTTTTTTTGTAACACCTACTAGTGGTTAAATTTTCTTTTCTGTATTTCAAACGATGTAAAAGTTTTTGTAAACATACGGACAGACGGACAGACGGACAGACGGACAGACGGACAGACGGACAGACGGACAGACGGACGGACAGAGTGAAGCTATATAGGCACATTTTTACAAAATTCTTTGAAAATGTGCTAAAAACGAGGAAGACTATAGTTGCCCTTTTCAACTTTTAGATACCCGTGCATACCCACTAACCGTTATTTATTTCCCTTATGCTATTATAAATATTAAAAAGTAAAATATTTAAAAAAATTAAACTTATTATCCTATAATTTTTGCTTAAAAACAAAAAAAAACTTTGCCAACTAACTTGGCCTATTACTTTACCTGCTCAGTTTTAATTTTAAGCTCGTAGCTTCATTATATTCACAGTTATCGAATTGACAACTTGGCATGGCAGCTGCCCGAAAATGGGGCCGTAACATTTTGAAATTCCATATAAGTGCTTGATTCATTATATGATTAATCGTGTATAATTTTCATCTTCGTAGTATAATTAGTTTTAAAGAAATTTATATTGGTGCAAAGAAGTTGTATGGCAGCCCCCCGAAAATGGGGCCATAACATTTTGAAATTCCATATAAGTGCTTGATTCATTATATGATTAATCGTGTATAATTTTCATCTTCGTAGTATAATTAGTTTTAAAGAAATTTATATTGGTGCAAAGAAGTTGTATGGCAGCCCCCCGAAAATGGGGCCATAACATTTTGAAACTTCATACAAGTGCTTGATTCATTATAAAACTAAACGTGTGTAATTTTCGTCTTCCTGGTATAATTACTTTTGAAGAAATTCATATTGGTTTAAATAAGTTGTGTGGCAGCTCCCCGAAACCTTGGTCTGGTCTTAACCAAAAAGAATAGGGAACCTCAAAAATGTCCAAAAAATGTTTTGTGTGAATTTCAAAACTCTAGCTCAAATTTTTTAATTCTATCTCTTTTAATTAATTTTTAATTCACGAATATATTAAACTTAAGCAAAATAAGCTTCATATGATCATATTCATATCATGATCATCATGATAGATAATAATCATCATATTCATAATGATTATATCTATCAATATCAATTAGCCATTTACTTAAAAAAAATCTTTGTGTTCTTGTTTTCTTATTTTAAATAAACTACGCATCATTTCTATCTAACTCGAAATCGTTATCTACAAAAAAAAAAAAAACAACAAAACAAAAAAAAACAAAATACATATAATTTCATGTTAAATACAAGATGCATAGCAAAATTTCAAATTTTTATATGAAAATATTGGAGTTAAAAAAGTTAGTTGTTCGAGAGCTACCCGAAGTTTTGGTCGATGTTAACCCAAAACAATAGGGAACCTAGAAATTGATTGAAAAATATTTTGTGAAAATTTCAATAGCTCTTTAGTTTTTGAGTTATCGTGCTGACACACAGACGGACGGACGGACGGACGGACAGACACACATAGCTAGATCGACTCATTTTTCGATTCTTCACAAAGCTTTCTATACTTTAAAATATTTTAATTGAAGAGGCTTTAGCTTACAAATTTTAGAGGGGAGTGTGAATTTTGTTCCAAAATAATATTATGAATTTCATAAGTTAAAATTCTTTCATTTCATATGGAAAAAAATTGCAAAACATCAGCATCTTAATTTATTAAGAGATGAAGTCAAACGATATAAAAATGTACACTTATTCTAAACAATTACAAACTTAATTGAATTAAAAGTAGATAGTAAAATTGCTTTAGGGAATTTCAAGATTATTTTTATTTATCATTATACCCATGCTGATATAATTGAATGAAATTGAATATTAGTTACATCCAAATTATGATAGAATTTTTTTATGATTATTTAAGCATGTTAAAAATCACTTAAGCATATTTTGCATAAAATCATATTTGCAAATTGATTTAAAACGAGGAAGATTATAAATTGCACTTGTTGACTTTTAGATACTCGTGCATATCCAATAGGTATGATATATAAAATAAAAAAAACCGTTATTTAATTCCCTTTGGATATTATATATTAAAACAAAAATATAAATAATAAAAGAATGAAATAAATAAAAAAAGTTTGACCCACCCTACACCATAAGTTGGTCAGAGTAATGTCAAAATTTTCCAAGTAACTTGCCCTATTTGGCCAACCCTAAAACTTGCCCAGTTTTAATTTTAACATCGTAGCTTCATTAGATTCACAGTTTTCGAATTGACCATTTTGTATGACAGCTCCCCGAAAATGAAGCCTTAACATTTTGGAAAAGTGTTTGTCTTATTATATAGATAAAAATTATTTTTTTTCATTCTGACGGGCGGACGAAGGGACGGACAAGCATAACTAGATCGATTGATTTCTCGATGCTGTTTCAATACGTACCTTTGACATAATATCTAACTCGTCTAGATCGATGCGTTACAAACGAAGGAGTAATTTTAATATACCCGTAGCCATATTTGTATGCACGAAGAAGCAATTCAATTAGTGGTTTGTTTTAATCACAACTTTGGTTTTTTAATTTCATATGATTAAATTTTTATCCAAGATTTTTTTAATCAGATTAAATGATTAAATAATTGATTAAATGATTATGTTTTCAATTTACTTGAAAATAAAACGCACGTGTGATAGAATGATAGTAATACATTTTAACTATAAAATTACTAAATATATGTGTTTAACTTTTTTCAATTAAATTAAAAAAAAATTCCATGAAAATTGTTGAATATATAAAATGATACAAAAATAATTTTTACATGGCGTGAATAAAAAGTTTTTATACTGACGCTTATTGATAGAATATACCTAAAGCATTTCATATAAACTATTATATTTTAAGTTATATATTTTAACTCATCTTAGAAATTTTAATTTAGCTTTAGAACAGATAATTACCAGGCATTAGGTTTAAAGGAATATTTTCATTTCATAAAATTATTAAAATAGAAAAACCAGGAAGATTATAGTTCACCTTTTCAACTTTTAGATACATGTGGCAACCAACAATAGTGTTTAAAAATAAAACAAAATATCGAGTGATTTTCAATCTTGCCAACACACATTTCTATAACTTTACTTGACAATTTTCACTTCGTAGGTATATGCATTATATTTAAAGAAATAGGATTGAGAACATTGAATAGAAATTACCTAAATATGGGTTATTAAGTTTTTAAAACTTTGAAAAATTGCTTACCATTTTAATTACATACGAATTTTAAATTTGAACCATCTATAGTATTATTAGTTGCAAAAATATGAACTCTATTTCCAGCAACTTCCAAAGCAGCCACTCTTAAAACATGCAAAAAAGCGCATTATGCCATATAACTTTACTTGCAGTGTGAATAAATCTGGAGATATGTAAGCACGGTTCTAAAATTTGTATCGCAGCTTCAGCAAATTAAAACTCCAAACTACGCAAAAGTCCTTGAACAATTGTTTTACATCTCCGGTTTAATTTTTAACCTCCCAGTGTTGTTTGTTTTAAAGATATTGAAGTTGGTATTTCTCTTTCAACCGAGCTTTAACCAAATATTTTCTATTTGATTGTTCTGTGAAAAAAAAAATTAAATCGGCAAGCTCTTTATTTAATCTGAAACCAGACCAAACGTTTTTCGTAATAATATAGTAAAATTAAAATTTAATTGTTTACAACAAATTTATATCTTTTTGTATTTATCTCTGTATATTATATCACATACTATATAATATAGAACTTCTTTACTGAAAATTAAATACATATTACTTAGAATTTTATTATATTGGTAAATCAGACGACAATACGATTAATTTTTCACAATAAGACAAGTTCCAAGTCCAAAATATAATATGATTATATGGAATTTATATTTATAAACGTTAACAAAATAATAAAATTAATTAATAATTAATTGAAATTTCATTAATGTCAGTTTTTCCTGGAAGATATGTTATTAATAGTTATATCATTAATTTTTAAATGTTAATAAATTAAGTTTAAATAATATATTATTACGAAACCATATGATATTATTATTAAATTAAGTATTTTTTCAATTAATTTGATGAGTTATAAATTTTTAATTACTTAAATAGAAAATGAAAATTCTATTTTCAATTTAATAATTTATCAATAAAAAAATAATAATCCGTGTATATTAAATTAATTTCTTTATTAATAGGCCATGTACTTAAAGCTTAAATTGGTTGTTAATTTATTTATTTATTGATATTACGTTGGTATCAATCATAAATGCCCTCTGATATTTTAAAATCATCGGTTACTAAGATGATTATTAGATCTTAATCACTACAAAGGCAGAAAGTTGACCACTACGACACCAATGACCATTCCTTCCAATTAAGAAACTTTCTTAAACAAAATAAATTTAAAATATTGCATATTTTTAAGAGCATATTATCGCATTAATTTTTTATTTTATCAATCTACTTTATTAGTAAAACTATATCCTTGTATATTTTATATACCTATTAATACTATCAAATATGTAGTAACTGCTGACTAAATATAATAATCAAATAAATTATTTTTATTCAAATCCTTTTTATATATAACGCAAAAATTTTTTTATAGCCTATCTACAATGCGCTCTCGTTTCGCTCTCATTACGTAGTCAACAAAGGAGTGTGCAAAATGAAATGTACATGACAAATTTCATGAATTAAAAAATATTCAATAGTTTTAAGTTTACTATATAGCTATTTAGAATAATGGTTTGATATTATTATTATTAGCGTTCATTGTAGATAAGCTATTAATACATAGATACCATATTTAATTTGTAATACATCAAGCAAATTTATTATTAAATGTTTTAGGTGTAATTTATAAAAATATTTAAATATGTTTTAAACTCATCAAAATGAGCCATTTCAATATGTGAGTTGCATTATTTCACTTATTTTTAAAACTTTTTTTAGAACTTAAATAAAACTTAGGTTACATTAGGTAATCAAATATTTATTTTTTTCACTTCTTGAAAACAAATTTTTTTCTTTGTTCTTATAATTTATAACGGTGTGAAAACCCACATAAGTTCCATAGGTGTTATCAATGTTTTACAAATTAAACACAAAAATGAAGTGTAGTTTTTATATCAACTTCAAAATTTTCTTAGAAGGTGTTTTTTAAATGATCAAATATTTGTTTTTGGTTTCATTTCAAGTAAAAATTAGTTTTTAAGAAAATTTTTTAGTTGATAAAGATGTAGGTATAGAAAAAGAATACCACAAATACAACTAGTAGTTATTTAAGTTTGTGTGTACTTTTAATTGTTTTCCTACTTAAGCTAAAATTTTAATTAAGTAGAATTAAATTAAATTTAGGGTATAATCTACTCTCTTTCCGATTAGAAATTTTTCTAACTATGCTTAGAGATACCTAGAGTTTTGTAATGGATCTCTTAATGCATTCGAGTTGTAGCGTAGGGGCTTCTAAAATAGTTTTCTAAATTTATGTGGGAAACTTACTTACTTCTACCACATACATTTGTTAATATATTATGTAAAAGAACGTAAAATTATCTATTTCCTAAAACACTACTTTTCAAGGAAATCTCAATTGACTTCTTTGCAATTTTAACATTTCCATTTGCCAGAACTATGTAACCTACCAGCAAAGTCAATTTTAAAGTAAATACTACATATTTATACATGAATCATTGGTGTTATTACAATAGATTTCCATAAAATATCAACACGAAAGCTTTATTTTTTTTAAAAAACATGATAAAAACAAACTTCCATGTTCTCTATTATACGATATCACCTGGAAAAACCAACATATGGAAGCAGAACAGCAAAACTTTAATCATTGTTTCATAGCATATAAGTAAAAACATAAAATGCAAATTTGATTCTAACATAACTGACATGTGGTAAACATCATGTATATGAACTTATTGTATTACACAAGTATGAGTCAACATCAACATCACAGAATAAATACTGATATAACTGTTGAATTTAATAATATATTGTTATAAACGAGGAAGATTATAGTTGCCCTTGTCAACTTTTAGATACCCGTGCATACCCACTATGGTGTATAAAATAAACCGTAATTTACTTCTCTTATACATTTAACTCATTACCCCATAACTTTAGCTTAAAAAAAAAAAAAAAAAATTAATAAAAAAAAAAAAAAGTCACAAAACAAAAAACAAAATTTTCATTCATTGTCCCATAACTTTAGCTTAAAAAAAAAAAAAAAAAAAATTAACAAAAAAAAAAAAAAAATCACAAAAAAAAAAAAAAAAGTTTTCATTCATTGTCCCATAACTTAAGCTTAAAAAAAAAAAAAAAAAAAAATAAAAAAAAAAAAAAACAACAAAGAAAAAAAAAACAAAAAAAAAAAATTGGCCCACCCTAAAAGTCCGATGGTCCGAGTGATGTCCAACTTTGCCAAGTAACTTGCCCTATTAATTTACCTGCCCAATTTTAATTTTAACCTTGTAGCTTTATTAGATTCACAGTTATTGAATCGAAAACTTTGTATGGCAGCCCTCCGAAAATGGGGCCCTAACATTTTGAAACTTCATATAAGTGCTCGATTCATTATATAACTAACCGTGTGTAGTTTTCAGCCTCGTAGTATAATTAGTTTTGAAGAAATTCATATTGGTGCAAAGAAGTTGTATGGCAGCCCCCCATAAATGGGGCCCTAACATTTTGAAACTTCATATAAGTGCTCGATTCATTATATAACTAACCGTGTGTAATTTTCATCCGCGTAGTATAATTAGTTTTGAAGAAATTCATATTGGTGCAAGGAAGTTGTATGGCAGCCCCCCGAAAATGGGGCCCTAACATTTTGAAACTTCATATAAGTGCCGGAGTCAATATAAAACTAACCGTGTGTAATTTTCATCCCCGTAGTATAAATAGTTTTGAAGAAATTCATATTGGTGCAAAAAAGTTGTATGGCAGCTCCCCGAAGCCTTGGTCCGATTTTAACCAAAAACAATAGGGAACCTAGAAATTGTCTAAAAATGACTTTGTGTGAATTTCAAGACTCTAGCCCTTTTAGTTTTTGAGTTATCGTGATGACACACGGACGGACGGACGGACGGACGGACGGACGGACAGACACACATAGCTAGATCGACTAATTTTTCGATTCTGAGCCGATACGTACCCTTGACACTATATCTAGCTCGTCTAGATCGATGCGTTACAAACGGAGGAGCAAATCTAATATACCCGATGTTCATATATATATGCACGGGTATAAAAAGATTGCGCGAAAATTTAAAATTAGCACATAATATATTTTGAATATCTATACAATACAATGAAGTTATTTATTTCTTTTGGATAGAAATAGAAACAAAATAGGTACAGACATCTAAATGCATAAATTTGTGTCACATTCAAAAATTTTTGTTTTTATTTTTCGTAAATTAAAATTTTCAAGTTTTAGCATGAATTTTGTAAAATTTTGTTTCAAAAGAATTGGTTCAGTTTATAAATATAAGTAAACGTTTAATGAGTACCCAAAACGTTGCGGAGTTAAATACTGCATTGATGAAAATTCATAAAAGTTTAAAACTCGACAGTTATTATAATATTGAATATAGGCAACTTCAATGTTTTGTAATTATTATAATCTTTGATAATTCGGTACATTAATTTCCTACCATTTCATTTATTTTTAGCCATTGATTTTTCTACCTGGGTGTTTTAGACCAAGATATCTACCATGTTTTTAAGTTTAGATTCTCTAATTTACTAATGTTCATATTTAAAAATTCCAATAAAATATTGTCACGCAATGTTATCATTTTTAGTATAATTTTTGTCGATATTCTGAACTCCGATATGAGGTATTTATAACTTTTTTTCCCGCAGTCAATAGTCTTTCAGAGATATATTGATTAAAAATGAAGTAAAAATTCCGTGGAATATTATGATTCCGTCAGTCAACAGATCCTTAAAGACTTGACTACATAAACTACATTTATAATTTAGTATTACAGTAATTAATAACCGCATAGTCGAAGATTTTAGCACTATAGTGTGCTATACTACTTTAACTTTAATTAGGAATTTTTATTTTAACTGAAGACATTTTTATTTAAAGTGAAGACTTTCTATTTAAACTAAGTACTTTCATGTTTTAATGAGTGTTTTTTACTTTAAATGAAGACTTTTAAATGAAGACGTTTTTATTTTAACTGAAGATTTTGTATTTTAGTCACAGAGGTTTCTAATGAAGACTTGATGAAAAATGAATACTAATATTTAAAATATGTGTGTTAAAAGCTTTTTAGAGTTATAATAACCCATAGATTTTAGGTTTAATTTTTGAGTCATAAATCTGCGAAGGACTTATCACTCCGGGAATTTCATCGTATCATCCCAAGGAAGTATAAGACAGTAAAGTCCTAAAATCTAACAACATTTTTGAGAAGAGTTTCAAATGGCGAATACGAAATGGCGTGTAGTGTTCTTATGCTTCTTCCATTAATTGAAATCTAATATAAAACTAATTTTTTGAAAGCATTACTTCTCCAGATATAAAAAATATTTCATATCTAACGAAATTTTCTATTACCTATACAAATTCTATTTTTTTTAAATTTATTCGTGCACATATTTTATATTTATTAATTTTTAGACAAATATTTTCCATCCAAATAAAAAATAAAATAATTATTAAAAAAATATTTGGAAAAAATTGCTATCCGGCTTCATAAATAGTTAAAAGATTTTTATAAAAAAATAAATTTGATTATAATTATTTTTTTTAGAAAAATTAGATAAAAACATTTTTTAATCGAATTTGAATATTTTATCAAAAAAATGTTTTTAAAATTGATAGATAATAACTACACGCAGGCATAATTTAAATTTAAAATTTGGTTGGTATTAATTTTAATCGTATCTAAAACATTATTTAAAAATAATAAATACTTGTAATTAAATTATTGCGGTCAATAAAACATAATATTATAATCAAATTAGTTTATGTACTTTATTTATTTAGAAATTATTTAATTAATTTTTTATTTAATCTTCTTGTATGAAAAAAGTCCCCAAGAAAAACGTCCTCAAAACCATTATGATTACATAATGAAAAACGTCACAAAAATTTGTATGGAACTAATGTAAAAAGCCCCAAAATATGTAAGTAGTCATGTAAAAATTCCACGAATTTGGGAAAATTAGTGACTTTTTCTCTTTATTTCTGGAATTTTTAAAAATTGAATTTATGGACCTTATTAGTATAAAAAGTTCAAAAGTATTTCAATGGAGTATACTGACAGTTGATTGTGCGAAATTGTGCACAATTTAATTGATTGTGTGAAAACTTTTTTTTCTATATATATAACAAGTTTAGTTTTTGTTGTAGAATTGGTTCTTTCAAAAAGCACAAGTAATGTATCTGAAAACCCGGCTAAACAATATATTACACTCCTGATTTTGTAACTAACTCTCCAGGAGTTTTGTCACTCCCAACTTTTTTTCTTAAATAATGAGTTCAAAACAAAGCTTTTAGTTAGCGCGGGTTTAGGACTGGTAGTCTCCATTTTATATTAAATGTTGCAATAGGATTATAAGATGCATTAAGCAGTTTTATATTTTCTAGAAAAACAAAACTTCTGCTTTTTCAAAAAGGATCTTCCCTTAAAACCACGCTTGTGTGTTAAACAAATTAGTGGAATTTCGATTTTGCAATCCAGTCTACAAACCCTTCAAATTTTTATCATAAATAATATGTCAGCAAGAAAGTTTTTAAATAAATGGAACTGCCGCCCAAAACCTCCGCTAAACAAAATATTGGAACTCTGACTTTGTATCAAACTCCGAAAACCGTTTTAATTTTTTTTCTCACATCAAATATAAATTTTCCAAAACTAGTGACTTTTGCCTTACAGCCATTTAATCTGTCTAAGCTTATTTGTAATGTATAAAATATTTTTTTATTACTTAAGCTAATCTTTAGTTAATTTTAATTTTTAGTATTTATATTAGTTCTTATAAAAATTTTGTGGTTAGGCAATGATAGTCTTTCTTGATTTCTCTTATTTTTTTGTGAAAATTTTAACTTTCGGTCTCGTAGATTACCTTTAAATATAACTAAATGTAATAAATCTTTTTAAACAGATCTTAGACATATGTTAATGTTAGTAAATTATTAAACCTATAATTTAGAAAAAAGGTTCGTTACTTAATTGTAGCTTTTAAAGTAGATAAACCGTTAAAAAATTTAGTTGTTGAACTTCAGTTCTATTGCACCACTCACTTTCCATTTTCTTTAAATTCTTCATTAATTACTTATATCTTCGGCACATTATTTCCATACTCTTTTGGTACATATTGGCAAGAAATATTAATTTATGGACCTTTGAAATAATAACTTTTTAAGCGCGGTTGACATAGTATTTAACATTTTTTTTTTACAATTTTCGGAAGTGTCAGTGGTGCCCTTTGAACTGTCTTCATAGGAATATTTAGCTCTGTGGTCTTGAAATTTTGCTATTACTGCACGCCTGCTTAATTTTTCTAAGACTAAACTTTTTTCCAAGCTTAATAATAAAATAGTTCCTTTCAGAAGTGGTAGGTAAAATTGTACTTTATATGTTAAGTCAGTTCTGATGTCTTTCTACTGATATCAAAAACAAAGCTGGACAACAAAACTTGTGTATATGTCGCATCATAAATAAGTTTTAAACAACTTAAAATTATTACCATTCTACCTAAATATTTTTTTGATGTAAGAGGAACGGCCTTAAACCAAAATCGGAAACTATAATCCGAGATGAACTTACAAGAAGACTGACCCACAAAACTAAAAACAGCTTAAGATGTAGTGAAAAATAAATTTTATTAATAATTATTATTTAGAAAGGTAGCCACTACCAGTAATACAAATAAATTTAAATATTTACATTCTTAAATCTGATTAGTTATGAAATTTTTTTTAGTTTAATAAGCAATTATATTACAGAAAAGTGAATAAATTAAATAACAAAAAATTTTCACTCGTGCGCCCACATTATTCGATTGATATTCACTTCCAACAATTCAATCTTTATTTAAAAATTGTTTTTTGTTTATTTATTAAACAAAAAATTGAAATTATTGAAGCAAAATCCGGATTTTTTTTTTTTAAGGAAAATAATAATATTAAAAAAGCAGTGATACTGGGAAAGGACACTTTTCAAAGCGTGACCAAAATTTAGAATTTGTTTGTTTTTTAATAACATTTTGATATTGTCAACAAAAAAATTAGAGTAATTTCAATAGAAAGAGATGATCTATTTCAATCAATCAATCCAACAAAGTTTTCCGAAAATTTTAGCAAAAAATTGCGATTTATTTAAAATTTATTTTTTTCGCATCTAAAAAATTATTTGACATCGTCCTAATTGAATATAAACTTAAAACTATGAAACTAATTTTATTTTAATCAAGCTCACATTAATTAACTAAACTAAATAACCATAGAAAGCTGGGGAAGCCAGACACACGGTTTTAAAAAAAAATTTTAATAAATCTATTAATTGCTCGAATCAACTTCAATGATGATTTTCATTATATACTTCCAAAACTTAAAATTAGTTATGTACAAGAGCAACTGAATTGACTGAAGGTCTTAATATATCCTGTTGCAAAATAAATCTATAAATTAAAGAGGAAAGACATTAATATATCTCTCGTACAACAGAAGGCTTCAGTAGGAAGCATAATTTTTGGATAACTTTTTTTTATTAAGCGAATTTTATTGATAACAAGTACTGCTCCTGGAATGCCCCTGTATGGAAAAATATCCGGCGATTCTAAACCGGAAAATAGTAACATTAGTAAGAAAATAGTATCATTGGATCAATTCTAGTCATAGATACCTAGTCAATATACAAAATTTTTAATTATTTTATTGACATACAAAATTAAACCCATGTTTTTATACCCTACACTTAAAATAGGTAAAGGGATATAATTGTCTTGAATTTGCAAGCTTCACAATGTGCGACTAAAAAACGTACAAATGGATATCCGAAATCAAATAAGATAGAACCTTCAAACTTGGTACAAAGAGCTTCTTCCTAGTTTCCCTTCTTAATTTGTGAATGAATTGGAGTGGTGTTTTGGGTATATTCCACACACCTCCTAAAACCTGTCAATTATTTCTTGAAATTTATGAAGCTAGAAACTTTAAAATAGACGACACTGGTTTAAGCAAATTCTGACATTTCTCAATGTTTTATCAGGATTTTCTTAGGATTAAATGCCATGGTGTAATATAGTTTTCAAGATAAACGAGGAGCTCTGTATAAAATTGGAACCTTCTACATTTATTATATTGGTTTTTATGAGACATGTCTGCGTTATGTCATGTCACCCCTGGTTTTGTATAGTAACTTTCAACCTTAAGTTGCGTGGACAACCAATGATTATTTTTTTTTGTGTTATTGAGAGCTTTTTTACAAAAAGTTTACAAACCCACAAAATTTAAGTTGATTTTGTCACTCTAGAAGTGACACTTGGAACTACATATTGAGCCAGAATCTTAAATGATATTAAAAATGTTTAATTCAAGTTTGAATTCTGTCTTGTAATACTCTCTGGAAGATATTGTGAATTATAAAATTTCAAAGAAAACAATCTTATACAATACTGAGATTTTATATTATAAGAATTGATTAAATAGTTTTATAATAAAACTATTATTTATTGTATTATGTATACACAACCCTTATTTTTTTTAATTTTATTATTAAATCTTTTTTAGATTGTCCAAAATACCGCACATGTTAGGAAAGTTAAAAAATAAAGAATTATTATAAAAGCATTTTCTATTATTGATTACAAAACATTCTCTGATCGCAGATTTATTGATATTTAAGTTTATTTATTTCAATTCTTTAATTTTTAGCTTTTTTATAATATAAACAAATTCCTGTCACGTAATTTATCAATTCGAATGCTTTTGTACTCGGTTAAAATGCTCCAATAAAAAAGAAAAAGAAAGAAAATGAAAATAATATCAACCAAAAAATATTTATTTATTTTGTATGTGTATTACAATGCCATGGCTTTTAAGAGCTGTTAAAAAAATGATGATATATAACACTAAGGACTAATAAAATTGTGCGTTTTATTACTTTGAGTTCTGAAATGACTTTGAAAAGAGATTTAATAAGTTTAATAAGAATATATTAAAATTTTAAAGCATGAAATAATTGAAATTCTGAACTTGATAAGAATACAGTGATAAAAGTAAGAAGCTTATTTTATGTTCTAAAATATGTATTAAGGAATTAATTAAAATTTGTTGTTGATTATATTAAGCTTAGATTTTTTAACTGTTGATATACCTACTAATAAGGTTTTTAAAATCAAATAAAAATTTGGGTTCTTTAATTATGAGATTATATTAAAACGTAAAGAGCATCCTAGTGTAACATACGCGAGAACGTCTTACTTGGAGAGCTACAAAAAACAGGTAAGAGGAAATCATAAATAAATATTTTAGAGTCATATGTAGAATATTCTGGCTTAGAACAATCATGAATAGAGACTTTAAGAACTTAACTGGAAAGCAACCAATAGCGAATCAAATAAAGAAAAAGAAATCACGCTGCGAAAAAACCAAAAATACAAAGATAGAGAGAATTGTCTTGATAAAATCCGCAAGGCTCCATAAGAAGTGGTCAGCTGCGCAGAAAAATAATTATGAATTAATTATTTCTTAAAAAATCCCATAGAAATTCAATAGGTATAACTTAAGTGAGTGGAACAACCACATGTTTAGTGGAGGCCCTATGCTCTCAAAGAAGTAAGGGAAAACAAAATATTACTAAGCTCATGTATTATTAATAATTTATGTTAAATTATTATTATTTATTTGTTTTTGTATTATATTATAATAGTGTGAACCCGATTGCGAATGGTTGCTGAGTTTTAACACACTTATCAGCACGGCTTTAATTCAACCTTATAAAAAGTTGAAATAATAGAAGTTGAGTAGATAATATTTTATTTTAATATAGAAATAAAGAAATAATCACAATAAATCTACAGCATCTCTTGCCAGAAATAATATCCTTATTCTCGCGAAGCTAGCTTCGGATAATGCCTTATATAATCGTGTATTCTTTAGCTTCAATCTTAAAACAATTTTAATATTTGGAATTCAATTTATTTGATTTAATTTAAGGAAAACTATTAAACTTTTAATCAGGTCATTTGATTATTTAGTAGTTTTCCACAAAAAAATGCAAATATTATTATACCCGTATGACTATATAGTCCAAGGGTATAATAAATTTGCCATTACGTTTGTGACGCAGAGAAGGAGGGGGGGTAGATATAGACTCAAGTGTATGGATCGGATCAGAATCGAAAAATAAATCGATTTAGCTATGTATGTCCATCCGTCCGTCCGTCCGTCTGTCCGTCTGTCCGTCTGTCCGTCTGTCCGTCTGTCCGTCCGTCCGTCCGTCCGTCATCACGATAACTCAAAAAGTAAAGGAGCTAGGATTATGAAATTTTCACAAATTCGTTTTTATGCAAAAAACGGAATCGAGTTTTAAATTCAGCCATTTTGGTCCACGGGTTCGAGTACCTGCCATACAACTTCAAATTTTATATGAGCATTACTCTATACCTATGGAAGCTGAGTGTCTGAAATGTTGCCAAAAGTAGTTTAGTATAATGGCCAAAGTTACTGCAAAATTTGGTTGGTCTACTGCAGAGGGTTCGAGTAGCTGCCATACAACTCCTTCTTTTATATGAGCTTTACACTACACCTGATGAAGCTGGGTGTCAGAAATTTTGCAAAAAATAGTTTAGTGTAATGGCCAAAGTTACTGCAAAATTTGGTTGGTCTACTGCAAAGGGTTCGAGTAGCTGCCATACAACTCCTTCTTTTATATGAGCATTACTCTACACCTAATAAAGCTGAATGTTTGAAATTTTGCCAAAAGTAATTAACCGGATGATATAATGTATATGTTACGGTCATACGGGTATCCCAGAGTTGACACAGTCTACTCTACTACACTCTTCCTCGTTTATTACTGATTTTATATATTATTCTTTAAATATTACTGATATTTGAAATATTAATTTTGCATTTTAAAAATTAAAAATGTATAATGAAATTTAAAATAATTTAATAGAAAATTTCTACTAATATTTTAAGTAATAAAATATAAAAGACAAAATGAAAGGAAGTCATTGTATGAAACAAGAAGGAACTAAGTAAGAAAATATAGCCTATGGAAAAACTGCTTTTGTTTTTTAAGTAAAATATTAAGGGATATTTATATTTCATTAATACAATAACAACTTTTGTCCCTGAATTAAAATTTTTTGTTTTTGTATTCTGTGGTATGAACAGATAAAAATTTCAAAATGGCAATTTAATATTAATGATTCCTGTGTATATGAATTTTACTTAATTCCGTTCAGTGCCCGTCCGCATACGGTTTTTTGTAATAAACAATTTATCTCCTGGATTATATTTATAATTTATTTACCTTAAATAGCAAAAACATTGGGAATAATGGAAAATTTTCAATAGATAACTATTATTATCATCTATGTTTGCTTCATATTCGTAGATAGTTTTTAAAACAAGGGTATCATCAGTACATTTAGCTTGTAGGTAAACAATTTATAGATTAAGTTTTATTTATATGAATAGCAATTTTACTGCTGAGCTACAGCCTTACAAAGTTTGGAAACACACAAAACGTCCATAAGATATATTTTCAATCCAAAACTATTGAAGATGGAAGATGACTCATTTTAACTCATTGATTTCCTTTTCGATTCAGAATCAATCCATACCATTCAGTCCAAAACCTCATGCATATTCATTTAGGTGGAAGGTTTTAAATCCCAGGATCCTAAGTCATAAGGAAACTTATGTCTCATTTGGACTTTTAAATTTTAAAATTTTTACGTGGAACATCCCTTGATAAGTAGGTCAAAAGTGCCTTTTGGAAAAATAATAATATTGAAGAAATTTTTTAAAATCCTTTAAAATAATTTTATTTTTATTTCTCCTATTTTTCCTTGTGATAAAACTGCTCCAAGCGCATAGTTTGATGCATCTGTTGTTAGTATGAATGGTTCGGCAAAATTTGGATAACTTAGTATTGGTGGTTCAATTAATTTTTGTTTTAATTTTTCAAAAGCATTATTACTTTCTTCACTCCAACCAAATATTTGTTTTTTCTTTAGTAGTTGATTCAAAGGTCTAGCTATTTCTGCAAAATTTTTTATAAATCTTCTGCAGTAGTTGCAGAAAGCCACGAATCTTCTTACTTCATCAGCATCTTTGGGTGTTGGGTAATTTTTAATTGTGTTAAATTTAGCAGGATCTGTTTTTATACTTTCAGCAGTTATTAGATGTCCTAAATATACAACTTTCTGTTTTAAAAAATTACAATTTGACGGGTTGAGTTTTAAATTGTATTCTTGTAAACGTTCTAATACTTTTATTAAATTAGTTTTGTGATCTTTTAGATTTGAACCAAATACTATTATGTCATCTACATACAGAAATGCGGCTTCTTGTAAACCACTTAATGCTACAGATAACATACGTTGAAAACTATTTGTTGAAATTTTAAGTCCAAATGGTAATCTTTGAAATTGGTAGTGTCCTTTGTTTGTCGAAAATGCTGTCATTTGTCTTGATTTTGGATGCAACGGAATTTGATGAAAAGAATTTGTCATATCCAGTGTTAAGAAATATTTAGCTTTTATCAATTGTATATGATTTATTTTTAGAAAAAATACAAGAAAGAGATTACCTACAGCATACTATTTGACCTCTGAAATACCCGTCAGAGCATTTTATATGCATAATATTTTTAAACTTATGTTATGCATAAAATAGCCTATTCCAAACTCGGTTTTTAATTATTTAATTAACTGGAGCATGCTTTTCGAAATATTCTCGAAATATTTTGAGAAAAATATTCTGAATATACTTTTAATAGGTCTATTCTATTATGTTTTAAAATTTAAATTCACATTCAATTCAATAAATTTTATACTTAAATTCAACTCCATTTAATGACCTCAAATGCACTATCAACAATCTCTTGTTTAAAGAAAAGCATGTCAGTTTTGTTGTATTGTCCCTTTTATTCGATTCCCAAAACTTTTAATAGTCACGAAAACTTTTTAAACTTTTTGAACAACCTTTTTAATTTTTCTTTTTTGTACGATTTCCACAAATTTCGTTGAATAATCTTCAATATTTCAATAAAACAGTGATTTATTTGACAATAACCATAAATTTTATTTAATATGCATTTTGATTCTACAAATAAAGAATTTGGATTCATAAGTTTCGGAGCTGGTAATACAATTTTTTTCAATAGCAGTGCTAAATAAAATTAGTTGAACTGGACCTATTATTCAATTTGTTATATTGCAATATTATTCTTAAACGTTTGTGAATATCGAAACTGCTTAATTTTTTGCCGATTTAATACAAAAAGACTTAAATGAATGATTTAGCCTAAACTGATAATAAACTTTTAGTGTAATAATCTTTTGCCAATAAAGAACCATTTTGGGCGGTTTAAGTTCGATGAAATAAACTTTTGTACGCAATCTATCAAACAAAAGCAATCATATTTAAATATTTAACAATTTTAATAGAGTATGGTATTCTGCTTTTTTGAACAAATGCCAAGCTATTTGGTATTCCTTTGGTATTCCCTTGTTAAAAAATGGATTTAGAATATTCTTCGAATCGTCGTATTCGTGTCCTTGTCGACAGTTTTATGTTTGACACTTTAGAAAAAACGCTGGCTTCATTTATCACGCTCCACATGACAGCTAAGAATGCTACCAAATGTTTGGGTGTTCTGTCCCGTTGGAAGACATATTTCTTTCCTAAAAATCCGTCCAATATCTTAAAAGTCTATGTCTGACCTAAGTCGGAGAATAATTCTAAAATTTGGACTACCGCATCCCAAACTTCTTCAAATTACCTCGATAATATTAAAAATCACCTTTCTCCCAATAGACGACTATATATACTTACTCCACTTAACTCTCCTCGAAATATTGGAACAATTTCTCTGTTTTATAGATATCTTGTTGGTAATGACATTTGTTCTATTCAACTAAAGTCAAGTATGCTCCTCTTAAACAATTTCAACGTAAATTCGGAAGCACTCATTTTTATACTGCGGAAATTCCAATATGTTTTAAAACAGATTGTGGAAATTCATTTGTTGTGAGGACTGATAAGATGTGGAATATGCTTCAATTTTGAATAGTCCTGCAAATGGGTAAAAACATACTCTAGTGAAAATTTGAAGATAAAGAAAATTTTAATATTTTTAGATTGCTCTAGGGGATTGAAATTTGATAAACTATTACCTATAATCTATGTATATAAAAAATTTTAAATTATAGTTTTTATAAAAGACAGTTCATATTGTATCACATATTTAAACATTAAAAGTCCTATATAATATATTTCTAAAATAGTTGTTTTTGGAATAAAAATTACAGCATGAAATATTTTAATATTAAATATTAAAATCTTTTTTTTTTCTGAAGATTCTTTAAGTCTATTTTATTACGTACTTATAGTAATAAGATATTACATAATATGTTTATATGAAATCCATTTCATGGTAAATTACGTTAGAAACTCATGACCCCACTATGTTTGTAATTCGAATATTTGTGAATCAGTTGAGGTTTTAAAATTTTTTTGCAACTTTTTACTAGTATACAGTTTCCTTTCTAGAAAAGGGATGTAAAAGGCGTTTTTGAAATTAGGGAAATTGAGGACTATTGAATTATGGCGGATGGAGAAAATTTAATGAGATATTTAGAAGAAAGGTGTCAATGTTTTTCTTAATATTATTTAAATCGTACAATTATACATAACTAATTTGAGAAAGCCATTTGATGGAATATTGTTCCAAATCCGTGATGAGTGCATGACAAACGAACTGTGCTACGCTACCATTTTCGACTGTGTCGAGATGAGCATCTATCTACAATACCTACAGTAACTACTTTTTGCATTTTCCATTATTAGATAAGAAAACCATACATGCGGTTTGAAGTAGTAATTTAAGATCAATTGATTTCTTCCAACACAGCTTTTAGGAATTTCCACTAACTTTAAAATTTTCCCATCTGAAGGATTTTTAAATATTTTTGACTAACATCTAACACCAAAAGCATATTATCTATCAATTTTAGAGGATTACAGCAGGTAGAACGGTAAAATTTTCTAAAGGTTAACATAAATATGCCCAATGTCTTAAAAAATGTATTTTTATGCAAAAAATGTATTACAGCAGGTAGAACGGTAAAATTTTCTAAAGGTTAACATAAATATGCCCAATGTCTTAAAAAATGTATTTTCAGTATTTTGTTTTTGAATTATTATTTTTTTTCCTAAATTTAAAAATCACTTCAAGAATGTTTATCTTCCATAAGCCTACGATAAGAAAATTATTCTTAAATACATATTATAATATAACAGGATACGTGTATAATATGTAGGTACTTATATTAAATAAGACTTCAAAGAGAAATAAATTTGTGGGTAAAATCTTATTTACAGTAGAAAAATAAGCTGTTTATTCCTTCTGGAAGAAATTAAATTTAAATAAATAAAGGTAAAATATAATATATAAGTATGTTAAAACATATATTATTATATTATACTACAACAGTATTTAAACAGAAATTAAAAATATAAATTCTATAATGATAAATAAAATAAGTTTTAAAGTAATATACAATTTAGCAGGGAAAATAGACCCTATTTCACCTCGAAATGAGAAATAAAGGCTAAGTCTTCAAATTTAAAACAAAAATGGTTTTATCAAAAAACAAAATACTTTACAACTATTTGAAAATAGTTTTATTTGAATGAAAAAAGTATAAATGTAATTGGAGACGTGTCAGAAGTTCCATGATTAGAAATCCGTCTTCTTATACGGTAATTTTGACTTTTTGAGTTGAGTTAATAGTTCAATAGGTATGAATCAAAAAAATAGCTTAATAGGATATTTGGCTAATATTTTAATTTGGAACGGTTGCTATGTGCGGTCCGAAATCAGGCTTCATTCCTTCATTACAAGCAATTTTTTTATGAGTCTTACGCTATGCGAGGGTGCAGTAGTGGATTCGGCAACCATAATTCCTTTAACAGAATCTCGAACGGAGTTGTGAAAGTTGTGAGGGGAAGGCTTAAGGGTTGTACGAAAAGTGGCTCTACATTCAAATGGTTAATTAAAATTTCTTATCATGTTTGACATCGTTTAGGGTAATCCTTACTCCTTCTGCGAATTATAACCAAAAATATCTTTATATTATTTTTTTTTAACTCTTTCTTAAAGAACTGTATAGAATTGTTTCCATAATAATATGTCTAGATATTCATTAATGTCCATTGCTTAACTCTTTAATGCAGCTTTCATCATTATTTTATGAGGAAAAAATGTTATATCTTAAATAGCCCGATAAATTATCCCATTAAATGTGTTCCTTTATAGAATCCTTTATTCCTTAAACCCGATTTCCAAAAATTTTTTTACATCGCCTTTTCTTTAACTTTTACTTTTTTAACATATCCCCGAAACCAAGCTTTACATTTGTATCACAGGTCCTAGTTCTAAGGTTTGTTCTAAAAGGGATGTGGTTTTGGTGTTTCACACTACCTGTAGGAAATAAGCAAAAATTATCCATGAATTAAGCAAAAAATTGATCATCATTTATCACTAAACAATAATATCGTTGACTGCTTAAATATTGTAACATATTTTTTTACAAGTAATGTCATATTATTTTAAAAGTTATTTCCATTATTTTAAATACTCTTACAGGAAATTGTGGTTTGCTATCCAAAAAAAAAAAAATATGAAATCTTAATTTTTGTGTGCCACCACTTTTCCATTCCCTTGTTTTACTTTTCAAAAAAAATTTATTTTTCACTTATCTTTACATTGCAACTGTTACCTGTATTTTCTACCTTAAATTAAAAGACTAAAATAAATAAAATGTAAAAAAAAAATATTTACCTTTAGGAATTTTCAGAGAAATTGTTAAAATTTTTAATAAAATAAAAAAAAAAACAAAAATGTTTCAATCACACCGCAGTTCAAAAAAATTTCTTTTGACTGTAAAAAACACAAGATTTAAGTGATGAGAGATGTGCGTTGGTTTTTTTTCTCAAGCTGAAAATAATTTTTTTTCCTTTTACAGTTAAATAAATCTGGATTTTCATAATTACATTATATCTAGTCGTTTCATTTTTGGATGATTGATGTGAGTGAGAAAGTGAAAGAATTTTTACATTGTATATATATATAAAGATGTTGAAAACTTGGACAGCTACATTTTACAAACTTTGATACTTTCTGCTATTTGCTTTGAAATGGAGTGTATTTTTAAACATTGTGTAATCCGGTTCCTTGTTAAATTTTATAAAATTTTCTTATAAGTGCTGCAGGAATTTCATTATATTTTTTTTTATTTTGGAAAAAAAATGGTGGACATATTGTTGAATTAATTAAATTGAATATGCAAATGTACGTACTTTGTTAATGGAAATTCTCACTATCGAACGAAGATTTAGTGAATTGATCGAAGGGGACGTATAAACATAAAATAAATATAACATAGTTTATAAACTAAACAGCATTTCATTCTTCTGCTTAATTCATTATACTAAGTTTTAGGTACACGGTCGATAAAATTTTATAAATGGATGTTTTTCAGAGTTATAATAGTTGACAGGTACTTCAATTTTGTCTCCCGCGGAGCTATAAAATAAGGAAGTAACTGCGAAATAAGACTCCGGGATGTTTCTCTCAGTAATTGAGAAATAAATCCTCCAGAGGGCTCTCATAGAATGAGTAATAAAACCACGGCGTCTTATATTATTTTCTTTCAATTTTATTTCGGACTGGAGCAATAAAACTTGGGAATGCTATCTCCGAGATTAAGGAGATATTAAGTGAAATATTAATTCGCCTATATAGATGATATTCTAGAGGGATCTTAGAGGTAGATTCATGAACAGGGTAGGTATTACCATTTTCAAGAATTTTGAATGCAATTTTAAAATCTCCTGTAATTAAGAATCTTACGTAAACATTATATAAAAAATCTGGGAAAGGTGAATACTCTGATTTCGAACAATTCTAAAATTCTTCCTAATTTAAAACATTTTCTTACATGCAGGTATAACAAGTAGGACAAAACTTTTAAAATATAAATTTAAATAAAAACAATTCTTTAAAGCGTAAAAAATTTTATTAAATTGAAACCGTGTTCTTATTGAATTTAATTAAATTTTCAATATTTAATTTAGTTGAAAGTAATAAATTCAATTTTAGAATTTTTATTCATATCTAAAACAGAATTTTAAGCTTTAATTAAATCATCGGAATAATTATTATGTAAAATAATCGCTCATGAAGGCAATTCAGCTACAAAAAAATTAATGATAAATAAAATAATTAAATAAAAATTTTTTTCAGTTAATTCCTTACAGTATGGGATACTTTCTTGTCAAGTCAAAATAATATCAAAGGACATAAATTTGTGCTTTTATATAGTTTGGATTGACAGTGAAATTGTAAAGTTATTTAAAATTTATATCTTAATCTAAAACACAATTCAAAATCAAAATAACCATATTGTTGATAAAATGATAACATTTGTTTCTTATCTTAACATAATAAAAAAACGCTAGAAATTATAACTTTGCTTTATAAATTTTAAAATATTTAACCCTCCGTTGGACGCGTATGTACAACCGAATTAATTACAATTTACAATTTCTAAACGAAAGTTAGTATCGACATGATTTATCGTGTAAATTTTTTTTTTTAACGATTTTTGTTTTAAAGTAGGTACTTTAGTATTGTGTTGACTTCATTAAGTGTAGTTACAAAATATTTGTTCAAATTAATATATCTGATCTGTATAAAACCAATAGAAAACTGACAAAATATAACTGCAAAAATTGTAAAAAGCCAGTATGTTTGGACCATATTTACAGAATAAAATATAGTGAAATCTTTTAAAATTAAAGTTTTTTTTATTAAACATGTCAAATCAAACATACTAAACTTTCAAATTGATAAAAAAATAAAAATGTGTCAAAAAAAAGGCAAAATCAGGAACTAAAACGTAATTTATCAATTTGATATAATGCACCCGATTATGCTTTAAAAAGAACAGTGTCCAACGAACGGTTAAATAATCACTTATAATTGATACTTCTTATCAATGTGCCAGTTCTTTTTTTTTGACTAATTAAAATATATTAAAAGAAAATGAAAAATATATTAAAAATTTCAAAAAAAAATATTTTAATACTTTGTCATAAAGTTAAGAATCTAAGAATATTTAAAACAATGAAATTTTGTCTAGTCAAAATTTTGTCAAAAATTAAAAAATTATGGTATAGTAAAGACTATTTAGACTATAGAGTCAATTAAGATAAATACTTCGACTAACCATAGAAATTAAATTTTCTAATTAATATAATTAGTCGGAGTTTGTTAATAAATGAAGATCCGGGGGAGCGTTCAGGATGCACTTCTTTTACGTTCCAAGTACGATTTGTTATGATACATTAAAATCTCTTGACATTTAATGTGAAAATAATAAGAAACTCGTTTTGTATTGAAAATGAACGAAGGAGAGACCCCCTTGAAGGTGCGAATTTAATAATATACAGAAGTTGGAAACTGCTGCTGGGGATATGATGTCAAAAATTAAAAAATTATATAATATATTTAAAAAAAAAAAGAGATAAAATGATTTTTCGAAGAGCAAGAGCACAAAATTTTTTATAGATATTCCTAGGTCCTTACTAGAGTACAAAAAACTTCGAGCTTCGTTTTATCATTTACTGTTAAGAACTCAAATTTCAATAGTACTTAATATGTACTAGAAATGCAGGATCTTTAAAATTAAATAAAACTTCCTAT
Source organism: Dolichopus griseipennis (assembly GCA_963082915.1). NCBI lineage: Eukaryota > Metazoa > Arthropoda > Insecta > Diptera > Dolichopodidae > Dolichopus > Dolichopus griseipennis. Next base: position 54,157,812 of record OY720442.1, on the reverse strand, counting down.
TTGTAAAATTCAGTTCTATTTGTTTTAGATTTCCACTACAAGAATACTTGTAGTAATAATATAATATAATTTATAATAATAAATAATAATAATAATATAATTTATAATAATAAATAATAATAAATCTAAATAAAATTTTTGACAAAATTTTAATAAACACCTTACACTTGGTATTAGGTTTTTTAATTTTTCGGTTCTTGTCTAGCCATAACTTAAATTAAAGATCAGAAAAAATTAAAAAAAAAAAATTAAACTTTTTTTTAAATCTCTTTGACTTTTGTCATTTTAATTAAAAATCAAAATTTAAAAAAAAAAATTTTTACACAAAAAAAAAACTAGAAAAGAAATATTTGGACATCAACTATCAGTTTAAAAATGTTCATACTCTTTTAGACTGTTAATTACAGATTTTGCTTTTTCTTTTAAAATTAAAATTGAGAAAGAAAGGGATGTAAGGGAAATAAGAAAAATGACAATGAGAAATTTTATTAAAGAATAAATATTTAGAAGATAGAGTAATAATAGAGAGTATTAATTTGTTAAACATTTATGAACTAATAATAACTAGTTTCACGAAGCCTTGATCTATAAGCCTAAATCTAACGAAAATTCGCCCTTTCATTATTAATTTATAAACAAATAACTGAACCACGTCTGGCAATTATTATATAAAAGCGAAAGTTTGTTGTTTGTTTGTTTGTTTGTATGTGGCGAATAGAAAAAACATTTTGCTCTAACGGACCGCCAAGTTGGGGCTGTGGTGCAAGTATTTAAACTTCTTTGTTCTAAAATGAAAACGGTTTGACCGATTGACTTCAAATTTTGTATACGTGGTATTAGGTATTAGGTTTGAGAATTGAGTTGACACTATTAACAGTTTTATAATTTGTTAACCCATGTCGGGAAGATGGTTGGTCAAAAAAAATTTTGGGTCCAAATCTTGTCCGATTTTATTAAATTCTGCTTTGGCTGAAAAGAAAGCCCCAAAAAAAATTGTATTTAGTTCCATTAACCCATTGCGGCCCAACAGCTTTTTATAGGTTTTTTCAATATTAACTCAAAATTCGAAACGCTTTGACCGATTTTCTTTAAATTTTGTATACGTGCTCCCCTGTGACAATAGAGTTGGCACTATTAACAGATTTGGAATTTTTTAACCCATATCGGCCCGACGGGTGGTCAAAATAATTTTGGAAGCTCATATTGTCAAAATTTGCGAAGTACTGCTTTGGCTAAAAAGAAAACCTCAAAAAAATTTTGTTGACCTTGATTAACCCTTTGCGGCCCAACAGCTTTTTATAAATTTTTTGGTTACTTTACTCTAAATTAGAAACGGTTTAACCGATTTGCTTAAAATTTTGTATATGTGTTCCGTTTTGAGAATGGAGTGAACTCATTTAACAGACTTGGAATTGGTTAACCTATGCCGGCCCGACGACTGTCAAAAAAAGATTTGGCAGCAAATTGCGTCAAATTTTGCGCAATACTGCTTTGCCAAAATAAAAAAATAAAATTTACAAAGAGAAACTTGAGTTCCATTAACCCATTGCAGCCAAACAACTTTTTATAAATTTTTTGGTTACTTTACTCTAAAATAGAAACGGTTTAAGCCATGTCGGCCCGACGATTGACAAAAAAAAAGATTTGGAAATAATAGGAATAATCCTAGAAAAATCGTTTTAAAAAGATTGCTTTCATACATTTTAAAATTTACATTTGTAAACCGTGTGTAATTTTTGTGTTATCTTTTTGCAGTAACATCAACTTCAATTAAACCTCCATTGAGAGGCGCAGCAACGCGCGCCGGGTATTAGCTAGTAACTCTATAATAAGGAGGAAAAACTAATGTCATCCTAGAAATATGCAATATTTTTCTCCAATTATTTAAGCAATATTAATGTTTGATCGATGTACATATCGTCAAATTTTTTCCAAAAAAAAATTATTTTCATTGCAATTCCGAATATTATAACAATTATTTATATATTATAATACTATTTTTTGTACTAATATTACTAATTAAATAACAAGCTACAACGCCTTAGGTGGACCGATCACATACAACATTGGCCAGAATCCCGCATTCAAAAGAAAGTATTGAATGAGAAAATAGATAGAAAAAGACCAGTAGGAAAGCCAAGAAATCGATGGATTGATGCCGTCGAGCTTAACGCTGCCCAAGATCGAGTTTAGATCTAAAGCTATAATAGTCTCAGTAACCGATAGTCTTAAAATATTGAATTATTATTTATGTAAATAAGTAAATTAGTAATATGCATGTGTTAATTTGCTCTACATTTATTATATTTGATGCGATTTTATATGTTGTTTTTTGTTACCAAGTAGAAAATATATCTTATATATAGGTACTACTACTAAAGGCTGGAGATCAGTTCTTGTCGTATGATTGTTCAATTATGTTTGAACTCTTCATGGAATATTAAAGATTATTTAAATTAACACAATAACTTTTACTTTAACTTTAAAATTATCTAATAAAACAAACTGTTGTGTTAGAAAAGGACTTCTGTAAGGACATTTAAAAAACTTAAGAACCAGTTAATATGAAATGGCGTTGTTAAGTTTTCACTTAATTGATTTTTATGCAGTGGTTGTGCGAAAAAATTAAAATTTGGTTAATTTAATTTAAAATGTTAGTCAAATTGGTAATAGTTTAAAAAACATTATATGATATACTACTTTATAACAGAAAAACTCCAAAAAACTAAAAACCTAAATGCTGATCTGTTGATTTAATCACTAAATTAAATAACAATAAATTATTATTAGTATTTAGAGTTTTTGATTTAAAAGTTTTAAAAGTGTCTAAATCTGTTAAGGGACTGGGTTGCTTTGATTTTGATGGTATAAGTTCGGCAGTCACTATTTTGCACTTCAGCTAAAATTGTTCTGTACCTTCCAAATAAAAAAAATTAAATAAAAAAAATATATTTTTCAATATATACTTTTATTAAAGTAGTAGGTACTAGCCCCCTAAAATGAAGAAAATAACAAATTTAAGGTAGATCTTGGGAATTTGTTACTGTGTTAATATAAAAATAAATTGCTGGTATAAGAAACAGTTCTTTTAATGTTTGAAAACTTTTAAGCTTAAAATTTTTAAAATTTTCACTACCAAAAAATTTATGGCAGATCTTTTGCATTTAAAAGTGTTTTAATATAAACAGGAAGAGTGTAGTAGAGTAGACTGCGTCAACTCTGGGATACCCGTATGACCGTTATATAAACATTATATCATTATTATTATAAACATTAATTACTTTTGGCAAAATTTCAAACATACCAGCTTTATTAAGTGAAATATGATGCTCATACAAAAGAAGGAGTTGTATGGCAGCTACTCGCCTGTGCAGTAGACCAACCAAATTTTGCAGTAACTTTGGTCATTACACTAAACTATTTTTGGCAAAATTTCACACCCAAATTCAATAAGTATAGAGTAATGCTCATATAAAATAAGAAGTTGTATGGCAGCTACTCGAACCCTTTGCAGTAGACCAACCAAATTTTGCAGTAACTTTGACCATTACACTAAACTATTTTTGGCAAAATTTCAGACACCCAGCTTTAATAGGTATAGAGTAATGCTCATATAAAAGAAGGAGTTGTATGGCAGCTACTCGAACTCACTGCAACAGACCAAACGAATTTTGCAGAAACTTGGGCCAAAAAACAAAACTACTTTTGCAAAAATTTCAGACACGTAGCTGTAATGGGTACAGAGAAATACTCATATAAAAAAAGAAGTTGTATGGCAGCCACCCGAAACCATGGACCAAAATGGCTGGATTTAAATAGCGATGACGACTATTGCAAAAAAACGAATTTGCGAAAATTTCAAGATCCTAGCTCCTTTAGTTTTTGAGTTATCGTGCAGACGGACGGACGGACGGACATACATAGCTAAATCGATTTTTTTTTCGATTTTGATCCGATCCATACACTTGAGTCTATATCTACCCCCCCTCCTTCTCTGCGTCACAAACGCAATGGCAAATTTATTATACCCTTTGCCTATAAATTTTGTATACGTCATGATCTTTGAGAATTGAGTAGACACTTTTAACAATTTTGGAATTTGTTAACCCATGTTGGGCCGACGGCTGGTCAAAAAACAATTTTGGATCCAAATTTTGTCCGATTTTACGAAATTTTGCTTTGGCATAAAAGAAAGCCCCCAAAAAAATTTTGTTGAGTTCCATTAACCCATTGCGGCCCAACAGCTTTTGATAAAGTTTCTGGTAACTCTACTCTAAATTAGAAACGGTTTAACCGATTTTCTTCAAATTTTGTATATGTGTTCCGTTTTGAGAATGAAATTAACTCTTTTAACAGACTTGCAATAGGTTAACCCATGCCGGCCCGACGCTTGAAAAAAAAAAATTTGGAAGCAAATTACATCCAAATTTTGGGCAATACTGCTTTGCCCAAAGAGAAAGTGTAGTTCCGTTAACCCATTGGGGCACAGTGGCTTTTAATAGATTTTTGCGTTACTTAACTCTAAATTAGAAACGATTTGACCGGTTGACCTCAAATTTTATATGTGTGAAGCAACTTGAAAATGGAGTTGAGTCTGTTAACAGTCGGTCCTACGATTGGTCAAAAAAATTTTTTTGGAAGTAAATTACTTCAAATTTTGGAAAGTAGTTTGTTCTGCTTTGAATTACAGAAAGTTTCAAAAATTACTAGAATAAGCCTAGAAAAATCGTTTTAAAAAGATTGCTTTCATACATTTTAAAATTTACATGTGTAAACCGTGTGTAATTTTTGTGTTAACTTTTTGCAGTAACATTAACTTCAATTAAACCTCCATTGAGAGGCGCAACAACGTGCACCGGATATTAGCTAGTTTAAATATAAATATTATTTAAAGCTTTAATTAAGATGAAAAGACTTCTAAATCTGGAATTATGCTAAACTTTGTTGTCAAGTTAAGTTTCTTGAATACCTACATTAAGTACCTGTACTAAAAATAAACTAAATTAAAATATCTGGAATATAGTATTCCAACAGTTTTACTGTAAAGAAATTCTTACATTTTTACTGAAGAATCTCTTTACATTTTTAGCACATTTTTAAAAAATTTTGTAGAAATGTGTCTATATAGATTCACTCTATCCGTCCGTCTGTCCGTCCGTCCGTCCCTTTTTACCTACGGCTGACTTAAAAATATCAGAAATGGGTAGGTATTGCAATATACATAATTTAATGTTAGAACTTTTTTTTTGTAGCCTCCCCCGTTACGGAGCTACAGCCCCACAAAGTCGGAAAAAGCCCTATATTTAAACAGTTATAATTAGTTCTATATGGTATATTTCCGATCTGAAAACGGTAACAGACAGCTATTCTTATAGGCTTTACAAGTTTTTAAAAACCAATTGTATAGGGTTACCATACGGTATTAAAATTTACCGTTATCCAAAACTAAGTTTTGCAAAATTTTTGGTCCCTCATAACTTCTGAACGGCTAAATCTAGAAACTTGAAATTTTTGGAGAAGTTAGATCCTTAGAAATAAGTAAGAGCCAGCTAACAAAATTTTTTTGTCACGCCCCTTCTTTAAGAGCTGTAAGGGGTCGAAAATTGAAATTTTGTTGTAAATTTTGCTTTTAAACACCTATAACTTAAATACCTGTCAAAATTTTTTTTTATTTATATACAAATTTGAAAGCTCCAAAACGAAAGTTTCAATAAGTGTCAAAGGTTTTTCTTAATTTTCACTTTGTCCGTCCGTCCGTATGTTTACAAAAACTTTTACACCGTTTGAAATAGAGTAAAGAAATTTTAACCACGGGTAGATATTACAACAAAAATAATTTCGTGGAAGAATTTTTTTCTGTAGCCCCACCCGTTGTAGCCCCACGGAGCTATAGCCCCCCAAATTTGGGAAAAGCCCTATATTCAAATTGTTATAACAAGAGTTCTATTACGTGTATTTTCAATCTAAAAACGGTAAAAGATAGCTGGTTTTATGGGCTTAACAAAAATTTTAGGTTTAAATGTATAGGGTTGCCATACGGTACTAAAATTTACCATTAAGCTAAACTCAACTTTTGCAAAATTTTTGGCCCCATATATCTTCTAAACGGTTTAAGCTGGGTGCTCCAAAATTAGTAGGAGTCGGTTAACAAAATTTTTTTGTCATGCCCCCTGTTTAGGAGCTATAAGAGCCCGATTGAAATTTTGCTATTTTCAAACACCTGTAACTTTAATACCTGTTCAAATTTTTTTTTACAAATATGCAAAATTTACAGCTGCAGCATTATATTTCAACATTTGTTAAAGGTTTTTCTTAAATTTGAAAGGGTCTTTTTAAATTGAAGAAATTGTTTCTTAGTTTTAACCATTTTTGGTTAGATAATAATATTCTAGGTAAAATTCCAAATTTTGTTGGAGTTCAAAATTGATTTCCTAGAACCGAAAAAAAATGGAATGGTGAGGATAGGAGGGAGCGGGCAGATCCATCATATGTTTGCTAAGCAAAAATTTGGGAACCTTCCCCATTGAAGGGCTACTAGGTCTTCAAAACTAAAACTTTTATGTTCTTATAAAACAGTAACTTATTCACCAGTGTAAGTTTTTCCAAAATTAAACGTTAAGCTCCAACATTATATTTTGCACTTCTTAACAGGTTTTTTGAGTAAATTGGAGTTATATTCTAAGTATTTCACTACTATTCATATAATTAATTATTAATGAAATAACAAAATTATAATATTATCATAATTATTATAAAAATAATTGATAAAATACTCAGTAAGAAACCGTATATAATTTTGAAAATGTGCTTTTTAATAACCCTTGGTTTTTTTCCCTCACTTGTTCTTTTTTTTTGAGGAATTGAATAGCAATATTGAAATATAAATTTTACTTTCTCATATTTTTTATTCAACAAACTGTTATTTATAACGGAAATAAACATTTTGCCGTAATTCAAAGAAAAAAATGAAGCTCAGTGGTTCTTAGAAAACAATTTTGTATTACGAGAATAATGTAAAATATTTTGAAGTTGCCGGTTTTTTTTCGTTTTTTGTAACTAAGTGTCTTTTTAAATAAAATAATATTTATTTATTTCGTTCAATCTCTAGCCACAACTCCGAAGAACTAATGACTTCAATTAAACCGTGGTTACACGAAGCGATGTAATAAAGAGCTCAGTTAGTAATCCAAAAATGATACTAAGAATAAACCAAACATCTCTTCCGATTTCATAGCTCTGAAATAAAAATGAAATACAGTACTTTAAGCTTGATCTTTAAATATTTGAATTCGAATCGATCATTTAAGTCCGAATGAACCATTTTATCTACAACAATTTGAAATTTACAGCTTTCTAAACAGTAAGACGAGCGTAATCAAGTTTTTTGATGATATGCTAATAATAGTATCTTCTTATACCATTAGCGGAATTTTGGCATTCCTCTGATATTTAATACCGAAATAAGAAAATATGAAATAAAAAAAAAAAAAAAATAAAACAAATATTTAAAGAATTTTTTTTAAAAACTTTAACAAGATTTTGTTTCTTAAATTTTGAAAATCTGTAAGAACAATATTGTTGTTATACGAGTATCTTTAAGTACCAATATAATAATGGTCTTATTAAATCTTTAGTATTATTTTGTATCTTTTTTTAAAAATTAGCAATTTTAAGTTAAAATTTTCAAGTTTTCCTTCTGAAACAGATATTATAACTTTTAAGAATTTTTGATTTTAGTTTTAATTCAACTTTTTCTTAACATGACTATTCAATTTATTAATTGTAATAGTATTGTTTTATGTGTAGTTTTGCATTAGCGTGAGCAAAGCATATTAGAAGAATGTTTAAAAGTCTTTTACAGAATCCTCGTTTATAAGGTTTCAGTTCTTCTGATATTTTGAAAAGTTTATCTTTAAATTGAACAAATCTTGAATTTATGTTATTAAAAATAAAACTTTAAATATCGAACTTATTAAACAATTTATGTATTAGTTTCCTTCAATATCTTTATGCTTTCCTTGGAAATAAGGATTCTTAAATTTTCCTTGTAACTCCGCCGTAGCCGGTCCCAAGCCCGGTTGAGAAAGGAGGAGGGAAGAATAGTTGCAACCTGAATGGCCACATACATTGGCGTCTCAGGAAGTAGGAAAACGCTATATAATGCAGTTAAACTCGTAACATAGTTATGAGAACTTCAACGCATTATATGGCAAATTCTGAAGCAACTCTTCAAACCCAACGGCCCTCCAGTCTGGGGGTTGGCGTAAGGCTAACTACCTTACCCATAAAAACCAACAAATAGTTATGAATGACGAAAATGCCTCGGATATGAGAACGAATAGATTACACGGAAAACGACCATGGAACAACTATAAGGACAAAGATTTAAGAATTTGCTCCTGGAATATAAGAACACTCTACACCCCAGGAGCATCTAACAATTTGGAACAGGTTCTCGCGCAGTATAAAGCCGATATTACTGCGATACAGGAAATACGTTGGAAAGGAACCGGTACACTAAAAAAGCATCAAAGGCAGATTTTACAACATCTCCATAATATGTGCGCATGCTCCTACCGACGAAGCAGAGGATGCAGATAAGGAAGAATATTACGATACCCTTGAGCGAACATACGCAGCCTGCCCCGAACACGATGCCAAGATTGTAATCGGAGATTTTAATGCTAAAGTCGGTAGAGAAGCAATACATGGAAAAACAATTGGTAATCATAAGGTGGTGTCGCGAGAATCAATTCAACTTGGTTGATTTTGAAATTTTTCAATTCCACTCAAAAATTTCCCGGTGTCGGCTAAGTCAATTGAATTAGTTTCAATTAATTGAATCAAGTTGTTTCAGTTTTGATTTTTTGACAACAGAAATGTCAGTATTATAAAAATAATTTAAACGAAAATTTTTTTTTTGTTTTAGACGGTTTATTTTGTGGTGCATTATATTTACTACTAAAATGAGTTTTTTGTGGTTGTTTACATTAGATTGATTAATTTTTCTAATTTTTTCCTGTTGCTGAAACATTTTTTCCTGAAAATAATAAATAAAAATTTTCATATTTATATAAATTATTTATCTTTATTTACCTTTTTAAATTACTCATTTTAATTTTTCTTTAAATTTTTAAACACAAACAACGCCAATAACAGAATAAATTTAACAGAATAGATTTAAACATAAACAACGCCAATGCCATAATGTAATTCCAAACACAAAAATGTATTTGAATTTCAAATTCGACTCAGACGACTTTAAACAACACAAATTGATTTCCCCGACACCGATAGTTGACTCAAATCGACTTAAGTTGAAAGTCAAAAAAAAATTGATCCTCTCGACACCACCTATAGTCTCCACAACACCACCACAGACAACGGTTACCGATTAGTTAATTTTGCAGCTGCGCGTAACATGGTTATAAGTAGCACCAAATTTCCACATAAGAACATCCACAAAATAACCTGGCTATCCCCTGATGGTCGTACATCTAATCAGATTGACCATCTATTGATTGACGCACGACACTCAACATCCGTGCTAGATGTACGAACCTTCAGAGGGGCTAACATCGACTCTGATCATTATCTAATAGCAGCACAATTCAGAGCACGAATATCTAATGTGAGGAAGCTGCAGAACACAAGATCACAAAAATTCCACATTAGAAGCCTACAATCGCCGGATATAGCCAGAGAATACAGCCAACAAATTAGCTCTAGACTCCAATCGGCACCTCCTTTGAATAATCCATCCATCGATGAACAATGGCAACATTGTTCTAACATTATCAAGGAGGTGGCTTCAAATACCATAGGTTTCGAAACCCTTGGTATGATGAAGAATGCTCAATTAAAACAGCACTCAAAAATGTAGCATACCGCAAGACCCTGCAGAGGAAAACCAGAGCGGCGCAGGAGGAGTACAGAGCTAAAAGACGAGATGAAAAGTACACCATTAGGCGAAAAAAAAGGGTTTATGAAAAATCTCGTCTTGTGGACATTGAAACATGCAGAGACAGAGGCGAAGTGCGTAAGTTCTACAAACAAGCCAAGCAGTTGGCAGCTGGCTACAAACAACGTACACACGCGCTTAAAGACAGCATGGGAAATTTGGTAACCGATACGCGAGAGATATTGAAGACATGGAAACAACATTTCGAACAGTTGTTAAATGATGGGCATTCAGAACACCAGAATAATGCACCAGTCACAATGATCAACGATGACGAAACACTACCACCGAGCCTAATGGAAGTTGATCAAGCCATTCAGAAACTGAAAAATAACAAAGCTGCTGGTTCAGATGGAATCCCAGCTGAGTTATTTAAGGTAGCAGGAGAAGATTTGGTTAGGAGCATGCACCAAATCATCACCAGAGTCTGGATGGAAGAATGCATGCCCGATGACTGGAACATTAGCACCATATGCCCCATCCACAAAAAGGGCGATGCCATGTCATGACCCTGCAGAGGAAAACCAGAGCGGCGAGGAATATCTCTATTGAATGTCGCGTACAAGATCCTTTCCAACGTAATATGCGAACGACTGAAACCACATTGCAATAACATCATAGGCAACTACCAATGTGGTTTCCGTCCTGGTAAGTCTACCATCGATCAAATCTTCGCATTGAGGCAAATCCTGGAGAAGACCCATGAATTTCAAATCTATACACACCATCTTTTTATCGATTTTAAGGCAGCCTACGACAGTATCTATCGCCGGGAACTGTACATTGCAATGTCGGAATATAGCATACCATCCAAGCTTATCCGACTTTGCCAAGTAACATTGGAGAACACTAAATGTGCAGTTGCTATTGGAGGAAATATGTCGGAGCTCTTTCGCACATGCACCGGCTTCCGTCAAGGTGATGCACTGTCGTGCGACTTCTTCAATTTAGTGCTCGAACAGATTATACGCCGCTCTGGTGTCAACACCGAAGGAACAATCTTCAGAAAATCTGTTCAGCTATTAGGCTTCGCGGACGACGTCGACATAATAACAACATCACAACGAGCCGTCATCGAAGCCTTCGTCCGTATTGAAGAGAAGCAAAGAAAATGGGTCTTCTAGTGAACGAGAACAAAACGAAGTATATGTTATCAACAAATAAAGAGGCCAGAATACATCGAGCAGGTCCAAACATCACTGTTGGTACATATAACTTTGAGGTAGTTAAGGAGTTTGTCTACCTAGGTACAAATGTAAACTCCGCAAATGACATCAATGTGGAGGTCCGACGAAGAATAAACCTAGCAAACCGCTGATACTTCGGTTTGTCAAAACAACTGGGTTCAAAACTCCTCTCGCGCAGTTCCAAAGTGCAACTGTACAAAACGCTCATACTTCCGGTGCTACTATATGGAGCAGAATGCTGGACATTGCCCAGAGCAAGTGAGCAAGCACTTGGAACTTTCGAGCGAAAGATTCTTCGTCGAGTGTTCGGTCCTTACTGCGACGATGAGACCTGGAGAAGAAGATACAATGCCGAGATCTATCAGCTGTACGGTGACGTAGACCTAGTTCAAAAAATTAAGATCAAAAGGCTGCAATGGCTAGGTCACGTTGAGCGAATGGACAACAATGCTCCAGCTAAAAAGATACTCGAAGCCAGGCCAGAGGGAACACGTCGCAGAGGTCGCCCAAACCTTCGTTGGAGAGACGAGATTTCGACAGACATCAGAAGGCTCCAAATCTCCAACTGGAGAGAATCTGCTCGGGACCGAACGAGGTGGAGAGGAACGCTACGTCAGGCCCAGGACCTTCATGGTCTGTAGCGCCACCTAAGTAAGTAAGTAAGTAAACTTTCCTTGTAAATTCAGAAAGTTTTACTTTGTTTTTTCAACCTGAAAGTTTTTTAAAGTTAACCACGTGTTTTTAAGTTGTTTTATATTATTACAATGAATATGAATGGCTTCTTATTCCGTTAATTTCTTATTACAAAATCTACATTTTCGCAATTAAAAATTTATTAATTTTAGTTATAATTTTAAGTTATAAATTTAGAAAGTTTCGGAAAAATATTCAATCAATGCTCAATGGTCCTGGTTCGAGCTGTTGTGAACATGAGAGACACTTTTATCTTGTTTTCGATTCCATATCTCGTGTTCATTGGGTACAAATTGATTGTATGACCAATAAATATTATTAATATGCATCTATAACGAAAGGAAGATATACCTACAGTAAAATGTACAAATAAAAAGAAATAATTTAATTAAATAATATAACTCAAAGATGCAGAACTACTGAATCCAAATATAATATTATTATATCATACATAATACATATAACAAACTGTATCTATTAAAAATCTAAAATGTTATATTCTTTTTTCATTTCAAATTTGTTGGGTTTCAAATCAATGCCGTCCAAATTTTTAAAACAAATTCATTATATTTTTTTTTAATTGGCGCCGTATCTTGAGACCTAGAAGTTAACCAACATAATTTAAAAAATGTATTCATCGGTTTTGCATTTTAACCTGTTGTATTAAAAATTAAACAGTTCTATTCTTAAGCCAGCTCCAAAAAACAGCAGCTTAGAATTACGGTCCCAATTTAAGATTTAATAACTTCACAAAAACCTAGTTTATTTTTATTTTTTATTTTAAAATACTCAATTAGCTGTTTTGTATAAAAATATTTTTGTCTATTTTTTTGTCTATTACAATATCCTTTTGGAATTTTATTCCTGTATCCTATCTATGATATCATTTGAAATAATATTACGAGCTTTACAAGATTTTATTTTACTTTAGCAAGCAACGAATTTACAGTGGCCCTGGCATAAGAAATTGATTTGAAATTTACTTTTAATATATTTTATAAAATATCTCAATTTCTTTTGCACATTTTTCAGTATCAGTATCGGATTTTTTAAACAATTTTGTAAATAATAATAGATAAATATAATATAAAGGAAATTTAAAAAAAAGCCAAAGCTGAACGAAAGACTTGATACATTTTAAGGAACGTAATTTAAATTTGGGGATTTTTATTTTTTTTTTAATAAAATATAGAACAAAAGCTTTTTATTTTATTGAAGTACCTTTAAAAAAAGTTGAATAAACAACTAAATAATAAGAAAGATGAAACTGCTTAACAAAAAAGCATTGAAATCCTTTTAGGGTTCTTCCCCTTAAAGTACCATTTTAATATTAAGGTATCCTTAGAAATCAAAGTATCCTTTTATATTTATTATATTCGTGCCATAAACCATTAACTGTTCTTTTTTTCGCATTTTAAATTTTAAATTTTTATTTTTAACTTTCATTCGTTTACAAGTGTAATTATCTCCGTTTGATCATTTAATTTTATTCAAGTGAATGAAAATGGGTTAAAAGCATGGCAAAAGAAAAGTAAAAAAAATCAGGTGGAAAAATTAATTTTTCTGGTTAAAAGAAAAAAACAACGTCCTGTCACTTTATACATTGAAAATATGTGTGAAATGAAATTTTTTACAGGAATTCTTTTTTGAAAGGTGATGTAAGAGGAAGAGAAAAAAATTTTAATTATTATGTAGAAGCTGTGTAACCTATATTATAAATTATTTTTAAAACTGTGGGAGTGTAAAAGATAATATTTATTTCCATATGGTATCTTATGATAATAAATTTGTTTTAAAAGTATTTACCATATTTTTAATTAAAATTCAGTTAAATTTTATTTCAATGAAAGATTTTCCCTATCAAGTTCAAGTTTATTTTTAAATAATAAAATATTGTTTTTTATTTTATTTTGCACGGATTTTCTTTAACAGCAAGTTTTATTGCCTGCAAGGGAAGGCTCAGTTTTTGGGGACCGCAACAAAAAGGTCGGGAATCAGAAGTCAGAACGGTGAGATTCAAAAAACCAAGTTCTCGGTTAAAATTAAAACTAAGAAGGAAACGAAAATTCAAGGAATAACAATTAACTTTATTAAAAGTTTTTCAGCTATTTGAAGAGCTGCATTTTTCCCACGAATATCTTTATCTATACTTGAGGGTTTTTGGCAAATGTTTTAATAATAAAAGTAAAATGTAGTAATCCACGATAATTCCTCCATTCGTATATGCGATAATCAAATCGATAAAGTTTAACTAGTAAAACTAAGAGTGGTTTATATTTTAAGAAAATTTCCAAAATAAACTAAGTATAATAATATATCAGACAAATCAAAATTAAAACAAGTAAAGAAACAGTCAGTCGGTGCAACCGACTTAGAAATACCCTACACCTATTTGGTTCAAATTAAAGGACATATCCACAAGTCATTTTAACACCATTTAACAGCTGTTATTAAATTGATCGTAAGACATAGCTAACCAAATTAACTTTATAATACTAAAAACATTTTCTAATTACACTATCTATTAAAAAATATTACAAATTCTTACTAATTTATCTATTTAAAAATATTAAAAAACAAACAAACTTGAAATAAATGAAAATAAATTTTACATAAATGCAGCAAGTTCCTTTAAACATAGCTGAACCATTACAATTAAGTCTAGATTTCGGAGACACATAGGAAATAGGAAATATATTCTTTGGCTTTGAAATTAAACTCGACCAGAACCAATTCCCATGGTACTTTCATTACTAGTAACCTAGAGTTTAAATTTCATCAAAATACCGGCATTATTTTTTGAGTTATGGTGTTTTTGAGATATATGTTTTTTAGTCCTTGAACTTGTCAAGGGTTCCATAACCCGAAACCATGGTACGATTTCGCCCATATGCAGTCCCGTCATACTTTCAATAGTAGTTAACCCTTGTATACAATTGGAACGTTCTATCTTAATTTTAAGTTACTAGTTTTATTAATTTCGATGATAAGCTTTTACACATTTGGGGGGTCTAAGATAGGTCCTGAACCACCAGTCCAAATGATCCCAAATTAGGGGAGCACGGAAGAAATAGTAAAGAACACCCTGGGCCAAATTTGAAGCTTCTACATTTATTTCAAGTTACTATTTTTATTAATTTCGAAAATATGCTTTAAGGTCCTCGGAACTGAGTGGCTGGTCCCCGACCCACTAGTCCAATGGGGCCCAAATTTCAAAGACACTTACGCAATAAGAAGGGACAACTTGATACCAAATTTGAAGGTTATATCTTCATTGGTTTCGGAATTACGCTAGTTTGGCCTAAATTCGATCAAAAAGTTCTCAGTTCCGAACCCATTGTGCAATCCTCACGCGTACGTAATCACCGCCGTAGTTTCATTACCAATAACCTACAGCACAAATTTCATAAAGATAGCCTCATTAGTTGTTGAGTTATCGTGATTTTTAATATATGTTCGTTATCCCTGACACCGACTAAAAGGTCCAGAATCCGAACCCATGGGCTGATTTTGCCCTTATACAGCCCGCGCTTTACTTATAGTACTAGTTAACCCTTGTACACAATTTGAACGGTCTATCTTAATTTTAAGTAACTATTTTTAGTAATTTCGATTATAAGCTTTTAAAACTTGGGAGGTCTGAGAGGGGTACTGAACCACCTCTCCAATTGATTCCAAATTAAAGGAACCCGCAAGAGATAGTAAAAAACACCCTTGTGGCAAATTGGAAGCTTCTACATTTTTTCAAGTTGTTATCTTTATTAATTTTAAAGATATGCTTTAAGGTCTTCGGAAATGTGGGGCTGGTACCCGACCCAGTACTCCAATGGGACCCAAATTCCCAAGACACTTAGGAAATAGGAAAGGACACCTTGATACCAAATTTGGAGGTTCTATCTTCATTGGTTTCGGAATTATGCTCGTTTGGCCTAAATTCGATCAAAAAGTTCTAGGTTCCGAACCCATGGTCCAATCCCGACCTTACGCAATCCCCGAAGTAGTTTCATTACTAGTAACCTACAGCACAAATTTGATGAAGATAGCTTCATTAGTTGTTGAGTTATCGAGATTTTTTATATATGTTCGTTAGCCATTCGATCGATTAAAAAGTCCAGAATCCAAACCCATGGGCCGATTTCGCCCATATGCAATCCCCGCCGTACTTTCAGTCCTAGTAACCTACAGTTAAAATTTCATCAAGATAGCTCCATTATTTTTTCAGTTATCGTGCCTACGGACGGACGGACGAACGGACGGACAGACGGACGGACGGACATGGCTATATCGACTCAGGCGGTCACGCTGATCACAAATATATATAATTTTCCATATCTAGCTCGCTTCCTTTAGGTGGTTACAAACACCATACCAAAGTTAATATACCCCTTTACCTATTCTATAGGTGTAGGGTATAAAAACATCCAAAAAAAAGTTATTTAATAAAATTTTTTACAAGAATGTATTATAAAATCAATTTCGACCTGTTTGTCCATCTGTCCGTCCTTCTAACGATAAATCAAAAACTAAAGTAACTGGATGGTATTCTAAAATATTCACAGACTAAATGCTATCGATATTCAGTAGAGATAACCAATACTGTTACATTTATATAAATTTGTAATTTTCAAAACTAGTTAACTTAATAATACACAATATGTTGTTAAATTATGCTTGTGCATCTTCGGGTATCCTGGAGTTGATGCTCGATAGAGTACTTCCCCTGAAGAAATCTGCATATCGTAGAAGACAATAATTGTATTTGCAAAAATAAATAAATTTTAAGGTAAATTGAAGGATAATACTCGTTTTTTATTTAATTCTAGTCTTCAACAATAGATTAAATATTCGATATTTAACATTTATTTAATATTAAATTTTCCGTATAAAATGTACCATTATAAAGATGTAATATTATATTTATAAATTGTGGTAATTAAATTAGAAATATGAAATACTAGGAGTGCTTGTGTTTTTTTGCCTTTGTTTGTCTTTAATATCATTCTTTAATAATAATTTATAATATACTCAAATCAATTGCCTTTGATACTTTTGAGTAAAGTAAAGATATAATATTTTGAATTAAAAAATAATTTAAAAATAATTTAAGTAAAATTTTTTAATATTAAGAACTAAGTTTATAAATTCTTTTGTTTACATATTCCAATGTCATTTAACCCGATTTCCTATAATATTAAATACCTATACTATATTATACAAATATGATAATATTTTTAATATATATTATTAAGTTAACATACAATTTATAATATATTAATATACATATATATATCTATAAAACATGTTAAATTAAATATTATTATAATTAAATATTTATCTTTTCCAAATGGCATTAATGACAATCGAATAAATATAAATAACAGGAAAGTTATTTGAATCTTTTAATTAATAGTTATTTGAAAATATGAGATACATCTATGCAGACATGACATAAATAATAAAATATTGAAAGTGAACGATTATAAAAACTGAAAATATTATTAGGAAATTTGATTCTTACTTTATGACTTTTAAATATAAATAATAATTATTATATATTATAATATTTAAATATACAATGCTTAATATAATATACTAGCTGTTGGCCCGTCACAGAATGACGGAAGGTCAGTTGAAAGAAGAACTTTTTCTAATTAAGAACTATTTCTAATTTAATTACATATATTACATAAACATATATTATATATCAATACCATTTTCTTAAATAAAATGGTAACCGTTGCATTCTACGTAATACAGACTATGCTTCAATTCTAGTTATGTACAAAAAAAACAAAAACTTATATGTTGTTGTATCTAAAAATTTGAAGATGAATAATTTATTTAGTCTACCTTTTTTATGTTTTGAATTTGATAAAATTTTGGGGCTGTTAGTTCAAATCCCTTCTTGGTGAAATGTTTTTTTAATTTCAATTAATATTTTTTTTTTTATTCAATTACGTACTTTTTAAAATTAAGTTCGATAAATTTGTGTTAATAAGAGATGTGAAATAGATTTATTTTGTTTCAATAATGATTTATTTCTCCAACTATTAATGTTTTGTATATACATTTTTAAAAAATGTTGTTATACATTCTATATTGTTTCCTTTGTTTAGATTCAAATCAAAATACTTGTTTGAAGGCTAACCGTTCTATAATGTACTTATTCAACATGCTAAATAATGTATCTATTTATATGTACGTGAAATTGTATTAAATAAATGTTGATTTTTGAATTGAGTTTTGCATTATCAAATGCAAATTATAAATTTTATTTGAAATTTTTTTAATATACCTAACCCTAACTAAGTTTAAAATCTATTTTGTCTGGTTTTTATGGTGCATTGAACTCAGAGGTATTGTATACCTGAACCCACTTTCCCAACCGTCAGTTGTTACATAATTTTTTTCCATTTTAACTTTTAAATAGATAAATAATTAAAAAGTTATGAAGGAAGGGATGAGAGATAGATGAGGTAGAGTTGAGAGCGAGATGAGGGGAAACTTTGAAATTACTTTAATACATTAAGCAAAAGCAAATCTTATCTTATCTCTTAATCTAATCTTGCTTAAGCAAATCAATCAATGCATCAAAGCATACATTGGGCTTTCGCCCTTATTTCAGATATTTACTGAAAATTATTAAGACCAACTACACAAATGTTCTTGTGAAGCATTGTCTTCTTAATTTTTATTGACAAAATGTCTTACTATATATTTAAAATTTCCAGAAAATCTTCTGTGATTTTTAAAACTGAAATGAAATTTTTCATAAACTAATAAGTAAATTTTATTTCAAAAAAAAATTTTTTTTTTTTTATTAAAAATAAATAAAATATTTTTTGGCCTGCTTATGATAATTTATGATATTTTATTTTCTAAAATAAAACACATCCAACAAAACGTCAATATTTTATTTTTTTATAATTGAACACATCCAACAAAACACATTTAATTGAATGCGTTTGTTACACCTCATTCTAGACAAATATATTAATAATAATAATAATAAAATAATAATAATAATAATAATAATAATAATAATAATAAATAATAATAATAATAATAATAATAATACTCATATCTAATGTCGAAGTTGTTTAATTAAGAAGTTTAATGTTTTAAATAAAATAACTTTAGCTTTAAGGGGTGGGAAGCGCCCTACTTTATGGTGTGGTCGAATTGTATAAAACCCAAATTCCACTTGTACTAAATAGACACAATTAAAGGAAATGTTGAATTTTCTAAAAATAACTAAATAATAAATGAAAGTTCAAATTTATAATATCCAATAATCAAAAGAAATATACGTTTTATTGGAAAAATGGTGGTGGAAAATTTAGATGCTTAAAAAATTATCTGAATGAATAAATGAATGAAAATATAAATAAAGTTTAGATCATAACTTTCAAAATATTTACAATAAAGCCTGGTGGTACCAATACAGTTTTTCTAGGAAAGTTGGAAAAAAAAAAAAATTAAAAATTTCCAAAAGGATTTTCAAAAAGAAACTTTAAATCAATAAAATTTTATAAATTTTTTAGAAAAAAAAATGGATATTTAAGAAAATTTAAAATAAAAATAAAATTAATAGAAAGGTCAATAAAATAATTAAAATTTATTACCTACAGATTTTGATTTAATTTTTTATATTGATTATGAGAAAATAAAACACATCCTAAAAGTATGCAATGTGGGTAGGATTATACAATCTACATAAATTTCTTTCATTCGTAATCATTAGAATAGATAATTTTATGATAAAATTAATCAGAAGTCATTTTGATAGAGCATTAAAAACTCCAGAAAATGGTTTAATATCACATATATTTTACCACAATGAGGAGTACATTAAGAAGACCTTGCTCACGGGTTTTATAGCTCCTGAGCATTTCATCTTCTTAGATAAATATAGATACACTCAAAACCAAGATCATGTCCCTATACTATTTCATTATAGTAGACGGGCTACATGCAAAAAAATCGAGTATATCCCAGGCAATATTAACGGAGATAATTTAAGATATGAAATGTCCATATCAGAAAAAGATAAAGTTATAAATAAAGATTATTGGTGGTTAAATACATCTTAATATAATTTCTAAAAGCATTTGTGCTATTTTATAGTCAATAAGTTAGTTTATTTAAATTTAAGTTTAGGTTAAGTTAGGTTAAGTTAGATAAGTTTTATAAAAAAAAAAAAAAAAAAAATTATTTAACATTGATTTTTTAAATTTTACAATGTATTTATAAGATTATATTACAATAGTTTTGTTCTTACAGAAACAGAAATAATTTTACTTACTATATATATTAAATTTAACAATAAAAAAATCCAAATATTTTTAAATGTTAAAAATAAAAGAGATATACCTTGTTTGTTAACTTTGTTTTGTAGGTTAAGATATTCATATGTAAAAAATATAACAAAATAAAAGTTTATTTAAAAAAAAAAAATTTCTTTCATTCGTGTTCCACAAAATTTTTATTATTGTGTTTTTTTTTTTGTTCAAAAAATTTTTCCATCAAAATAATTTTGATAATTTTTTTGCATATTTTTAGGAGACTTTATAATTGAACACATCCAACAAAACACATTTAATTGAATGCGTTTGTTACACCTCATTCTTGACAAATTTTTTTGCATATTTTTAGGAGAATTTATAATTGAACACATCCAACAAAACACATTTAATTGAATGCGTTTGTTACACCTCATCTTTGACAAATATATTAATAATAATAATAATAATAATAAATAATAATATATATAAATATATTACATACATGTTCCAAACATATTTACTTATATATGTGTAAGTAAACAAATTATAAAATAAATTCAATATAAATATTTTGCCATCAAAATATTTTGTAATTAATTTTCATTGATTTATAAAAATGTTAATATGAATATCATAATTAATTTGTCCCTGAACTAGCTATTTAATTAATAATATTTTATTTAAAATATAGTAGAATTTATTTATAGAACAAGCATTTTAATTTAATAAATATTTTATTCACTAAAATGTTCTTTAGTTAATAAATTGATTAAAGTTAAAATAAATGAGCTTTTGGAATGATATAACTTAGATAGTTTTGTATATTTTTAACAAATTATAGACCTATTTTCATAAAGATATAATCTTTTCTATTATTCAAATTTTAATTATTTTATTTAACAACTAGTAAGGATGAATTAATCTATTAAAAGAAAAGAGGAGCCTTTTGTTTTAGAGAAAGAGTTCTTAAATATTATATCTACAAGTAGTAATCATAGATAGCAAATCTACTACAATAAAACTTTTCTAGGCCTATTTGAGCATATATAGACACTTTACCCGCCCACTCCATTTTTTAGCCTTATTTGCAATCAAAACTGAAAAAAATTGAATAATTGTTTTCTTATTCATTTTATTAAAGTTTTCTAAGAAAAATATGTAAGTCTTGTAAGATTTAAATGTATTTTAAAAATGTATTAGTAGATGTATCCGACGTTGCTCGGTGCAATTATAAAATGTATTGTCAGATGTATCCGGCGGTGTTCGGTGCACTTTTAAAACGTATTACCAGATGTATCAGACGTGGCCCGCTGAAATTATTAACTTTTAATAATCGATATACATTTTAAAAAAAATTGTTAATGCCTAAATTATTTAAATTAATAAACGTATTACCAGATGTATCAGACGTGGCCCGCTGAAATTATTAATTTTTAATAATCGATATACATTTTAAAAAAAATTGTTAATGCTTAAATTATTTAAATTAATAAACGTATTACCAGATGTATCAGACGTGGCCCGCTGAAATTATTAATTTTTAATAGTCGATATACATTTTAAAAAAAATTGTTAATGCTTAAATTATTTAAATTAATAAACGTATTACCAGATGTATCAGACGTGGCCCGCTGAAATTATTAATTTTTAATAATCGATATACATTTTAAAAAAAATCGTTAATGCTTAAATTATTTAAATTAATAAATAAAAATAAACTGCTGATAATTGTACAAACTTTGTTAGTATATTCTAAATATAAATGCAAAATTTCTTTTTAAATCTTTTATTTTACAGAATTTTAAAGCATTTTAGGATTTAGATCTTTCTAGCCTTTTACAAAGTAGATTTTACAACTTTCGAGAAAAACTGATTTTCTATCCCTGGTATTAATTTAAAATATTTTCCAATTTGACATACTAAAAAGAGAAATCAATAATAATATGACATGACAGTATTGGCTAAGCATTCAATGTGTGAGGATATATTCTTAAAGTCGCATCAAATAATAAAAAAAACTTTACTATTTAAATTATTATAATATTTTTAAACTCTTTTTTTGTGGTGTTTTTTTTTTTTTTTTTACTATAATATTTTTTTCTCTCATTTGACAATATACCGATATTATTACAACAAAAGTAAAACATTATACACTATATTACAATAACAAATAATTAAAAAAAAAGAAAAAAAAAAATTTTTTTTTTTTTTAAAAACAAAAATATTTAGTATTAATTACAATAACAAAGTGTAAATAAAATAATATTCTCTATAGCGGTATAAACGTATTAACTCCCAATATGGGAGACAAAGACAAAAATAAAACATGTGAGAAATCATATATAAATGAAATCAATTTTGATAAAAATAAAAAACTTAAAAATACGAGCCCAGGACCAAAATTTTTGGTATTAACAAGAAGTGATGAAGGAAAAGATATGCAGACAGTATCACATTTTTTAATAAAAAAGGTAATTGATAATGTTGCAGGAAAGGTGGAAAAAGTTGTGAAATGCAGAAATGGAACTTTGTTAATTCATACAGAGACTAAATTACAAGCTGAAAAATTAATTCAACTCATATCATTAAATAATTCAATAAATGTATCAGTTAGTGAACATAACACACTAAATCAAGTTAAAGGGGTAGTATTTAGAAGAGATTTTGTTTATTTGACTGATGAAGAAATAGTAGAAGAATTAAAAAAAAAGTTTCCAGTATACGAAAATTTTTTAAAACAATTAATGATATTAAAATACAAACTGGATTATTTTCTTTAACTTTTGATTGCTGTATTTTACCGGAATATCTTACAATAGGTTATGAAAAAGTTCCAATTCGTCCATTTGTTCCACTACCAACTCGTTGTATGAACTGCCTCAAATTCGGTCATATCAGCACAATGTGTAAAACTAAAGAGACATGTTCTAATTTCCGAAGAAGTTCATACACAAGAAAACGAAAAATGTTCAAAAGCATCCAAGTGTATTAACTGTCAACAAAATCATGATGCATTTACAAAAACTTGTAAAAAATTTTTAAAAGAAAAGGAGATTCAACGTATTAAAGCAATTGAAAAAGTTGACATGAGAGAGGCCATTAAAAGATACTGAATTAGGAATCCAATTGAGTTTTCGGAAATTTTTGCGGGCATAGTAACAAACACAAAAGTTTACGGGTGCAAGTGTGATTGTTCTTTAAAAAATTCTCCAAATTCTAAAGCTACTGTGGAACCTGATCTGCCAAAATCTTTAAATTTTAAAAAAATTGAAACGAGTAAAAATAAACCAAAAGATGCAAACAGTGATAAAGGTATAGAAGATCAACATGAAGAAACAGCTCAGTATGAAACAAAAGTCCTAGAAAATGGTAAGCTTATGTTAAAAAAAAATTTAAATAAAAAACAAAAAAGAGAAATTAAAAAAGAATTAAAAAAAAATGCTCTAAAAAAGAAAAAAATAAATTATGTAAATAATGAACTAGATCCTATGTGTGTTAGCTTAGGTGAAAGTTTAGATGATCCAGAATCTATTGACGACTAAAACCACACATAGTATAGTTCAATGGAATTGTGATGGGTTGTACTCTCACAAAGAAGAGTTTAATTTATTATTGGAAAAATCTAATCCTTACGTAATATGTTTACAGAAAAACAAAATTTAGATATACTCACGTTCCTTCCATGAAAAATTTCGAAATATTCTTCAACAATCGCTTTTCTGATACTGTTGCTCATGGCGGAGTAGCTATCTATGTCGATAAAAATTATAGTTGTGAGGAAATAAATTTAAATACAAATTTACAAGCAGTAGCCGTCAGAATGTATTATCCTATCAAATTTATAATTTGCAATCTCTATCTTCCTAATGAAGAAATAGTAGATCTTAAGGAGTTAGAATCTCTAATACGAAGTTTCAGTTCTCCTTTTTTTATTTTAGGTGACTTTAATTGTCATAATTCATCATGGGGTTCTAAAAAGACCGACAAAAGAGGTAAAATGTTTGAGAAATTGATTGAAAAGTATTCCTTGAATCTATTCAATAACGGCATGCCGACTCATTTTAGCTTTTCTTATAAGACCTCCAGCGCAATAGATGTAACACTAGGTAGCCCAATATTGCAAAGTTATTTCCAATGGTATGTCGAAGAGGATTTTCACAGTAGTGACCATAATTCCTATCGAGACTAATGGAACCCACCAACGACTTTGGCTCAAGGGGAAAATGGAACTTTAAAAAAGCAGACTGGACTAAATTCAGGAAAAACATAAGACTTGAAACAAAAATATTTAAAAAACATAGACGCACATGAACAATATTTTACTTCATCAATAGTTCGAGCTGCAAAAGACTCGATACCCTTCCAAAACAACAATAACCTTAAAAAGAGAGTCCCTTGGTGGAATGAAGAGGTCCAAAAAGCAATTAAAAAACGAAAATCTCTCTTTCGTAGATATGAAAAAAGTTTAAGCATTCATGATTACAAAGAATTCATTTCAGCAAAATATAATGCTAGAAAACTAATTAGACATAGAAAAAAAGAGTCCTGGGAAAAATTTGTTAGCTCAATAACATCAAACACACCATCATCTGTTGTTTTTAATCACATCAGGGCTATAAACGGGAAAGCAAAAAATAATCAAATCACCTGCTTATTAGAAAATGAATCACTAATTACCAATAAAAATGAAATTTGCGAGAAAATGGTAGATCACTTTAGTAAAATGTCGAGTTCTAGCAATTATTCGCAAAAGTTTCTAAGATATAAATTGAGAGCGGAACAAACAAATATAAAAATAAATGAATCATCCGGAGAAGCATATAATGACTTATTTTCCATGAATGAACTTGAAAAATTGTCTTAAAAATTGTAAGGGTAGCTCTCCTGGACCGGATACTATACATTATAATATGTTAAGGGAATTAGATAATAAGAGCAAAGTATTTCTCCTGAATTTATACAATAAAATATGGAGCCAAGGAGTATTCCCTAAAAACTGGAGTAAAGCAAATATAGTACCAATTTTAAAAAATGGAAAAGATCCTAAGAATACAAACAATTATCGACCAATTTCGTTTACAAACTGCAGTTGTAAGGTGTTTGAACGAATGGTGTGTCAAAGACTCTCATGGGTATTAGAAAAAAATAATCTGTTGACAATGTACCAATCAGGTTTTCGCAAAAATAGGTCTACATATGAAAATCTCACTTATTTCGAAACTGAAATAATGAGTGCATTTTCCAACCAGAAATACTTAATATCTGTCTTTTTCGATTTTGAAAAAGTCTATGATATGGTCTGGCGGAAATTAGTAATAAAAGAACTTACTGTAATGGGATTAACTGGGAATATAGTTAAATTTATTCAAAACTTCTTAAACGTTTTTACTAATTAACAGCTGGGTGGCACAGTGGTTAGAGTGCCGACCTTTCATGCGAAAGGCCCCGGGTTCGAATCCCAGTGAAAGTGAAAAAACTTTTATCTGGTTTTCAACTCGACTCAGCTACCATTCGCCTTTGGGTTCAAATTAATGGCTTAATTAATAATTAATAATTATATATCTTTATTAAAAAAATACATAAATATAACAATATAAACAAATACAAAATGTAAACAAATAATTCAATTAAATAATATAACTCACTGATATAGAATACCATATAAATCTAATACAAAATATTACAATATAAACAAAAATAGAACTGCATTTATTGAAAATCTAAGACATTTCTACATGTTATAAGGCGTAGTACTATCTCATGTTTAAATTGTACGTGGAATTCATTTGATCAGTTCTAATATATGAATATATCTCCCCTGTTCCGACATGCACATATATAGTCAGGCTGTTTAGCCTATCACAGTGAACAGTTAGCACGTAGAGGTGCGGGCAAAAAAAAAAAAAAAAAAAAAAAAAAAACCTAAGAAGTATAAAAGTCTCTATTGGTAACACACTCTCTAACGAAAAAATTATTGAAAACGGTATTCCTCAAGGTTCTGTTTTGAGTGTTCTACTTTTTATCGTCGCTGTTAATAACATAACCAAATGTTTTAAAGATAATGTTAAATTCGCTATGTATGCCGATGACCTGGTAATGTTTACAAGTGGGAAAAATTTGTCTAGGATCCAAAAAATACTTCCGTCCAAGCTCTATAGGCTTGAAAACTGGTGTGAAAGAACGGGGTTTAAGTTCTCGGGAACAAAAACTCGTTTCCATGCTATATAGTAGAAAGAGGAAAAATACATTACAAGCACAATTAAAGATTGATAACCATGATAT
The DNA here is from genome assembly GCA_963082915.1 of Dolichopus griseipennis. NCBI lineage: Eukaryota > Metazoa > Arthropoda > Insecta > Diptera > Dolichopodidae > Dolichopus > Dolichopus griseipennis. The sequence goes on along the minus strand of OY720442.1, from coordinate 54,131,404 downwards.
AATTTTTGTAAATGAACATAAATTTTTGGGAATGATTTTTGATACAAAGCTGAACTGGAAGAAACATATTCAAATCTAAGGCAAATAGAAAACTGAATATTCTTAAAATTTTAAGTAATTACAATTATGGTTCGGACAGAAATATTCTTTTGAGGCTTTTAAATTTAGTAGTACTCCCTACTCTTGATTACGGTAGTTGCATTTACAATTCAGCCAAGCAAAGTGTTCTTAAATTGATTGATACTATTCAGAACTCTGGTGTCAGAATAGCAACAGGTGCTTTTCGAACAAGCCCGATTAGCAGTCTCTTAGCAGATGCAGGAGAATTACCACTGAAATTTAGAAGAATTAAACAAATGTTGTCTTACGGTGTTAAAATACTCTCTTTCAAAGATCACCCACTAACCCAATCGATGAAGAACGACTTATTGTTTCAAAAACTTCAAAAAAAGCCCTCAAATTATCAGCCAGTATTTGTTAGAATTAAAAAATTACTAATAGAAAGTACCATAATTGACAATGAGGTTAAATTTGAAAAACGTAAATATTGTCAAAAGCCAGCTTGGCAAATTAAAAACTTAGATATAGACTTTTCCCTGAATGATTTTAAAAAAGAAAACACATCTAATGTCGTTTATAAAACTATTTTCAAAAATAAAATTTCTGAAAAATACTATGATTATAAAACAGTTTATACTGATGGATCTGTAATAGAATCTGAAACTGGTTGCGCTTTTACAGTAGGAAATATCCAAAGACAATACCACCTTACAAAAAACACTTCAATATACTCCGCTGAACTTTATGCAATAATGAAAGCTATCCAATACTTAAATAAAAATTACTCAAAACAAAAATTCATTGTTTGCACAGATTCACTTAGTTGCCTACATACCATTAAACAAAATTTTCCAAAACACCTTACAGCTCAGAAAATTAAGGACCACCTAAATAAAAATACTAATAAATTTGCATTCATTTGGATACCAAGCCATTCTCAGTTGAAAGGAAATGAAAACGTAGATAACTTAGCTAAAAGTGCTATCGAGTTACCTTTAGATGAAACCTATAAATTTTATTTTAAAGACTTTAGAAAAACTATAAATGAGAAAATATGGCAAAAATATGATGAAATATGGAAAAACCAAACAAATAATAAACTAAGAAATATTAAAGACTCTGTTAAGAAATGGAATAACATAGATTACCTGACACGAAAAAATTCTATTATTTTATCGCGTTTGAGAATTGGGCATGGTTGCATGAATTAAGGTCGAAAAACATTAAAGTCGAAAACGGTAAATGAATTAAAGTCGAAAAAAAATTGAAATTTTTTTTCGACTTTAATTCATTTTACATTTTTCGATTTTATTTCATATGCACTAAAGTCGAAAAAAAAAAAATGAATTAAAATAGAAAAAATAATTTTCGACTTTAATTCATTTTTAATATTTTCGATTTTAATTCATATGAATTAACGTAGAAAATTTTCGACTTTAATTCATTTTTAATATTTTCGATTTTAATTCATATGAATTAATGTAGAAAATTTTCGACTTTAATTCATTTTTAATATTTTCGTTTTTAATTCATATGAATTAATGTAGAAAATTTTCGACTTTAATTCATTTTTTTACAAAATTACAAAAACAACAAAAAAAAATTAAGTTTACAGGTATATTTGATAACTTTTTATTGCGGAATATTAGAATGTTACCCACACAATTGTGTGGGAAGGGTCTGAAATACTTGAAAATGGTCATAATGTCCATGATTGAATTGGTCATAATGTCCATTGACATTATGACCATTTGAAAAAAATTTATAATGGACATAAAATCAACATTTCGTAAAACATATACACATATATAAATATTCTGGAAAAAGCGTAAAACTCTGCTTTTGAATCCAACTTTAAAATCCCTCCAAATTCAGAATCCCACATATACACATATATAAATATTCTGGAAAAAGCGGCAATCCTGATTTGAATCCAACTCTAAAATCCTTCCTAATTCAGAATCTTGCATATACATAATAAATATTCTGGAAAAAGCGGCAATCCTGATTTTGAATCCAACTCTAAAATCCCTCGTAATTCGGAATCCCACATTTTAGAGTTTGATTCAAAAGCAGGGTTTTACGCTTTTTCCAGAATATTTAAGTATGTGTATATGTGGTATTCTGAATTAGGAGGGATTTTAAAGTTGGATTCAAAATCAGGATTGCCGCTTTTTCCAGAATATTTATTATGTATATGCAAGATTCTGAATTAGGAAGGATTTTAGAGTTGGATTCAAATCAGGATCTTGCATCTGAATTAGGAAGGATTTTAGAGTTGGATTCAAATCAGGATTGCCGCTTTTTCCAGAATATATGTAAATATGTAAGTTATTTAGCTATATCAAATGATTAAAAATAATAAAACAAATAACAAATTTTCGACTTTAATTCATTTTTAATATTTTCGGTTTTAGTTCATATGAATTAAAGTAGAAAATTTTCGACTTTAATTCATTTTTAATATTTTCGGTTTTAGTTCATATGAATTAAAGTAGAAAATTTTCGACTTTAATTCATTTTTAATATTTTCGGTTTTAGTTCATATGAATTAAAGTAGAAAATTTTCGACTTTAATTCATTTTTCAAACATAAAAAAAATTTTTCGATTTTATTTCATTTTTAAATTTTTTTAAATTTTACCATTTTCGACTTTAATTCATTTTAATTTTTCGACATTAATTCATATGAATTAAAGTAGAATTTTTTTCGACTTTAATTCATTTACCGTTTCGACTTTAATGTTTTTCGACCTTAATTCATGCAACCATTGGGCATACTAAAATGACCCATAGTTACCTCTTAGAACATCCAAGAATAGGACCTCCTATATGTCCTTGTAACGATAATAGTTTGCTAAGTATAGAACACATCTTTAATAACTGTGAACTTTACGAAAAGGAAAGAGATACTTTTGATATTACTTGTATTCAATCTCTGAGTACAGATAATCACAATTCCATTGAAAAAGTCATTAACTTCATAGAAGAAATAAACATGTATTCTTTAATTTGAACTTGTTATTCTATAAAATTGAATTGTTAACTTTAATTTTAATTTCTGATTTGTATTAAAAAAAAAAAAAAAAAAAAAAAATTTAATTTATATATTTAAGTTACCATTATTAAATAATCTATTTAACAATAATTGTAAAATGAATTTTATCTATGTTTTAAAAATAATGAAAAAAAAAAAAAAAAAGTTTTTTTAAATTTTTATTAACCAAAGTTATAATCTTAAATATTTTGCCAAAATCATAGTTTTAAGCTTTGTTATTAAAAAAAAAAAAAAAATAAAAAATGTTATGTGAATTTCAATTTTCGATTTAAAATAAATGTACTATGGGCTTTATAAAACCTAAATAGTGTTGAAAGCCCCAAATAAAACTTTTTAAATAAATAAATAAATAAATAATAATATGATGTTTCAATTAAATATTGGTGATAAAATTTCATATTATAATGCCTCGCGAATTCTTAGGAATGCGATGAGATCAAATAAAAAATAATTTTCCGAAAATAATGCGGTTTTTAATGCAAATATTAATTCGACCATTATACAATTTATTTAATATAAAAATCGTAAATCGTTCACAATTTAGAATTTTGATTGCATAATCTTCTGTTAACTTCCAGTGACGTCCATTTAATCATACATTTAAATGAAAAGTACGTCACCAAATAATGATACTTTATATCACCAAGTTTTTGAATATACATTCCATCACAAAATAAATAGTAAAACCAATATTAGGCTCTCCAAAACTAAAAAGAATGGTTTCAGTTTTATTGTTTTACGGTAAAAATATAACAGTTTAATTAAAATAGTACAAAGAGTACTAATGGCATATATTTTCTAAAACTGAGAGATAAGTACCTTTATGTGATAGAATCATTTGGATCTCTGATCACCTCTCTGCAGAAAAATATCCTTTTAATTTGACTTTCTTTACCAGTGTTTTATATGTTTTTTAATATTTTAGACTATCCAATACTTTCGTATTATAATAATTATATTGATGTAATTAATTAAAAATATTTGAGTGAGATTTATATTACACATTGAAAAATTTAACAAGATCAAAAACCTTAACTTCTTAGAAATTGCAAATCAAAATCAAATTTTTACCAATTTTTATAGCTGGAAGATGATAAAAAAAATCCATTAAATACAGTTCATTGTTTTATAAACAAGTGATGAAAAAAACCAAGGGTTTTTAAAAAAGCACATTTTCAAAATTATATTGTATTACATACTGAGTTTAACTTTGGAATATTTACTTGGAAATAGTTACTGCTTCCTTATAAAATTTACTGCTAACAGTAAAGTTTTTATTTTAAAGTTGTTATAGTCCTTCAATGGGGAAGATTACCAAGTTTCTCGAGGATCTAACTTCATCTAACTCTCCTAAAAAATTTTGTTAACCGACTCCTACTAATATTTGAGGATCTAACTTCTCCCAAAATTTCAGGACCCTATCTTAAACCGTTTAGGAGATATATGGGACCAAAAATTTTGCAAAAATTGAGTTTTATAGAATGGTAAATTTTAGTACCGTATGGCAACCCTATACATTCAAGCGACATATTTTTGAAAAGCCTACAAAAGCAGCTCTCTTCTACCGTTTTTTAATTGAAAATAAACCTAACAGAACTCTTGTTATATCAATTTAAATATAGGGCTTTTTTGGAATTTGCAGGGGCTGTAGCTTCGTCACCCTTCAAAATTAAGAAAAACCTTTGACACATGTTGAAATGTAATTATAGAGATTTGAATTTTGTATATCACTTTAAAAAAATTTGGACACGTATTCAAGTTACAGGTGTTTAAATAGCAAAAATTCAATTTTCAAAATAAATAGCAAAATTTAAATTTTCGAGCCCTTATAGTTCCTAAACATGGGGCTGGAAAAAAAAATTTTGTTAACCGACTCCTACTAATTTCTTAGTATCTAACTTCTCCCAAAATTTCAAGATCCTAGCTTGAACCATTCAGAAGATATGTGTGGCCAAAAATTTTGCAAAAATTGAGTTTTTGGTAAAGTTAAATATTTGTACCGTATGGCAACCCTAAACATTTTTCTTTTAAATATTTATAAAGTTTATGAAACCAGCTATCGTCTTCCGTTTTCAGATTGAAAATATATTTAACAGAACTCTTGTTATATCAATTTAAATATAGGGCTTTTTCCAACTTAAGGGGCTGTAGCTAAAAGGGGCTGGGGCTACAGAAAAAAATTCTTCTACGAAATTATTTTTTTTGCAAAAACTACCCATGGTTAAAATTTCTTTACTCTATTTCAAACTGTGTAAAAGTTTTTGTAAACATACGGACGGACGGACGGACAGAGTGAAGCTATATAGGCACATTTTTACAAAATTTTTTGAAAATGTGCTAAAAGGGAACAAAGAAGTCTTGAGTTGAAATTCATATTCATCTTGTCTTTGCTATGTTGACACTTTCATAAGTACCCAGTTCTTATTTCAAAATGAAAACTTTTTGTCCTCATCTTAAATGTAATATTATTATAGACACGATACTTGTATCTATTCAAGTATGATACATTCAATATGTTACATGAAATTATATAAAGTTAGAACTGAATAACATAGACAATCTTTTATTATCCTTGTTTAGTCATTTATCTGTAAATTTCATTTCCTTTTTCATGTTCAAAGAATTAAACAAAATAAGAATAAAATATTTTTGTTTGGCAGAATAATGAATATTGTGAGTTATATCAATCAACCTCTTAAGTCAAAATACGTTTAGAAAAATTATATTGATATTTAAGTTCATTTAGTATCAGACATTTTTTTTGTTAGAACTTTCTTACAATTCAAGTTAACAAAAAGAGGAGTATCATCTTATCACGAAATTAAGAAGTTCGTAATAATGAAATCGTAAATTGAATATTAATCAGACAGTTTTAAAAGAATTTAGCTCCTAAAACTTTATAAAAGTCTTTAATAAGTCTCGAATTAAGTCTAAAGTCTTTAATTATCCAGCTTTTAAGGTAATTACAAAAATTCATTGACTTATATAATATTATGTAGGTATATTGCGCCTCCGACGAAGTCTGTTAGAGGGTTTTATCAAACCACTATGGATGGAGAAAATTCTGTAATGAGCTTATAATCAGTGGGATTCGACATTCAGAGATTTTTAGTGGGTATTCATAATCAATGTTGAAATGTAATATGAATAAGCGAAAATTAAGGAACGATTTTAAATATAATTTCAAAAGCATGGTTTTTATTTTTGTTCCACGGTCATTTGGGGCTGTAGATCTTAATATTTTGAATTTTTTGTTCTAAACATAGATATGAAATATTAAAAGTTTTGAGCCACTTAAGAGTTGGTTTTAAAATTAGAGTACCCTGTTTTTCCAGAATATTTTTGAATATTTCTAATTTGCATTTTTTTTCTTTACTTTGAAGACTTCAGTACTTTGGGTTTTTTATACCCGTACGATTATATTGTCAAAGGGTATAATAAATTTTCCATTACGTTTGTGACGCAGAGAAGGAGGGGGGTAGATATAGACTCAAGTGTATAGATCGGATCAGAATCGAAAAATAAATCGATTTAGCTATGTATGTCCGTCCGCCCGTCCGCACGATAACTCAAAAACTAAAGGAGCTAGGATCTTGAAATTTTCGCAAATTAGTTTTTTTTCCAATAGCCGTCATCGCTATTGCCATTTTGGTCCATGGGTTCGGGTAGCTGCCATACAACTTCTTTTTTAGCACATTTTCAAAAAATTTTGTAAAAATGTGCCTATATAGTTTCACTCTGTCCGTCCGTCCGTCTGTCTGTCTGTCTGTCCGTATGTTTACAAAAACTTTTACATCGTTTGAAATAGAGAAAAGAAATTTTAACCACGAGTAGGTATTACAAAAAAAATAATTCCGTAGAAGAATTTTTTTCTGTAGCCCCACCCGTTACGGAGCTGCAGCCCCCCAAAGTTGGGAAAAGCCCTATATTCAAATTGTTATAACAAGAGTTCTATTAGGTGTATTTTCAATCTAAAAACGGCAAAAGATAGCTGGTTTTATAAACTTTATAAATTTTTAAAAGACAAATGTTTGGGGTTGCCATACGCTACTAAAATTTACCATTATGCAAAACTCAATTTTTGAAAAATTTTTGGCTACACATATCTTCTATACGGGCCAAGCTAGGGTCTTCAAATTTTGGGAGTAGTTAGATCCTGAGAAATAAGTAGAAGTCGGTTAACAAATTTTTTTTGTCACGTCCCCTGTTTTGCAGCTATATGGGCCCGAAAATTTAAATTTTGCTATTTTTAAACACCTGTAACTTGAATACCTGTTCCAATTTTTTTTTTGTGATTTGCAAAATTGAAAGCTCTTTAAATATATTTCTACATGTGTCAAAGGTTTTTCTTAATTTTAAAGGGTGACGAAGCTACAGCCCCCGCAAATTTCAAAAAAGCTCTATATTTAAATTGATATAATAAGAGTTCTGTTAGCTATATTTTCAATCTAAAAACGATAAAAGAGAGCTGCATGCTTAGGCTTTACAAAAATATATCATTTAAATGTACAGGGTTGCTATACGGTACTAAAATTTACCATTATGCGAAACTCAATTTTTGCAAAATTTTTGGCCCCACATATCTCCTAAACGGTTCCAGCTGGGGTCTTGAAATTTTGGGAGAAGTTAGAACTCCAAAAATTAGTAGGAGTCGGTTAACAAAATTTTTTTGTCACGTCCCCTGTTTAGCAGCTATAAGAGCTCGAAAATTGAAATTTTGCTATTTTTAAACACCTGTAACTTGAATACCTGTTCAAATTTTTTTTTGTTAATATACAAAATTTTAAGATCCAACATCATACTTTAACATATGTTAAAAGATTTTCTTTAATTTAAAAGCGGTTCTTTAAATTGAAGAAAGTGTCTGTCAGTTTTAACCATTTTTGCTAAGATAGTAAAATTCAAAATAAAATTCCAAATTTTGGTAGAATTCACAATTTAATTTCTAAAAAAGTTGGGGGAAGGGAGTAGTGAGGATTAGATCCTTGAAAAATTGGGCAACCTTCCCCATAGAGGGCTATTAGGACTTAAAAACTAAAAAAATTACGGTTTTTATAAGTAAGTAACGTTAACATTGAAGCTTCAACATTATACTCCGATAAAATAATCCGTATGAAACACTATATTATTTTGAAAATGTGCTTTTTTAAAAACCCTTGGTTTTTTTCATCACTTGTTTATATGAATATTACCCTGTACCTATTAAAGCTGAGTGTCTGAAATTTTGCTCAAAATAGTTTAGTGTAATGGCCAAAGTTACTGCAAAATTTGGTTGGTCTACTTCAAAAGGTTCGAGTAGCTGACATACATTTTCTTTTTTTATATGAGTATTACCCTGTACCTATAACAGCTACGTGTCTGAAATTTTGCCAAAAGCAGTTTAGTTTCATGACCAAAGTTTCTGCAAAATTTGGTTGGTCTACTGAAGTGGGTTCGAGTAGCTGCCATACAACTTCTTATTTTATATGAGCATTACTCTACACCTAATGAAGCTGGGTATCTGAAATTTTGCCAAAAATAGTTTAGTGTAATGGCCAAAGTTTCTGCAAAATTTAGTTGGTCTACTGCAGTGGGTTCAAGTAGCTGCCATACAACTTCTTATTTTATATGAGCATTCCACTACCTCCATTCCACTACTATCTTATTCATAATAACTATGTAGATATGTTTTATTTAAACTTATATTGAAAAATTTTAAGTGTAAATTTTTCAAATAAAAATGGTTGTCATATTTTTTATATTTTCCATTTTCTAAAATTTAAAAATGAAATTTGTTTGTAGGATAAGTCCCATAAAGAGTATTATGACGAAAAAAGTTGTTATATTGATGCATGACGATATGCAATCCAGGAGTTTAACCAAACGGTCCAGAATTTTGGGCATAATATATTCCCTTTCTCAGAAATATAGGGATTTTGACGAAAATTGGGCGAGTTTAAATAATTAAAAGAAATATTAATTTTACTATAATTTTATTAACTAAATTGATTTCATTTTATTAAACAAAAATAAATTCATATTTTAAATTCCGTATTTATAAAAAAAAAAAAACAAAGTAATTTGTGATACAAAACACTTATAATAAAAAAAAATTTTATAAAAAAACTTCAAAAATTGAAATAAATATATGTCTATATAAATATTCTGGAAAAAGGAACAACTTTGATTTTGAAACCGACCAGCGATCAGCCCCATGTAGAAATATATAATAAAAGTTTCGATTTGTGAAATTATAAGGCATAAATCATAAAGGGAGTTATGACACTTTTGAATGTTGACATTTTTTTTAAGGGACTTATGTCACTTTGTGTTATTTTACAAAATGTCATAAGTCCCTTAGAGACTTATGACAAAGAGAGCTGTGACATGTCACCCTATTAATATGTTTTATATAATTATTATATACAACATAATAATGTTCAATATTAAGTTCCTACACATACAAAAATTATTTTTCAAATGAATCAATATGTAGTATTATTATTTTGTTCTCAATAGATAAAAGCTTATACAAATATAAGTTAGGTATTTTCATTTTATTTATTATGAACATGTGTTAGTCCTATAAACTGTTCTATATACCAAGAACATATCTATAAGATAAAACATTACATTGCATGATTTTTATTAAAAACTTTTTTATGGAAACAAAGATAGGATTTTCATTTCGAAATAATTCACATTTTTCTCATGTTTTAATAAGTCTATTATTATTTTTTATAATACAAGAAAGAAAAAATTAGAGTCATTCAAATAAACGTATATACAAATATATATATTCATTATATGTACTTAAACATTATTTCCTTTTTCATATTGTATAAAATTGAAATTGAAAGACTTTTGAACTAGATAAATGTTTGATCTTGACATAAATAAGTTAATTAATTCTAAATACCCTTCAGACATATGAACTTTATCTGCTTTTTATATTTTTACAATAAAACGTTGATATATTATGTATACATATATAATATGTATATATATATTTTATGTACTAATTAAATGAAAAAATATTATTAGCCACAATATTTGAACAAATAAAAAGTAGAAAAATAGAAAAGTTGAATTAGAATAAAAGAAAATCAGAAATTTAAAGTTGAAAAAAAAGGAAAATAGTAATTAATTAACTTTAATTCTTCTAAGTTCTTTAATTTTTATTATAATTTAAGTTCCTAGTTGTTGCAAAAATGCAAAAACTTTTTTAAAAACAATAGGATATGAAAAATCTGGATGCCTTAAAAATCTCAAATTCCTTCAAGAAAATTAAGCCAGCATTTTGAAACAGCAGCTGTCGCTTCTAATCTTTAGTCTGAAAAGGTTTTAACAAATTAGTATAAAACTTATTTATTTAATATTAAAACAATAAATAAAAATAAGATTACAAAATAAATTAATTAAATTTTTAAGCTTTTAAAATTCTTTGAAAAATTACGAATTAAGGTCGATTCATTCTTCACCAGCATGTGACAAGACAGTTACGTGGCGATACCGTATTTATCTATTCATGCTACACAGGAAAAAAGGTGAAACTTCCGGAAAGGGGTTGTGAGCTATCAAGATGACGTCATCACATAACGGTACTAAATATCTCAAAGTTTCCGAATATATATACCATTAGTGGCTATGGCGCCATCTAGTGGTCGAAAAATGCATTACAAAATGTTCCTAAGATTTTGTAACATTTTTATTAAAATGTTATATTTTTCCTGTTAGTCCATAAACTGGAACCAACATCTTACAATATTGTAGGGCATGACATTGTCTTTCATAAACATCTTATTTCATCTGGATCGGTGCTACCATTTTTGAGATATTGAAATTTAAAGTGAAAATTTAAAAAAAAAAAAAAAAAAAATCAAACTTTCAAAAAAACTACTATAACTGTGAAATTTTCAAAAACACCCTGTATTATTATTATACCATTAGAAAGGTATCTTAAAACTCTTTCCAACGGTATATAATAAGTATGGCATATGTTTACAAATAGCCCCACCAGAGAACATAAATGCAAAAATGACGCAACAATTTTATTAAAAAATACATTTTCATACTTTATTTGTCATAAATTTATTTTGCCTTTTTGTTTTCCATTTGAAATATTTATTTTAAAATTTAAGAATGTTTTTTATAGTTTGATACAATATTAAGTTGGGTTTTATTTAGAAGATTTTTGAGGTATTTATATGTATGTAAAGTATAATTAGAAAGGACCTTAGAGTTGGTTATAAAGTCAGAATTATACGCTTTTTCCAGAATATTTATATACTAAGATTTTGAAGATTGACAGGGTTTTGAGTTGGATATAAAATTACGCTTATACTGTTCCAACAACCTGTATAACGTTTTATTTAGCCCTTTCGTTGGTTGGGCGAACAGGTTGTTCGCATTTGAATGCGAAATAAAGCCATATCATTTTCTAAAATTTTACGAAATAAAGCCATATAGTAAAATTGATACAAATTCTAACACTAAAATGAAAAGAATGGTATAAGAATTCGGATACCTAATTCATTAAAAAAATTAATAAGTTTCTAATTTTTTTAATACACTGTAATAAAACATGTTAAATAATATTATATTTTCATTACGGGGGCTGCCGCTCCCGAACCCCCGCTAACTCAATTATTGAAACTAGATTTTGAATCCAACACTATAATGAAAAGAATGGTATGAGAATTCGGCATAGCTATTTCATACAAAAAAAAATCAACCCTAATTAATAAATATAAATATTCTGGAAAAGGGGGCAATCCTGGTTTTGAATCCAACTCTAAAATCCCTCCTAATTGAGAATCCCACATATACACATATATAAATATTCTGGAAAAAGCGTAAAACCCTGCTTTTGAAACCAACTCTAAAACTCCTTCCTAACTATTTAAATAAAAAAGTTTGGAAAATTAAATTGCTTCTATTTTCACAAATAAAATTACTTCTGATTTTGTAGCCTTAGGGCTTTTCTAATTATATCTTTACATACATATTTAAATAAAAAAAATTTTAAAACTTTGAGGTTGTCACCTCCAAAATCCCTCAAAACAAATTGTCAGAACCAAACTCAATATTGTATCCAAACCTAAAATGCATTCTTACATTTTTAAATTTGCCAAAAAGGCAAAATAAATTTATGACAAATAAAGTATGAAAATGTATTTTTTAATAAAATTGTTGCGTCATTTTTGCATTTATGTTCTCTGGTGGGGCTATTTGTCAACATATGCCATACTTATTATATACCGTTGGAAAGAGTTTTAAGAGACCTTTCTAATGGTATAATAATAATGCAGGGTGTTTTTGAAAATTTCACAGTTATAGTAGTTTTTTTGAAAGTTTGATTTTTTTTTTTTTTTTTTTTTAAATTTTCACTTTAAATTGCAATATCTCAAAAATGGTAGCACCGATCCAGATGAAACAAGATGTTTATGAAAGACAATATCATGCCTTACAATATTCTATGATGTTGGTTCCAGTTTATGGACTAACAGGAAAAATATAACATTTTAATAAAAATGCTACAAAATCTTAGGAACATTTTGTAATGCATTTTTCGACCACTAGATGGCGCCATCGCCACTAATGGTATATATATTCGGAAACTTTGAGATATTTAGTACCGTTATGTGATGACGTCATCTCGATAGCTCACAACCCCTTTGCGGAAGTTTTGCCGGAAAAAAAAATCACAGACATCAAAACTGACAAAAACATTACGTTTTTAAAAACTTATTTATAACAAAAATAATATCGGTTTTGATTGTGGAATATAAAATTTTTTTAAAATAGCGTAAATATTTATTTATCAAAAATCACGTTGTTGTCATTGACGGAATACAGGCGTAACTTTTGGCTTTCTTTCTTATCTGTTATTCTCATGAATACATTCATACTCCACAGACAACCACGTTAGACGAAAAAATACAATAAAACACTGTCCAATGACGAACGATGTCGGTCGGCGTCGTTGATGTCGTTGTCTTTAAATGCGAATATACTCATTTAAAATGCATAGAAGAATAACAAACACTGTACGAACATTGTCGTTTCTGTGTCGGTGTAGTGGTAATCGACCTTTAACTAGATATAAAAAGTAAAGCAGCGGACTTACATTGTCATATACAAAACTGAAAATATTTTAATTTAAGAATCAATTTTTAAAAACTACAAACTTTTTTTACTAAAACTCAACCAACAACGTACCGAAAAAATTAAACAAATTTCATAAAATCAAGAATAGATTAAATTATTTTGTTTCAATAAATGTGTATACTAGATTAAAAACTTCAAGCTATTTTTCTAACCAACCGAAGTACATTTTTTAACAATATTTAATTATACCATTTTAATTACACGATTTAATAATTTTTTTTTTATTCCTTTTCCACTCCTTTAAGAAGTAAAGGGCATTTAGACTAGCCTTCAGTTTCTTAAACCGTTAGATTCACTAACTCGTTGATCACTACTCTGTAACTATTGTATAAGATTATGAATGCAGAAATGTTAATTTTTTGTAACTAACTACACAAGAGATATAAATATATTATAAAATTTACTATCGCGATATATAATTAAAAAAATTTACCATATTTCCTAAAATTATCTAAAGCTATTAGAATTTTTAATCTAAAGCTAATTATCTAAAGCCGGAGTTTGAACCCTAGACTTTTAACATGAAAGACGGCGTTTTTATCACTACGCCATTGGTCAGATTAATATAAGTATATATTATAACATATACAAATATTTTCGGGAAGGCAATACCCTTATTTCGAATACAATAACTCTAAACTTACTTCTAATTTAAAGTACTTTTTTATAAATTTTTTCTTAAGACAATTTGTTTATTTTTAAAAATAAAAAACTTGTATTTCATAACAAAATCATGTAGGGATGCAAAAAACTTCAAACAATAATCGATAGTATCAAAAAATTTTAATAAAAAATAAACCAATAAAATTCACAGTATGGAAGTATGGTTTCATCGAAGAACCTTGTTCTAGTTCATAGAATGAACATGGCAACTAAATTCAATAATAATATATCTTTTAAAAAATATTTAAATTTTTTTATTTTACAAAAAATTCAAACTTATTTTTTTATACAAAAAAGATGGATGAAAAATGAAATGAATATTTGAATTTGTCATTAAACCCTTTCGGCTCATGAAATTTTGTTGCAAAATAAAATAATATGGAAAAAATTTAATAAACAACGTTTTAATTGTAACAAATATTTTTATTAATTTATTTTATTTTCACAACATTTAATTCATTTCTTGATTTCTTTATATTAATTTAAAAAAAGTCAACAGCAACAACAACAACAATAATTTAACAAATTCGTAAAGAATTTCAGTAAACATTTTTTTTATCCGTTATTCAACCACTAAAACTCGTTATCCTTTTTAAATAAAGGTACAAATTCAAATAAGTTAAAAACTGTGAGAACACATTTTTTATTACTACACACATACATACACTTACATGTTTTTTTTGTTTTATACTAAATTCCATCGTTTATTTTGCACAAAGCTTCCATTCTTTTTTTAATCATCAATTTTATTTATAACAAACGGTTTGCTCTCTTGTTGATTGCAACAAAAAAATCAAAACAAAAACAAACAATAACAACAATTAAAATTAATTTTGAAAGTCGTTTTTAATACCATTAAAAGGACTAAAAGTAATTATACACCGAAATACAAAAAAAAAGAAAAATAATAAACAAAAAAAAAAACAAATTAATAATAGATGGACTCTCATTTTAGTCCTAAATTTTTCCGAATAATCCTTAACTACTCACTCTGACTTACCATGATTTTATCAAAATCTAATCTCTGTCTCTATACTAAGCTGGTATTTTTTATCTCCGTTTATAATCGGGTGCACAATATAGTTTCAGGTATGTTTAAAATACTCCTCCGTTTATAACGCATCGATAAGGTTGTCGTGAATATATGGACCTTCATGCGGGATATATGGAATCAAACTTGTGATGATGGGTTCGGATTGTGAAAGCTTTCGATCCAACTAAACCAGCATATTTTGAAAATCAATAAAGAACCTTCATATGAAATAGTGATGCTATCTTGATAAATTTATACTGTAGATTACTAATAACGAAAGAAAGATAAAGTTTACAAGTAGGCAAAGTCGAACCATGGGTTGGTATTAATTCTGGAAGCTTTCGATCGAACTAAGGCCAAACAAGCATAATTCCGAAATCAATAAATATATAAGCTTCAAATGTGGTACAAGGACGTTCCTTCCTGTTTCTTTTGTCTCTCTGAAATTTGGGATCAATTGAAGTGGTGTTTCAAGTATCTCCCACACTTCTTCCATGACTTAAAAGCATATCTTTCAAATTAATAAAGATAGAATTGATACATAGTGTTATCTTCTGATTCCATTCTGTTCCTGAAATTAGGAATTATCTGCAGTGGTTGTTAGGCTACATTTAGATTTAAGTTAGTTCTATCCTGCTTCCATTATGTTCTTAAATTTTAAAATTAGTTTAAGTGTTGGCTTTGGGAAACTATATCATACGCCTCCAAAACCCTTATAAGCAGATCTTCGAAAATTGTAAAGATAGACCTTTAATATTTGGTACAATAGTTTCTGCGCTGTTTTTGATCGTTTCTGCAATTTAACAGGAATGCAAATAGTGATTCGGATAGCTGTCACATGCTTCCCTAGTCCAAACTTGGTATCTTGGGAATTATTAAGGTATGAAATTCAAAATAGATAAAAGGTAGATCTGTAATGTTTATTTAATGTTCCTGAAATCTGAGATGAATTAAAGTGGGGGTTAGTGTAACTGCCGATTGGATTTTTCAGGCTGAAGGGTATAACAAATGGGTTTGGGATTGAGATCGGTTGCATCGACTAACGGTTGTTTCATTACTTGTAATTAATATCTACAGGTACAAACGTGAATGTAAAATATACTCTATATAACATATATTTAAATTTAAGCAAATAATAACTGTAAATCAAAGACATATTATAAGTACTGTGATGGATATGTTAGGGTATAAGAGAGTTGAGAAGAATAACTATATAATCTTTCTCATTTTCAAACCAAGTTGAGCAGAAATTTTTCTAAAATATATATCAAAAATATTTACTTACTCCCTGTCAACTTTTTTTCAAAGTAAACTTTTATTTTTTTCCAAAACAAATTTGTTGTTGTTTTATTGTTGGTTTTGTTTTTTTTTTTCTTGGTAAATTGATTTTTAGCACATTTTCAAAAAATTTTGTAGCTTCACTCTGTCCGTCCGTCTGTCCGTCCGTCCGTATGTTTGCAAAACCTTTTACACCGTTTGATATAGAGAAAAGAAATTTTAACCACGGGTAGATATTACGAAAAAAATAATTCGTAGAAGAACTTTTTTCGGTAGCCCCACTCGTTACGGAGCTACAGACCCCAAAAGTTGGAAAAAGCCGTATATTTAAATTGTTATAACAAGAGTTTTGTTAGATATATTTTCAATCTGAAAACAGCAAACGATAGCTGGATTTTTAAAAGGCAAATATTTAAGGTTGCCATACGGTACAAAAATTTAACATTACACAAAACTCAATTTTTGCAAAATTTTTGGTCCCACATATCTTTTGAACAGTTCAAGCTAGGGTCTTGAAATTTTGGGAAAAGTTAGATCCTAGAAAATTAGTAGGAGTCGTATAACAACATTTTTTTGTCAAGCCTTTTGTTTAGGAGCTATAAGGGCTCGAAAATTGAAATTTTGCTATTTTTAAGCACCTGTAACTTGAATACCTGTCCAATTTTTTTTTATTAATATACAAAATTTAAAGGTCCAACATTGTGTTTTAACATATGTTAAAGGTTTTTCTTAAATTTAAAAGCGGTTCCTTAAATTGAAGAAAGTGTTACCCATTAGTGTTACCCATTACCCTCAGTTTTACCCATTTTTGCTTATATAGTATAATTCCAAGTAAAATTCCAAATTTTTGTGGAATTCACAATTTAATTCCTAGAACCTACGAAAATGGAGGGGGACAGGGGGAGTTAGATGAAGTAAGATCCTTGAGAAATTTGACAAACTTCCTCATTGAAGGGCTATAAAAGCTTTAAAATAAAAAATTTACTGTTAGCAGTATAAGTAAGCAGTAACTATTTCCAAGTAAATATTTCCAAAGTTAAACTCTGTATATAATACAATATAATTTTGAAAATGTGCTTTTTTAAAACCCTTGGTTTTTTTTTCATCACTTGTTATTTTTCTTTTCACTCGATGTTAACGATTAAAAATTTTTTTCTGTAACATTTTAATCCTGAAAAGACCATTAAGTCTTCAGAGGCTCATATAAGTTGATACCATGATACTATATATACTACTTTACCTTGGTATTATAATTAAATATCTTTAGAAAAATCTTAATATATACAAAATAGATACCCACATATATATTATAAGATATTTTACCATGATTATTTAATTTTTAATGGTTTCATCTTTTTAATTTGAAATAATTTAATAGAAGGAGAAAGAATATTAGGAAAAGAATGAGATAAAAAATGTAAAGTCATTAAATATTGTACATTTGTGATTTTATATAAAATTAAAGATCATCTTTTTAAGAATAATATCTAGATTTTTTTGCCTTAAAGTGAATCAATAGTATAAAGAACACAAAATTAGATCATGGTATGATTATAAATTAAATATATGATTTAATCAAAAATTATTAATTAAATTTTTCACCTATAATTTGTGTGTCAGACTTTCTAATTTTGAATTTTAATACAATTTAAAATTATACTGATTTTTGGTTTTAACAATATATCCAAAAACATATCCGTTAAAATAAGGTATTCAACTCACTCTCTGAACACAGGACGGTAATTCTTGAATTCTGTGCCTTATTTAAAAGGAGTAGAACTCGGAAAAATTTCAATAATATATAGTGGTGGAAATTAGAAGAGCCTCACTTGATTTTTTCTGCCACAATTTCTGTGTTAGCATACTTATTACAAAACCGGTACCCGTTCGGATTATGTATTTACAGAGGATACAATATTTCATTAAATTTTATTTAGAAATATTTTAATTTAGGAAAAGAGAACTGTAATTTATACTTTTGTATTTATA
Source organism: Dolichopus griseipennis (assembly GCA_963082915.1). Taxonomy (NCBI): domain Eukaryota; kingdom Metazoa; phylum Arthropoda; class Insecta; order Diptera; family Dolichopodidae; genus Dolichopus; species Dolichopus griseipennis. Next base: position 54,113,175 of record OY720442.1, on the reverse strand, counting down.
CAAAGAATTTGAAAAATATCTAATTCGTTTTTTGCATTTTCTATTAGAAATATCCGATTTTTACACATCAATCAGGCTAAAATTAATCTCTTCCTTTTGCGAAAAATTAGTCTGTTAATACATTCCAGATTCTGAGATCCAGCCGTTTAATCACTAATGTGCATACTGAACTACATCCAGTTTATAAGCTATTTTTAAGAATTCAAAATTTGTATCTCCAAAACGTCTTAAACTACAGTGCTACCTTAAAACTTTTGTCGAAGCTTTGGCTTAAATTAAAAAAAATATATTTAAATTAAAGAGAAGATAGACTCAAAAGTTGGAGAAGAGAACATTAATAAAATATAGACGACTTCTTCCTGGTAAAAGTAGAAAACTATACATCATTAATGTATCTATAAAATGTCAAATTCTTCAATTTACAAAAGTTAACATTTTGTAAATTTTCTAATTTTCGAAAACCTTTTAACTACATTTGGCTTAACTAAAAAACAAGACTTTTGGAGATACAAAATTTGAATTCTTAAAAATTATCTTATAAATTTCTAAATCTAAATAAAACAATGACCCCCTATAAAACATAGATTTTTAAAAAATTAAATAAATATTTGATACTAAAGTCTTATGTATTTAAAAATATCACTATTAATTTAAGAAAAAAAATGACAAATACAAATTTAATGTAGATTTTAGCGCAATTTGAAGATTAAAAAGATTTTTTTAAGCAAACTAGGAATTAATCAATCAAAATTACTACATCATTTATTTATTTTATCTGACTTTAAGCCTAGGACAAGATAGATGATTAATTCTATAATATTTTGAAAATAAAACAAAAGTGTAATTTAAAAAAATTCATATTCATAATGAAAAGTTGTAAAATAAAGTATATAAACTTTTAATCATAATTTATCAAAAGAATTAATATAATTATATTAAATTTTGCCAACCATTTTTTAATTATTCAGTCGGTCATTAATTTCATAGAATTAAAAATATTAAATCTCACACTTTATAAGAAATTATAAGGTGCTTTTTTGTAAAGATAAGAGGAACTGTCAAATAAAATTTAATTTAATAAAATTTTCGCAAATTTAAAATGAATATATCGGTTAAAAAAATTTTTTTGACAGTTATTTAAAAATTTTTCTGTTTTTGTCTTCTTAAAGACAAAAATTTTTTTTTCTACTTTACTTAGACTTATTTCTAAAGTTCCAACTGTTCCCTTGACGTCTCTATACTTAAAGGCGATGACTCAAAACTCGTGACGGTTCTAGCGTCACTTTGCTGTTAAATATATCGTTTTTCCAAACTTTGAGAGGCAGTAGCTACGTAACGATTGTTACTGCAGAAAAAAAAGTTTGAATTTTTTGTAAGAGGATGAACATACAAAACAGATTGAAACTATATAGCCGCATTTTTTCAAAACTTTAATATGTCTTAAAAACGGGAACACAAACCAATGCAATTTTGTGCAATAGGGATTCCAATTTTTTGTGCCGTTTTGTAATTTGTCAGGCAGTGGCTGGGTATTGAAAGAACCTTGGCACTTAATTTTGGCATTGTTTTAATTTTGTTCTGGTTTCAATGTTTTGATATTACTTTAAAGTGCATTAAAATTTAATTTTAAAAATATTGTTTATTATTCTGATGGGTACTAGAACTTAAAACAAAAAGAGAACAAAAAAATTTTTTAAAAAAATAAACGACTTCCATTGTTTATAACTGGCAATGGTTGAATTTAAACTAAATTTTATATTTTCCTTTCATACTTTTTGTTTTTTGCCAACAGATATCTGTTGTATTTTTTTTTTTCAGTATAAAAACTGAATTAAAACTTCAGAAATATAGCGTTTAAACGAAAGTTGGGTACCTATATTAAAATTGTTACTCTGTTTGTAATACTATAAATGGAATCTTTCCATGCATCTTTATTAATGTTAGTAGATATAATTTTGTTAGACCATATTTTATTTCCTCCAACAAGTTGCTGGAGCTTTGAAACTGAAGAGCAGGATGAAGTAGAAGAGTAAGTATTTGCAAAGGCTTCAGTTATTCCGATACTGGCTATAAATTTCTTTCAAAGAAGTTTTGGATCTAGTTTTAATATCACTTTCGCCAATCTAAATATTTTAAGTTAAAACTGCAATCCTACAAGTTCAAAAAAAAAAGTTCTAAAAATATTATCAATTAACAGCAGACTGATGTTAATGACAATATTAGGTATGTTATATTATTTTAAACACTATACCACAAAATTAGCAAGGACAATGCTAATTGTAATAAATATGAATCACAACAGTAGTTCTTCTTTAAACAACCGATTATAGAAGTTCAAATTATAAAACAATTTATTTGTTCCCATTTCTAAAGTTTTCTTTATTTTATTTTGCAAAAATAAAACTCCGTTCGGTAAAAAGTTTTTTTAACTTTCTTCTTTTATTTTTGAATGGTCTTAGTATTTTTGTCAGGTAAAAGTGTCAAAAGTATGTTTTTTATTATTTTTTATTTTATTAGAATTAAATGGTGGAATATTTAATTTGTAAAATAAAAAAAATATTTTTAGTAAACATTTACATATTTGTTATGCAATCTGACAGATAGTTCGGTGGTAAAAGTGGCTTTTCAATCGAAAAGTTTCGCGTTCAAATGCTGGTCAGATCACAATCTAAGAAAAAACGAGGAAGGGTGTAGTAGAGTAGACTGTGTCAACCTTATATCATCCGATTAATCACTTTTGTCAAAATTTCAAACATATAGCTTTATTAAGTGTAGTGGAATACTCATATAAAAGAAGAAGTTGTATGGCAGCTACTCGAACCCCCTGCAGTAGACCAACCAAATTTTGCAGAAACTTTGTGCATTACACTAAACTGTTTTTAGGAAAATTTCAGACACCCAGCTTAATTAGGTGGAGAGTAATGCTCATATAAAATAAGAAGTTGTATGGCAGCTACTCCAACCCACACCACTAGACCAAACAAATTTTGCAGAAACTTTGGCCATAAAACTAAACTACTTTTGGCAAAATTTCAGACACGCAGCTGTAAAAGGTTCAGAGTAATACTCATATAAAAAAAGGAGTTGTATAGCAGCTACCCGAACCCATGGACCAAAATGGCGATGACGGCTATTGCAAAAAAACGAATTTTCGAAAATTTCAAGACCCTAGCTCCTTTAAGTTTTCAGTTATCGTGCGGACGGACGGACGAACGGACATACATAGCTATATCGATTTATTTTTCGATTCTGATCCGATCCATACACTATATCTATAGTCTATAGTCTATATCTACGCCCCCTTCTTCTCTGCGTCACAAACGTAATGGCAAATTTATTATACCCTTTGACTATATAGTGAAAGTTTGTTTGTTTGTTTTTGTTTGTATGTGTTGAATAGACTCCTAAACTGCTCAGCCGATTCTCATGAAAATTTGTATATAGGGGTTTTTGGGTAGGTACGGAAAGAAATCGGAGGCTAAAAATTTTGACCTGGACCGCCAAGTGGTGCAAGAATTTAAACTTTTTTGTTCTAAAATGAAAACGGTTTGACCAGTTGACTTCAAATTTTGTATACGTGATGTTCCTCGAGATCTGAGTTGACCCTATTAACAGTTTTGGAATTTGTTAGCCCATGCCGGGCCGATGGTTGGTCAAAAAAAAATTTGGGTCCAAATTTTCTCCGATTTTACAAAACACTGATGTAACTAAAAAAAAAGCTTCAAAAAATTTTTTGTTGAGTTCCATTAACGCATTGCGGCCCAAAAACTTTTTATAGGTTATTTCAATACTTTATTCTAAATTAGAAACGGTTTGACCGATTTTCTTCAAATTTTGTATACGTGTTCCGTTATGAGAATGGAGTTAACTCTATTAACCGACTTGGAATTTGTTAATCTTAAAAATTGGGAGGCGCAGCAAAAACTAGTATAAAATAAATTTAACGGTCACATGTGAAAAGGAATGGCAGTTTCGCACACATTGGTTGTCGAAGGGGACTGTACATAAATAAATAAATAAATTCGTTATGTAATTTTTTATACAATATTATAAAATTCTGAAACTACTTTCGATTGTAGAGGGTTATGAATTTAATCAGATTCAATCCTAGTTTAATTTTGAACTTAAAATATATTTATATTTTGTTCGGAAAATTTTAAGTCATTCGGGATTTTTTTTCCGCTTTTTTTCAGTAGTTATACCACTTAGTAATAGGCTTGGAATTTGGTAATCCCTTTCTGTACGAAGATTGGCCAAGAATATTTGGGAAATTTATTATATACAATTTTGCATAATTCTTCTTTGTTTTAGAGGAAATTTTAAAAAAGTTTATTGTCAAGTTCCGTTAGGTATCAACAACTTTCTAAAAGCTTTTGAAACCCTTTCTGTACCTTTTTCTGAAAGAATTATTAAATACTAGCTAATACCCGGTGCGCGTTGCTGCGCCTCTCAATGGAGGTTTAATTGAAGTTGATGTTACTGCAAAAAGTTAACACAAAAATTACACAGTTTACACATGTAAATTTTAAAATGTATGAAAGCAATCTTTTTAGAACGATTTTTCTAGGATTATTCTAGTAATTTTTGAAACTTTCTGTAATTCAAAGCAGTAGAAACTACTTTCCAAAGTTTGACGTAATTTACTTCCAAAAAAATTTTTTTTACCAATCGTAGGACCGACTGTTAACAGACTCAACTCCATTTTCAAGTTGCTTCACACATATAAAATTTGAAGTAAACCGGTCAATTCGTTTCTAATTTAGAGTTAAGCAACGCAAAAATCTATTAAAAGCCACTATGCCCCATTGGGTTAAAGGAACTACACTTTCTCTTTGGGCAAAGCAGTATTGCGCAAAATTGGACGTAATTTGCTTCCAAATCTTTTTTTTGTCAATAGTAGGGCTGGCATGGGTTAACAAATTCCAAAACTGTTAATAGTGTCAACTCAATTCTCTAGGAGCATCACGTTTACAAAATTTGAAGTCAATTGGTCAAACCGTTTCGAATTTAGAGTAAAGTATTGAGAAAACCTATAAAAAGCTCTTGGGCCGCAATGGGTTAATGGAACTAAACAAATTTTTTTTTGGGGCTTTCTTTTAAACCAAAGCAGAATTTCGTAAATTCGGAAAAACTGAACCCAAAATTTTTTTTGACCACCCGTCGGCCCGACATGGGTTAACAAATTACAAAACTGTTAATAGTGTCAACTCAATTCTCAAGGAGCATCACGTATACAAAATTTGAAGTCAATTGGTCAAACCGTTTCGAATTTAGAGTAAAGTATTGAAAAAACCTATAAAAAACTGTTGGGCCGCAATGGGTTAATGGAACTTAACAAAATTTTTTTTGGGGCTTTCTTTTAAGCCAAAGCAGAATTTCGTAAAATCGGACAAAATTTGGACTCAAAATTTTTTTTGACCACCCGTCGGCCCGACATGGGTTAACAAATTCCAAAACTGTTAATTGTGTCTACTCAATTCTCAAAGAGCATCACGTATACAAAATTTGAAGTCAATCGGTCAAACCGTTTCATTTTAGAACAAAGAAGTTTAAATACTTTCACCACAGCCCCAACTTGGCGGTCCGTTAGAGCAAAATTTTTGGGCCACGATTTCTTTCCGTACCCAAAAACCCCTATATACAAATTTTCATGAAAATCGGCTGGGCAGTTCGCTACAAACAAACAAACAAACAAAAAAACAAATAAACAAACTTTCGCTTTTATATAATACTAGCTAATACCCGGTGCGCGTTGCTGCGCCTCTCAATGGAGGTTTAATTGAAGTTGATGTTACTGCAAAAAGTTAACACAAAAATTACACTCGGTTTACACATGTAAATTTTGAAATGTATGAAAGCAATCTTTTTAAAACCATTTTTCTAGGATTGTTCTAGTAATTTTTGAAACTTTCTGTAATTCAAAGCAGTACAAACTACTTTCCAAATTTTGACGTAATTTACTTCCAAAAATTTTTTTTTGAAAAATCGTAGGACCGACTGTTAACAGACTCAACTCTATTTTCAAGTTGCTTCACACATATAAAATTTGAGGTTAACCGGTCAAATCGTTTCTAATTTAGGGTTAAGTAACGCAAAAATCTATTAAAAGCCACTGTGCCCCACTGGGTTAACGGAACTACACTTTCTCTTTGGGCAAAACAGTATTGCTCAAAATTGAACGTAATTTGCTTCCAAATCACTCAACAAAATTTTTTGAGGCTTTCTTTTTAGCCAAAGCAATACTACGCAAATTTTGACAATATTATCTTCCAAAATTATTTTGACCAACCGTCTGGCCGACATGTGTTAACAAATTCCAAATCTGTTAATAGTGTCAACTCAATTCTCACAGGGGAGCACGTATACAAAATATGAAGAAAATCGGTCAAACCGTTTTTAATTTAGAGTTAGGTATTGAAAAAACCTATAAAAAGCTGTTGGGCCCCAATGGGATAATGCAGGTTAATAAAATTTTTTTGTGTGTTTTCTTTTTAGCCAAAGCAGGATTTCATAAAATCGGACAAAATTTGAACCCAAATTTTTTTTTGACCACCCGTTGGCCCAACATGGGTTAATAAATTCCAAAACTGTTAATAATGTCAACTCAATTCTCAAGGAGCATCACGTATACAAAATTTGAAATCAATTGGTCAAACCGTTTCGAATTTAGAGTAAAGTATTGAAAAAACCTATAAAAAGCTGTTGGGCCGCAATGGGTTAATGGAACTCAACAAAATTTTTTTTGGGGCTTTCTTTAAAGCCAAAGCAGAACTTCGTAAAATCGGACAAAATTTGGATCCAAAATTTTTTTTGACCACCCGTCGGCCCGACATAGGTTAACAAATTCCAAAATTTTTAAAAGTCTCAACTCAATTCTCAAGGAGCATAACGTATACAAAATTTGAAGTCAATTGGTCAAACCGTTTCGAATTTAGAGTAAAGTATTGAAAAAACCTAGAAAAAGCTGTTGGGCCGCAATAGGTTAATGGAACTCAACAAAATTTTTTTTGGGGCTTTCTTTTAAGCCAAAGCAGAATTTCGTAAAATCGGACAAAATTTGGACCCAAAATTTTTTTTGACCACCCGTCGGCCCGACATGGGTTAACAAATTCCAAAAGTGTCAATAGTGTCTACTCAATTCTCAAAGAGCATCACGTATACAAAATTTGAAGTCAATCGGTCAAACCGTTTCGAATTTAGAGTAAAGTATTGAAAAAACCTATAAAAAGCTGTTGGGCCGCAAAGGGTTAATGGAACTCAACAAAAATTTTTTTGGGGCTTTCTTTTAAACCAAAGCAGAATTTCGTAAAATCGGACAAAGTTTGGACCCAAAATTTTTTTTGACCACCCGTCGGCCCGACATGGGTTAACAAATTCCAAAACTGTTAATAGTGTCTACTCAATTCTCAAAGAGCATCACGTATACAAAATTTGAAGTCAATCGGTCAAACCGTTTTCATTTTAGAACAAAGAAGTTTAAATACTTGCACCACAGCCCCAACTTGGCGGTCCGTTAGAGCAAAATTTTTGGGCCACGATTTCTTTCCGTACCCAAAAACCCCTATATACAAATTTTCATGAAAATCGGCTGGGCAGTTTAGGAGTCTATTCGCTACATACAAACAAACAAACAAACAAACAAACAAACAAACAAACAAACAAACCCACAAACATTCCCTTTTATATATATAGATATAGATTAAATAAAATACATATCGTTACAATATAATCTTAAAATGAGTTTAAAACATGGTTGTGACTCTGTATGCCTACTACTTTTTCATTTTTAAGTCTATAACAAAACTTTAACTTAACTCTCATTTAAATTATATACTAACTAATTGTGATAGAGTATAATTAACTTTTTATCGCAACATTTAAATCATTTTAATGATTGGATTAAAGCCTTTTTTTCACATACATGGAAAATTGATTGGATACACGAATATGTTTTCTTTTCCGGATTTCTGATATTTCTTTCATTAGAAGGGAAATAGTGTAAAGTGTTACTTCCTCAAACATATTGTTGTTGGAAATCTCATTTCCCCTTTTTTTTATGCTTTTATATTATTAAAGTTAATTTCAGAAACATAAAATGGTAAAGAAATTATGTTTTTACGAGGTTTCCTGTCTGGATAAATTTTTTGACACAATAACCATATTAATTACAATTTTTAGGCAATTTTACCGTGCACGATAGAACTCTGTTTTACTACCTTTAACTACATATTATGACCAACTAAATATTTATTTATATAATATTATTACATATGTATTTCATATGTACATATATAATAATATAAAAAATATGTACATATTTAATATTATTACATTGACGATAGTCAATGATAATGAAGTATTTCAAAACGCTTATTTAGACCGTTTTAAGTTTGGATAGTATTGTTAGATTACACAAATACTATTTATTATATATATTTAATTATATTGAACTCTTATTATCCCTTTCGGTTGATGCGATTGATACCACTGCGCCACAATATATTTAACTATAATGCTAATAACATTTTCCTATGTTGCATACTTTTAGGGGCACTGAATCTTGAATATATTTAGGATTCAGAATCTGTATTTAAAAAAAGATACATAAAGCTTGACAATATGTAATTTTATTTTTTATACTTACTAATCAGCCCTAATAATATACATCAAAATATAAGCTTTTCGAAGAGGGAAATAAGATTAAATGCAGTAAGGCACGGGGTATATTACAAATCTAAAGCATTTTATTATAAAACTTTGCAATTTGTAAAATTAGGGTATTTTATTAGACGGGAACACATTAAATGGAACCATGTTTCACATTTTAGAATTCCTTAGTATATATGAGTTTCAATAAACAGTTTAGAACTATCTTAAAATTTTATCAGTTTAAAAATAACCAGAAGAAGCCACTAAAGATCAGTTCTTTCATCTTGTTCGCTTATTTCACTTTGTCAAATTCGTGACATTTAAAAACTAAGATACCGAGACACAAATTGTGTAAATCATAAAAAATTATTATACTATTTAATTAGATCACATGCTTCAATATATACATGCTTAGAACTAAATTTTATATTTAAAATAATATTTATTTAAAACTCAGTATTTCAATTTAATTTTTAATTTACTTTACGGGAGCATTTATAATTCATAAAATTAACAATTTTTTATAAAATCTTTATGTAAAATGGATTGTACTATTAAAACTACAAATAATTAAAATTTTTAATTAATTATTATTTCTTTCCAAGAATTTATGCTAATATGAACTTCATAATGAAATTTACCATTTATTTTTTTTAAAAGTATCTAAAGTTAAGAAAAATTTTTTAATTAAAATAACAAAAGAATACTTATCCAAAGAAAATTAATTAAAAAATTTTTAGTAAATTATTACTACAAAAACTCTTTTGGTATTTGAAATATAAGAATATGTTGAAGCCATATAAAGTTTAAAATAAAATTTCAAGAAATATGTACAAGAAAAAACAAGATACCTACCTATTTTTATTATTTCAATACTCATAATATCTTTAAAAAAAATTTCATCATCATCATTAGTATAATAAAAATCTAAGTAAATTATAATTCATATTTGTAAATCTAATTACTTGATAAAAATCTACATAAAAATATTATTTCGTAACTTATAGGTCACAAACGTCTTATATATGGTTTAAATAGTTACCATACAGGATTTTAAAATATTTTCCAATACAAGCTTATAGGTTTTCAAAACATCTAATATTTGGTTTAAATAGTTTCCCTACAGGCTTTTATATCATTAAGAAATCATTACACATTAAGTTGTACGTCCATGTGTGTCACCCGAAATCATCACAATGGTATGCAGCCATATATCCTTGCATAGAAATTGATGGTAGATCTTTTGCATTTAAAAGTGTTTTAATATAAAAGTAAATTGCCGAAATGGGAGACAGTTCCTCTTTCAGTTAATCTTAATCCAGCAATTTACTTTTATATTAAAACACTTTTAAAGGCAAAAGATCTACCATCAATTTTTGGTTAATGGAAATTTTCAATATTTTAAGCTTAAAAGTTTTCAAACATTAAAAGAACTGTTTCTTATACCAGCAATTTCCTTTTATATATAACAGTAACAAACTCCCAAGATCTACCTTCAATTTTTTATTTTCTACATATATTGAAAAAAATATTTTTTTTTATTTTATTTTATTTTATACTTTTTAGTTTTATTTTAATTTCTTTACACTTAAATATTTTGACTATTTCCAAGTTAGATCCAATTCATTAATATTAAAAACTTATTATTAAAATTATGCCTCCTAGTAAATTTAACTATATTAATTAATTTAAATTTTAATAAACTGTAGGTATCACTAATTGGTATACACATTACGAATATTCAGAGATGCTGGAAAGATGATATAAAAGCGTTATAAGTATTTAATAAAATCTTTAACTCGTTGGTTAAACAAAAAATTAAGCAAAATTGTTTCATATTTATTATTTATGTATATATATGTGTGTGTGTGTAAAGTAAATAAGTAAGCACCTAGTTCTTTGTTAATGTCGTTTATAATTTTTTAACATACATATACATACATATGCTCATAATAATTTAGCAATAACATGGTGGAAAACCTAATTAGAAATATTAATGTCATTAATAAAAAATATTCACTTAAATATTTTTTGCTTATATTTGCATATACAACAAAAATAAAGTAAGCACTTGCTTTTTCATATAAGATTATTATCTTACAAAAAAAAAAAAACTTATATTAGACAAATTCTGTGTATACCTACTATATTATATACATATCCATATATATATTGTGTTCGCATATATACCATACTAGCAGATTTACCCGGCGTTGTGCAAATTGCAAAAAAGCAAGTTTCTGCCAATTTTTTGAAGCACTGCTTTGGTTAAAAGAAAGTCTCAAAAAATATTTGTGGAGTTCCGTAACCCGTTGCGGCCCAACAGCATTTTATAGGTTTTTTCGTTACTTTGCTATAAGTTAGAAATGGTTTAACCGATTGACTTCATATTTTGTATATGTGCACTTCTTTGAGAATGGAGTTCACTCTATTAACAGACTTGGAATTTGTTAACCCTTTCCGCCCGACAATTATTCCAAAAAAAAATTGGGAAGGATATAACGTCTAATTTTGCGAAATATTGCTTTGTTGGTTTATTGGTTTGTTGTGCTCTGTTAAGCCATTGTGGCACAGCAGCTTTTTACAGATTTTTTCATTACTTTACTCTTAAGCAGAAACAGTTTGACGACTTGAATGTAAATTTTGTATGCGTACATTATCATTCCTACGATTATTCAAAAAAAAAACATTTAACATTTTGCAAAACAGTTTTAACTATTATCTCTAATTTTTCTATAGGTACGGTTTTCTTCTGCTTCTTGACAATTTGGTGCTCCTTGAATTATTATTGTTATTATTTAATAATTATGAAAAGTTTAAAGTGAATTTTGATAAATTTGTTGAAAAATTGCTAAAATAATTTAAAACAAGTGATGAAAAAAAACACAGAGTTTTTAAAAAAGCACATTATCAAAATTATATTGTATTACATACTGAGTTTAACTTTGGAAATATTTACTTGGAAATAGTTCCTGCTTACTTAAATTTAGTGCTAACAGTAAATATTTTTATTTTATAGTTGTTATAGCCTTTCAATGGGGAAGGTTGCCAAGTTTCTCAAGGATCTAACTCCCCCCCCCATTCCCTTTGTCCCCCTCCATGTTTTTAGGTTCTAGGAATTAAATTGTGAATTCCACAAAAATTTTAAATTTTACTTAGAATTATACAATCTAAGCAAAAATGGGTAAAACTGAGAGACACTTTCTTCAATTTAAGGAACCGCTTTTAAATTTAAGAAAAACCTTTAACATATGTTAAAATATAATACTGGGCCTTTAAATTTTGCATATTAATAAAAAAAAAATTTCACAGGTATTCAAGTTACAGGTGCTTAAAAATAGCAAAATTTAAATTTTCGAGCCCTTATAGCTCCTAAACAGGGGGCTTGACAAAAAAATTTTGTCAACCGACTCGTACTAATATTTGAGGATCTAACTTCTCCCAAAATTTCAAGACCCTATCTTAAACCGTTTAGGAGATATGTGGGACCAAAAATTTTGCAAAAATTGAGTTTTATATAATGGTAAATTTTAGTACCGTATGGCAATCCTATAAATTTAAGCGACATTTTTTTGGAAAACCTATAAAAGCAGCTCTCTTCTACCGTTTTTCGATTGAAAATAAACCTAACAGAACTCTTGTTATATCAATTTAAATATAGAGGCTTTTTTGGAATTTGCAGGGGCTGTAGCTACGTCACCCTTCAAAATTAAGAAAAACCTTTGACACATGTTGAAATATAATTATAGAGCTTTGAATTTTGTATATTACTAAAAAAAAATTTGGACAGGTATTCAAAGTACAGGTCTTTAAAAATAGCAAAATTTCAATTTCCGAGCTCTTATAGCTCCTTAGCATGGGGCTGAACAAAAAAAATTTGTTAACCGACTGCTACTAATTTCTGAGTATCTAGCTTCTCCCAAAATTTCAAGACCCTAGCTTGAACCGTTCAAAAGATATGTGTGGTAAAAAATTTTGCAAAAATTGAGTTTTGTGTAATGTTAAATTTTAGTACCGTATGTTATAACAATTTAAATATAGGGCTTTTTCCAACTTTGGGGGGCTGTAGCCCCGTAACAGGTGGGGCTACAGAACAAATTTCTTCTACGAAATTATTTTTTTTGCAAAAACTACCCATGGTTAAAATTTCTTTACTCTATTTCAAAAGTTGTAAAAGTTTTTGTAAACATACGGACGGACGGACAGAGTGAAGCTATATAGGCACATTTTTACAAAACTTTTTGAAAATGTGCTAAAAACTCCTTTTAAAAAAATTGCTTTATCTCATCTTAAAATTAAAATGTACACCATTCTTGTGTAAACATTCTTGTGACGGACGGACGGACAGAGTGAAGCTATATAGGCACATTTTTACAAAATTTTTTGAAAATGTGCTAAAAACTCCTTTTAAGAAAATTGCTTTATCTCATCTTAAAATTAACATGTACACCATTCTTGTGTAAACTTTTTTCAATAACATAAACTCATTATACTAAGTAAATAGTAGTTTACTTGATTTGCCAGCGCTTAGAAAAGGTTTAAAAATCTACTTTTCATTTTATATTTTGTTTTGTACTTACCTGAAAGTTCTACTACGCTCTTCCTCATTTCTTTATGAGAGAAATGTGCGCATCTTTCTTGGAAAAACTGTTTTAAAATACTATGTATTTAAGCATAATATATACGAAATTAAATTTAAAGGCGTCGTCGTGGAAAACGGGTTAATCAAACTTAACTAAAACTTTTTGCTGCCTCTTTTTTAGACTGCAAAATCAACCTGTAAAATTGGACACAAATCGAAAACACAAAATTTTTTCAAAGTCCACCAGGCCGAAATGGGTTAATTTATTCCAACCAAATTTATACAATTAATTCCGGTTGCTAAGAGGAACATTTGTGCAAAGTTTCAAGTTAATTGGTCAAACGGTTTTGACTCGACATCAAAAACATTGAAAAAGCTTCTTTGCGCCCTCGTGCCCAAACGGGTTAACCGAACTCAACAAAAATTTGTGACACACTCTATTTTCGACTGCGAAACCACCTTGTAAAATTGGACACAAATCGGAAACACAAAATTTTTTGGAAGCTCGCCAGGCCGAAATGGGTTAATTTATTCCAACCAAATTTATACAACTAATTCCGGTTCCTAAAACGAACAGTTGTGCAAAATTTCAAGTCAATCGGTCAAGCCGTTTTGACTCGACATCCAAAAAACGAAAAAGCTTAAAACGGCTCTGGAGCCGCAACCTGTTGACTTATACAAATGTGACATAGCCTATGTCACTCCCCGGACTCCCAGAATTATTCCTTTAAAATTTTGTGACAATCGGACCAGTGGTTTTCACGTGAATCCTGAACAAACAAATAAACAAACAAACAAACAAACAAATTTTCTCCTTTATATATTAGGTATACTAAACAAAATCATTTCACAACCGTTACATTTTGTTTTACTAGATTATGTTTCGATTCTAAAACACTCATACAGAAAAAGTAAACAAAACCAAATGACTAATAAATTGTTGTTGTAGCATTTTAAAAATTTGAAGATGAATAAGTTACGTTGCGGTTGTGAGTTCAAAATCGCTTCATAGTAAAAATTTTTTTTTTAATTTCAATCTAAATTTTTTTTTTTTTTTAAGTACCTACTTGTTTTTAAGGTTACAAATTTTTAAAGAAACTATCCAAATAAATTAATTTTAATATAAATGTATCACTAACTGACAGAATGAAAAATAAAGCCATAGACGCAGGCAAGTTCAATTAAAAGTATATATTAATAATTAATTTAAAACTAAATCTCTCTGATGATAAAAATATTTATGATATCAATCAATTCAATTCAAATCAAATTGTTATTCAATTTATTTTTCAATTTACTTATCTTTTGTTTTGCATCATTTTTTATAAAATATAGAAATAAATTTTTAATGATTATCTGTCATAAGATGTGTTTTGAAAATGTCAAAATTTCAAATATAATACTTCAGTACAATATGTATACACAATATTTTGAAAACTGATTAATATGCTAAAACATGATAGGGTATAAAATAGAAGCTTTTATAAATTTATATAAGAAATAAATAAAAGAATAGGTAATAACAATTCAGTCAAAATAATATAATATTTGAAGTTTCAACTTTAACTTTTACATTATTACTTTAAAAAAATTTAACGATTTAGTTCCGGCTAATTCTGCGAAGCGCTCGAAGTTATCGCACTTAAATTATTACATACTTATTTGTATTAATAATAAAATAATTGAGCCGCGACTGGCAGTTTTCCGACCGAATAATCGAAATTCCGATCCAAGAATATTATAACTATATTTCGCTTTAAATATATTATTATGTATTATTACATATATTTTTATATTATAACTGAAGTGTATAAATGTTCAGTTCTTGATGATCAGCCTAAAAATCTTGAGGAAGCTATTTTTTTCCGAATAATTGACCATTTGCGCTCACTTGCCGCTACACCATATATAGTCAATTAGATAAAAACTAATATGTTTTTAGTTTTCTCTGAAAAATCGTTCGCTTACTGTTCGTATGAATGATGTGTTTAACTGTCGAATTAAGAACTTTTGTGATCTCATAAAGCTCATTTCATTTGATATTAATAGATATACGTTTTAAAATCTTTCATTTTAATTTATATTAATTAAATTCATAATATTACAATATAATATGTTTATTATCTTTAAAATATCTTTTTAAAGAGATTTAATGTAAAGAAAAACCAAAATTTTAGAATTTAATGGTAATTATTCAAAATTCTACAAAAGTTTAAAGGTAAATCAAACCCCAAAGAGGTAATATACAATGTGCATGGTTCAAATAGTAAGTAGTAGTATTATGAAAAACTATTGTATTTTGGTAAATTGGATTATTATAAATTTTTGAAATGTGTTCATACGCCTATCCATAAATCTCTTAACTAAGATTCCAAACCGCGTCGGATGCCTACCATAAGATATTTTAAATTACATCCTTTACCAAAATTCTGTCAAACTGTGCATTTTGTATCATAGATCGCTCCCTAAAGTTAGTCTAAAGGATCTGGTTTTGGTGTGTTAGAGTCGCACAGTACCCAAAGTTGCACCACCCAGTTCCAATGGGATAATTTAACCCAAATTTAAATTTAACTTTTTTAATTGCTCTTCTAGCAGGTTCTATATTTCTTAAGAATAGTTTCAAGATATTTCGTAATATTTTTTAAGATTAACTGTCTTTTAATTTAATTTCTTTTATTTATTTTATTTAATTGATTTAAAAAATATTTTAATTTTTATATATTTTAAATTTCATAATTTCTATTACAGCCCAAAATATCAAATCAGAATGATATAAAATAATCCTTTATAATGATATATTAACACTGAAGTGCTTTTGTAATTGTGTATATACATTTATAAATAAAAATTACTATAAAGATATTATGAAGATTTATAATATTATCCTTGAAAATCCTTTTAAAATGTAACTTTATATTGAATCAAGATAATTTTTACCTAATGGAATAAAATTGTTTTGGATAAAATGAGATCGTCAACTTATATTAAAAGTAAAATTATGTGGGTTTGGTTAAATAGCACAGTATTAGCAGACCTCTGAAATATAATTTTTAAGAAAAGTGTTGCCAAATCAAAATTTCAAAGAAAATAATCGGTAGACAATATTTTATATCTGTATAACTTTGTTGTATAGAAGCATCCTTCTTGAAAAATTGCAGGGGCTTTATACTTAAAAACTCTTATAAAATATTTAAACTATACTGCCGTAAGTATTTACAACTTTTGGGAGTGTACGAATATTCCATTTAATATTTTAAAAAATTTGTTTCGATTCCGCGTTAGAGTACTATTTAGTTTCTCCCATTATTGTTTGGGTTCATATCAATTTTTTTTGAGTAGGTACGCTTTTTGCCAATACTAGTTATAAAGTACACTTTTTTTTTAAATGTATTGTATGTAACGATATTGGTTTAGTGCAACCTGAAATATATAAAGTTGGGGGAAAGGAACTAACTTTTTTGAGAAACCGTATGTCAGAAAATGTGGCTATCAATTCAAGGAGAGGTTTTACGTCATACGACAGATTTAAACATCTTTGGAATCAAGCCAAACCAAAAATTAACTTGGTCAAACCATATTTTTGATGAAGCTTAAGATGCTGTTAAATGTTTGGGTTTCTTACATTGGGTTTCAAAGGTTAAAATTCTCCCCATCTGATCCCCTTAACATCTATAAAACTTGTATTAGCTCGAAAACAAAGTGAAATGTAAACACGTGGACCGGAACCCCTATTAGGGTGCTGGGATATCTTAATAAAAAAAAATTGAGCTATTTGTTTTATAAATAACACCAATGTAACTGCAACGTTCACTCTACTCAATCATCGTCGTACAGTTGGGTCATAGACCTTATCTTATAGTTTCTTGTAGGGACTAACATTTGCTCTAAGAACATAAAACAACTAATGTCTCCGCTCAAGAGGGCAATATATCCTCATCCCTTCATAGTTGAACTATCATGCTGGGGCAACACTGCTTAAGTAAATTCGTTTGCATGTTTTTGAAATTCGTTACGTTCATGAACTCATCGCGCATATGGAATCCCATTATATGTATTCCCTAAATTTTGTACATATATCAGTTTAGGAAAATTAAGGAAGAGTCTTTAACATCTTTCTTCCAAATATACCATCCAATTTCCTTCATCCTCCATAATCACAGAATCCTTGTTTCTAAACCCGATTCCCAAAAATCTTTTGATATCTTTTACCTCGAAACCAAGCTGTATATTTGTATCACGGGTCCTACCCTAAAGGTTGGTTGAGGTATATTATGAATATAGTATTTTTAAATTTATATAATAAAATCTTAATTTAGTGAAATCTAGAAAATTTAAAGTCCGGATAAATTAACAAACTTTAGTTTAAAATTCTCAAACATAATATCAAAATAAGTTTTTACATTCAACTCGTTAATTTCTCTAAAATAAAACATTATGTAAAATATTCTTTGTGCTCATTTACCTAACCCTATCATTTCTATATAGTGATTTAAAATAATAATATATAGGTATATATTATAATATTAAAAAATTATATAAAAGAATATTACACAATATGTTCTACAAAAACAAAAAAACTCTTTCATATATGATACATGACATGTTTCTTATTGTTTTTCCTGAATACATATACGAAACGGTTTATCGTTCAAATATTGTGTGGTTTGTAAGAGCACGTTATGACTGCGATATTTATTATATCTTTTTATTTTTGTTAAAGGTAAAAAGGCTTTGCGGACTGAAGTCAAATGAAATAAAGCCAATTGACTTTGGTTGCACTCAAAAATAGGGTTATTTAGAATATTTATATGTATATATATATATATATATATTATGTGAACTTCGTGATATTTTCGATTGGGAATTGGGATTGATCTTAGATTGGTTTCGAAATCAGGATTGTTGCATTTCCCAGAATTTTTGTAAATTTGTAAATGTGAGATTCTGAATTAGGAGGGATTATTTTTTGTTTTGAAATAGGTGTACGAATTACAATCAATTCTTTAAATTTTAGTGTTTGATTCGAAATCTCGCTTAAATAATTAAGTTAGCAAGGCTTATTGATAGCCGCTTATTATATTAAAATAAATTATCCGAACTCTCATACAATTTTTTTTAGTTTTCGCGTTGGATGCGAAATCTAGTTTCAATAATTTGCTTAATAGCTGTTTTCGGACGGAAACCCCACTATTTTAAATAAATTATTGTTAAAATATGTATTATAATAATATGTAAAAATAGTTAAAAAGTTATCCCGCATTACTGTATTGATTTGTATGCTTTTATAGTTGGATTTCGTTTTTATTAATAGAGTTATCAGTTAAAAAATATTTTTGATATAATGTAATTATAATTTTGGCATTATTTCGTTTTTAAAAATTGAAATAAAGTTAAAATTTAAAAGTTCGCTTTTTGGCTTTATTTGAAATGTTGAATAAAGTGCTTTTTGACTTTATTTCATGGAATCACAATAAAATACGAATTGTAGATTTCATATAAATATAAAAATATAATATAAAAAATTTTTTATTTCATTTTAATGTTTATGCAGGCATGTGTTTCATGGCAGTTTTTATATTTCTTTCTTTTAAAGTTTATTTAGTAAAATACACATTTGCGAAATTCGCGTTATGCTTAATCTTTAAATTATTTTTGTTTGAATAAGACATACTTTCAAAAATATCTTTTTTAATCTTTATTTTGTTAATTTGTCAGTCTTTTAATTTACAATATTATTATTAAAGATAACTTTTAAAATTAAATTTATAAAATTACTGTGGTAAATAAAATTGCTTTAATTCGAAAGCTTAAAAGTCATACATATAATTACAAGAATAAATAATTTGCATATCTTAATTCCTGGATAATTCTCTAGAGTGAAAGAGTGCTAGTCCAATTCGTACAGATCATCATTACATATATTAATCGGCTTATTCTGGCACAAGATTGCTGGTCGCGACTTATTTATTTTATACTTTTTTAATTGAACTTGCCTGTGTCTATGGCTTTATTTTTCATTCTGTCAGTTAGTGATACATTTATATTAGAAATCTGACCATAAATTTATAAGAATTTTATGGTTCAGTGGTTAGCAAAGTGGCTTAGAGTGTAAGTAGATCTGAGTTCGATCCTCCTTCAAAGACAAAAATTTATTTATTTGTATAGTTTCTTTAAAAATTTGTAACTTTAAGAACTAAAATACTTCACTTTTATAATATAAAAACATAGACCAAATAATTATACAAGTAGGTACATAAATAAAAAAAAAAAATTAGATTGAAATTAAAAAAAAAATTTCACTAAGAAGCGAATTTGATGCCGATCTCAACATTTTATAATATACGAAACATGCAAAAAGTAAAATAAGTAACTTTTGCTGGTCGTAAAGTGGTAAAGCTTAAAATTTTTAAAATTTTCACTAACCAAAAATTGATGGCAGATCTTTTGCTGTTGAAATTTATATGGAAAATATTTATTTTCAATTTATTTTTTTGGAGCAAAAACATATAGAATTTGACAAATGTATTGATTTAATGATTAGGTAAAAGATTTATAATATTAAGATATTATTACAGATATTAAGAATAAATTCAGGTACAAATTTTTTTAAAATTAATTTAAATATTTGAAAAAAAATCAATTTTATTGGGTTGATAATTTTATTTTCACCAGTATTTGCAGAAAAATCGCACGCAAAAAAATTACCAGCCCAATTTCCGCTTGGCAGATTAACTATTTGGTTTCTTGTTCTTTATAGATTTTGTTATTTTATACATCTTTTAATAAAATTTAATTTATTTTTAATGATCTATAATTGTAGTGGATAATTTTTTTTTATTTAATTTGAATTAATAAATAATAATTCAAGTAGAAAATAATTACCCCATAATTTGGATAAAAAAAAACAAGCAATTCGTGGTACTATTTTTCCTTAAATACGATTATCATTCCATTTCAACTTGAATAATAATAAAGTAAAATTACTAATATTAAATTTTAATACTATTTATTTATCTTTTGAAATTAAAATATATTTCTTAATTTATTTTTTTTTGCTTACAACTATAAAATATTCTGTTTCTGAAGTAATTACTAATAATTATGTTGTATTTAATACTATTACAAAAAATATAATATTCTAAGTATAAATTAAAGAAAATAACATTTGTAAAAAATACCCTTCGCTTTTTTTGTCCCTGTTTAAAGTACTTTAGCTTTTTATTCCTAATGTCTTTATTCAAACAAAAAAATTTAGAAAAAAAAAGAGAGGACGAGAGCGGCATAGACAATAAAAACAAAACAAAATACAATTAACATTCTTCATATTGGCTCTTACGTTACACCTTCTAAAACATATTTTGCATATTTTTCGTGACCTAATCATCCAGCAAAAGCTGTTTTTTTTCAAATTTTCTTTTGACCTGTTTAGACCAACTAATAACTACCATAATATGCAGGAAAAGTAAAGCAAAAACATAAAATTACATTAATAATAAAAGAGGATATCATAATCGTCCTTGCCAGCTTTAAGATATCCATTAAAATCAAATGTAAGATTAAAAATACAAGATTCAATCGATTTTTTGACAATAACATTCTCTATACCCTTCATATTAGATTTATTTTATCCAATATCTATTTTATCCATTACTTAGTCGTTTACGCGATCGAATTTGAAATAATGCGATTAAAAAACATGATTATATTCGATTTAAACGATTTGAAATTCCACAAAAAATTTTATCAAAGAAAAATATATGATTGTTTTTTAAAAACATTCACACATACACAATAATATAATGGATTTAAGTTCCTCTGACAAACTATAGTGAAATTCACAATCAATTTACAACAGCACTATGTTGTACATAAGTACACAACTGAACTATAAGTAGGTACACAATAACAGCACTATGGCTACAAAAGTGAAATTTCTTAATTCAGAGTTTGACATTACAGTAGTTTGTGTATGAAATGAAAAAATTTCGAAAATTTTTAAGCGATTTTTTTCCGCGAATTTCTTTCAAAACGTATCCATCGCGTAAGAAGAGAATTAGGTGTTTTAGTTAAATATTTGTATTTCAAACGAAACAATAATATGCATCCTCAGTTCGAAACTTTCGTTCGAAAGCTCGTTCGAAAGTTGGAAGACAGTTCTAAATAATCTTGAAGTTTGGTAATACGCCATTTTGTATTTGAAGTGAAAATTTACTTTGAAGTGTGTAAATGGTAAAGCTGATAAGTAAGCGCAAGGAAAATTCTGAATTTCAAGAAAAAGAAAAAAATCTGAATATATTTAGTAAATATTTTAATAAATTTGGTAAATACTTAATTTGGCCAGAAAATGCTAAATCTAACAATTTAAAGATAATACAAAAGTCCCGTTATATAACTAATTGTCCCGTTATATAACTTCTCAAGTTCAAATTTCAACTTCCTAAGTCCTAATTTTATGATATTTCTGGAGATATTTACAATTGGTTTTAAAAATTTTTATGAAAACTTGTCAAATTTTTATGAAAACTTGTCAAAGGACAGCCGTCCGTATTAAATTAAAACTGTATTATATATATACCTCCTTAACTGTTTTTAAATAATAATCCGATTCCACCCCTTTTTCGTTTAGCTATTAATTCTAATGCTAATTGACGGAATGATGATAGTACATACATTATTTACATAGATTGACTTTTCAGAACTCATCTAATCCATACTTATAAGTTTAAATGAAACCCCTGAATCGATATGCATTACAAACTAAAGAGCATATTTAATATGCCCTTCACTATTTTTTACAAGAGCATAATAATAAAAATTGAGAAAAGAAATCAAAAAAATGTTAGATACAGCTACGAAAATTACGGGACTTAATATTAATTTATTCAATTATATATTTTTATTTTATTCCATTTTGTTTTTTTTTTTTGGTGAGAATAACGATGATCATTAATTTTGTTAGCCTTTTTTATAATTCTTTGTTTATTTTTGTTCTTTTCTATTTAAATTGGTTTTGAATTTATTATTTTTGTAATTTTCTTTGCTCGCCATTTAAAGTTTTGTTCTTTCCTTTGGTTTTTCCGATTTTTCTTAATTTTTAAATCTTTTTCTTTTTATACTTCGGTTTTTCAATATTCCCAACTTTGAATTAATTTTTTACAATTTTTTTTTGAAAAGTTTTTAGACAATCTTTTATAATTGTTTTAAAACTTTTTTATGTAAGGAATAAAATTTGAGGAACAGAAGAGGGGATTAAAAAAGGTACATTTTTTAACTTATGATTACAATTTTGAAATTTAGTGGTAGAATGGTTTTAAAAAGTAGGCAAAAAAATGTACATTGTAATTTAATTCAATTAATTATTTTATTTTTCAACGCCAAATTAAACAAGATTTTGCTAGATAATAATGATATAAGATAAAAATATCTTGTAAAAATTTATCTCTTGTAGATATTTCAGTTTTTGAAGTGATTTGAAAAAATTTTGAGGGGAAAATAAGATCTCTGGAATACCTCGAGTGCCAGGCAAACTTTTATATCAAAGTTTTTTTGTAACTCTTATTTAATATATTTTTTGCTACTATTCTTGGTGTACAGAGTATTTGCAAAAAAGAATAAAAATCACCAGATTTACAAAAAAACTATGGAAAATCTAAAGTTACCAGATTCTGCCCAAACGCTTATGAATTTAATATGTTAATATTAGAACCTTATATCTGATATTTAAAAACATTTCGCTCAGCTCTTGACAGACAGCCAGACATACAGAAATGCACATTTGACATTCCAATGCTAGGTGTGAAAACAATACCTACCTCTGAATAAATTTCATATATGCCGGTTGAAAAAAAGGTTACTAAGGTTATGAACTTAATTTTGCTAGATAACATAATCCCATATTTTAATATCCCATATTAACACAACTTTTCTAAAATTAAATCATAATTATGTTGTAAAGCCAAATAATATTATTATTAAGTTATTAAAATAAATCTTAAATAAAATTTAATTAAAAAAGTTTTGTTTTAGTTTACGGAAGCAGGATATTTCTTCTGCACCATCAATTCAATAAATAATAGAGCATCCTTCCAAAGGACTTTCCAAATAAGTTATAAAGCAAAGTAACAATACGAAAAACAAGTAAAGATGCCAGGACATATATTAAATTATTTTGAATGGTATCTAGTTAAAGCAATTATTAAATATTTGTAAAACTACAAGTATATTATTACTTGGAAAACCCCTGTTTATCATACCCTTAACTTTTTTTCTACTTTCTATTACTAAATTCTTCGTCCTTTTTGCTCTTTGCACGTGTTTTCTTCTTTTTTCTTTTTGTCTTTAAATTTTCCAAATTCATTCTTTCAAAAATTTAGTTTTTTAAAAAGATTAATTATTTTAATTACAAGAAAGTAACAATATTATTTAATAATGAAATAAAATAAATATTTTGAAATTTTTCCGAAATGTAACAGGAAACCAAAAGAGACAAAAAGAACAACAAAATGTTAACCAAACTTCTTCTTTAATCTTAATCAATTAGATATAAGGAAAGTAAACCATAATCGTAACGTTTTTAATATTTAAATTCTTATAAACTATTTTATATGTTATAATATATTTATAAATACATTTTATAAAATATAATGTAAATTCTGTGGTGATATAGAAAAAATTTTAGTTTAAAATTTATGTGAGCTAGGACTAAATACTCCTCTGTTTGCTAAATTTTGTATTAATTTTGTATTTGAGTTGTACTATAGAACCTTTCTTTTGATTAATAAGCAATTGTAATGTCCATTGTAATTATTGTAACTATGTTAAATTAATTGAGTTTTTCTTTGTAACTTCAGAAATTGTGTAATATCTAATAGATTAAAAGTAGATTAATTTAAAAAATAAAATTTTTTTTTTAAACAAGTTATTTTAATCTAAGATAATTTTCTACTCAAAAGTCTACTATGATTCTTGTATTCTTTTGGTTAAAAATTATATTAAAAATGTTTGTCTCTATCATGAAATTTCGGTACGTTTCTAATTTAAATTGTACTTAACCACAATAAGAAATGATGGCTTTTTTGTCTATTTTGAATTACTTATAAATATAAAATAATTTAATGTTATTAAAGAATAATCTAAAATTAAAACCGATTACAAACTTTATATAATAAAAACATAATATTATAATCTTTAAAAGAAATTTTTGTTTGTAAATGTTAAAATTAATTACTTTTTAAAAGATTGCTATAAACTTATTATATATTATAATTATTTAAACATATTGAAAATTTAATGTTCAGAACTTTAAATTTCTTTCGATTTAATCCTAAAACCATATTTGTTATAACCATTTATATCTAAAGAGACTAACAAGGTTATTTGAAGAAAAAAAGGAGTAGAAGAGTTCAGAGGTGCTCTGTGAATATGTTACCCTTTTCTCCATACCAAATATACTTTTGAGTTGTAAGTTACTAGATTTGTAACTTGCACTGATCATAGCATTGTTTGCTTTAAAAGTCATTTTGTATTATCTATTAATTTTAATCTCAAGTAGTGAATAAATACTTCATTGAAATTCAACTCTTAATATCAAAAATATTTTAAAAATCTAAACCTTCAGATAGTATACTAAATAAGATATACTTATAAATAAGTTGTAGATACTCACTCAAATCAGTAAGATGTAAAGCAAAAACCAAAGGTTAGTTGTTAAATTCTAAGATAAAATATTACACCAAAATATCAGCATATTTATTTTGTGTTCGCCATATGCAGCATCTAAGGTATACTCCAATCACTTTTCAAAATGGCTTATTAAAATATGAATGGATCATATTATATTCGGTAAATATATTCTAGAATAATATATATTCGATTTAATTCTCGAATTTCTTTACATTCTATTTTAAATGAAAAAAACTTAACTTATATCCAGAAAAATAATAATACTGCATAGTATAAAACACCCCTATCCAAAGATAATACAACATTATGTAAAGAATCCCTTAAACTATTTAAAAATTTAACATATTTTACATAAGTACATACGCAGATTGTTTTTATGAGAAAATAAAAATATTATTTAGATTTAAATAGAATTCAGATTCAAATCACGTGTGTATTCGATTTAAGAATTATCTATCTAATTATAATAAAAGACAAACTGCTGCTGCTGACTAGCGTGCCCTATGTTATGTTAAGTGTTATTCCCACATGTAACATACTTCTAATTACAAATACTTACATAGAAAGGAGAAAAAAAAATGAAACTGATAAAATGTAAATTATAAACAAAAAGAAAAAAAAATCAACACGTATAAGAAATCTGTTAACAGGTAGATACAGAAAATTATAATAAAAACGTACAAAGCTATTTTTTACATTTCAGTATGTATACTTTTATTTTATTATTACTTACAGGACTAAAACAAACTTTGTTCTTTAGGTAACGAATTTCGTTTTATTAATTCTGTAGCGCAATCGTAGGAGAAAAAAGAAAATATATAAAAAGAGAAATTAAAATTATACCTGTATAAATTATACCCGTCCGACAGTCTTTTTTACTAGTGTACTTATAAAATCGTACTATTATTTAAATATAAAAAACCCAGACACTTTAAGTATGTAACTAAGTGTATAATTAAGTGTATAGATAATAATATTGAATATTTTAAAAATAATTTTAGGCAAAATATCTTTTAAAAAAAAATATTTTTAACTATTAGATAAATACAAAATTTTATAAAACAATATTTTTGGGTAAGTTAAAATACTTGCAATTCCTATCGTTTACATCACATTTTATTTTTTTAAATTATATAAATACATCTTTAGTAAAAGAACTAACCATTTTTATACCCGTATGACTATATAGTATGAGAAGGAGGGGGGGTAGATATAGACTCAAGTGTATGGATCGGATCAGAATCAAAGAATAAATCGATTTAGCGATGTATGTCCGTCCGTCCGTCATCACGATAACTCAAAAAGTAAAGGAGCTATAGGATTATGAAATTTTCAAAAATTTGTTTTTATGCAAAAACCGGAATCGCTATTTAAATCCAGCCATTTTGATTCACGGGTTCGAGTACCTGCCATACAACTTCTAATTTTATATGAGCATTACTCTATACCTATGGAAGCTGCGTGTCTGAAATTTTGCGAAAAATATTTTAGTATAATGGCCAAAGTTACTGAAAAATTTAGTTGGTCTACTGCTGAAGGTTCGAGTAGCTGCCATACAACTCCTTCTTTTATATGAGTATTACACTACACCAAATGAAGCTGGGTGTCTGAAATTTTGCCAAAAATAGTTTAGTGTAATGGCCAAAATTACTGCAAAATTTGGTTGGTCTACTGCAAAGGGTTCGAATAGCTGCCATACAACTCCTTCTTTTATGTGAGCATTACTGTACACCTAATAAAGCTGAATGTTTGAAATTTTGCCAAAAGTAATTAACCGGATGATATAATGTATATGTTACGGTCATACGGGTATCGCAGAGTTGACAAATAAAATACTCACAATTTATTTGTGGCTTTTTATTTCAATAAGAATCAAATTCATTTCATATCCTTTCAAACAAATTAAATTTCTCATTAATATTTTTCATTAAAATATGGAATTGCCTGCCAACAGAATTGTTAAATAAATATAAAAAAAATTAAATACAAAATAAATATTTTTTTCAATATATACTTTTATTAAGAATAAATAGCCCCCTCAAATGTAGAAAATTAATTTATGGTATTTATGGTATCAGTTCTTTCTTTTTTTTTCAGTTCTCATTAACTGAAAATTTATGGTAGATCTTTCGCATTTAATAGTGTTTTACTATAAAAGTAAATTGCTGGACAAAGGTTAATGGGAAAAGAACTGTTTTTAATTTCAAAATCTTTATCTACCTAGTTACCTAAATTGTTATATATTTATTTGGTATCTTTAAGTTTTTTATTTTATTACTTTAAATATTCTAAAGTATTATAAAATGTTTAGTTGTGGGTCTAAAATTGCATAGACAGGCTTTAATAAAAAAAACCTAAAATTTTTATATGAAAGTGATCGTCTATATAATAATTTAATCTATGGTTTTACATTACGAAAGTCAAGTATGTATTTTAGTTTTTAAATTTACAAATTTTTAAAAAAATTATCCAAATTATTTAATTTTATTTGTAATTCTTTTTATTATTTCTGTTGAAGTAAAACCAAAAAAAGAAGCTAATTCGCTAACATCTTTATTCTGCAATTCTTACTAGTTTATGGTCAGATTTCTAATATTAGAAACTAACAGTATGACAGACTGAAAAATATGCTCCTAGAAACCGGCAAGTTAATATAAAAGTATATAAATAAATACTTTTAAATATACCTATATATTTATTTTAAAAGTATCTAAAAGATTGAAAAAGAAAATTTTTATATTAAAGTAAACGATAGAAAATTAAATTCAACGTGAAAGAATTTTTATTAAAATTTATTTCTTTATATTTTGCATTATATTATTTTTATAGAATTAATTACAAAGAAGAATTTTTTTATTTTCAATAAAAAATTCCAACTTTGATACAAAGAGTAAATCCTTTAGTCCTTCTTTTATTTACATTGCAGTAGTGGCAAAATATTTTTAATTTAACTTGTTGATTTACCATGTTTATTTATTTATTTATTTATTTCTTTCAAAAAAATCATTCTCAAAGAGCATTTTATGCTCGTATAGAGTGTATAAATATAATTCATATATATTAAATCAAACTATCACTAAAAAACATGTATAAAAATTAGTTATAAAACAAAAAGAAAAAAAATCAAAATCAAACTTACAATCAATCGCAATAATAAAACAAAACAAGTGATGAAAAAAACCAAGGGTTTTTAAAAAAGCACATTTTCAAAATAATACAGTGTTTCATACTGAGTATTTTATCGGAATATAATGTTGAAGCTTCAATGTTAACGTTTAATTAAGGAAATATATACATTGGTGACTAAGTTACTACTTACTTATAAAAACCGTAATTTTTTTAATTTTTAAGTCCTAATAGCCCTTCCTATGGGGAAGGTTGCCCAATTTCTCAAGGATCTAATCCTCACTATTCCCCTTCCCCTAAACTTTTTTATGTTCAAGGAATTAAATTGTGAATTCTACCAAAATTCGGAATTTTATTTAGAATTTTACTATATAAGCAAAAATGGTTAAAACTGACAGACACTTTCTTCAATTTAAAGAACCGCTTTTCAATTTAAGAAAATCTTTTAACATATGTTAAAGTATAATGTTGGACCTTAAAATTTTGTATATTAACAAAAAAAAATTTGAACAGGTATTCAAGTTACAGGTGTTTAAAAATAGCCAAATTTCAATTTTTGAGCCTTTATAGCTGCTAAACAGGGGACGTGACAAAAAAATTTTGTTAACCGACTCCTACTAATTTCTGAAGTTCTAACTTCTACCACAATTTCAAGACCCCAGCTGAAACCGTTTAGATGGTATGTGGGGTCAAAAATTTTGCAAAAATTGAGTTTTGCATAATGGTAAATTTTAGTACCGTATGGCAACCCTAAAAATTTGTCTTTTAAAAATTTATGAAGTTTATAAAACCAGCTATCTTCTGCCGTTTTCAGATTGAAAATACACTTAATAGAAATTTTGTTATAACAATTTGAATATAGGGCTTTTCTCAACTTTGGGGGGCTGCAGCTCCGTAACGGGTGGGGCTACAGAAAAAAATTCTTCTACGAAATAATTTTTCTTGTTATACCTACTCGTGGTTAAAATTTCTTTTCTCTATTTCAAACGATGTAAAAGTTTTTGTAAACATACGGACAGACAGACAGACGGACGGACGAACAGAGTGAAACTATATAGGCACATTTTTACAAAATTTTTTGAAAATGTGCTAAAAATATAGATATCAAAAATTAAAAATTAAATATTAAAAATTAAAAGTTAAACAAACAAAAAAAAATTAATTATTTAATATATATATATGCATGTACATGATGAGTTTAAAACCAAATGAATTAATATTTTGATAAGAACCGGTTTTTGCATGCTTTCTTCAGACTTTTTAAATTTAAACTTTTTATTTCAGCTGGCAAATTATTATACATTGTAATGGCCGAGTTCATAATTGAATCAAGGCCATTAAGATTTGTACTTTTACAGTTGGTACGCAGATGATGGGATGTTTTAGTTTGATAATTGTGAACTTGACTGTTTGTTTTAATAGTTATGTTAGTTAGAATATTTTTCTGTGTAATATATGCATAATTTGCAATAAGTTTTTAATATCTACAATTTTTAAAATTCTAATTTTTTATGTATTTCATTTGTTGACGATCTTGTTTTTAGCACAAACAGGTTTTTTATAGATTTGTTTTGTATTATTTGCAGCATTTTAGTATTTTTATTGTACGTATTACCCCATACTAATATTCCATACGTCATGATACTATAAAAAAACTATAGAATGTCGATTTTTTTACTTCTAGTGGTAACCGTTTGCCAATTCTTTTAAAAATACCTGCGATTCTTCTTGTTTTTTTTTTGCTAATTCTAACGAATGCGGAGTCCAGTTTAATTTTTCATCCACAATAACGCCAAGATATTTATATTGTGCCACTTGTTCAATTACCATGTCGTTATGCATGACCTTAATGCATTCTTTGTCAGGTTTAATAAGCATAAGTTTGGTTTATTTTACCTTGACTATTAACTTGTGAGTGTTCATCCACTCATGAATTGCTTCATATCCTTGTCTATGGCATTTTCTAATTCCTTAGTATTGTTCTCAGCATACACCATAACCAGATCATCTGCATACAAGTATGATTTACTTTTAGTTTGTATTGACGAAAAATCACTTATGTAACATGCGAATAAAGTTGGGCCGAGTGAACTTCCTTGAATCACGCCATAATCTATGTTTGCAATATTACTTTTTATTTCATCACATTCTGTGTATTGTTTACGATTTTCTAAGTAGCTTTTGAACCAATCTAGCTCATTGCCTATTATACCACATTCAAACAATATTCTTAATAATATTCGTCGATCTACCGAATCAAAAGCCTTTGTTAAGTCGAAGAACACTAAAGCAACTTTTTTTTTTGCACTTATACTATTCTGTACTTCTGTGATAACATCGCAAAGGGTCGTACTGGTATTCGAGTACTTCCTAAAGCCATATTGCTCTTTGCTCAACAAATTTTGTTTACCAAGATAAATTATCAATTGTGTGTTAACTACAGTTTCCAATATTTTGCTGAACACGGACGAGATTGATATTGGTCTGAAATTATTCACCACTTTTTTCTTTTTCTTCTTTGTCACCACTTTTTTTTTGTAAACAGGCAAAACTTCGTTAATTTTTAGTTCATCTGGTACCTTGCTTTCCATAAATGAAAGATTAACCAAGTTCATAATTGGTTTTGCGAGTTCAGTTTGACAAATTTTTATTAGGTTTGCTGAGATATTATCGAAACCTGCGGCTCTGGTTTTTGAGAGCTCTTTTATGACACTTAGTATTTCATTTTCATTAATAAGTTTTAGTTCAAATTTACTTTGCGTTCTTGCTCTTGGTACATATACATATTTATCGAAGTTCTTTGCCAGATCGCTTCCGACATTGCAATATAAATTATTAAAATCAATTATTTTGTTAGTTTTGTTACAGTTTTCAGTAAAAAAACGAGGAAGATTATAGTTGCCCTTGTCAACTTTTAGATACCCTTGCATACCCACTATGGTGTATAAAATAAACCGTAAAAAAAAAAAAAAAAAAAAAAAATCATAAAAAAAAAAACCATAAAAAAAAAACAAATACAAAAAAAATTTTAATTCATTGTCCCATAATTTTAGCTTGAAAAAAAAAAAAAAAAAAATTTTAATTTATCCCATAAGTTTTGCTTAAACAAAAAAAAAACCAAAAAAAAAAAAAAATTGGCCCACCCTAAAAGGTGGTCAGGTGGTCCGAGTGATGTCCAACTTTGCCAAGTAACTTGTCCTATTACTTTACCTGCCCAATTTTAATTTTAAACTCGTAGCTTCATTAGATTCACAGTTATTGAATCAAAAACTTTGTATGGCAGCCCCGGAAAATGGGGCCGTAACATTTTGAAACTTCATATAAGTACTCGATTCATTATATAACTAACCGTGTGTAATTTTCATCCTCGTAGTATAATTAGTTTTGAAGAAATTTATATTGGTGCAAATAAGTTGTGTGGCAGCCCTCGAAAATGGGGCCCTAACATTTTGAAACTTCATATAAGTGCTCGATTCATTATATAACTAACCGTGTGTAATTTTCATCCGCGTAGTATAATTAGTTTTGAAAAAATTCATATTGGTGCAAAGAAGTTGTATGCCAGCCCCCCGAAAATAGGGCCCTAACATTTTGAAAATTCATATAAGTGCCGGAGTCATTATAAAACTAAATTTGTGTATTTTTCATCCTCGTAGTATAATTAGTTTTGAAGAAATTCATACTGGTGCAAAAAAGTTGTATGGCAGCTCCCTGAAGCCTTAGTCCGATTTTAACCAAAAACAATAGGGAACCTAGAAATTGTTAATACAATAGCTAGATCGATTTACTTTTCGATGCTGATCTGATACGTACCCTTGGCACTATATCTAGCTCGTCTAGATCGATGCGTTACAAACGGAGGAGCAATTTTAATATACCCGATGTCATATCTGTATGCACGCGTATAAACGCGTCAGTATTTAACATATTAATTTTTATATTTTTAGATGAATAATTTGTTAGTCTGGTTGGAAGTGAATTGCAGAGAATAAATGAATTTGATTCGACTATATTTAAATATTTATTTATTCTGTTATCTTGGTTAAGTGTATTAAAATTAAAATCACCAATAACTATTGTGCTTTGTAATGAGTTTTCTAAGTGTTTATCAAAAATTTTAAAAAAATTGTCTAAAGCGATAGAATTAGAATAAGGTGGTCTCTATACGGCCGAGAGTTGTATATTTTTATTGTTGTTTTTAATTGAAATTGAAATTATATTGTTGATATTATCATTATGAGTTTGTGTAATTGTATAATCAATTGTTTTATTAATAAATAACCCAATACCACCGCCACGTCTGTTTTCTCTACAAACTAATACTTTTTTGAAATTATTTATATAAATTAGATCAATATCATCTTGAGTTAACCATGTTTCTGTGAAAACTATTAAGTGTACTGTCTCGTGAATTCCATCAAGTATGAGATTTATGTCATCTAGATTATGCTTAATGCTTCTGATATTTAAATAAAAAATTTTTAAAGAATCATTGTTTTCAAATTTTAACTCATTCTGGTCTTGGATATCAACAACTTGGGTATTATTAGGTAAAGTTTCTATTTAAAAGTAAATTAGTTTTCATTAAATTGTATTAAATTTTCTTGAGATATAACTCTAATAATATTACTATTATCTGTTTTACGAACAAAAACTTTACCCTGTTTTACCCAAGTGTATTGAATATTTTTATTTCTCTTTAAGTCTCTACATTTTTTGTAAAAAAACTTAAATATGGTGTTAAACGTTCGTTAATGTATATGTATTGCGATTCTGATTGCGAATTCATCATAAAAATTTTATTATATATAATTCTGTTACTTTTTTTAGCTTCAATTATTTTATTTTTAATCTTGAGACTATTCAACCTTATAATAATTTCAGCATTCTCTCCTGAATTTTTTGAATTATTTTTGGATAAATATGTTTCCTTAATATCATCCGCTACTATGTTAATATCCATCTCATTAATAATTTTCATCGCAACTTCATTCAAATTATTCTCAGCGACAATTGGGAGCCCAGATATTTCAAGTGTTTTATGATATTTATTTTGTTTAATTATTTCAATTTCGCTTTTATTTTTTTTAACTTTTTTTTTTAAAATTTGGTTTTCACTACGAAGTCAATATTTTCATCGATCAGAGTATCAAGATTTTCTTTGGTTATGCGTAGTTCTTTTTGTATTTCCTCAAATTTTTTGTTGTGTGTATCTAGAAGTTTTAGTATCTGTTCAAGTTTTTGCATTATTCCTTCCTGGTTTGCTTCATTGACATTTATGGACAGTCTACTTTTCCTACACTTTTCTTTACATATATTACAGAACCATGGTTTGTTCAAGAGCATCACTTGTATAACCTGAACACTCTAGATGAAACTATAATTTACAGCTGCCATCACACTGAAGCCCATTATCCTTTCTAAGATTAATATTTCTCTTACATTTACCACAACTAAATTTGTTTGCCATTTTGAGTTTTGGCGTATGTATTTGATTATAAGGCAAAAATTAATTTTAAACTAGCTGTTGACCCGTCAAAGAATGACGGAAGGTCAATCAAAAGAAGAATTTTTTCTAATTAAAAACTATTTCTAATTTCATTATGTACATTATGTTAAAAGTATGTTAAATAAAATTGCAACCGTTACATTTTATATAACGCATATTATGCTTCGATTTTAGTAATAGATACACAAAAAATAAATAAATGACTCATATAATTTCTTCTTGTATCTTAAAAACTTGAAGACGAATAAGTTAGTTAGTCTTTTTTTTATGTTTCGTGTTTATAAAATGTTGGGGTCGTTAGTTCAAATCCCTTCTTGGTATAATTTTTTTTTAATTTCAATTATTATTTTTTTTTTGTTTAAGTGCGTACTTGCTTAAATTAAATAAATTAATAAAAGATTTTAAATTTTTTTATAGGTTTATTTTGTTTGAATAATGATCTATTTCTCCATTTATTAATGTTTTGTATATATATTTTTGAAAATGTTGCTATACATTCTATATTGTTTCCTTTGTTTAGATTCAAATCGAAATACTTGTTTGTTGCTAACATTCTATAATAATGTACCTACTCAACCTTGCTAAATAATGTAAGTATCTATTATTTATATGTACGTAAAATTGTATTAAATAAATGTTAATTTTTGAGTTGAATTTTGCATTATCAAATGCAAATTATAAATTATATTTGGAATTTTTTTAATATACCTAATTTACTTTAAAAAAAATTTATTTTGTTTGGGTTCTATGGTGCATTGGTATTGTATACCCGAATCGAAGCCACTTGCCCAAACTTTACACCACTTTCTTCCATTTTTAACTTTTTACTATGAAGAAGTGGGGGATAGATAAGCGAGTGTTAAGAGCGAGATGTGGGAGAGATGAGAGAAACTTTGAAATTACTTTGACACATTGCTTGGTTTATTTGCTTAAGCAAAGCAAGCAATGCATCAAAGCGAATAATAAGGACTTACTGCACAAATTTTCATGTGAAGCATAGTCATTAGTCATCTTAATTTTAATTTTCAAAATGTTTTACTATTTATTTAAAATTTCCAGAAAATCATCTGTGATTTTTAAAGCAAAAATGAATTAATTCATAAACTAATAAATAAATTTTATTTCATCAAAAATTTTTTTTTTTTTAAATTTATAATTTTGGATATTTTATTTTCTAAAATAAAACACATCAAACAAAACATTAATATTTTATTTTTTTATAATTAAACACATCCAACAAAACACATTTAATTGAATGCGTTTGTTACACCTCATTCTAGACAAATACATTAATAATAATAATTATTATTTATGTATATAAAAAATTTGTTATAATTATAATTTACTTATTATAATTTAGCACAGTATAAAATATTGAGCTGTCAAAAATTTAAAATATTAAGTTTAAGAATTATATTTTATTTTTTTTATTTTAATTTATTGAGATTCAAAATTACACGTCCGGACAGTTTGACAGTTTGACAGTATCCTAAACTAAACATAAAGAATTAAATAAGTTTTTAAAAATTATTTTTTTTAACTTTTGAGCTGTAGTTGTGCTACAAAATTATTTGATACAATCCTTCTCCAATAAAGCTGAAAAACTTAGCGCCAGACTTTGAGTTCAAATACGACATAATGAATCATGGGATACATTATAAAAGAGCCCATTTAAAAGGTTTACAATAAGAGCTTCAAATATGAAAAAAAAATATTATTGTTTAAACTTATATTGTAAGTAAAGCCTTTATAAGAACGAGACCTGTATAATACTAAGTAAAATGGTACTTAAGTACAGTTGTAATTATCTGATACTCATTACTTTGTTAAGTACCAGTAGATATTACTTATTTGATTTCAAAACTTACAAAATTTAAATATAAGTAAAAAAAATCAAGTATAATACCCAGAAAGTAATTAAATTGAGTTAAATTTTACTTTTCTAACTTTCTTTGATATCTAAATATTTCCGAGTAATTAAGTAGATACCGAGAAATACTTAAGTATCAAGCATTCAATAATTTATCAAGTATTAATGTATGTATTTTGCAAATATTGTCATTCATAAAGTCCAATACAACTTGAAATGAAAATACAAATATACAAATTTCAATTCAAACTCATATAATAATATTGATTCTTTAATTAACTTTTTTATAAATTCTGATTATAATGTATTAGACATTTTCGCTTTCATTTATTAGAAACTTTACTTAAAAAGGTTTACTTAAGTATTTTTTGGAATCTTAAAATTTAATAACTTTCTACGAATTAGGTACAAGTATTATACTTGATATGCTTAAATTTTCTAATTTTTCAGAAAGACTGAGTTGTTTTCAAAATTTCTAAATTGCAGGGATATCCAGCTTTATTATGTAGAAAGTTTTATTCATATACAAAGGAAGAAGTTATATGTCTGTCACTCGAACCCGTTAAGCAACCTGTTTCGATTTCAATTGCACAGATTGCTCCTATATTAGAATGAATTTGTGAAAATTTCAGAATCCTAGCTATTTTATTTTTTAAATTAACGGAACAGACGGACACAAATTGCTAAATCTATTTACTTTTCAATTCTGATCCGATCCATATTTTTGAGTTTATATACAATGAGCATATTATAAACTTAACTTTTGAATAAAATATATATTATTTTGCATTATTTAATAAGTTAAATTTCAACAAATATTTTAAACTTTAATTTTTAAATTTATATATCCGTTTTGAACTTTTAGTTTCAAAGTTAAAATTTTTTCAAAAAATTACAAAAATCCATTAAGAAAAATAAAACTGCTCGTTTCAGTTTTTTCAAATATAACTTCCTTGATGCTCCTGAACTTTAAACAGAAATTGTTAAAAAGTATATAATAAGTTACATGTAAGTACCTATGATTTATTGTTTTGGTACCATAACCTTTCGATTGTATTTCTCAAAATATTTTTTAATAATTTATTTCCTGGAACGAATTTGACTATTTTTTACGGTTTTTTAAATTCATTAGTAAAATGCAATAACTTAAGACCTCTTATTTCTTATACTGATATGTAAAGGATAAGGGATGAAGAAGAATGCAAAAACAAAAATTACTGTTTAATAAATTTGTTACCGTTATATTAAAACGAGGTAAAAATCAATCTTTTTTCTTACTTTTACTACCCTATACTTAAGTAAGACAATTGTAAGGCTTTAATCAAACCTTTCTTAATACTAAATGTAGTTAGATTTATATCTTCTTATTTGAAATGATTTTATAAACACCCCTTAATGCTGCAACTTTGGCCATTGCACTAAACTATTTTTCGCAAAATTTCAGACACGTAGCTGTAATAGGTACAGAGTAATACTCATATAAAAAAAGAAGTTGTATGGAAGCTACCCGAATCCATGGACCAAAATAGCTGAAACACGCACCTGTAATAGGTACAGAGTAATACTCATATAAAAAAAGAAGTTGTATGGAAGCTACCCGAACCCATGGACCAAAATGGCTGGATTTAAATAGCGATGACGTCTATTGCAAAAAAACGCATTTGCGAAAATTTCAAGATCCTAGCTCGTTTAGTTTTTGAGTTATCGTGCGGACGGACGGACATACATAGCTAAACCGATTTATTTTTCGATTCTGATTCGATCCTTACACTTGAGTCTATATCGTAATGGCAAATTTATTATACCCTTTAACTATAAAGTCATACGGGTATAAAAACGAGGAAGATTATAGTTGCCCTTGTCAACTTTTAGATACCCGTACATACCCACTATAATATGAAAAATAAACCGTTATTTATTTCTATAATGCTAGAATATATTACAAAAAATATAAAAAAGTAAAATAGTTTAAAAAAATTTAACTCATTATCCTATAATTTTTGATCAAAAAAAATATTAATTCATTATCCCATAATTTTTGCTTAAAAAAAATAAAAAAAAAAAAAAAAAATGCCCCACCCTAAAAGTTGGTCCGAGTGATATCCAACTTTGCCAAGTAACTTGTCCTATTACTTTACCTGCCCAATTTTAATTTTAACCTCCTAGCTTTATTAGATTCACAGTTATTGTACTGAAAACTTTGTATGGCAGCCCCCCGATAATGGGGCCGTGACATTTTGAAACTTCATTTAAGTGCTCGATTCAATATATAACTAACAGTGTGTAATTTTCATCCTCATAGTATAATTAGTTTTGAAGAAATTCATATTGGTGCAAAGAAGTTGTATGGCAGCCCCCCGAAAATGAAGCCGTAACATTTTGAAATTTCATATAAGTGCTTGATTCATTATGGAACTAACCGTGTGTAATTTTCATCTTCCTGGTATTATTACTTTTGAGGAAATTCATATTGGTGTAAATAAGTTGTGTGGCAGCTCCCCGAAGCTTTGGTCTGGTTTTAACCAAAAAGAATAGGGAACCTTAAAAAATGTCCAAAAAATGTTTTGTGTAAATTTCAAAACTCTAGCTCTAATTTTTCAATTCTATCTCTTGTAATTAATTTTTAATTCACAATGACTTATATTAAAACCAAGCAAAATAAGCATCATATTATAATCATACTCATATAATGATCAGATCATCATGATCAAAAATTATCATCATATTCATAATTTTTTTTCATTTTAATTCATAAATCTCAAAGTACAAAGTCCAAATCTAAAATTTTTTTAAAAATTTTACGCATCATTTAAATCGTATGAAATCGAAATCGAAATCGTTATCTATCTACAAAAAAAACAAGTGAGGAAAAAAAACCAAGGGTTTTTAAAAAGCACATTTTTAAAATTATATACGGTTTCTTACTGAGTATTTTATCATTTATTTTTATAAAAATATATATTATGATAATATCATAATTTTGTTATTTCATTAATAATTAATTATATGACTAATAGTAAATTACTTAGAATATAACCCCAATGCACTCAAGAAAACCTGTTAATAAGCGCAAAATATAATGTTGGAGCTTCAATGTTAACGTTTAATTTTGGAAAAACTTACACTGGTAAATAAGTTACTGTTTTATAAGAACATAAAAGTTTTAATTTTGAAGACCTAATAGCCCTTCAATGGGGAAGGTTCCCAAATTTTTGCTTAGCAAACTTATGATGGATCTGCTCACCCCCCTCCTGTCTTCACTCTTCCATTTTTTTCCGGTTCTAGGAAATCAATTTTGAACTCCAACAAAATTTTGGAATTTTACCTAGAATATTATTATCAAACCAAAAATGGTTAAGACTAAGAAACAATTTCTTCAATTTAAAGAGACCCTTTCAAATTTAAGAAAAACCTTTAACGTATGTTGAAATATAATGCCGCAGCTATAAATTTTGCATATTTGTAAAAAAAAATTTGAACAGGTGTTAAAGTTACAGGTGGTTGAAAATAACAAAATTTCAATTTTCGAGCCCTTGTAGCTCCTAAACAGGGGGCGTGCCAAAAAAATTTTGTTAACCGACTCCTACTAATTTTAGAGGACCTAACTTCTCCCAAAATTTCAAGACCCTAGGTTGAACCGTTTAGAAGATATTTGGGGCCAAAAATTTTGCAAAAGTTGAGTTTAGCTTAATGGTAAATTTTAGTACCGTATGGTAACCCTATACATTTTGGCCTTATATTTTTGTGGAGTCTATAAAACAAGCTGTCTTTTGCAGTTTTCAGATTGAAAATACACTTAACAAAACTCTTATTATAGCAATTTAAAAATAGAGCTTTTTTCAACTTTGGGGAGCTGTAGCTCCGTAACGGGTGGGGCTACAGAAAAAAATTCTTCTACGAAATTAATTTTTTTGTAATATCTACCCGTGGTTAAAATTTCTTTACTCTATTTCAAACGGTGTAAAAGTTTTTGTAAACATACGGACGGACGGACGGACGGACAAAGTCAAAATTAAGAAAAACCTTTGACACTTATTGAAACTTTCGTTTTGGAGCTTTCAATTTTGTATACAAATAAAAAAAAATTTTAACTGGTATTCAAGTTATAGGTGTTTAAAAGCTAAATTTTTAGCAAAAGTTCAATTTTCGACCCCTTACAGCTCCTAAAGAGGGGGCGTGACAAAAAAATTTTTTTAACAGACTCTTACTTATTTCTAGGGATCTAACTTCTCCCAAAATTTCAAGTTTCTAGATTTAGCCGTTCCGAAGTTATGAGGGACCAAAAATTTTGTAAAACTTAGTTTTGAATAACGGTTAATTTTAGTACCGTATGGTAACCCTATACAATTGGCTTTTAAAAACTTGTAAAGCTTATAAAAGCAGCTGTCTGTTACCGTTTTCAGTTTGGAAATATACCTTATAGAACTCTAATTATAACTGTTTAAATATGGGGCTTTTTTGAACTTTGTGGGGCTGTAGCTCCGTAACGGGGGGGGCTACAAAAAAAAGTTTTAACATTAAATTATTTTTATTGCAATACCTATCCATTCCTGATATTTTTTTGTCAATCGTAGGTAAAAAGGGAGGGACGGACGGACGGACGGACGGACAGAGTGAAGCTATATAGGCACATTTTTACAAAATTTTTTGAAAATGTGCTAAAAAATAGGGAACCTAGAAATTGATTGAAAAATATTTTGTGAAAATTTCAAAACTGTAGCTCTTTTAGTTTTTGAGTTATCGTGCTGACACACAGACGGACGGACGGACGGACGGACGGACGGACAGACACACATAGCTAGATCGACTCATTTTTCGATTCTGAGCCGATACGTACCCTTGACAATATATCTAGCTCGTCTAGATCGATGCGTTACAAACGGAGGAGCAAATCTAATATACCCGATGTCATATATGTATGCACGGGTATAATCAATACAGACGTAATTTATGTTTAAAAATGCAAATTCAAGGTTACAATTGCCATTTTGGTTTGTTAAATTGTCTATGATGTAAATATATCAAAGATAATTTTAATAAGATAAAATTTGGATTTTTTCAAAATATAACAACAAAACTCCATCTTAATTTTCTAACCTAAAAAAAATTGGTAAAATATATCTGATTATGTCAAATCAATAAATTTCTTTGAAAAAAATTAAGAAATATTCAACTTAAATTTATACAAACATTTTTATATTAAATGGATTGTAAAAATTATAAATTATTGATCTCTTTTTGGTATTTGAAGCTGAACAAATAAATTTTATGTTCGATATTAATATAATATATTTACTAGGTATATAGCTAGTTATGTATATTGTTATAAAACAAATATAAAAATTTTAAGTTATGTATTTTTGGCATATAATAAATTATGTAATGAAAATGATTATATTATATTTTTAATATTTATATATTTTATGAATTTTTGTTGTAGAAAATACTTTAAGAGAAATCTATTTAAGATTGAAAATATTCATTATTTTGATAGTATAGGATATTAGAAAATGTTTGAGATTTTTGACAAAATTTTGTTTTTAAAAGACAACAACAGGTTATTTTTCTAATACCGGGGACATTGACGATATTCATTCAAGTTTTAATTTGTAAATTTTTTATGCAACTGCAGTTGTTACAGAGTTCCAAAATTATATTGCAATAAATTGATAAAATTATAATTTAGTTATTTGATATAATTGATAAAATTATAATTTAGTTATTTCATATAATTAATAAAATTATAATTTAGTTAATGATTATTAATACTAGTGAAATCAATACTTAGAATAATAATCCTAATGCATTCAAGAAAACCTGGAAGTACTAAATATAAGGCTAGAGCTTCGATGCTAACGTGTAATTTTTGAAGAAGTATACACTGGTGAAACTAATGATGATTCTCGAGTATCTGTCCGTTTTACGGACAAAGTGAAACTATATAGGCACAATTTTACAAAATCTTAGGAAAATGTGCTAAGAAGCAATATCCTTTTCACAGCCGCCTTTTAGAAATTATACTGCCTAGGTAATTGAATCTACATCATCAATTGTAGTACTCGTATTACATAATATTATAAAGTTTTTGCTGTTGATCGTAATAATTCGAAGTGATTTTGCCTTTCTTGTGTTAATCACTAGTCCAACAGTTTTCGCTTTT
Source organism: Dolichopus griseipennis (assembly GCA_963082915.1). Lineage (NCBI taxonomy): Eukaryota > Metazoa > Arthropoda > Insecta > Diptera > Dolichopodidae > Dolichopus > Dolichopus griseipennis. Next base: position 54,071,597 of record OY720442.1, on the reverse strand, counting down.
TCACCAAGTAAATTTTTTTCTTCCATATTTCTATGTCACTGAGCTAGGAGAGCTATGGAATCGGTATAATCAAGATCCTCAAACCGCCTTGTTAATGTACATCTTATTTGTATCCAATACTTAATGCTAATTATTTTAATTTTAACCTAATATTAAGCGATTTTCAACCTTCAATAATCTCTTTTTATTAATTTATCTATATCTGTTATTGACATATTATTATCGCATCTCAGATGTTCACCGTTTATATCGTCTAAGTTATATTCTATTATCGCCCAAGTTATGTGATGTAATAGGGGGACATGATTATCGTCTTGAATATATCCATTTAGACTCAGAAAAATGAAATGTTCAGATACATAAGGCTAAGAGCAAAGTTTTTCTTATATAGTGGTAGAATATATGAGAATGTATTAAACTATTTTCTGAAGTATTTCATAATGATTTATAATCAATTTTAGAATGAAACTGTCTATTCTTATGATTTTGGCTTCCTTTTAAAAAAATTTTCAAAAACGGAATAACATTTAAATTATTAGCTTAATTTTTATGTTAATTTGAATCGATATTTTATTTATTTTTATACTTAATTTAAATTATAAACTTAATATTATTCTTATAAATATTGGAAAAACTTGGGAATGTAAAAACCAATAACTAAACATTTTTTTAATAAAAACTTAACCTACTTAAATAACCTAACCTAATTAAAAACAAATTGTATCAAATACTTAATGCTAATGATTTTTTTTTATTTTGACTAACCTTAAGTGTCTTCCAACCACCAATAATTTCTTTTTAGCAATTTGTCTATGTATTAAATTGACAAATATAAGGTATTGACATATCGTATTTCAGATGTTCTCCGTTTATATCGTCCGGGTTATATTCTATGACTTTGTATGTAGCGCAGCTATTATAATAGTATAATAGGGGGACATGATTATCGTCTTGAATATAGCCATTTTTGTCCAGAAAGATAAAATGCTCAGGAGCTATAAAGCCTGTGAGCAAGGTCTTTCTAATGTACTCCATATTCTGGTAGAATATATGTGATATTAAACCATTTTCTGGAGTGTTTTGCGCTCTTTCATAGTGATTTCTGACAAATTTTATTATAAAATTTTCTATTCTAATGATTTTAGCTTCCTTGTACAAGTATTTATTGGAGTAAAAATGCTTGTAGTCGGATTCGGGCTTTCTGTTTATATTGGTACAAACTCTTATACACTTTCTTTCAAATTTCCGTAATGTTTCCATTAAGCTTGCACTAATGTTGTACCATACTGGTGCACCATATACAAGTGTTGGCCTAATTAATGTTTGGTAACAAATTATTTTAACTCTTTTACTAATGTTTTTATTGTAAAATAGTTTTTTAGCTGCCATAAATGCTTTGTTACCTTTTGATATACTGTATTTCACTTGATCAATATAATTTAGGTTTCTATGTAATTGAACACCCAGGTATTTAACTACTTTTTTATTGGATAAAGCGATATTATCTGCTGATTTTATCACAAAATCTTTCCAGTTTTTTTTTATGTCGAAACATGTTTTATTGACTGTATTACGAAATAAAATAGTCTCACACTTATTATAATTTATTTTCATAAGCCATACTTGACAATAATCTCTAACTATGTTAAAAAGTTTTTGCACTGAGTGCTTAATAGAGTCTATTTTATTATCGGCATTATATATGATAATATCATCAGCAAAAGCTAATGCATAATTATTACCTTTTACTCAATCTAACAAATCTAATAATTCTGCTCAATAAATTGAAAAAAGTATAGGTGCATTTACTGTACCTTGTAATAAACCATTGTCAATATTAAAAGTTTTATCATTGGTTGAATTCTTATTTTGAACTTAAATTTTTTAAAACAATGTTTGGAATTTCATCAATACCATAAGAAACTTTATTTTTTAAGCTTTTAAATTTTAATTCAAGTTCTTCTTGGTTTGTGAACTCACTACTTTCGAAATTCTGGTTTGAAGCTTTATTTGCAGTAGAAAAATTACATATGGTGAAATTGTTTATTCTTAAATTGTGTATGTGATTTTTGAAATGTTGGACTGTATTGATAATTTTGTTATGAAATCTACTATTTGTTGGTGTATTAATTGTATGTATTTTTTCTATGTATGAACCTATTATGTTATAAATTTGTGTATTATTTATACCCGTGCATACATATATGACATCGGGTATATTAAAATTTCTCCTCCGTTTGTAACGCATCGATCTAGACGAGCTAGAAATAGTGTCAAGGGTACGTATCGGCTCAGAATCGAAAAATTAGTCGATCTAGCTATGTGTGTCTGTCCGTCCGTCCGTCCGTGTGTCAGCACGATAACTCAAAAACTAAAAGGGCTAGAAATTATTAGCTTAATTTTTATGTTAATTTGAATCGATATTTTATTTATTTTTATACTTAATTTAAATTATAAACTTAATATTATTCTTATAAATATTGGAAAAACTTGGGAATGTAAAAACCAATAACTAAACATTTTTTTAATAAAAACTTAACCTACATAAATAACCTAACCTAATTAAAAACAAATTGTATCAAATACTTAATGCTAATGATTTTTTTTTATTTTGACTAACCTTAAGTGTCTTCCAACCACCAATAATTTCTTTTTAGCAATTTGTCTATGTATTAAATTGACAAATATAAGGTATTGACATATCGTATTTCAGATGTTCTCCGTTTATATCGTCCGGGTTATATTCTATGACTTTGTATGTAGCGCGGCTATTATAATAGTATAATAGGGGGACATGATTATCGTCTTGAATATAGCCATTTTTGTCCAGAAAGATAAAATGCTCAGGAGCTATAAAGCCTGTGAGCAAGGTCTTTCTAATGTACTCCATATTCTGGTAGAATATATGTGATATTAAACCATTTTCTGGAGTGTTTTGCGCTCTTTCATAGTGATTTCTGACAAATTTTATTATAAAATTTTCTATTCTAATGATTTTAGCTTCCTTGTACAAGTATTTATTGGAGTAAAAATGCTTGTAGTCGGATTCGGGCTTTCTGTTTATATTGGTACAAACTCTTATACACTTTCTTTCAAATTTCCGTAATGTTTCCATTAAGCTTGCACTAATGTTGTACCATACTGGTGCACCATATACAAGTGTTGGCCTAATTAATGTTTGGTAACAAATTATTTTAACTCTTTTACTAATGTTTTTATTGTAAAATAGTTTTTTAGCTGCCATAAATGCTTTGTTACCTTTTGATATACTGTATTTCACTTGATCGATATAATTTAGGTTTCTATGTAATTGAACACCCAGGTATTTAACTACTTTTTTATAGGATAAAGCGATATTATCTGTTGATTTTATTACAAAATCTTTCCAGTTTTTGTTTATGTCGAAACAAGTTTTATTGACTGTATTACGAAATAAAATAGTCTCACACTTATTATAATTTATTTTCATAAGCCATACTTGACAATAATCTCTAACTATGTTAAAAAGTTTTTGCACTGAGTGCTTAATAGAGTCTATTTTATTATCGGCATTATATATGATAATATCATCAGCAAAAGCTAATGCATAATTATTTCCTTTTACTCAATCTAAGAAATATAATAATTCTGCTCAATAAATTGAAAAAAGTATAGGTGCATTTATCATTAGTTGAATTCTTATTTTCAATATAAAACTTATTATTATATATAATATTCATTATTAAGGCTAATAAATTATTAGGTACTTTTAGTTTTAAGAGTTTGAAAATAATACCATCTAACCAAACCGTGTTAAAGGCTTTTTCCATGTCTATTAAGCATGCACCTACCCCAAAATTTTTGTTTATGAACCAACAAATATCTGAGGTTAATTTTGTAATGGCATGTACTGTGCCATGTTTATGTCTAAATCCGAATTGGTTATTTCTTCTTTGCACCAATATGAATTTCTTCAAAACTAATTATACTACGAGGATGAAAATTACACACGTTTAGTTATATAATGAATCGAGCACTTATATGAAGTTTCAAAATGTTAGGGCCTCATTTTCGGGGGGCTGCCATACAACTTCTTTGCACCAACATGAATTTCTTCAAAACTAATTATATTACGAGGATGAAAATTACAGACAGTTATAGTTATATAATGAATCGAGCACTTATGTTAAGTTTCAAAATGTTACGGCCCCACTTTCGGTGGCTGCCATACAAAGTTTTCGATTCAATAACTGTGAATCTAATGAAGCTACGAGGTTAAAATTGGGCAGGTAAAGTGATAGGGCACGTTACTCGGCAAAGTTGGACATCCCTCGAACCACCAAACTTTAGGGTGGGCCAATTTTTTTTTTTTTTTTTGGTTATTTTTTTTTGTAAGCAAAACTTATGGGATAATAAATTAAATTTTTTTTTTTTTTTGTGGTTGTTTTGTTGTTGTTTTTTTTTTTTTTTAAGCTAAAATTATGGGACAATGAATTAAAAATTTTTTTTTTGTTTTGTTTATTTTTTTTTTATGGTTTTTTTTTTTTTTTTAAACCAAAATTATGGGATAATGAGTTAAATCTATAAGGGAAGTAAATTACGGTTTGTTTTAAACACCATAGTGAGTATGCACGGGTATCTAAAAGTTGACAAGGGCAACTATAATCTTCCTCGTTTTGATTATATATTTATTAGAATTTGTTTTTTTTAAGTAATTAACATCTATGTTATTTTGAAATAAGAGTGGTGCTTCATTATGGTCTATGAAAAATTTTAATTATTTCTGGTAACATGTTTGAACTATTATTGGGTGCAATATTTTGCAGACGTTTAGTCCAATATTTATTAATTTCGATTTTAATTTGTTGTTTCATCAATGAATTAATATTGTTAAGTAGACTTTTTAGAAGTTGCATGTTGGAAGAAGAAAAGTTTTCTACAGTTGGCAATTCTGTTAAAGAAAGTTGTTCATTATTTATAGAGAAAGAGAGATGAATGGCGTTATGATCACTATTATATGGAAGTGTGGTGAGTTTTTTATGTGCGTGAGAATAATTAACTCTAATTCTTGTATCTTGTATCAAAATCTAAATATGAGTTTGCACGTGACAGTCATGTGTATTTGAAGCTTAAAATAAATACTCTTGTTTTGTATCTAATTATGTAGTTGTATACCTCGAGCATTATTTACAGTGTTTAACCATGATGTATGTTTGGCGTTAAAATCGCCAGTTAATATATAGAAATTATTTGGATTTGATAAAATTAACAAATCAAAAATTTTTTCTAATTCTATTAAAAAGTTATATGAATTTCTATTTGAAGCTTAAATAGAAATTATAAATAACTTTTTTCTTTGATATAATTGAAGTTGGATAATACAATACATGGCTCAATGCAAATAAAATCATCAAAAATATCATAATTTATAATTTTATAAACAATTTTATTTTTTATGCCTATGGCAACAACACCACCTTCAATTTCATTTGTACGATCTCTTCTAATCAGATTATAATTATTGATTGACATGTGATCAGATGTTTTTAATTTCGTTTCACACATACAAATTATATCTGGTTTATAATTTTCGAGAAAGTGTATAAGTGAGAGTTTTTTATTGTAGGAGATTAGAGAATTGACATTTATTGATATTCATGAGTAATTGTTAATCATTGTTGATTGGAGATGCGTAAGTGTTTGAATAAAATATCGATTCTATTGCTATTAGTTTTGATATCGTCTCTAACACTCTTAAAATCTTTACGCATTTCTTTTTGCATATCAATAAAACATTTTTTGATTTCTAAAATTATATCATTGTTAGAATTACTACTATTACTACTACTACTATTACTTATTTTATTAGTGTTAGAATTACTTTTATTAACATTATTTGATCTTACCACACTAGAGCAAGATAGGTTTGGCTGAACTGTATTCTGCAACATGTGTTTATTTTCGATCTTTCTTTTGGTAAGTTCTTTTGCTTCTTCGCGTTTTTGTAATTTTAGCTGATACTCAGGACCCATTTTGAATAATGAGGGATGACCTTTCTGTTTGCAGAGGATACAAAATAATCTTTCTCTTGGATCATCAGGTTTTATTGAGCATTCTGCTGGTGGGTGATTATCTCCACATTTAACGCATCTGTGCTCCATTTTACAATTAGCATCGGAATGTCCAAAACGTTGACAACGTGTACACTGCAATATGTCTGGTTTATGTAATTTTTCCCATCGAATAATTTGGTGGTCTAAAGTTTTTTTTTAATTATTTCATTGAATGTGCTATTGGGTGAAGCCTGTACAGATTTATTTTCATGAATTTTTAGGCTTTCCATGACTTCTTCGCATGTGTGGGAGCTGCTTAATCCCTTCAAAACTACCGTTACTCGTTTTTCTTCCTTTGGAGTATATGTGAAAAAATTTATTTTGGATTTTTCTAGGAGCTCACATGTTTTTGTATGGTCTTCCAGTTTATGCGTGTAAATTATATTTTGTTCGTTGCCTCTTTCTTTGATCAGGTAATCGTCAATTTTTAAATTATTTTTCATTAACTTTTTTAGATAAGCAACATCTGTATTGCCAAAGTGTCATAATGGGTGTCATTTTATTTTTTGTTGTGTTATTTTTATCGGCTTTATCATTAATATTTTTTTCTGTTTTATTTTTATTCTTTTTTATTTCAGTTATTCTGACCAATTCTTCTATGCTAGGCTCGGAGGTGCAATCTGCAGCGGTGTTAATTTCAATTGTGGGTGCACTGTTGTCATTTACTTTAACCACACTATCCTCCTGTTCTTCTAACTCCATCAAAGGATTAAAAATATTATCAGAAGCTTGAGCAGCTCTATTCATCACGTGATGTTTATCGTAAAAAGCTTTATATATCATCATATCTTCTTCTTGTTTATTTATTATTTTTTTAAGCTCCTCAATTTCACGAAGATGCCTATTTCTGGTTTTTGCTGCTACATTTAAGGATTTGCTGGTATTTTTATTTTTGAGGATCTCACAAAGCTCATATTTATTGTGGACCTTAAGCTGTCCTCGTTTTCTACCTTAACATTGTCGGATTGCATTTTTGCAACCCAATTATATGAATCACACTATTCAAAAAGCGGTATTATTTTCCTTTTTTTTTTATTAAAATTTTTTTTAATATTTGTGTTAATTAATTTTTGTTAAATATTTTATAATAGAATATACTGCGAATAAATTCGAAGGTAAATTTAAAAAAAAAAATGTTTTTTTATTTTTAATTGATTGTTTAAAAGTGAAATTTAATAACATCGACCGTTCTCTATCAAAGTTCAGAAAGAAACTTCCGCTGACATAAATACGTTCCTAAAAGTAGGTAAACTAACTGTTATTACCTGTTATTGCATATTTTTAGGGGTAGTGAATATTCAGTAATGAAATTTTTGAAAAATTTAAAAAAATTTAAAAAACTTTTTACTAATTCATTTAAAATTAAAATTAGTAAAAAAAAAATCTGTAGTTTAATATAGGTTTATTTAGTATTAACAATTACAAACTTAAATAGAAGAACTTAAATATTTCCTTCCTCATACAAATTTTAAAAGAAAAACAAGCTAATTATATGACTTGCAAAGAAATAATTGTTTTATAATAGAATATTTTTGGAATAAATATTTTACAAATTAATAGTTGCTTTAGAAATTTACAATATAAGAGTTTCAAAATATCTTTCCCATTTTATGTTAAAAAGTATTATTTCATTCTTTTAATAAAGTCATTAAAAGCTAATTAGACCTATGAATTTGATCCCTAAAAACTCTCAGTTGAAGAGCAATACAAATTTGTTGTGAGTTTAATAATTTTTTATCTAAGGTATTTAATTATAAAATTCTTAAATATGTTATATATGTATATATATATTACTTTAGTTTAGAAGTTACAGGGTATGCAAAATGTGACAAAAAGTTGTTTACAAATAATTGTAAAAATAATTACTTTGAATAGCAAAAAAAAATTATCTTCTTTTGTTCTGATTTATAAAAATCATCATTTATAATATGATTGATATAACCCTAGATTAACGGTTTTTTGATGCTGAACCCTCGTATTTGATGCAGCTTCTATAGAATTGAACTACTCATTCTTTTTTGGAAAATCCATCTCTTTTTAAAATTTCATCTAGATATCTTAAACGTAGTAAACGCTTTGCAAATATACAAAAAGCGACAGACTAACTGAAAATACAAATATATATTAAGCAAATTTTAATTTTTACTTTAAACAATGTGCTCTTAACAAGTTTTTGGAAACTTTTTTTTCAATTAGCATACAATACTTATAAATTCATCAAAATTTACAGAAATAATGTTCCTAGATACAAATAAATTTTATCTGTAAATTTATATAATTTACAGATAAATTTCTTTTTCTCTTTTTAAATTGATGAAAATTTCTAAAAAAAAAAAACTAAATCGTTCATCAATCATCATTAATGAATCTTTTGATTATTTGTTACAAAATTTTAAAATTTAGTCCTTTTTTTAAAATTTAGTCCCAACAAGGTTTTTTTTTTTCAAAAATTCTTAAAAAGAAGAATTCAAAATAATATTGTGTATAAATCATTTCCTTTCGTTAAGTATCTGAAATAAAATATTTATGTGTAATATACAAGTTTTATGAAAAAATTTTTGGAGAAGGTACGAAACTGCAGAAGATTCCAAAAATATATAATTCAAACATGTAAATAAGAAGTAGATACTCACAACTTCCTTTTAAAACCCCATACGTAAAAAAAAAGTTCAAAGAAATAATATTACAAAAGCATTCTTTCAGTAGTATACAATAGTTCAAGTGAAGCAATGATTCCTAAATGGCAATCATGTTTTGCTTTGAAGTTATGAAAGATATATATACGTACGAGTATACATCTTTTTTTTACTTTAAATATTTATTGTGCATTTCAATACATTTTTTATTCACTCAAGTATTTGTTTTGCACAATAGTACCTACACCTCCAAATCTTTGTTAACATAATTTTTTTATATTCTCTTTTTAGCTTTTTATAACTGATTTATACAACAAACTCAGAGCAAACCGGAAATGAGAAAAAATGCAAGTAAATAATTGCAATACTCAGAAAAAACATGGATTTTTTTTAAAAAAGTTGAATTTTTTAAAACAGTTCATTTCAAAATTCAATATATTTCAAGTTTTTCATAAAAGATTCAAAATATTTAAAGTTTTGAAATTGAAGTAATTTTAAATATTTGAAGTTTAATACCTTTTACCACTTCTTTTAAAAATGTTTGGAAAACTAGTTTATAAAACTGTCTGTCTATAGTTCATAGACCGATTCGGTCTTGCAGAGCAAATCGAAAATCTTGCAAACGGAAAAATCTTTACAAAGTTGTTGCACCGCAATGGGTTAACGGAATTCGCAAAAGCAGTTCTTCGCAAAATTGTACGTAATTAGCTTGATCAATTATTTGACCGATATTGGTTAACAAATTCCAAATGAGAGTCCAATAATTTTCAAAAAGCTCCACGTACATGAAATTTAAAGTCAATCGGCCAAATTGGATTAGAGCCAAACTGTTAGTCCAGAAACGCATCCCGTTCCCAAAAACCTTTTTATACAAGTTTTAGTGATAATCGGCTGAGCAGTTAAAGATTCTATACTGCACTTACAAACAAACAATTAAATGTTCGCTTTATTATATTATACCCCAACTATAGTGGGGTCGAAATCTCGGTTTAGTAAATCCCATTTTCAAAAAATCTCTTTTTTAAAAAATCATGTTTTACAAAACCTCTTTTTTTAATTAAGAGGCTGATAATTCTGATTTTGTATTCAACTCTAAAATCCTTAAAAACGAGATTTTTTTAAAAAAGCTAGATTTTTCAATAAAAAACGAGATTTTAAAAAAAAAAAATTTTCTAAAAACAAGATTTTCTAATACGAGATTTTTAAAAAACGCAAGATTTTCTAAAAACAAGATTTTAAAATAATAAATTACTAAACCGAGATTATGTGGCGCTCCCATTATATAGCATAGACTATAGAGTGATTAAGAAATGTCTTGAAACATCATATACGTGCTCGATTCATTATATACCTAACCGTGTGTAATTTTCATCCTCCTAGTATAGTTAGTTTTGAAGAAATTCATATTGGTGCAAAGAAGTTGTATGGCAGCCTCCCGAAAATGGAGCCGTAACATTTTGAAACTTCATATAAGTGCTCGATTCAATATATAACTAACCGTGTGTAATTTTCATACTCGTAGTATAATTAGTTTTGAAGAAATTGATATTGGTGCCAAGAAGTTGTATGGCAACCCCCCGAAAATGAAGCCGTAACATTTTAAAACTTCATATAAGTGCCGGATTAATTATAAAACTAACAGTGTGTAATTTTCATCCTCGTAGTATAATTAGTTTTGAAGAAATTCATATTGGTGCAAAAAAGTTGTATGGCAGCTCCCCGAAACCTTGGCCCGATTTTGACCAAAAACAATAGGGAACCTAGAAATTGATTGAAAAATATTTTGTGAAAATTTCAAAACTTTAGTCCTTTTAGTTTTTGAGTTATCGTGCTGACACACGGACGGACAGACACACATAGCTAGATCGATTTACTTTCCGATGCTGATCTGATACGTACCCTTGACACTATATCTAGTTCGTCTAGATCGATGCGATACAATCGGAGGAGCAATTTTGATATACCCGATGTCATATACATATGTATGCACGGGTATAAATATAGTCGATTTAACTATGTGTCTTTCAGCGGTTCCGACTAAGTATTCAAAATTATACATAAAGTAGTTAAATTAAAATGCCAATGTCTCTACAAAATATAATTGGTAAAATATAAAAAGTTGGAATAGCTGCCATACAACTTTTATTTTATATGTAACTCATAATCTAATAAATTATGTATTCGAAATTTTGCAAACTGCAGTAAAGCGAATGAGGTAATGTTTTTATACCCGTGCATACATATATGACATCGGGTATATTAAAATTGCTCCTCCGTTTGTAATGCATCGATCTAGACGAGCTAGGTCAAGGGTACGTATCGGCTCAGAATCGAAAAATGAGTCGATCTAGCTATGTGTGCCTGTCCGGACCAAAACTTCGGGTAGCTCTCGAACAACTAACTTTTTTAAATCCAATATTTTCATATAAAACTTTGAAATTTTGCTATGCATCTTGTATTTAACATGAAATTATATGAAATTTGTTTTTTTTGTAGATACCGATTTCGAGTGACGATTTCATATGATTTAAATTATGCGTAGTTTATTTAAGAAAAGCAAAAAAGAACACAAAGATTTTTTTTAAGTAAATGGCTTCATAAATAATTTATATTGGTTTAATATAATATATCGTCGGCTGAGTGCTCTTTTGCCCCATACGCCACGAAGGTCAAACTGAGAAAATTGAAAAAGAAAGTTTGGAATAATATAGAAAAAAATCTACATTAACGATTTTGCTCAAAATTTGCAGGTAGTATGTTTGTACAATTCTGTAACTGTGTACAAAATTTCAAAAGTTTTTCCTCAACGGTTCGCCCCAAAATACACTTTTTATGAAACAACTCCCAGTTGCCATTTTGACCCACTTCATACAAGGTATTTATTATTCAATAGAGTATATGCACGTGGAGCAAAAATTTTTCAAATGGGGCAAAAGAGCACGCATTATGTAGTAAGTAAATTTTTACTTTTTAATATTGTAGAGGAAGCAAAAAAGGAAAACTATGCTTTCGTTAACGATGGTCAGTAACAAATTCATCATGGTTTATAATTTTAAAATATAATATATTTGCCAATATTAATTACAAAACTCCAAATTTAAAATTTTTTCGTTTTTTTATTTATCTTAATATTATTTTAAACTCAAACAAAAATTAATTAAAAGTAAAAAACAAAAAAAAATAAATAGCCTTCTTCTAGCTTTAATGTTTTAAATTTATGAAATTGTTTGAAATTTTAAATTTCAAAAATTATTAATTAAAAAATAGTTTCAACAATATTATAATTATAAAAATTTCAACAATATTATAGCTATAAAAATATAATAAACATGGATTTTAAATCTTAATATTTTATTATATTATATTTTCAAGCACTTTAAGTTTCACATTTTGTACTTTCATAATAATATCTATACGTAAAAAAACAAAAATTTATTAAACTAAAATCAGCCTTCTTCTAGATCCTTTATTAAATTGAGTATGAAATCCATAACTTTAAATTTTAAATTTCCTTTCAAAATTATATTAATTTAATATTTTTGCTAAACACTACTAATTTTTATTAAAACTAAAAACAAAAATAAACAGCCTTCAGTTTCAAATAATATTATTCTTAAATTAAGCATTAAATCCATAATTTCAATTTTTAAGTTTCTTTAAATTAAAATTAAATTTAAATTAAGAGTTTGCTAATAATAAAGTTTCGTTATATTAATATTTGAATGACTTGATAATATTATCACGAAATGTTATTATGATTAAATAATATGTTTTCATTAATTGTTTTGTATGATTAAATAATAATATAAATAAAAAATGTTGCGAGAAGTAGATGAAATAAATAAAAATTCATATTAGCATTTAAACTATAAAAAAATGTTTTTATGAACGAGTTTTTCTAATTCACTGTTAAATATAATTATTTAATTAAATAAATCAAATTATATAAATTTTTAATTTAAATTAAAATTAATTGTAGTGGGCTTTTTAAATTAAATTAAAATTTAATAATTATTTTTATACGAATTGAATATAAAACGTCATACTTTAAAGAAATACGTTTGAAATGACGTTGAAATAGTTCCAAAATTGGTCTGCAGTTTTAATTTAAATTTAATATTGCTGTAAAATACTGTTGATCTATCTGTGGTAAATATGGGATCAAAGATTTCAAATCATTTTTTTTTTCTCCAGAAATAATAGATTTTTGAGACAAAACTGGAGGAGGTTTTCTCAAAATGTTAATTAATGTTGTAGGTAAATTTGATTTTGATTTTAAATTTACTGTTTTAAAATTTATTTCAGAAAAAGAATTTTTAAATTGGATTGAAAAAGGATTACTCTTTTCATATATGCATTTTACTTTTGTAAATGGAAGATGAATGAAATTTAATTTAGATGAAATGGAGGATAATGACAAGAAATCTGATTCTTGCATTTGAAAAATTTTCAATTTAGTTTTAGATGTATTTACGTTTTTCAGTAATTTTAACAAATGTAGAGGGCTATGTATATCGAGTTTTTTTAAATACCTGTCTATTACAGAGTGAACTGCATCCACTTCTTGAATATTTGAATGACCAGGCTCGGAGTATTTTTGAACTATTTCAACAACACTAGACGAATTTTCTAAAAAGTATTTTATTCCAGCACTATTTATTTTATTTTTATTTTGTGGGACACAACTGTCGCTCCATAAAATTATTTTTTTTAGATTCGGATTGTCCTTCGAAATGTTATTTAATAGCTTTAATAAAGCACTAGCAATATCGTTGCCACTTCTACCACTGTGTCCTTCATGCCATATTGCACAATATGTGATTTTTTCTTTTTGCGGAATTATTGCCGTAGCAGTTAAATTAAATACATTCAATTTGCGCTTATAAAAAAATATTGAAGAATTTCCTTTAGGTAAACTGAACACATTCTGGAGGTCATAGCATACTATACACTGATTCGCATCGATATTTGAACGATCCAAATCTCGTTCTGCTTTCGACATATTTTTTTCCATGGTATGATTCTTATAATTATCACGGTCTTTTTCAGTTGGAGTTCGGTTATTTTTGAACAGGAAGCATTTATTGCACAAGTCTTTTTTTGGTTGTAAAAATGCCATATTGAACTCATAATTAAATATTTTGCGATACATATGTATTTTCAGCGGTTCTGATGTTTTTTCAACGTAATAATTGTACATTTTAGTTAAATTTAACTCAGGTGGTAAATATTTTTTGTCAGATGATGATCGGCAGTAATGTGAATCTATTACTGGAAACGACTTAATGTGGTCGCGAATTTCTTCTAACTTTTCGACTGGAGTACTTTTTTTAACAAATTTCCCCTTTTTCCGAGTAGTAGGAGTTCCTATTGGATCACGTAGTTTATTAAAACAATAATACACTCTTTTCTTATCAATTGACAAAGTATTAAGAAAAAACTCTCGACAAACTCTACGAATTTCACCGTCAACTTCAAAATAAAATTTAAAAGAAAATTTTTTTATCTCTAACGAAGTTCGACTGCGTTTTATCAGCTCTCTTTTCACGAATTTCAAATAAAATTGATTTTTTCCTTCATCTGACAGAGACCAAAAACTATTAAAAATAGAAAGACGATTATTTTCACTGAAATACTTTGAACATAAATAAAAGCAAGTATCTTTGCAGCCTGGTTTCATTTTTTTCGGTGATTTTACATTTCCTCCACGATCAGTGTATTGTTTACCACTTTCACGTAATTTTTTTATAGTAGATCTATGCCATAATTCAGGGCGTTTTTGTCTCTTTCGTGTTCTAGTTGGTGTATTATTTCCTAAGTACATAAATTATAAATTAATTTTTATTTTTTTTAATTACATATTAAAAATTTAACCTGATGAAGGAACAAAATCTGATGGCATATCTCTTAGCGCTGAAGAAACGGATGGTAAATTTCGAGAAATAGTAGCTAATATAGGAAATTATTATATAAAATTTGATTACAGAAAAAATTCATAACAATTTACATTCAATCAGGTCAATCGTGAGTGTCAATTATCACATATGTGATAATTGACAAAATTTATCAAAAATGGTATCGCGAAGTAAAATTGATAAAGTTTGTGATAAAAATTTACTATTGTGAATTGTGATAAATTGAAGTTTGAGACATTTTAAAAAAAAAAATTATTTTGTACTTTGGGTTTAATTTGAATATAAAAATTAGATAAATATACAAATTTTAAAGTCAAAATTATTTAAAAAGTTTCTTCTGAAATATTTAAAGTAAAATATATATGTGTACTACATGTAAAAAATTAAATAAATAAAAATGTATTTTAATAGGACGTATTTAATGCATTGGAATCAACCATTCGCACTAAGTGGATAAATAGCCAATATACGGATGAGGATCAGCGTCGGGCCGTACTTTATTTTTATGAAAAATGCCGTATTCCAAATATTACAGGATGTGTGGACGGTACGCACATTAGAATTATAGGTCCTAATAGGGAAATAAGGCATTTGAAAAAAAAACAATTTTATTTACTACTTACATTTTTTATAAAAGCAATAAAATTCTTAAAATTTAACAAATTTTGAATTATCACATTCAAATTAGCAGTTGATAAAATAAACAGTCAATTGTCACATATTTGAAACTTCACGATACCAAATTATCACATGACAGTTGACTAAATTCACAATAGACACAATTTTTTCATGCAATTGACACTGGCGATGAGGTTAATGAAAATTTGTGACAGTAATCACAAATTGTGATAATTGACTTGTGATAATTGACACTCACGATTGACCTGAATATCGGAAACAACCTGCTCTTGTATAACATTTCTATCTGGTACATAATTTGGATCGCGCATTTCGTCACCAGCTTAAAAGTTCATGAAAATGGAATAAATATAATATATTATTTTTTAATAAATATAATTTATATTTACATGAAAAATCATCCATAGTGGTATAACTTAGATCACATTTTTCGACGGGAAATATATCTTTTTCCATTCTAAAAAATTATAAGGCTTTTTCACAAATGCTATATGACATGACTATTGTATTATACATGACTGACTATAATCATATGATTTTAGTTTATGACGGTCATACTACAATAATCTATGTAAATTTATGGACACATATATATTTTTCCATGTTTAATCTAATTGTAACCAACAATTTAATTTGTTGTCTTGACCTGAAATTAAAGAAAACAACTTAGATAATTTCAAACAATCAAATTTTACTCACCAATTAGTAATACCTTCATCCTCAGCCATTTTAAACAGAACTAAACAAAAATAAATAAACAAAAATGACACTTCGCAGTATAAAATTTCACAATGCACACATGACTTTTTTTTTCTAATGTATTTGGATCATATGATTATTGCAATGTAGTTTAAAAACGTTAAGCAAATGTATGAAACATTTATAAACACATGACGTGATTAATGTATTGCAATGTGCATTTGTGAAAAAGCCTATAGTTTTTAAACAAAAAATAAAGATACAAACCATAATTAGCTTACTCTAAAATATCCTCCGAAACAAATGGGACAGGTGAAGAATTTTCACTGGAGCTCAATTCAGACATTACATCAGTCATGCTAAAAAAAATACATTTCGTTAGGTATTACAAAAAATATGAAAAAAAATAAAATAGATTTACTTACTCAAAGTATATACGATTTTTAAATTGAACTCTTATGCACATGCGCGCACATCTATTATCTCCGAAATTGAAAAAAATACTAACCGTGAACGATAAAGGAAATATATTTTGAACTTCATTTCTTATTTTCTAAGTTCAAGAATTGCGTTTTTTAATAGAAATTGCTTAATGATTAGCACACATTTTCCAAGCGCAATATTAAACATACTATAGATAACCATTTAATTTGGTTTATCTGTTCATTCATGCGTAAACTTGCATTATAGTTTTTTTATTTTTTCTTTGTTTCAATGTTTACATACTTATTTTATTTTTTTTATGGTTTGCTGTATTGCTATAAAAAGCATTCTTAAACTTTGTTGATTTTTAAACGATAAGAAATAAAATATCTTTAAATAAACAATGATTATAGTTTGTTTTTTTTAGACAGATAGACTTCGATCTTATGTTTGTATTTCACAAAAAAAACTTTTTTTTTTCAACTTAAATTGTACTTTCAGATATGCACTTCTTTTTGTTTTGTATTATGATAATGACGTCAATAATAAGAAAACAAAAAAATTTTTTTTAAAACAAAACTAAATAAAAAATATAAAGTAACTTCAAAACAATAATTAAACTTTACAGTAAAATAATTCTTCCATTTTTTTATTATTTTTATGTAATTTTTTTTAAATAAATATAAAATTTGTATATAATTGCTATAATTTACTATTCCCATGGGGCAAAAATAATTTATGAAAAGTAAATTCTATTTTGATCCATAGATTCGGTACATGCACATGGGTCAAATAAGAAATTACAAAAAAAAAATTTTTTTTTCATATAAAATTTGACCCATAAGCAAAATTTTGGCGTTTGGGTCAAAAGAGCATTAACAATCTGGAAAAGTGCGGCGTATGTATCAAATTGGCAACTCTGTATATCAGTAACTAAAAGAGCTATCAGAAAACCGATTACACCAATCGAAAGATCTAGTGCCAAAACCTATATATCTAATCTTAGGTCAAAAAATCAAAAAGTGGCGTATGGGGCAAAAGAGCACACAGCCAACGATATGTATGTGTAATATTTTGCATGGTTTTGATATTGATAGATATAATCATTATGAATATGATGATTATTATCTATCATGATGATCATTATATGAATATGATCATATGAAGCTTCTTTTGATTAAGTTTAATATATTCGTGAATTAAAAATTAATTATAAGAGATAGAATTGAAAAATTAAAGCTAGAGTTTTGAAATTCACACAAAACATTTTTTGAACATTTTTGAGGTTCCCTATTCTTTTTGGTTAAAACCAGACCAAGGTTGCGGGGAGCTGCCACACAACTTATTTAAACCAATATGAATTTCTTCAAAAGTAATTATTCCAGGAAGATGAAAATTATACACTGTTAGTTTTTTATGAATCAAGAACTTATATGAAGTTTCAAAATGATACGACTTCATTTTCGGGGGCTGCCATACAACTTCTTTGCACCAATATGAATTTCTTGGAAACTGATTATACTAAGAGGATAAAAATTACACATTGTTAGTTATATAATTAATCAAGCACTTATATGGAGTTTCAAAATGTTAAGGCCCCGTTTTCGGGCAGCTGCCATACAAAGTTGTCAATTCGTTAACTGTGTATCTAATGTAGCTACGAGGTTAAAATCAAAACTGGGCAGATAAAGTAATAGGACAAGTTAGTTGGCAAAGTTGGACATCACTCGGACCAACTTTTAGGGTGGGCTATTTTTTTTTTTTATTTTTTTTTTTCTTTTTAAGCAAAAATTATGGTATAATGAATTAAAAATTTAATTTTTTTTTTTGTTTTGTTTTTTTTAAGCAAAAATTATGGGATAATAAGTTAAATTTTTTTTAACTATTTTACTTTTTTATATTTCTTTTGTAACGTTTATAATAGCATAGGGGAAATAAATAACGGTTAGTAAGTAGGGTTTGCAAAAATACCGGATTTTTTAATACCGGTATTGCGGTATTGGTTTTTCACGAATACCGGTATACCGGTATAATACCGGTATTAATAAAAAAGAAATACAATAATAGAAAGAGCTATACGTATACAAACATTTTTTATAATAAAGATAATTAAATAAAACAATATTGACATTAAATTCAATAATTATATTTTATTTCCCAAGATCTTATGTTACTTATTTTTAATGAAATATGCATTTAAAAAACATAATATGTCTAAGGTTTTGTCGCCCAAACGTGATCTTATTTTCGTACAAAACATCCCAGCTGTAGAAAACGCTTTTTCGGAATCCACACTTGTTGGCCGAATAGATTTTAGACTTTCAAAAACCATCATTAAATATTTCCCCTTAATTCCTTCTTCTTCAAAAAACAAAATTTCTCTTTTTACAATTTGCGCAACATCTGTTGCCTCCTGGGTGATTTCATTTTCAAGCTCAAGTGCCTGTTTAGACTTTTTATCTAACACTAATTGCAGTCTTTCCTTCATAGATAAATTTAATGTTGAAGATTGCGTTTCCGTTGAAATATTTTCAATTATTTTATTATTACTAGAGCTACAGCCTGGTAGATATTCATTTTTGGTAAGGCGTTTAACAATTTGAATGATATGTTTTGTAATAGCAGATTTACTGGTCTTGCGAAAAATGCCGTAATCTTCCTCAGCGCTTGAGGTCTTCCGATCAAAGAAATATGCTAAAATGTCAGAATATACTGTACGTCTTTCTTTTATTCTAACAATAAGCTCTTCTTTAAGCCGATTACTCAAAATTGTGTTTTGCACGCTTAGCTCATTAAGCATGAAATTAAGGGTTACATCTGCCATATATAAGTTTACATTTTCGCAACATAATGCTTTCACTGCTACTTTAATTGGTTGCAATGCTAATATTGTATTAGATAGTAGCTCAAAATCATTTACAAAAAATGTAATATCCGATTTTAAATCAATTAGGCTTTTTCTTACACAAACCTTTAATTCAGAGAACCTCTCTAACATTGCCAACAAACTGTTCCATCTCGTGCGGGAATCTAAATTTAAGTTGCGTTCTTTACCAAATTCTTCTTTGACGTACTTCTGCAATATGGAATCATTTTTTGTTGGAGATCTTCGAAATAATTTTATTACATTTCGTATTTTTGACACTAGCGGTCCCAAATCTGCGTATCGAATCTGATTACATTCCAATCCAGGTGGATTTATTATACTGGTACCAAGAATATTAAAACCTTCGGCGAATCAATATTCGTCTTCTTCCGCGTCCGAATCAAATATGTATGGTGTTTCTTCAGTTATGTGTTCCTCTTCATATTCGGAAAAACTATTATTGTTATAAAGTATTTTTATAACGGCCAATTGTATGCCATGGGCCATGCATAATTGGTGAATTATTTGGATGCCTCTAGCTACCTTACTATTGCCTCTAGCAACAACATCTTCGAAACATATGTTGAATTCTTCGATTTTTTTTTCCAACAGAGTAATACATTTTTCTGCTGGTAGATGTCCAGAAACACGCGTTAAACCAATATTCCAAAAATTGTCAGCTGTATGAATATTTATATTCATATAGCGCCGATTGCTAATTGATGTCCACTCGTCGAAGGTAAGGCTGACCAACTTTTTTGCAACTTTGTCTTTTGAAATATGCTCTATAACCTCTTT
Source organism: Dolichopus griseipennis (assembly GCA_963082915.1). Taxonomy (NCBI): domain Eukaryota; kingdom Metazoa; phylum Arthropoda; class Insecta; order Diptera; family Dolichopodidae; genus Dolichopus; species Dolichopus griseipennis. The sequence continues at coordinate 54,051,529 of OY720442.1, read as the reverse complement.
GCGAATTTTTTCGCCGTATTTTAAAACGATTTCTCGAACTGTGTTTGGAGAACTTGGAACATTTTTATACTTATTCACCAATAATTTCCGCAAATCATAGGAAGTGCAAATTTTACTAAATGGTATACCATCACGTGCAATCAGCCGAGAGACAACAGCAGGAAATGAATCATCCACTGCGCTTTTAAAAAAACTTGAAATATTCGATGTAGAAGCTTGGCTATTCGCTGGCTTATTTGATATTATTATAGATGAAATTTCATTATCACCTTTTCCTCGTTTTAGCAAATTAATATCATGACTAGTTCGTAAATGAGTATGGAGTCCGCTCGTACTTCCCCCAGTTGCCTTTATTATTTTTGCACACTTTTTACACACACCTGCATTTTTACATTCTGCTCTATTAAAATAATACCACGGTGAATTTTTATCCATCATGGGGCTGAAAAAGGTTTTAGTTTTTTACATACTAAACAGAAAAAACTAATTTTTTAAATCTTACCTTATTGATAATAATTATTTTATTTTATGTATTCAAAATTATTTAATTTAGTTATTGAAAATGATTTATGTTTGATATAAACAATATGTGTTTATATATTTTTTTTTCGTTTAAATGAAAAACACAAAACACTAAAAAAAACTCTGATGTTAACAAGCTTGGAACTTGGAATAATATAAAATACAGTTTCTACGCTACGCAAAAATGTAATATTCTTAAATGTTTGCGGTGCTATAGTTACTCACTTCACTCGCTATGCCTACTACAATTATTTTTATGAAAAATTCAAAATTTAACGAAATATTTTTTTGCAAAATTCATGCGAAATATTTTTTCATAGAAAATTATTTCAAAAATTTTTAAAAATTATACAAATTATTTGAATAAAAAAAATGAAATTTAACGAAATATTTTTTTGCAAAATTCATGCGAAATATTTTTTCATAGAAAATTATTTCAAAATTTTTTAAAAATTATACAAATTATTTGAATTAAAAAAAATGTTTCAATACCGTCAATACCGGTATTGAACGGTATGAATACCGGTATTATAATTTAATTATTTTACCTCAAATACCGGTATACCGGTATACCGGATACCGGTATTGCAATCCCTATTAGTAAGTACGGGTATCTAAAAGTTGACAAGGGCAACTATAATCTTCCTCGTTTTATACTCGTGCGGGTACCCTACACAATCTTCTCTTTATTCTTTGTAGCTATTACAAGAACAATTAAATTAGGCGCCGTGAAATAAAGCCATACGAAATAAAGCCATATCGCCAATTTTTTCGCGTATGGCTTTAATTCGCGTTCAATTGCGAAATAAAGCCATATGGCTTTATTTCGCATTTAAAAATGTAATTTTATTTGAGAAAATAGAAGCAATTTAATTTTCCAAACATTTTTATTTAAATAGTTAGAAAGGAGTTTTAGAGTTGGTTTCAAAAGTAGGGTTTTACGCTTTTTCCAGAATATTTATATATGTGTATATGTGGGATTCTCAATTAGGAGGGATTTTAGAGTTGGATTCAAAAGCAGGATTGCCGCTTTTTCCAGAATATTTATATATGTGTATATGTGGGATTGTTAGTTGGATTCAAAAGCAGGGCTTTACGCTTTTTCCAGAATATTTATATATATGTGTATATGTGGGATTCTCAATTAGGAGAGATTTTGGAGTTGGATTCAAAAGCAGGATTGCCCCCTTTTCCAGAATATTTATATTTATTAATTAGGGTTGATTATTTTTTGTATGAAATAGCTATGCCGAATTCTCATACCATTCTTTTCATTATAGTGTTGGATTCAAAATCTAGTTTCAATAATTTAGTTAGCGGGGGTTCGGGGCGGCAGCCCCCGTAATGAAAATATAATATTATTTAACATGTTTTATTACAGTGTATTAAAAAAAATTAGGAACTTATTAATTTTTTGAATGAATTAGGTATCCGAATTCTTATACCATTCTTTTCATTTTAGTGTTGGATTCAAAATCTAGCTTCAATAATTCAGTTAGCGGGGGGGTAATGAAAATATTATATTATTTAACATGTTTTATTACAGTGTATTAAAAAAATTAGAAACTTATTAATTTTTTTTAATGAATTAGGTATCCGAATTCTTATACCATTCTTTTCATTTTAGTGTTGGATTCAAAATCTAGCTTCAATAATTGAGTTAGCGGGGGTTCGGAGGCGGCAGCCCCCGTAATGAAAATATAATATTATTTAACATGTTTTATTACAGTGTATTAAAAAAAATTAGGAACTTATTAATTTTTTGAATGAATTAGGTATCCGAATTCTTATACCATTCTTTTCATTTTAGTGTTGGATTCAAAATCTAGCTTCAATAATTCAGTTAGCGGGGGGGTAATGAAAATATTATATTATTTAACATGTTTTATTACAGTGTATTAAAAAAAATTAGGAACTTATTAATTTTTTGTATGAAATAGGTATGCCGAATTCTTATACTATTCTTTTATCACATAGGGTTCCAATTTTATAAAATTAAATTATTTAGGCCCCCAGCAATTTTGCTAAGCCCCATATCTCCCAAACGGATGATAATAGACCCTACCTCTAGAAGCATTTTTTGTTTGTTTTGAACCCTAGAATAACCCCTAGTTCTATGGCAGGTTATTAGCGAAACACCCTGTATTTATCATTTATAACTGCACTTAATTATCAATTTCTATTTTTTTTTTACTTTGTTTACTATTAAACTAGAATTTGTATCAATTTTACTATATGGCTTTATTTCGTAAAATTTTAGAAAATTATGTCATTTTATGGCTTTATTTCATATGGCTTTATTTCGCGCCACCTATAACACTAATGTAATGTTAAGATAGTATTGCAAATTAATAAATTTTTTTTATCTCAAATTAAATTGCAAAATCCAAGTGGCATAAATTTTTAAATATCTGAAATATCTATGTACATAAAAATATTTAATTCAATTATCTTTTTAGTTTTTACCTACTTTTATACCCGTAAGACTATAAGTCTAAATTTACCATTACGTTTGTAACTCACAGAAGTAGGGCTGGTAAATATAGATTCCAAGGATCAGAATCGAATAGTAAATCGATTTAGCTATTTATGTTCATCCGTCCGTCCGCACGATAACTCAAAAAAAATAGGAGCTATGATTTTACAATTTTCATAAATTCGTTTTTATATAATAGCCGTATTTAGCTGGGTATTTAAAATTTCGTCAAATGTAATTAACCGGGTGATATAATGTTTTATGTACGGTGATACGGGTATCCCAGAGTTGACACAGTCTACTCTACTATACTTTTCCTCATTTTCCAATTGTATTCCTTAAAAATTTTTGAAACTATGTGACTTTCAAAATATCAGTTCTTGATTAAAGCAAAAAGATTAAGTGCATAAAAGTAATGTTTACTTTTTATTCAATTTTCAAAAGTGGTAGAACTGCAAATAAATAGATAATTTTTAATTTGAAAAAATTTTAATCAAAAAAGAAAATCGATAGCGAGTTTTCCAAAACATATTTTGGTTTTCTATTCAAATTTTATTAAAGTTAGTAAAAAAAAACTAAGGTTTATTTTTAATTTCTTTGAAAAAATTGTTTTTTATAAGACAAAATAATAAATTAAAGTTGCAAAAGTTTAAAATTAATAAAACTAAAAAATGCAATTTCTTTAAAATTCAGGAGAATGATATTAATACAAACTGTATATTAAATCTGTTATATTTTGGGTACAACTTTCAATAAAACAAGGTTTTTTATATCTCAATTGACTAATTTTCTGTTTATTAAAAAATATTTTAAACATTTTAAAATAATTTCATTCAAAATAAATCTTTTAGAATTAGAAAACTGTAGATTTTTAGAAAAATTTCGACCCTGAATTAATGAAAAGTAGAACAATTTTAATTTAATGAAAAATACTAATATAGATTTCCATTTTAGCACATTTTAAAAAAATTTTGAAAAATGTGCCCATATATAGTTTCACCATCTTAGCCCATCCGTCCGTATGTTTTCAAAACCCTGTACACCATTTGGAAAAGGAAAATTTATTTGAACCAACCGATAGCTGCTTTTATCAACTTTGAAAATATTAGTTTAACAAAAATCTATACATCTGTTTTTTAAGTTTTGTACGATTGATTACAAAACTTAAGAAACTATAAAGAAAATTGTTCTTCGTTGCTCAAATTGGAGGTTCAATTATGAGAATCCCAGTTTCTTACCATCTAAGGCCCAATATTCTGATTTAAAATAAATTATTTTAGAAGAAAAAATGTGTTTTTAGAGCAACATTGAAATAAAAGACTAGCGTATATTATTAATGCCTTATCTTTGTCTGGTCAAATATTGTTCACAAATATGAGCCCAGATTGACAAAATATCTTTGCGACTAATAAATCTTAGAAAGAATTTTCTTAGCTACTAAGTCACATATTGACCTAAGCCATTTATGTCTCACATTCAAAGTAATATAATTTTGATTATCTTTCATATAATTAGAGTACGTGCGTGATATTAACTTTAAAAAAATTATTGAGAAAATTGACAATTCCATTTATAAATCATGGTATGCATTCTTTATTTAAAAAACATAAGAAATACAAAAACATTCTCGATTTATATTTTGTTTACATATTTATACCCGTGCATACATATATGACATCGGGTATATTAGATTTGCTCCTCCGTTTGTAACGCATCGATCTAGACGAGCTAGATATAGTGCCAAGGGTACGTATCGGCTCAGAATCGAAAAATGAGTCGATCTAGCTATGTGTGTCTGTCCGTCCGTCCGTCCGTCTGTGTGTCAGCACGATAACTCAAAAACTAAAAGAGCTACAGTTTTGAAATTTTCACAAAATATTTTTCAATCAATTTCTAGGTTCCCTATTTTTTTTGGTTAAGATCGGACCAAAACTTCGGGTAGCTCTCGAACAACTAACTTTTTCAACTCCAACATTTTCATACAAAAATTTTAAATTTTGCTTGCATCTTGAAATTATATGAATTTTGTTTTTTTGTTTTTTTGTTTTTTTGTTTTTTGTTTTTGTTACAAAAAGTAGATAACGATTTCGAGTTAGAAATTCATACGATTTAAATGATGCGTAGTTTATTTAAGATAAGCAAAAAAGAAGACAAAGATTTTTTTTAAGTAAATGGCTTATTGATATTGATAGATTGATAGATTATGAATATGATGATTATTATATGAATATGATCATATGAAGTTGATTTTGCTTAAGTTTAATATATTCGTGAATTAAAAATTAATTATAAGAGATAGAATTGAAAAATTAGAGCAAGAGTTTTGAAATTCACACAAAACATTTTTTGGACATTTTTGAGGTTCCCTATTCTTTTTGGTTAAGACCAGATCAAGGTTTTGGAGAGCTGCCACACAACTTCTTTGCACCAATATGAATTTCTTAGAAACTGATTATACTACGAGGATGAAAATTACACACTGTTAGTTATATAATGAATCGAGCACTCATATGAAGTTTCAAAAACACAATTAGTTTCTTTTTTAATATTAATTTATTTTTTTTTTTATTTTGGATTTTAAATACAAAACTACAAGGTTGAATTACACTTTCACCTAAATTTTAAACTTTATGAGAAGGTTTATTGATTATTTCTAACCTAATTTTACCTTCTTAATTATGGGAGAGACGACGTTTAAAAGAACTTTTTTATGATTGAAAGCATTATAAATGATTGACTTGAAACCTTGAGAATGGTTAGAATTGTAGTAATGAACAGCATAGTATAAATCAGTATATATCAAGAATAATTTATGTTACAACCTATGACGTTCCAAAAATATATATGCCTTGGAGCGCATTCAGTCCTTTAAGGACGAAAAGAAAAAAATATCCTTGTTCATTTTATGTGTTTTTTAAAAAGACCGTCGCATGTTAGTGGAACATTTGATAGGATAAAATTGAATATTTGTTTATTGTAATCTGTTGTTTGCATCACCGCCAATTTGGTGAACGAACACTTATTGCACTTTTTGTTATCCGATGCAACACTTTAAAAATCAGCTCTAATTCAGTTACTTCTTCGGATCAAGTGCTTTCCCACAGATTGACTATAGTAGAAGACTATTCAACAGCTATAACAACAGCGATAAGACTATAACTGTATGAAGTGAATTTTGAGGTAGCACTAGGATAACGATTGATAATTTTGTTTTTAAGATTTTTCCCATTTTTCCTACGTACTGTTTAGTGCGCTTCTTTATATTTTTACCAATAATACGGTTTTACACCTCCATTATTAAAACAAAGAAAATAAAGAAACTTAGTTTATGTTTTTTTAAGGTAATTATAAAAAGCGTTTTAAGGCGAAAAATGTTAAAAAATAATACTTTAAATTTCATTATTTTATGCTTTAAAAAAAGTTTAATTGAAACTTAAAATACGTACGACATATTATTATAATATCACAAAGAAAATTTTAGTATGAAAATCAATTGTTGAAATTAAAAATCTGCTTTTAAATAAAGAAAAAAATTTCCTTTTTCCATATCAATCGTATATTTCTTTTGATGTATTCAATACACAGATACACAATGTAAATAAAATCTTTTCTACCAAAAGTGTTTAGCAAATAACCCTTTTTTTATTAAAATAAGATAAAGGATCCCATTTAATACACGAAAATATAAGATCTTTTAAAATATACATTAGTTAAATTAGGTTCTAAAATGTGCAAAGAAAAATTATGAAGAATTTATTAGCTTCTTATTATATAGAATTTCATTTTAACAAATTGTGTTTCAGAAGAACTTTCTATTTAACCCTCGGTTACTGTCCTCTATTTTCGTTACGTAGGTACTATCCAGGGGTGGAAAACACCCCATACATTCAAATGCGTATTTGAACTACTATAACATAAATATCTTAAGGCATTTTTTTTCCAGATTAAATAAGTAAAAATTCTACAAATTTAGATATATAAACTTCATTTTATTAAAAACTAAATAAATAAATATATAGTAAAAACAAAAAATACTCCATTTAATAAGAAAATAAAAAAAATTAAAATTAAATACTTTTTAAATTATCACAAAATCTATAATTTTCATGCCACGTTCTTGCAATTGGTTGTTTTTGAAAGCAGAAATATAACAAATAAAAGTTTATTAACAAAATTTTTTTCAACAGGAACAATTTTTTAGAGAAAAATTTTATTAAATTAATGTAATTTATCTCACCAGTTTTCAGTATTAAAAAAAAAAATTCCAAAAACAAATTTGTGATTTTGCCTCCAAATTGTAGCAATTCACACAAATTAATTTTGTAGCTATGGCAATTCAAATATTAATTATTTTTATATAATACAATAATATAATATTATAATAATAAAAAAAAAAAAAGTTCCCAATTATAACTCAAATATCTACCATAATACAAAATTTCGTTATTATGAATAAATTTTGAGTCAATATTACTGTCGGGGGTGTAATATACCCCATTTTGTAAAAAAATTTTGTGTCAAGATTACTGTCGGGGGTGTAATCTACCCCATTTTGTAAAAAAATTTTGTGTCAAGATTACTGTCGGGGGTGTAATCCACCCAGACCCATTTTGGATTGCATTTTTCGAGGTCTTTTTTTATCAAAGTCCACATTTAATTTACCCAAAATTAAAAAAAAATATCCAAAACGAGATTACATATTGGTTTGAGATCAACTACTACAATTTTTCGTATGTATTTTGTCTTGTAAACTTGATTTGGGTGGATTACACCCCATGGACAGTAACCGAGGGTTAATATATTGTTTGAAATTAAAATCTTGTCATCGAACACGCAGACAGCAAGCATTCAAATTTAAGATGTGCTTAACGCGTAGCAACTACCAACTTATTTTATCAAAAGGAAATTTAAAAAAAAATTTCTAAATTTATTTTTTGATGCCTATTTATATCCGTACGAATATAGTTATATCTATTGTTGCAAGGGTATATTAAATTTGTCATTGCGTGACGCTGAAAATGGGGAATGGTTAGATATAGACTCAAGTGCATGAATCGGATCATAATCGAAAAGAGATTCAATTTAGTTTTGAGTGTCGATCCATGTGATCGTTATGTTCGTCTGTATACCTTAAGGAACTAGTACTCTAAATTTTCATAATTTAGTTTTAATTATATATTAATTTTTAATACAAGATCCGTCTTTGCTATTAAAATCCATCTGGTTTTCCTAACGCGTTCAATTAGTTGCAATATATGACTTTAATAATCTTTTATATTGTATTCCTCAGAGTCTGATGAGTTTAATATTTAAAATTTTGCTCAATAAAAACTATTCCATCCGTATCCTATTCGTATCCATATTGGTTTCCTAGAGTTGACATATTTTATTCTACAAATTTCCTCTTAATAAATTTAATTATAATCTGAAAAAAATCTGAATCACGAGTTAGCAGAAAGAATCATATCAACACAATTTTGTTCCGCAGAATGTTTTTCAATCATTATGTGAGACTATTAATTAGGATGATAATGTACAATGTCCAAAATTCAAGTTTCTAATTTTATGAATTTCGAAGATATGCATTATAAGGCGTGTGAACTTGGAAAGTATAAGTACTGAAAGAAGCATCACAATTTATCTAAAATTTTAGAGATATATTGAAATTAGGGCAGAACAAACATGTACAAAATTCCAATATTCCAATTTTGTTAATTTTGAAAGTATGCTTGTTAGGTTTTGGGTGGGATGGGGTTAGGTACTTGAACTAGTTATCTAATTGATTTCAAGAGAACAGGGACACAAGAGAACTAGAAAAAATCACTCTTGTCTCAAACTTGAATCTTCTATTTTAGTTAGTTTCGGAGATATTCTGGTTTAACCTTTGATCATAAATCAAAGCTTTCGGAATTCAAATCCACCTCCTATTATCAATTTTCAAAAAAAGAAAATTTTATTGTAAAACCGGTTATGCAATTATTATTAAACATATTTTTTGTTTTAATTACCTAGTTACGATGTTTACGCTGGCTGTAAAAGTGTTTTTCATCAAATTTAAGTTATTGGTTATTGGTTTATTATAAAACTTTTATATTAATTTTTAATTTTATTTGTAATTTTTTTAATATTTCTGTTGAATTTAAAAAAAAAAACAAAAAAAAAATGTTTGTCTACTTACACTCTAAGCCACTTTGCTAACCACTGAACCATACATTTTTTATAAATTTATGGTCAGATTTCTAATATTAATGTATCACTAACTAACAGAATGAAAAATAAAGCCATAGACACAGTCAAGTTCAATTAAAAGTATATAATAAAACTCTACAATTTCTAAATACTACAATTATTTTTTATTGTTAAAAATATTTTACATTATTGAAGTAATGAGAATTATATTATGACATTACATGCCATACAGTTTAAGGTTGTTTCTCACAAGCCACAATGGAGAGAATTATGACATATCTGACATCTTTATGTTGTGCTTTTGGATATTATGATTAAACTATTATAATTATATTCGTTAAAAATTACTGATTTAATTGAAGAGTGATGAAACACTTTTTTGACTTTTATACATAAATTCTCTCCTGGAATCTTGAGTCCAACTCTTTAAAGCTGGTAAAACTTAAAAATCTCCTGTAAGACATGAGTTATAGCCTATAGGTAATAGCTTGAATTTATTTATTTTTTTTATTTATTTATTTAATTTGTTATCTCAAATTAGCTTATACAGAATAGCTCGTATACAGAGTGAATAAAATGTTTTTACAAAAAAATTGCTGTTCTTTTTTCAAATTTCTAATGTAAAACTTAAACAAAAACATTTTTTTTTCTTTTTTAATATATAAAATCTGGTGACGTGACTTAAGGCCATTCAACTTAATGCCATAATGGCTTTAAGGCTCACTCAAATGAGACATAAAGCCATAATCGCAAATTTTGCGCGTATGGCTTATACCTCATTTGAGTGAGACATAAAGCCATACCGTTTTATAAAAATTTGAGACATAAAGCCATATAATCCTATTTAATTTTAGTTTTGTTTTCTTCATTAATTTTAATAACAAAATAGCAATTCAACAATTTACAAAAAAAAAAAAAATTACTTTAAAAAATTATTTAACTCTATTGGTACCATTCTATAACTAGTAAAAATGTTTTTCATATTCATGAAGCACAAGAAAAATTAATAGAAAAATTACGACTTATAAACGAAATTAAAATAAATTGTGAAAATGTTTCTTTAAAAAGAAGCAATGTTCGTGAAGTTGAATATACTGAAAGAATATGGTTTTTCAAAATATGATAAAAATTTAAAATTTTATCGAAATACAATTGTTGAGGAAAGTTATTTTTACAGTATTTTTATGTCACCAACAATTTGCAATTTAATAAATGAAATGCCAAATGATCAACCAAGAAAATATTTAATTGAAGAGATTTTTAAGTTTGATTCTTAATCAGGAGATCAGCTTTTTCCAGAATATTTATAATATATGTGTATTTGTATATCCAATATTGTGATAGGAGATAAGGATTATATTCCTATTTCATTATTTTAATTAAAGATAATTATTATAACCTTTATAATAAATGGGAAAATCGTATCAAAGTATGTACTTGTAATCAAAACTTAGCGGAATGTAGTAATACGTAGTGTCTGAAAAAAAACTACTAAAATATAATTATAGATTATCCACATAAATGTGTAAGCATTATTCAGTATATAATTAAAATATATACCTTATTACGTTCATTTATACCTAATTATTTATATATGATAAAATTAAGATCGTCGTCCGGCTAATTACTTGCCGTATACGACAAATTAGCATTTCGAGTAAAATGAGTTTAAAGTTTGAAGTGAAATATTAACAAAACTAGCCGATAGAGTTTTTTAATTTTTTTATATATGGTGCATATACAAAAGATGGTTTTAACAAAATGTTTGCCAAATTTGGGATTCGCTATTATCAATATTTTTTTTAAAATTAAAAAAAAATTACTTTGCCGTATAGGCCATTTGGTACTGGATTTTCGGAAAGTTCTTATACATTCGGCAAAATAACTATATATAAGGCAAATAAAGAAACGGAAAGATTTTCAAATACCTAGTATGTATTATAATAATTAATAATAATAAAAAATAAAGTTTAAAAATAAATTAAAAAATAAAAATTTTTTGTCAACATTTTTTATTAACTTTTTTTTATTAAAAAATAAAATATATATTTAAAAAGAAAACAAAATATTTTTCAATTCAATTAATATAAGAAAACAAAAAAAAACAGTCTTATTATTCATCATCAACATTGCATTATCTTATGTAATACATATTATTTTTATATATAAATATATTTTTTTTTAAAGTGTCTATCTATAGACTACAAATTTTATGTACTTAATTTACATAAGAATTTTTTTTAATTAATTTTCATTATAACCTCCATTTAAATGCAAACTAAATTAGAAAAAACGTAAAATAAAATTAATAATTCTTTCAACATAAAATAATATAAAACATTCTAATAACATAAAATATAAATCACATTTTTATTTTTCGAATATCATACTAATATTAAACTTAATTATATTTTGACTTTCATTTTAAAATAAGTTCATAATAGTCACTATCTTTTTTAGGGAGGTAAGGGAATAATGATTTAATATCAGCTATTTTTTCTTTTGATATTAATTTAGATTTTTGATTATCGTTAGGTAAATTCATGAAAAAAAGGTTTAATATTGTTCCTAATTTTTTTTTATTAGCTTTCAAATGTGTTTTTATTGTTTTAAATGCTGTTTCAAAAATTGAAGTTTTATATTTAACTTCAAATAAATCGTCACGATTATATTGTAAAATTTTAATCTTAGTGAATGGAACTGCAATAAAATTTAGTTGCAAAGACAATTTTGAAAAGTTTTTGAAGTCTTCAGGTTTCATTTGTTTAATTTTAAGTTGAATATTTTTTGACTTAAAAGTTTTTAACAGAGCAAGCAATGACAGTATACTAAATATTTCCAAATTTTTCAAATATTTATCAAGAGCACTATGGACACAGTCCACATCTTGAATTTGAGAGTGTCCTGGTTCTGAATATTTTTGTGTAATGCATTTAACTCTTGGATTGTCAGCTAAAAATTTTAGTAATGCTGTTGTCATCATTTTATTTTTATTTTGTGCAACACAAGAGTCGCTCCATAATATTATTTGTTGAATATTTGGATACTCTTGAAGTAAAATGCCCAATATTTTATAAATGCAGCTAGCAATTTTATTTCCGCCTTGCCCACATCTAATTTCATCCCATACACAACAGTATGTAAATTTTTTTCCGTTATTAAAAATAACCGTAGCTGTCATATTGAAAACATTTACTTTCCTTTTATAATAGAAGGACGACGCGAATCCTTTTGGCAGAGAAAAAACGCTTTGAAGATCAAAACAAATAACTACTGTGTTAGGATCTGGATTCTGACGATCAATATCCCGCTCAGCTTTTAATCCTCTTGACTCAGTTTTGTGTTTTTCAAAATTTAATATTTCATCGTCTTTTGGATTTTTTGTAGCTTTGTATTGCACACAGCGATCACACTGATCTTTCCTGGGTTTATAAAACGATAAATTAAAATTGTAGTTAAATATGTTTCTGTAAAACTTTTCAAATACTGGTGAGGATGGATTTGTTTGTAAATAAAGCGAATACATTTTTAATAAAGATAAATTAGAACTTAGATATTTTCGGCCTGGAGAGGCTCGGCAATAATGCGAATCGATTGTGGGAAAGCTGTTAATATGGTTTTTAACTTCTTCCACCCTTTCAGGTTCGATTAAATGTTTTGTGTTCTTACCTTTTCTCAACGATCTAGGTACTCCGAATTTTTCATTGTGTAAATGTTTAAAGTAATAGTAAATTCTTTTCTCATTAATACATAAAGTGTTTAAAAAAAAAATTCTACAAACAGAATGTATAATATCATCACTGCTGTACAGTGAATATTGAAATGTATTTTTTTTTCGTTCTGAACCTTTAATACGTTTTCTTTCCACGTTCTTCTTTTTAACAAATTGACAATAAAAGGAGTTTTTTTCTTCATCAGAGAGGTTCCAAAATTTTGAAAATATTTCATTTCTATCTGAATCAGAAAAATGTTGTGTACACATATAAAAACAACTATTAGCGCATGGTGGCTTTACGTGTTTGGCTTTCATTACTTTTCCTCTTTGACTTAAATATTCCTGGCCTGCTTGACGTAATTTTTTCCGAATATTTTGCTTCCACGTATCGGGTAAGCGACGTTTCTTTTTTGTATAAGTAGGTGTACTAGCTTCTGCAAAATACAACGTAATCAAATGAAAATTTTGGGTTTTTGTAAATTATAATTATATACCTGAAGAATTATACTCTGATGGTATAATTCGCTGAACGTCATTATCATTTAATCTATCATTATCATTTAATAATATATTTTTTTCTGCATCGTTAATTGAATTATCTTTAAAATATAAATACTTAATTATTTTTTACAAATTATTAGGTTTTTCTATTAATACCACTAGAAAAATCTAGCTGCTCTTTGTCAGAATGCTCTACTGTTTGATAATTTTCAACTTTTCTATTTCTTAATGTGGGTTTCTCCTTTATTGCAATAATATCATTGTTGTCTTTTAATAATATAAAAATTACTAAAATATTTTTAAATTTTGGAATATTGAATTTAATATTTTAATGACCGCTGGAATTTTCAGAACTGGAAGAATCTTCCATGATTCGAGAACGTTTCTTATTAAATTGCGTTTTTTTTGGAACTTTCGTTACACGATCAATTTCTGTTTATATTGTAAATTAATATTAATTACTTGTTAATTTAAATTTAGTCTTATTACATGTGGTACAATTCAATGTGTTCTTTTCCATATTTTCATCAAAGATATTTTCAGTTAAGCTAAAATGCGAATAAATTATATTCATAAGAATATGTATTTAAATGTAAATAAAAAATACCTTAATAACTCCTGTGGCAATTCTGGACAGGGCGACGACATTTTATATGTCTTACCACTTTGACAAACAAAGTAGCACTGATCGTGAATAATCAATATTTTTGTTTATTGTTATGTAATGCAAAATAACATTTTGCTGTATGTATATACATTTTTATACGACAATATTGCAATATATTATACAATACGTACGTATAATGTTTTGCCGTTTGTAACATACAATTAACGAACATACGGCACAATAATTCGCTTTTAAAAAAGTTTGTATTTTGCTGTATATGTAAGAACTAAAGCACGTAAGGCAAATCAAGAATATTCTTTTAAAAATATTTTGCAACTTACGGGTACGTAAGGCAAATCAATTTTTATACCCGTATGACTATATAGTCAAAGGGTATAATAAATTTGCCATTACGTTTGTGACGCAGAGAAGGAGGGGGAGTAGATATAGACTCAAGTGTATGGATCGGATCAGAATCGAAAAAAAAATCGATTTAGCTATGTATGTCCGTCCGTCCGTCTGTCCGTCCGTCTGTCCGTCCGTCTGTCCGTCTGTCCGTCCGTCTGTCCGTCCGTCCGCACGATAACTCAAAAACTAAAGGAGCTAGAATCTTGAAATTTTCGCGTTTTTTTGCAATAGCCGTCATCGCTATTTAAATCCAGCCATTTTGGTCCATGGGTTCGGGTAGCTGCCATACAACTTCCTTTTTTATATGAGTATTTCTCTGTACCTATTACAGCCACGTGTCTGAAATTTTGGCAAAAGTAGTTTAGTTTTATGGCCAAAGTTTCTGCAAAATTTGGTTGGTCTACTGCAAAGGGTTCGAGTAGCTGCCATACAACTTGTTATTTTATATGAGCATTACTCTATACCTATTGAAGTTGGGTGTCTGAAATTTTGCCAAAAATAGTTTAGTGTAATGGCCAAAGTTACTGCAAAATTTGGTTGCTCTACTGCCAAGAGTTCGAGTAGCTGCCATACAACTCCTTCTTTTATAAGAGCATTACACTACACCTAATAAATCTGATATGTTTGAAATTTTGTCAAAAGTAATTAATGTTTATAATAATAATGATATAATGTTTATATAACGGTCATACGGGTATCCCTGAGTTGACACAGTCTACTCTACTACACTCTTCCTCGTTTTAAAATAAAAATGTTATTTTGCACTGAACATTTGCCGTATATCCTAAATTTTGGATTATACGGCAAAACACTTCTAAAATTTATGTTTTTGTGTTACATACGGCAAAGTACATACTAATTAATTCCAAAACTAGAAAAGATAGGACAAAACGGATTGAAATAAATAAAAATATATGTCTTTTAACCTATAATGGCATTCTAAACACAAAAATGCCAAAATGGCGTATACGGCAAGTAATTATCCGGACGACGAGATGCATTAAGATGCAGAGAGTTATTAAGATGCATCAAGATCTCTTCTGATATTCGATTTACATATACACATATATTATCAATATTCTGGAAAAAGCGGATCTGTTGATTAATTATCAAACATAAAAATCTCTTCTAAAATTGTATATACAAAAACACATATAAATATTCTGAAAAAAGCGGTAATACTGATTTAGAATCCAACTCTAAAATCTCTCCTTATTCAGATTCTTGTGTATATATATGTTTATAAATCTTCTGGAAAAAGCGCACAATTCTGATTTTGTAGCCAACTCCAAGGTCCTTTCTAATTATACTTTTACATACATATTTAAATAAAAAAAATTTTAAAACTATGGGGTTGTCACCTCCAAAATCCCACAAAACAAATTACCAAAACCCAACTCAATATTGTATCCAAGCCTAAAATGCATTCTTACATTTTAAAATACATATTTCAACTGGAAAACAAAAAGGCAAAATAAATTTATGAGAAATAAAGTATGAAAATGTATTTTTTAATAAAATTGTTGTGTCAGTTTTTCATTTATGTTCTCTGGATGGTTTATGTACTCTGGTCTATTTGTCAACATATACCATACTTATTATATACCTTTGGAAAGAGTGTCAAAAGACCTTATTATCAGTATCATAAAAATACAGGGTGTTTTGGAAAATTTCATACTTATAGTGATTTTTTTGAAAGTTCAAAATTTTTTTTTTTTTTGTTTTAATTTTTCACTTGAAATTGCAATATCTCAAAAAAGGTAGCACCGATTCAGACGAAACAAGATGTTTATGAAAGACAATATCATGTCCTACAATATTGTAAGATGTTGGTTCCAGTTTATTGTCTTACAGTAAAAATATAACATTTTAATAAAAATGCTACAAAATCTTAGGAAAATTTTGTAATTAATTTTTTAACCACTAGATGGCGCCATCGCCACTAATAATTTATATGCACGGAAACTTTAAGAAATTTAATACCGTTATGTGATGACGTCATCTTGATAGCTCACAACCCCTTTCTGGAAGTTTATCCTAAATACATAATATATCTATTGTTAAAAATTTATTAATTTTGTAAATTTTTTTTAAAAGTTTTTGAATAAATTTTGTGTTATTTTTCAAATAAATTTTTTATTTCAAGATAAATGAGACATAAGACCATATGGTTTTATGCCTCATTTAGGTAAGACATAAAGCCATATGCGAAAAAATCGCGGTTATGGCTTTATACCTCATTTGTGTGAGACTTAAAGCCATTATGGCATTAAGTCGAATGGCCTTAAGTCACGTCACCATAAAATCTGTAGCACTTTTACCTAGTTACATAAAATCACCATTTTTAGTTATTTCTTATTATTAGATCTATATCTATTTCTTAAATAGATCAATTTAATTTACCATGTCAATTATTTGAATTATTTGAATTGTCTGTTAAATGACAATAATATGACATACTCGTATTTTATGATTCGATGATTATTGCCCACACGAAAAATGCCCACACGAAAATTGCCCACAGAAAATTGAATTAAATATAAAAATTAAATTAAAATAAATAGAGAAAAAATCAAAAATTATATTCTATCTAGGAGATAATCTATTAGTGATTTAAAATAAAATATTAAATATTCTGGAAAAAGCGGCAATTCTGTTTTATAAATTATTTTTTGTGGGCATTTTTCGTGTGGGCAATAATCCGATCACGGTATTTTATAATGTAAGAATAATAATATATGTACGCAATATGTACGAATGTAACATAATATTATTAATAATAAATGCGTACCTACTTATTATTAAAAATAATTAATATATGTTATTTTTTTAGCACATTTTCAAAAAATTTTGTAAAAATGTGCCTATATAGTTTCACTCTGTCCGTCCGTCCGTCTGTCTGTCCGTTGTTTACAAAAACTTTTACATCGTTTGAAATAGAGAAAAGAAATTTTAACCACGAGTAGGTATTAAAAAAAAAATAATTTCGTAGAAGAATTTTTTTCTGTAGCCCCACCTGTTACGGAGCTGCAGCCCCCCAAAGTTGGAAAAAGCCCTATATTCAAATTGTTATAACAAGAGTTCTATAAAGTGTATTTTCAATTTGAAAACGGCAAAAGATAGCTGGTTTTATAAACTTTATAAATTTTTAAAAATTTACCATTATGCAAAACTCAATTTTTGCAAAATTTTTGGCCCTACATATCTTCTAAACGGGATAAGCTACTGTCTTGAAATTTTGGGAGCAGTTAGATCCTTAGAAATAAGTAGTAGTCGGTTAACAATTTTTTTTTGTCACGTCCCCTGTATTACAGCTATAAGGGCTCGAAAATTGAAATTTTGTTATTTTTAAACACCTGTAACTTGAATACCTGTTCAAATTTTTTTTTTGTGATTTACAAAATTGAAAGCTCTTTAATTATATTTCAATATGTGTCACAGATTTTTCTTAATTTTGAAGGGTGACGAAGCTGCAGGCCCCGCAAACTCCAAAAAAACCCTATATTTAAATTGGTATAATAAGAATTCTGTTAGCTATATTTTCAATCCAAACAAAGCAAAAAAGAGCTGCTTTCTTTGGCTTTACAAAACTACATCACTGAAATGTACAGGGTTGCCATACGGTACTAAAATTTACCATTATGCAAAACTCAATTTTTGCAAAATTTTTGGTCCCACATATCTTCTAAGCGGGCTAAGCTAGGGTCTTGAAATTTTAGGAGTAGTTAGATCCTTAGAAATAAATAGAAGTCGGTTAACAAAATTTTTTTGTCACGTCCCCTATTTAGCAGCTATAAGGGCTCGAAAATTTAAATTTTGCTATTTTTAAACACCTGTAACTTGAATACCTGTTCAAATTTTTTTTTGTTAATATACAAAATTTGAAGGTCAAACATTATACTTTAACATATGTTAAAAGAATTTCTTAAATTTTAAAGCGGTTCTTTATATTGAAGAAAGTGTCTCTCAGTTTTAATTAGTTTTGCTTAAATAGTAAAATTCTAAGTAAAGTTCCAAATTTTGGTAGAATTCCTAATTTAATTCCTTGAACCTAAAAAAGTTGGGGGAAGGGGAATAGTGAGGATTAGATCCTTGATAAATTGGGCAAGCTTCCCCATAGAGGAGCTATTAGGACTTAAAAATTAAAAAATTTACTGTTTCTACAAGTAGTAACTTAGTCACCAACGTATATATTTCTTAAATTAAACGTTAACATTGAAGCTTCAACATTATATTCCGATAAAATACTCAGTATGAAACACTATATTATTTTAAAAATGGGCTTTTTTAAAAACCCTTGGTTTTTTTCATCGCTTGTTAAGTTATATAATTACAATTTAATATGCACTGTTTTTATATGAATGAAATTCACAAATATATTATAGAAAACTTTATATTATAACTTTATTACTACAGTTTTATATAACCTAATTTTTATTAATTTGAATTTAATAAATTAAAATTTATTAAAATTAAATTGTACATATTTTATTTAATTTTTTATACCCGTATGACAATTAATGAAAACGGTATACTAAATTTGGCATTACGTTTGTGACACAGAGAAGGAGGGAGGTAGGTATAGACTCAAGTGTATGGATCGGATCAGAATCGAAAAATAAATCGATTTAGCTTTGTATACTTTCCAAAGCAAAAAGCAAGCAACGCAACAAAGCGTACATTTGGCCTTCGCCATTATTTAAGTTTTAACTGAAACTAATGAAGACTTACTACAAAACTGTTCATGTGAAGCATAGTCTTAGTTTTTAATACCAAAATGATTTACTATTTATTAAAAATTTCCAGAAAATCTTCTATGATTTTTAAAAGTAAAATCAATTTTTTCATAAACTAAAAAAATTTTTTTTTTGTTTATTTTTTTATACCCGTACGAACATAGTTCTAAGGGTATAATAAATTTGCCATTACGTTTGTGACGCAGAGAAGGAGGGGGGGTAGATATAGACTCAAGTGTATGGATCTGATTAGAATCGAAAAATAAACCGATTTAGCTATGTATGTCCGTCCGTCCGTCTGTCCGTCTGTCCGTCTGTCCGTCTGTCCGTCCGTCTGTCCGTCCGTCTGTCCGTCCGTCCGTCCGCACGATAACTCAAAAACTAAAGATGCTAGGATTTTAAAATTTTCACAAATTCGTTTTTGTGTAATAGCCGTCATCGCTATTTAAATCCAGCCATTTTGGACCGTGGGTTCGAGTACCTGCCATACAACTTCTTTTTTTATTTGAGCATTACTCGGTACTTATTACAGCTGGGTGTCTGAAATTTTGCCAAAAACAGTTTAGTGTAATGGCCAGAGTTACTGCAAAATTTGGTTGGTATAATGCAGAGCGTTCGAGTAGCTGCCATACAACTCCTTCTTTTATATGAGCATTGCACTACACCTAATGAAGCTGGCTGTCTGAAATTTTGCCAAAAATAGTTTAGTGTAATGGCCAAAGTTACTGCAAAATTTGGTTGGTCTAATGCAGAGGGTTTGAGTAGCTGCCATACAACTCCTTCTTTTATATGAGCATTATACTACATCTAATGAAGCTGGCTGTCTGAAATTTTCCCAAAAATAGTTTAGTATAATGGCCAAAGTTACTGCAAAATTTGGTTGGTATAATCCAGAGCGTTCTAGTAGCTGCCATACAACTCCTTCTTTTATATGAGCATTACACTACACCTAATGAAGCTGACTGTCTGAAATTTTGCCAAAAATAGTTTAGTGTAATGGCCAAAGTTACTGCAAAATTTGGTTGATCTACTTCAGTGGGTTCGAGTAGCTGCCACACAACTTTTTTTTTTATATGAGCATTAGTCTATAAGTAACAAAGCTAGGTATCTGATATTTTTCCAAAAGAAATAAAATTTTAAGTCCAACATCTGTACACTATTTAAGTTGTCTGTTAGAATAGCTGTCATATAACCTTTTTTGCTATCCATAACTTAGGGTGTCATTAGTTTATAACTTCTGGAAAATTTGGTTAGGTCCACGTGATAGTAAAGTCGCTGTTATAAAACTGTGAAATTAATGTTCTCAAATTTTGTGCTTCAAATTCTGTAAAATTTAGGGCCATTCAACTTTAAAGTATTGTAATAATTATTACTGTAATATAATAATAAAATAATATATTTTTACTAAAAATTTTAAAACACAAATTTTTTAATAAAAAATTAATTACATATATTGAATATGAATAGTGATAAATTGCAATAACTTATTTTTCTTGGGAAATTATTAATATTATTTGATGTTTACAATTAAACTTGTATTCATATTCAAAGTTATAAAATTTTTTTATTAATCTTTATACCCGAACGAACATTTTTTATTTCCAATCCAAATTTAGGAGAATTTTATTACAGTTCCAGGTATACTATTCTTCCCTCAAAATATAACATATGAATGAAATGAAAGAGTTTGAATTTTTTTGGCAGGTAATTAACCATATAAGTTATATTGTGTAAATTAGTAAAATTACAATTGCTTTCTTTTCTTGGCATTAATACCCTGTTGTTTATTGAATTTAATATCTAATCCAACTTGGTATTTTATTTTGTGCAATATTAAATAATAATAAATAAATTAAATTTCTTGTACCTACCTAAGTAGGTGTTATAAATTTATGTTATTTCCACAACGTATATAATGACCAAAGTATTAGTGTTTACTAACATTCTTTTAGTATCTAGCTTACTAAAAGGAATTACAAATTTTAATAAAATTACTAAAGAGCAATTTTAATTGCTAAAAATTATTATTAAATAAAAAGTGGTTATATTTATTGAGAATAAATAATAGAATTAATAATTAAAAATAAAATTGAAAGTGAAATATTAATAAAAATATTTAAAAACTGAAATATTAATAAAAATATTTAAATAGTGAAATATTAATAAAAATATTTAAAAATATTAAGTTAACAAAAGTGATTTTAAAAAAATATATTAATAGAATAAATGCTTAATAGAATAAATGTTAAGTCATGTTAAAAAAGAATATATATTAAAAATTAATTAACAGCAAGCAAATTGAAAATATAAGTGCAAGTGAAATTAATTGTGTTTTATTATTAAATTATAAGTTAATATACTATAAAGAAGTGAGAATAACAAAATATAAAAAAAAGTGAATTCTATTCTAAATCTAATAGAAATAAGTGTAGAACTAAAAATATTAAAAAATTTTAGTTAACAAAAGTGATTTTAATCTTAATGAAAGTAATTGTGTTTTATTAATAGTATATAAGAAGTTATATATACTAATAAAATAAGAAAAAAATTAAAAACAATAGTGGAATTATTAATATATAAAAAAAGTGAATTCTAGAATTGAAAATATAGTAGAGTGTGAATAATAAGAACTAAAAAAATTTGAGTTAACAACTAAAATAAAAAGTGAATTTAAAAGTTAAAAAATTATTATGATATGTTAAAAAAGAATCAGTGTGAAAATTAAGATTTCAAAAATAATAACATTTAACAAGTGCAAAATTTAAATATATATTAAATATACAGTGTGAAGAGAAATATTGAAGTTTGTTATCAACACAGTTTTGGTAAGTTTGTTTCTTGTTAAAGTAGATTTTAGATTCAAGCATTTTAGATACACTTTAAAATATTTTTTGTTTTTACTTCATTATTTTATTTTTCATTTATAATATAATATTAAAAAATTTACAAAACATTTTTTTGAGGCCAAATCGTTAAAGAAGTTAGTTTTCTAATAGTAGGTTAGGTTTGTTGATTTATATAAAAAAATATTATAAATAATAAAAAAAAAATGCCTAGAGTAAAAAAGGTATCGTCCGAACAGCGTCGATTACGCAACTCTTTAGAACATAGAATAAGAAGACAAAATGAAAACTTGAGACAAAACGAACAAGATAGAAATACGCAAGAACATGTAGAAAGAAGACAAGACATTAATATTAGGGTTAGGGAACAAAATATAAACACGGTGGCTCATAGGACAAGAAGACAAGATTTAGAAATAAGACAGTTAGAACAAGACAGAAATACGCAAGAACATATAGAAAGAAGGCAAGACAGAAATATTAGGGTTAGGGAACAAAATATAGACACGGTGGCTCGTAGAACAAGAAGAGCAAACCTAGAAATTAGACAGTTAGAGCAAGAGAGAAATACGCAAGAACATGTAGAAAGAAGACAAGACATTAATATTAGGATTAGGGAACAAAATATAAACACGGTGGCTCGTAGAACAAGAAGAGCAAACATAGAAATTAGACAGTTAGAGCAAGAGAGAAATACGCAAGAACATGTAGAAAGAAGACAAGATTTAGAATTAAGACGATTAGAACAAGACAGAAATACGCAAGAACATATAGAAAGAAGACAAGACAGAAATATTAGGGTTAGGGAACAAAATATAGACACGGTGGCTCGTAGAACAAGAAGAGCAAACCTAGAAATTAGACAGTTAGAGCAAGAGAGAAATACGCAAGAACATATAGAAAGAAGACAAGACAGAAATATTAGGGTTAGGGAACAAAATATAGACACGGTGGCTCGTAGAACAAGAAGAGCAAACCTAGAAATTAGACAGTTAGAGCAAGAGAGAAATACGCAAGAACATGTAGAAAGAAGACAAGACATTAATATTAGGATTAGGGAACAAAATATAAACACGGTGGCTCGTAGAACAAGAAGAGCAAACCTAGAAATTAGACAGTTAGAGCAAGAGAGAAACACACAAGAACATAGAGGCAGAAGACATAATGCTACTTTAAGAAATATCGAAAGAATAAGAAACACATTAAATCGTAGGAGGGCAAGAACTGAAGCTATTGAAAATATAAGGCTTCGACAAAACGCACGAAATACTGAAAGCCAATTTTATAGACGAAGAAGGTTATCTCTTTTAAACCAAATAAGAAGAAGTCAAACTTTTCGACGAACTCGACAATATAGGTTAAACCCAAATGCTAGGTTACGCGAATCGCAAAGACAGTCTCAGCCATTTTGGACCGTGGGTTCGAGTACCTGCCATACAACTTCTTTTTTTATTTGAGCATTACTCGGTACTTATTACAGCTGGGTGTCTGAAATTTTGCCAAAAACAGTTTAGTGTAATGGCCAGAGTTACTGCAAAATTTGGTTGGTATAATGCAGAGCGTTCGAGTAGCTGCCATACAACTCCTTCTTTTATATGAGCATTGCACTACACCTAATGAAGCTGGCTGTCTGAAATTTTGCCAAAAATAGTTTAGTGTAATGGCCAAAGTTACTGCAAAATTTGGTTGGTCTAATGCAGAGGGTTTGAGTAGCTGCCATACAACTCCTTCTTTTATATGAGCATTATACTACATCTAATGAAGCTGGCTGTCTGAAATTTTCCCAAAAATAGTTTAGTATAATGGCCAAAGTTACTGCAAAATTTGGTTGGTATAATCCAGAGCGTTCTAGTAGCTGCCATACAACTCCTTCTTTTATATGAGCATTACACTACACCTAATGAAGCTGACTGTCTGAAATTTTGCCAAAAATAGTTTAGTGTAATGGCCAAAGTTACTGCAAAATTTGGTTGATCTACTTCAGTGGGTTCGAGTAGCTGCCACACAACTTTTTTTTTTATATGAGCATTAGTCTATAAGTAACAAAGCTAGGTATCTGATATTTTTCCAAAAGAAATAAAATTTTAAGTCCAACATCTGTACACTATTTAAGTTGTCTGTTAGAATAGCTGTCATATAACCTTTTTTGCTATCCATAACTTAGGGTGTCATTAGTTTATAACTTCTGGAAAATTTGGTTAGGTCCACGTGATAGTAAAGTCGCTGTTATAAAACTGTGAAATTAATGTTCTCAAATTTTGTGCTTCAAATTCTGTAAAATTTAGGGCCATTCAACTTTAAAGTATTGTAATAATTATTACTGTAATATAATAATAAAATAATATATTTTTACTAAAAATTTTAAAACACAAATTTTTTAATAAAAAATTAATTACATATATTGAATATGAATAGTGATAAATTGCAATAACTTATTTTTCTTGGGAAATTATTAATATTATTTGATGTTTACAATTAAACTTGTATTCATATTCAAAGTTATAAAATTTTTTTATTAATCTTTATACCCGAACGAACATTTTTTATTTCCAATCCAAATTTAGGAGAATTTTATTACAGTTCCAGGTATACTATTCTTCCCTCAAAATATAACATATGAATGAAATGAAAGAGTTTGAATTTTTTTGGCAGGTAATTAACCATATAAGTTATATTGTGTAAATTAGTAAAATTACAATTGCTTTCTTTTCTTGGCATTAATACCCTGTTGTTTATTGAATTTAATATCTAATCCAACTTGGTATTTTATTTTGTGCAATATTAAATAATAATAAATAAATTAAATTTCTTGTACCTACCTAAGTAGGTGTTATAAATTTATGTTATTTCCACAACGTATATAATGACCAAAGTATTAGTGTTTACTAACATTCTTTTAGTATCTAGCTTACTAAAAGGAATTACAAATTTTAATAAAATTACTAAAGAGCAATTTTAATTGCTAAAAATTATTATTAAATAAAAAGTGGTTATATTTATTGAGAATAAATAATAGAATTAATAATTAAAAATAAAATTGAAAGTGAAATATTAATAAAAATATTTAAAAACTGAAATATTAATAAAAATATTTAAATAGTGAAATATTAATAAAAATATTTAAAAATATTAAGTTAACAAAAGTGATTTTAAAAAAATATATTAATAGAATAAATGCTTAATAGAATAAATGTTAAGTCATGTTAAAAAAGAATATATATTAAAAATTAATTAACAGCAAGCAAATTGAAAATATAAGTGCAAGTGAAATTAATTGTGTTTTATTATTAAATTATAAGTTAATATACTATAAAGAAGTGAGAATAACAAAATATAAAAAAAAGTGAATTCTATTCTAAATCTAATAGAAATAAGTGTAGAACTAAAAATATTAAAAAATTTTAGTTAACAAAAGTGATTTTAATCTTAATGAAAGTAATTGTGTTTTATTAATAGTATATAAGAAGTTATATATACTAATAAAATAAGAAAAAAATTAAAAACAATAGTGGAATTATTAATATATAAAAAAAGTGAATTCTAGAATTGAAAATATAGTAGAGTGTGAATAATAAGAACTAAAAAAATTTGAGTTAACAACTAAAATAAAAAGTGAATTTAAAAGTTAAAAAATTATTATGATATGTTAAAAAAGAATCAGTGTGAAAATTAAGATTTCAAAAATAATAACATTTAACAAGTGCAAAATTTAAATATATATTAAATATACAGTGTGAAGAGAAATATTGAAGTTTGTTATCAACACAGTTTTGGTAAGTTTGTTTCTTGTTAAAGTAGATTTTAGATTCAAGCATTTTAGATACACTTTAAAATATTTTTTGTTTTTACTTCATTATTTTATTTTTCATTTATAATATAATATTAAAAAATTTACAAAACATTTTTTTGAGGCCAAATCGTTAAAGAAGTTAGTTTTCTAATAGTAGGTTAGGTTTGTTGATTTATATAAAAAAATATTATAAATAATAAAAAAAAAATGCCTAGAGTAAAAAAGGTATCGTCCGAACAGCGTCGATTACGCAACTCTTTAGAACATAGAATAAGAAGACAAAATGAAAACTTGAGACAAAACGAACAAGATAGAAATACGCAAGAACATGTAGAAAGAAGACAAGACATTAATATTAGGGTTAGGGAACAAAATATAAACACGGTGGCTCATAGGACAAGAAGACAAGATTTAGAAATAAGACAGTTAGAACAAGACAGAAATACGCAAGAACATATAGAAAGAAGGCAAGACAGAAATATTAGGGTTAGGGAACAAAATATAGACACGGTGGCTCGTAGAACAAGAAGAGCAAACCTAGAAATTAGACAGTTAGAGCAAGAGAGAAATACGCAAGAACATGTAGAAAGAAGACAAGACATTAATATTAGGATTAGGGAACAAAATATAAACACGGTGGCTCGTAGAACAAGAAGAGCAAACATAGAAATTAGACAGTTAGAGCAAGAGAGAAATACGCAAGAACATGTAGAAAGAAGACAAGATTTAGAATTAAGACGATTAGAACAAGACAGAAATACGCAAGAACATATAGAAAGAAGACAAGACAGAAATATTAGGGTTAGGGAACAAAATATAGACACGGTGGCTCGTAGAACAAGAAGAGCAAACCTAGAAATTAGACAGTTAGAGCAAGAGAGAAATACGCAAGAACATATAGAAAGAAGACAAGACAGAAATATTAGGGTTAGGGAACAAAATATAGACACGGTGGCTCGTAGAACAAGAAGAGCAAACCTAGAAATTAGACAGTTAGAGCAAGAGAGAAATACGCAAGAACATGTAGAAAGAAGACAAGACATTAATATTAGGATTAGGGAACAAAATATAAACACGGTGGCTCGTAGAACAAGAAGAGCAAACCTAGAAATTAGACAGTTAGAGCAAGAGAGAAACACACAAGAACATAGAGGCAGAAGACATAATGCTACTTTAAGAAATATCGAAAGAATAAGAAACACATTAAATCGTAGGAGGGCAAGAACTGAAGCTATTGAAAATATAAGGCTTCGACAAAACGCACGAAATACTGAAAGCCAATTTTATAGACGAAGAAGGTTATCTCTTTTAAACCAAATAAGAAGAAGTCAAACTTTTCGACGAACTCGACAATATAGGTTAAACCCAAATGCTAGGTTACGCGAATCGCAAAGACAGTCTCAGCGAAATATCGAGATTCGTTCTCAAATGGATGAAATTCAGATAGAAGAACATCGACAGGCAGAAATGGATAGGTATTACAATCGAATTTTGAACGACTACAATAAAATTGTTAAAGAAGGTCCGGTTAATATTTGTTGTTGTTGTGGAGGGCTTTGGTTTACAAAATCAATTTCAACATTGTCGAAAAGAAATTTAACAAATAGATACACAGAAAATTTTGTTAACAAAGTTTTTTATGTTAACCAAGACACCGAAAATGATGAGTTTAAATTTTGTTCAACTTGTAAAGCATGTATTTTAAAAGGCCAAACTCCAATACTTTGTCTTGCTAATGGATTAGACTTTCCTCCTGTTCCAGATTGTTTGAAAAGTCTCTCCTGTCTAGAAGAACGTCTCGTAGCCCCACGTATACCTTTTATGAGAATTTGTAGTTTAGGATATGAAAAGCAATGTAGTATTAAAGGGCAAGTGGCCAATATTCCTGTGTCGGTAAACACAACAACGGAAGTTCTTCCAAGAGCATTTAATGATACATATACAATCCAACTCCACTTAAAAAGAAAAATGACATTCGCTCACAATTACATGTGTGAAACTATTAGGCCGTTTAAAGTTCAGAAAGCTGTTGAATATTTAGTTAATACACCGCTTTATATTAATGAGGGAATAGAAATATCTAATAATTGGATAGATAGTTTTGAGGTTGAAAATGAAAATACTGAAGTTCCATTTGTTGTGTCACGCGATGATGAACAAGTCATCCAACAATTATTTGATAGCCGTCATGACAACCCGAATGAAGGTATTAGTGAATTAGAAGACAATATAAATCCCGGTGGTCAAGAGACCTTATTAGACAATGTCCCAATTGAAAATATATGCCTAGCCCCTGGAGAAGGTCAACATCCTTTATCTATGTTAACTGACGAATATTCTGAAGAATTGTCTTTCCCCACCATTTATTGCGGAAAACCTAGAATTATTGATACGTCCGTCCGATATTTAAATTATAGCAAAATAGCACGTTCTGAAGTTCGAAGATTTGACAGAAGATGTGCTCGAACAGACAAACTATTGTATATGTATAAAAAGTATGAACTCAAGAATATAAATGACGCTATTTCAAATTGCTTAAGAAAGAAAAATTTCAATACTAGTATAACAGCTAGAAATATGTTATCAGAAGATTTTGTTGAGGGGTTAATACAACGGGATGAGGGTTACAAAATTTTAAAAAATATAAGATCTTCTCCAGCTCATTGGGAAAAAGAAAAAAATAAGGTGGTTGCAATGATCAGACAATTTCACATTCCTACTTTTTTCATTACATTATCTGCTGCGGAGACGAAATGGTCTGAGTTGTTGATAATTTTGTCAAAAGTTGTTGACAATAGGGAAATAAGTGAAACTGAAGCAGAAAATCTAGAATTTAGAGAAAAGGCTAGATTAATACGGACAGATCCAGTAACGTGCGCTTCATACTTTGACCATAGATTTAGAACTATGTTAAAATTATTAAAAAGTCCTTTAGGTATTTTTGGTGAACATTTTGTAACCAAATATTATTATCGTGTTGAATTTCAACAACGTGGTTCACCACATGTCCACGGTATGTATTGGTTGCAAGATGCTCCAGTTCTCGACACCTCTGATCCAGAAAGCTATGACAATGTTTGTAGATTTATTGATAAATTTGTTTCATGTGACAGTTCTATTCCTCATTTACAGTCGTACATGCAGTATCAAAAACATTCCCATAGTCGAAATTGCCTTCGTGAATATCAGCATCAGCCATATTGCAGGTACAATATGCCTTTTCCACCTATGGAAAATACTGTAATATTAAACCCGTTAAATAGAGAAGAAATTACTGAAAATATTAAAAGGAATTATCAAAAAATAAAAAATTTTCTTAACTCTACAACTCTTGAAGAAACGTTAAGTTTTACACAATTTATAAATTTGCCAGAAATTAGTTTATCTCCCGAAGAATATTTACAGGCTATTAGGTCTAGTATAAAAAAATCTACCATATTTTTAAAACGTTCTCTTAAGGACACATTTATAAATCCATTTAATCCCCTTATGCTTAGTCTCCATAGAGCCAACATGGATATCCAATATATTCTTGATCCATATGCTTGCGTAGGTTACATAGTTAAATATATTAATAAGTCGGATAGGGGAATGTCCAACATTTTAAGGGACGCTATAGAAGAAATTCGCGCAGGAAATCTTTCAATTAAAGAAAAGTTAAGATTTATAGGAAATAAATTTATAAATGCGTCCGAGATATCGGCTCAAGAGGCTGCATACAATATTTTAGGAAAACATATGTCTGAATGCAGCAATTCTGACATTTACATTAATACTGCTCCTCCTGAAATTCGAACACGTTTATTAAAACCTAGAGCGGAGCTTCAAGAAATATCAGCAAATGACCCCAATTCTACTGAGATATTTGTTCCTACATTATTAGATCGTTATGTACAAAGACCTGACTGTTTGGAGAATTTATGCTTAGCTGAATTTTCCGCCATGTACACTTTTAGTAAAACTGCTGGTCGTTCAAATTCAAGTGACGAACTGCAACTAAAAGACTTAAGTGGATATCTTAGAAAACGCTCACAGCCAAATATAATTCGTTTTAGACGATACAGTCTCCATATAGATCCAGAAAATTTTTACAGAGAACAAGTTATGCTATATTTTTCATGGAGAAATGAGAACAGGGATATTCTTCAAAAAAATGTTCAAGAAATATATCAAAATAATCTTCCATTAATTCTTACAAATAGAAAAATGTTCAATGCTTTTGATTCTGACGACGAACTAGATAATGCCCTTCACGAAGCTCAAGAGCAACCTGAGTTAGAGGAAGAAGTGCTACGTGAAACAGATGATGAATTTCGAATATTTGGAATTCAAGAGAATGATGATAGCAACCTATTAAATAATGACACCAATAATCCAGGTAATGTACATGGAGCTATCAATGTACTAAATGAACCTGCTGAAAATATTTATTTACAATTAATTAGTTCTTTAAATGAAAAACAACATTTATACCTAACCCATATCTTAAATAATATTAGAGCAGGAACTCTATTTTATGAATTTGTTGGAGGAGGTGCAGGAGTTGGAAAAAGCAGATTGATTCAATCTATACACTATTCCTTAATAAGACATTTTCGGTCAATAGCAGGGGAAGATAATAGTTTAAAAGTTTTACTTTGTGCACCAACAGGTAAAGCTGCGTTTAATATAAAAGGAATAACTCTACACACAGCTTTTTCGTTACCCTTGAATCAATCTGGATCTGAAATAAGACCATTAAGTTCTGACCTATGCAATTCTCTTTTTAGTATTTATATGAATTTAAAGCTTTTAATTATTGACGAAATTTCAATGGTAGGGTCAAAGATGTTTTCACATTTAGATGCACGCCTAAAGCAAATATTTAAAAGCACTCTTCCATTTGGAGGTATATCTTTGTTAGTATTAGGCGATTTTAGGCAGTTGCCTCCTGTTGGAGATAGATGGATTTTTAAACACAATAATGCTGATCCCTACTCGGACTTGGTAGGTAATCCTCTTTGGGAACCTTTCAAATATTATGAGTTAACAGAAATAATGAGGCAAAGATCAGATATAAGTTTTGTGCAAGCTCTAAATAATTTAGCAAAAGGAACACTTACTCAAGAAGACAAACAACTTTTCCAAAACCGTGTTACTAGCCCTAATAATATTCCATCAGAAGCAATTCATCTTTTTGTATCCAATGTTGAAGTAGATAATTATAATACTATAAAACTGAATAGTATCGACACACCACTGATTATTTCAAAGGCTATAGATAAAATAAGGGCTAATATTTCTGAAAATTCGAGAAATAATATATTGAACCAAGTAAAATTATTTAAAATATCTGAGGCGGCTGGACTACCTTTCTCTTTGTTATTAAAAGTAACAGCCAAGTATATGCTAACGAATAACATAGATACTGAAGATGGATTAGTAAATGGTGCAACAGGTATTTTGAAACATGTTGATATCAAAATTGTAAATAACGAGAGAAAACCTCACATACTTTGGCTTGATTTTTCAGACGATAGTGTAGGACATAAAGCTAGATCTGCACAGCAAAGTTGTATAGACAGTTCTTGGACACCTATTTCTTTAATTGGGAAAACTTTTCAATATAAAAAAAATGAACACGTACATATAGACAGACGACAATTTCCTGTGGTTCCTGCAGAGGGTATTACGATACATAAAAGTCAAGGATCTACTTACAATTCTGTTGCTGTTCATTTAAAAAAAGGAATGACTCGGGCTTCTTTATACGTTGCTTGTAGTAGAGCTACGTCTGCAAATAATTTATACTTAGTTGGAAATTTTTCTGCACCACAAAGTCCTCAATCAAATGATGCTGTTGAAATTCAGCTTTTAAACCTTAAACATATACAAGGCTTTAGTCCAAAATTTGCCAATCTTCTTCAATTTTCGAACAGTAATACCAACCAAATACTTTACCACAACGTTCAAAGTATAGCCAAGCATATTCATTTGATAAAATCTGATCCAGTTTTTAAATCTGCGCACCTACTATTATTTGTTGAAACCTTCAGTAGACCCAATCATCCATATTTAATAGAGAATTTTACAGAGATAACAAGACTTGATAACGACGATCCACACAGATTAACGGGTACCGGCAAAGGGTTAATATGCTACTTGAAAAATGATTTCATTAATTCGTTTTCTCATTTGGAAACTTCTTATGTTTATCCAGCCCTTCCTTCAAAACAAAAATATTTTATGTTCTCACTATTTAAATATCAGTCCAATATCGTGTTAGTTATTTACAAATCTACTCAATGTTCTCTTACTGAAATAAAAATAGGAATTTCAAATATTTTAGAACGTCATGACGTACTTAGATCTGAGGAAGACATTATAATTGTAGGTGATTTCAATACTGACTTAAGAATTGAACCACAAAATTTATTAGCACGCTATTTTGAAGAATGTAGTATCACTTCAGCATTACCAGAAAACGTAGGTACAACAAATGTAGGATCTCAAATTGATTGGATATTCACAAATAAGAATAGGAATTTATATCAGGGAGGAGTTTATGAAAGTGTTTTCAGTTTTCACAACCCTTTATTTCTAAAATTTCAATAAATTTCTTAGTTCGCAATTTAATGAAATTTAGTCAGACTTAACTTAATTCTAACTTGTATATATTTCACTGTAGTTCTTAAAAAAATAGTTTAAGATATATTTATTTTGTACAGAAATTTGTTTCTCTTGTACATTTTCTAATTGTTATTTTAAATTTAAAATTATATTGTTTACAATTTACTAATAAAATATGTTATAATTCGACTGTGTCGATATTTTTTAATAAAAATTGTTATAGATATGGTAATATATGCCTCTTGGGGAAGCTGGCCATGTAAAATATTTAGCTAACGCACCAAAATGTGATATCTCAAGGATGGTGTGGAAATTCACAAAAATATATTAAGTAATAATATAATATTATATATTAAATTTTCATTCTTCATATTTATATTAAATTAGAATGATTATTAATATTATTTTTTTTTTATTTTTCAGGACAAATTTCTTTAAATTTCGTTAAATCTTAAAAAGCTTTAAGCATAATAAAAATTGATTTCCTTAAATTGGATGACTTTTATTTAATATTTATAATAATATGTTCGTGCGGGTATCCCAGAGTTGACACAGTCTACTCTACTTTCTTCCTCGTTTTTTTAAAAAATTAATAAAATATTTTTTGGCCTGCTTATGATAATTTATGATATTTTATTTTCTAAAATAAAACACATTCAACAAAACATTAATATTTTATTTTTTAATAATTGAACCCATCCAACAAAACACATTTAATTGAATGCGTTTGTTACACCTCATTCTAGACAAATATATTAATAATAATTGAAGTGTCAAAGTAATAATTCAAAAATATGCATCACACTAAATAAACACGAACATGCAACATTTAAACTGATTTAAGTGTCAGCTGTTATTGCATTCTGATTATACAAGCAGTTAATTAAAATGGATTTATCTATTTTACAAAATATTTCATTGAATGGTTTGAATTTTGATTTTTTAGTAACTTTCTTTGGCTTTTGGAGACCTCCTGTCAAAATTTGAGTTTCTTTATTTTTTTAGGTATCGAACAGACGAACGCAAATTTTTACAGAAATTTATTTATTAAAGCATCAAAAAGTATTAATTCATAGCTACTTTGCAGTATTCGAATTATATAAACCAATTTTTGAAATTTTTTTTTTTTTTTTTATTCCTTTTCCACTCCTTTAAGGAGTATAGGGCATTCACAAGTTTTTTTTATTTTAAACTAGGCTTCAGTTTCTTTAATCATAATATTCACTAAGCCGTTGATTACTCGGCCGTAGCTATTGTATAAGGTTATGAAATATTAATGCACAAATGTTAACTTTGTGCGCCATCTTACACAAGAATTATTTATATATTTTTATTAAATCTTATTTTATATTACGATATACATATTACGATATAATTATACAATTTTACGATATTTTTTTATTAGATATGATCTGACCGGGGTTTGAATCCGAGACCTTCCACATGAAAGGCGGCGTCTTTACCATTACGCCATTGGTCAGATATCGCTTCTCGGCCTTATGGCTAAGATCAAAGTGTAGTATCTAGAAGTGTAGTAACTTTTAAATGGGCAGAATTTTTATCATGAAAATCACTATTACAATAGTTTAAATTTTAACCTTTTATTAATGTCCCATCATATCATATTACAAAATATCTTATTAAAACGATTTGATATAGGGAAAGTGCATACTCTTCATTCTATGCATAGAAGATGTAAGTATCTATTTATCAATAAAACTTTTTTTTCAAGTAAGCTGTAAATTATTTTGAAGATTTTAAATTAAAATCCGAAACAGTTCTATTTCTGCATTTAACGTAGAGATATTTTTCTAGTTTCTTTGAACATTATAGCTAGAACTATGTAAACTAAAGTACATAACCTATAAAAAAGACTACAACATTTGAAATAAGATTTCAAAGATTGTAACATTTGAAATAACTTGCAGAGATTTAGTAAGCATTTCATTTTATGTTATATACCTGATTCTTAAATACGCTTCTAAAAGAAAATTAATATATACCAATCATATTTTTTTTGTATTTATTATTATTCTATTCAAGCAAAAGATCAAAACGTTAATAGACGTAATAAGTTTTTTTAGAAATAGAATATTACACTAAATTATTAGATGTTCTAGTTAAATGTTAATAAATAGAATACATTATAATTAATGTATGTACATATTTAAAAATTAGTTCAAAGTTAATTAGTTATAATAACTAAAATGTGGTAAGGTTATACAATATTTAGGAACTACAAATTGCGGTTGCTAATTGAGAGCATTTAAAATTTGTAATTAGAATTGAAAGTCAAAAATTTTTAAAACAAAACATAATTTTTATTCAACACACAAAAAACGTTTTTTAAAAACTTTTTCCATTTAAAAACAAAATTTGTCTAAATGTGTTATTGAAAATAATTACAATTTAAGTTTTACCAAAAAGTTGGATATTATACCAATATAAGTAAATAAAATTTTAACCCTCATTTACCTTTAAATTTTAAGTATGAATTCAAAACCAGGGTTGAAAAAAATTGAATTTTGACTTAGCTTATGGCTCAGCTCAAAATTTTCAGACCTCTCCAAATTTTAATTGATGACAAGCGTTCTCAGGTTGAGCGGTCTGAAGCCTGAGGACTCGTCACTTGAGTGGACCCAAAATTTTACTCAACATTTCTCAAAATTTGAGTTCGCCCAATATTTGAGTCCGTTCAACGGGATATCACCCCATGTGCTTCGTTCAAATTATGTGCGGAATTTAAATTTGAGTTGAGCGATGAGTTATTTTGCCAAATGAGTCACTAATTTACAACCCTACTCAAAATTTTGTTTAAAATATTTATGTTTGTTTATTAAGTTTGTTTCACCAAATTAAAAATATTTCACAATTCATTAGAATAATCTCAGTTTTTTTTTGATTCTTTTATTAAGAAAATCCTACGGAATAGTGGTCCTAAGGGTAGTGAATATTCTATTCTAAAACTGGCTTATTACTAAAAAGAAATTCACTCAATTAACTAGATACTAAACCAGTCCAATGTCGTCTTTCTTGGTTAAATATTTGAGAAATTATAACACTTTAAAGGTCTTTAAATATTTTATTTTAAAATCATCAATATTTTATTTTTTGGACATAAAAATCAGACCGAGAATCCTTGTTCAAAAATAATGTATGAATGAAGTATGTCAAGGGTATGATAATATTTCAGATTTTCTGAAGAAATACCAAAAATTTTAAAATAAAATCTCATGTGCTATTTTTTATTTTTATGCAAAAAGCACAATAATATTATTATACTTATTAATTTTTGTTGTTTTTTGCTATTTTATCCTTCTATATAAACTTTTTTTACAGTTATTTTTATAAAAGCTTAACAGTGAATATGATTAAATGTCACCTATAGTGTTTTTCACTTGAGCTTTTGCATTTTTTAATTATTTTTACTTGTAAAGTAATTTATTCTAAAAGCAAAAAATTAACATTTTTAGCATATTTTAAAAAATTTTTAAAAAAATGTAGATTCCTCTAGATTGACACTGTCCGTTTGTTTGTGCGTTTACAAAAAATTTACTCGTTTAAAATAAAGAAAATAAATTTTAATGACGTAGGAGTGAAGGTATTGTAAAAAAATTAAATTCATGGAAAAACTTTTGAGATGATCATGAGAAAAATGGCTGAGTTTTAGTTGCGATGAAGGCTATTGTATATAAAAGAATTTATGAAAATTTCAAAATCCTAGCTCCTTTATTTTTTGAATTATGGTACGGACGGACGGACGGACACACAAAATTAGATTGATTCTGATCCGATCCATATTTTTGAGTCTATTTCTACCAACTTCCTTCTCTATAGGTACACTTTTTACCCGAAACTTATATTATAGTAGATAATAGAAATATTTTGTTTAATATTGAAAATGTGCTTTTTCAAAAACTCTTGGTTTTTTCCGTTACTTTTTTTTTTTATTCATCATATATGCCATGTTTGTTTCTGTCTTTGTTTGTTGTTGTTGTTATTATTGAAGAATCCCTTTATTATTTCCATACTGACACTTAAAAAAAATTTAAAAGCAATGCAGTATAGTTGTTGTCATTGAAATGTCTATTTATATGAGGACATGCATTGTATTGTTGCATTTTTTAATGAATATCAGATAGATTTTCTAAAAAGATTCACTAGTTATTAACTAAATGAAAATATAATTTAAAATTTTTCTTTCTTTAGCGTTCCAATTTTCTTGCTAAAAAAAACGTGTAGGTAAGTTCACTTTACCTTTAGGGTAGAAGTATAATAAGCTGTGTTCGATAAAAATCTCTTTTCAAACAAAGTTAAAATAATAACGAAATTATTTTATAATTTGAAATTTGATTATAGCTTAAATTATTTGGGTAATAAATAGGAAAAACTCCCCTATGCATTATGAAGTTTTTCGTTTATAATACAAAAAAAAACGATATTTTTTAGTTTCTCTGGGATAACTGTTAAATCGATATTAAGGAGGAGGCATTTAAATATTTTCATTTCTAAAAATTTACAGTTATGGTTAAGCGGTTATTATCCTCAGCTTTTGTATTGATTGAACAGATTTATGAAAAATTAACTTTTAACAATGAGTAATTTTATTAAAAGCTGCTAATAATAATAATAAAATTGAAAAGATTTTAAAAGCTAAAACTTATTATTAATATATATTAATTGATGTAAAGATTATATTATTAGCAGTTGTAGGGTCTTAGATAGCTAAAAATGGCAAGTGTTTAAACATTTGATTTCACCACTCATTCAAAGAGTCATTTTATCAAAGAAATGAAAAAATACTAGTTTCCTTTTAATTTCACTAAAATTATTATACCCGTATGACTATTTAGTCAAAGGGTATAATAAATTTGCCGTTAAGTTTGTGACGCAGAGAAGGAGGGGGGTAGATATAGATTCAAGTGTATGGATCGGATCAGAATCGAAAAATAAATCGATTTAGCTATGTATGTCCGTCCGTCATCACGATAACTCAAAAAATAAAGGAGCTAGGATTATGAAATTTTCACAAATTCGTTTTTATGCAAAAACCGGAATCGCTATTTAAATCCAGCCATTTTGGTCCACGGGTTCGAGTACCTGCCATACAACTTCTAATTTTATATGAGCATTACTCTATACCTATGGAAGCTGTGTGTCTGAAATTTGCCAAAAATAGTTTAGTATAATGACTAAAGTTACTGCAAAATTTGGTTGGTCTACTGCAGAGGGTTCGAGTAGCTGCCATACAACTCCTTCTTTTATATGAGCATTACGCTGCACCTAATGAAGCTCGGTGTCTGAAATTTTGCTTAAAGTAATTAACTGGATGATATAATGTATATGTTACGGCCATGCGGGTATCCCAGAGTTGACACAGTCTACTCTACTACACTCTTCCTCGTTTTTATTTATTTTTAAAAATCCCAGTATTTCGAATACTACATATGCCGACTTCTTCATTGCTACTATTCGATATCTAATACGCTGACACTTAAAGCAAAGGCCTAAAAACTACCTCAGCCCCCAAGATGGGCGACTCGGAAGCATCATCCCCAAATAAGAGTTTGGCTTCCAAAAGCTTTTCAATTATACCCCACATGATTATATATCCCTTACTTTTATATTAAGGGTTAATAAGCGGTCCGCGTGCCCAAGCAAAGCGACTTGTAACAATCACTCTCAAAGTTTATAGTAAAAGCCTAAAATCTCCCTCAGTAACCCAAATAAAAATTGTAAAGCTGGCTGATACCTTTTCAATGATACCCCACATGATAGTTCATAACTGGAATTTATATTAAGGGCTTATAAACGATCTCAGCGCCCACGCATGGTGACCTGGAACCATGGCCTCGAACAATAGTTACAGAGTTCACTGAGATCTTTGCAACAATAATCAAAATGAAAATAACTATCCATAATTAATGCAATCCCCATACAACTTATAAAGGTTCAAAAGAGTTCCTTTAAATTCAAAAAGTTCAAATTTCAGATTTTTCTGGACGGTTACACGCTAAACTCTATCAAATACTATTCACCGCAAGCCTCTAGTTTGTCTATGAGTGCTTCATTAATTTGATACGAAATCAGTTAGTGAGTGAGTGATTTCATGCTTTTGTTAGAAGCAGGCCTTTTATATGTTTAGCACATTTTCAAAAAATTTTGTAAAAATGTGCCTATATAGCTTCAATCTGTCCGTCCGTCCCTTTTTAACTAAGGCTGACTCAAAAATATCAGAAATGGGTAGGTATTGCAATAAAAATAATTTAATGTTAAAACTTTTTTTTGTAGCCACCCCCGTTACGGAGCTACAGCCCCACAAAGTCGAAAAAAGCCCTATATTTAAACAGTTATAATTAGAGTTCTATAAGGTATATTTCCAATCTGAAAACGGTAACAGACAGCTATTCTTATAAGCTTTACAAATTTTTAAAAACCAATTATATAGGGTTACCATACGGTACTAAAATTTACCGTTATCCAAAACTAAGTTTTGCAAAATTTTTGGTCCCTCATAACTTCTGAACGGCTAAATCTAGAAACTTGATCCTTAGAAATAAGTAAGAGCCAGTTAACAAAATTTTTTTGTCACGCCCCCTCTTTAGGAGCTGTAAGGGGTCGAAAATTGAAATTTTGCTAAAAATTTAGCTTTTAAACACCTATAACTTGAATACCTGTCAAAATTTTTTTTTATTTGTATACAAAATTGAAAGCTCCAAAACGAAAGTTTCAATAAGTGTCAAAGGTTTTTCTTGATTTTGACTTTGTCCGTCCGTCCGTATGTTTACAAAACCTTTTTTACCGTTTGAAATAGAGTAAAGAAATTTTAACCACAGATATTACAAAAAAATTAATTTCGTAGAAGAATTTTTTTCTGTAGCCCCACCCGTTACGGAGCTACAGCCCCCCAAAGTTGGAAAAAACCTGATTTTTAAATTGTTATAACAAGAGTTTCTTTAAGTGTATTTTTAATCTGAAAACGGCAAAAGATAGCTGGTTTTATAGGCTCACAAGAATATAAGGCTAAAATGTATAGGGTTACCATACG
This sequence comes from Dolichopus griseipennis, assembly GCA_963082915.1. Classification (NCBI taxonomy): domain Eukaryota; kingdom Metazoa; phylum Arthropoda; class Insecta; order Diptera; family Dolichopodidae; genus Dolichopus; species Dolichopus griseipennis. Next base: position 54,012,085 of record OY720442.1, on the reverse strand, counting down.
GTACTAAAACTTACCATTAAGCTAAACTCAACTTTTGCAAAATTTTTGGCTCCATATATCTTCTAAACGGGTCAAGATCTTGAAATTTTGGGAGTAGTCTTCCGAAATTATTAGGAGTCGGTTAACAAAATTTTTTGTCACGCCCCCTGTTTAGGAGCTATGAGGGCTCGAAAATTGAAATTTTGCTGTTTTCAACCACCTGTAACTTTAACACCTGTTCAAATTTTTTTTTACAAATATGCAAAATTTACAGCTGCAGCATTATATTTCAACATACGTTAAAGATTTTTCTTAAATTTGAAAGGGTCTCTTTAAATTGAAGAAATTGTTTCTTAGTCTTAACCATTTTTGGTTAGATAATAATACTCTAGGTAAAATTCCAAATTTTGTTGGAGTTCAAAAATGATTTCCTAGAACCGGAAAAAAATGGAATGGTGAAGACAGAAGGGGGGTGAGCAGATCCATCATAAGTTTGCTAAGCTAAAATTTGGGAACCTTCCCCATTGAAGGGCTACTAGGTCTTCAAAATTAAAACTTTTATGTTCTTATAAAACAGTAATTTATTCACCAGTGTAAGTTTTTCCAAAATTAAACGTTAACATTGAAGCTCCAACATTGAAGCTTAATAATAAAATGTATAAACGTATATATATGAATATATACACAAAGGAATTAAAAACAAGTGAGGGGAAAAAACCAAGGGTTTTTAAAAAGCACATTTTTAAAATTATATACGGTTTCTTACTGAGTATTTTATCATTTATTTTTATAAAAATATATATTATGATAATATTATAATTTTGTTATTTCATTAATAATTAATTATATGACTAATAGTGAATTACTTAGAATATAACCCCAATGCACTCAAGAAAACCTGTTAATAAGTGCAAAATATAATGTTGGAGCTTCAATGTTAACGTTTAATTTTGGAAAAACTTACAATGGTGAATAAGTTATTGTTTTATAAGAACATAAAAGTTTTAATTTTGAAGACCTAGTAGCCCTTCAATTGGGAAGGTTCCCAAATTTTTGCTTAGCAAACTTATGATGGATCTGCCCACCCCCTCCTGTCCTCACCCTTCCATTTTTTTCGTTTCTAGGAAATCAATTTTGAACTCCAACAAAATTTGGAATTTTACCTAGAATATTATTATCAAACCAAAAATGGTTAAGACAAAGAACAATTTCTTCAATTTAAAGAGACCCTTTCAAATTTAAGAAAAACCTTTAACGTATGTTGAAATATGATGCTGCAGCTATAAATTTTGCATATTTGTAAAAAAAAATTTGAAAAGGTGTTAAAGTTACAGGTGGTTGAAAATAGCAAAATTTCAATTTTCGAGCCCTTTTAGCTCCTAAACAGGGGGCGTGACAAAAAAATTTTGTTAACCGACTCCTACTAATTTTGGAGGACCTAACTTCTCCCAAAATTTCAAGACCCTAGGTTGAACCGTTTAGAAGATATATGGGGCCAAAAATTTTGCAAAAGTTGAGTTTAGCTTAATGGTAAATTTTAGTACCGTATGGTAACCCTATACATTTTAGCCTTATATTTTTGTGAAGCTTATAAAACCAGCTATCTTTTGCCGTTTTCAGATTGAAAATACACTTAACAAAACGCTTGTTATAATAATTTAAAAATAGGGCTTTTTCCAACTTTGGGGGGCTGTAGCTCCGTAACGGGTGGGGCTACAGAAAAAAATTCTTCTACGAAATTATTTTTTTTGTAATATCTACCAGTGGTTAAAATATCTTTACTCTATTTCAAACGGTGTAAAAGTTTTTGTAAACATACGGACGGACGGACAAAGTCAAAATTAAGAAAAACCTTTGACACTTATTGAAACCTTCGTTTTGGAGCTTTCAATTTTGTATACAAATAAAAAAAAATTTTAACTGGTATTCAAGTTATAGGTGTTTAAAAGCTAAATTTTTAGCAAAATTTCAATTTTTGACCTCTTACAGCTCCTAAAGAGGGGGCGTGACAACAAAATTTTGTTAACTGACTCTTACTTATTTCTAAGGATCTAACTTCTCCCAAAATTTCAAGTTTCTAGATTTAGCCGTTCCGAAGTTATGAGGGACCAAAAATTTTGTAAAACTTAGTTTTGAATAACGGTAAATTTTAGTACCGTATGGTAACCCTATACAATTGGTTTTTAAAAATTTGTAAAGCTTATAAGAACAGCTGTCTGTTACCGTTTTCAGTTTGGAAATATACCTTATAGAACTCTAATTATAACTGTTTAAATATGGGGCTTTTTTCGACTTTGTGGGGCTGTAGCTCCGTAACGGGGGGGGGCTACAAAAAAAAGTTTTAACATTAAATTATTTTTATTGCAAAACCTACCCATTTCTGATATTTTTTAGTCAATCGTAGGTAAAAAGGGACGGACGGACGGACGGACGGACGGACGGACAGAGTGAAGCTATATAGGCACATTTTTACAAAATTTTTTGAAAATGTGCTAAAAAATTGGACAGGCATTCAAGTTACAGTTGCTAAAAAATAGCAAAATTTCAATTTTCAAGCCCTTATAGCTTCTAAACAGGGGACTTGACAAAAAAATTTTGTTAACTGACTCCTACTATTTTTTTAGGATCTAACTTCTCCCAAAATTTCAAGATCCTAGCTTGAACCGTTTAGAAGGTATGTGGGGCCAAAAATTTTGCAAAAATTGAGTTTTATATAATGGTAAATTTTAGTACCGTATGGCAACCCTATACATTTTACCGACATATTTTTGTAAAGCCTATAACAGCAGCTCTCTAATACCGTTTTTCGATTGAAAATAAACCTAACAGAACTTTTGTTATATCAATTTAAATATAGGGCTTTTTTGGAATTTTCAGGGGCTGTAACTTCGTCACCCTTCAAAATTAAGAAAAACCTTTGACACATGTTGAAACATAATTATAGAGCTTTGAATTTTGTCTATCACTAAAAAAAAATTTGGACAGGTATTCAAGTTACAGGTGTTTAAAAATAGCAAAATTTCAATTTTCGAGCCCTTATAGCTCCTAAATAAAGGACTTGACAAAAAAATTTTGTTAACCGACTCCTGATGATTACTGAGTATCTAACTCCTCCGAAAATTTCAAGACCGTAGGTTGAACCGTTCAGAAGATATGTGTGACCAAAAATTTTGCGAAAATTGAGTTTTGCGTAATGTTAAATTTTAGTACCGTATGGCAACCCTAAACATTTGCCTTGTAAAAATTTATAAAGTTTATGAAACCAGCTATCATTTGCCGTTTTCAGATTTAAAATATATGTAACAGAACCCTTGTTATAACAATTTAAATATAGGGCTTTTTCCAACTTTGGGGGGCTGTAGCCCCGTAACAGGTGGGGCTACAGAAAAAAATTCTTCTACGAAATTATTTTTTTTGCAAAACATACCCATGGTTAAAATTTCTTTTTTCTATTTCAAACGGTGTAAAAGTTTTTGTAAACATACAGACGGACGGACGGACTGACGGACGGACGGACAGAGTGAAGCTATATAGGCACATTTTTACAAAATTTTTTGAAAATGTGCTAAAAACGCCAGATAGTATAATAAAATACAATGGTCACATTAACCGATGGTTCCGCCACAATTGGGACTTGCATATAAACTTTTTGAGCTATTTAAAAACATATTTTTAAAAATTTAATTTTCTAGAGTAATAAAAATTAGTTTTAGGATAATTTTCATATTCACAAAAACGTTTTTTAAGAAATGTTTTCAAAATAGCAAAAAAAAAAAATTTAATTAATAATAAATTAATTAAAACAATGTTAAACACTTTTATTACTATTAAACTTTTCAAAGTTTGAATTTTTAATTAAATTTTAATTTTGGGAATCATTAGCTTAATACAAGTTTCTAAAAGTATGTTTCAAATTAACAACAAACTTAGCAGAAAACGAGGAAGAGTGTAGTAGAGTAGACTGTGTCAACTCTGGGATACCCGTATGACCGTAACATATGGCGAAATTTCAAACATACAGCTTTATTAAGTGTAGTGGAATACTCATGTAAAATAAGAAGTTGTATGGCAGCTATTCGAACCCACTGCAGCAGACCAACCAAATTTTACAGAACTTTGGCCATAAAACTTAACTATTTTTGGCCAAATTTCAGGCACGCAGCTGTAATACGTACAGAGTAATAATCATATAAAAAAAAAAGTTGTAGGGCAGCTACCCGAACCCTTGGACCAAAATGGCTGAATATAAACAACAATGACGGCTATTGCAAAAAAACTAATTTGCGAAAATTTCAAGATCCCAGCTCCTTTAGTTTTTGAGCTATCGTTCGGACGAACGGACATAGCTAAATTGATTTATTTTTTGATTCTGATCCGATCCATACACTTGAGTCTATATATACCCCTCCCCCTTTTCTGCGTCACAAACGTAATGGCAAATTTTTTATACCCTTTGACTATATAACTGGTATCCAAACTAAATAACTGACATTCAAACTAATATTTGCATATAATATTTAATTATTCAGATATAATTTCTTGTAAATCATTTAAAGTTGAAACAACGCCTAAGTTTAACCTAATATGAAGATTGTATACTTATGTTTGTTAAAACTTAAAATATAAATTCCAATTTTTTTCCAACTTCCGGAAAATTTTAAAATTAATGATAGAAGTTACTATGTTAAAAATTTTTGCAAGCTTTTATATTTAAAGACCAATTTAAAGGTTACCAATATATAACAAAAGAAAAAAAAATTTCTGAAGTTAATAATGTTAGTATATATTTTTATTTACTCAATAATGTAACTATTTATAATTTGTATTTGGTTTTTAGCAAGGTAACAGTGCTGTCCTATTTACGTAGACAAGGATTTTTAGAAACTTACAAGACTTTATTTAAACAAGTGAGGGGAAAAAACCAAGGGTTTTTAAAAAGCACATTTTTAAAATTATATACGGTTTCTTACTGAGTATTTTATCATTTATTTTTATAAAAATATATATTATGATAATATTATAATTTTGTTATTTCATTAATAATTAATTATATGACTAATAGTGAATTACTTAGAATATAACCCCAATGCACTCAAGAAAACCTGTTAATAAGTGCAAAATATAATGTTGGAGCTTCAATGTTAACGTTTAATTTTGGAAAAACTTACAATGGTGAATAAGTTATTGTTTTATAAGAACATAAAAGTTTTAATTTTGAAGACCTAGTAGCCCTTCAATTGGGAAGGTTCCCAAATTTTTGCTTAGCAAACTTATGATGGATCTGCCCACCCCCTCCTGTCCTCACCCTTCCATTTTTTTCGTTTCTAGGAAATCAATTTTGAACTCCAACAAAATTTGGAATTTTACCTAGAATATTATTATCAAACCAAAAATGGTTAAGACAAAGAACAATTTCTTCAATTTAAAGAGACCCTTTCAAATTTAAGAAAAACCTTTAACGTATGTTGAAATATGATGCTGCAGCTATAAATTTTGCATATTTGTAAAAAAAAATTTGAACAGGTGTTAAAGTTACAGGTGGTTGAAAATAGCAAAATTTCAATTTTCGAGCCCTTTTAGCTCCTAAACAGGGGGCGTGACAAAAAAATTTTGTTAACCGACTCCTACTAATTTTGGAGGACCTAACTTCTCCCAAAATTTCAAGACCCTAGGTTGAACCGTTTAGAAGATATATGGGGCCAAAAATTTTGCAAAAGTTGAGTTTAGCTTAATGGTAAATTTTAGTACCGTATGGTAACCCTATACATTTTAGCCTTATATTTTTGTGAAGCTTATAAAACCAGCTATCTTTTGCCGTTTTCAGATTGAAAATACACTTAACAAAACGCTTGTTATAATAATTTAAAAATAGGGCTTTTTCCAACTTTGGGGGGCTGTAGCTCCGTAACGGGTGGGGCTACAGAAAAAAATTCTTCTACGAAATTATTTTTTTTGTAATATCTACCAGTGGTTAAAATATCTTTACTCTATTTCAAACGGTGTAAAAGTTTTTGTAAACATACGGACGGACGGACAAAGTCAAAATTAAGAAAAACCTTTGACACTTATTGAAACCTTCGTTTTGGAGCTTTCAATTTTGTATACAAATAAAAAAAAATTTTAACTGGTATTCAAGTTATAGGTGTTTAAAAGCTAAATTTTTAGCAAAATTTCAATTTTTGACCTCTTACAGCTCCTAAAGAGGGGGCGTGACAACAAAATTTTGTTAACTGACTCTTACTTATTTCTAAGGATCTAACTTCTCCCAAAATTTCAAGTTTCTAGATTTAGCCGTTCCGAAGTTATGAGGGACCAAAAATTTTGTAAAACTTAGTTTTGAATAACGGTAAATTTTAGTACCGTATGGTAACCCTATACAATTGGTTTTTAAAAATTTGTAAAGCTTATAAGAACAGCTGTCTGTTACCGTTTTCAGTTTGGAAATATACCTTATAGAACTCTAATTATAACTGTTTAAATATGGGGCTTTTTTCGACTTTGTGGGGCTGTAGCTCCGTAACGGGGGGGGGCTACAAAAAAAAGTTTTAACATTAAATTATTTTTATTGCAAAACCTACCCATTTCTGATATTTTTTAGTCAATCGTAGGTAAAAAGGGACGGACGGACGGACGGACGGACGGACGGACAGAGTGAAGCTATATAGGCACATTTTTACAAAATTTTTTGAAAATGTGCTAAAAATGTTTTAATAGTGCCATTTAAGTGAGATATGATTACAATGGCTTTGAAATGTAAAGTGAATAACTATAGATAAGAGGTTTGTTAATCATAAAAAATATTAATTTATTGTGTTTTTACAATTATTGTTTAATTATTGAAGCAATTTAATTCTTGTCAAAAAGAAATCCGATAAATATTAGCATGTTTAAATACGAGTATTTGATTGAAAATATGTATTAAAAAATATTCTGAAATAGAAACCAGGAAAAGTGCAGTTGAGTCAACTCTGGGATACCCGTATAACCGAAATAAGCACATTATATCATTCGGTAAGTTACTTCTGACAAAATTTTAAATGCATAAATTATTAGGCTTTCAGCTATGTACAAAAGAAAATTAAAGTTGAAAGGCAGCTCTTGGAACCTCTTCCACTATATACTAACTTTATTTTATTCAGACGTTGGCCATTAAAGTTACCTACTATTGACATGGTAATGCTCATAACAAAGAAGAAGTTACTCCGTGGAGCAAGCTGGTTGCATTTCAATAGAGATGACGGCTATTGCATAAAAACTAATTTGTAAAAATCCTAGCTCCTTTTTTTTTAGTTGTCGTGTGGAAGAGGGGTCGGACACAAATAGCTAGATCAATTTACTTTTCGATTCTGATCCGATCAATACCTTTGAGTCTAAATCTACCCTCGCTTCTCTGCGTCATAAACTTAATGGCAAATTTAGTAAACCCTTTTGACTATAGTCATGACTATAGTAACAGAGAACGAGGCAGGGTTGTAAAAAGTTTACATTTTGACACAACTCATCGCTCAACTTATATTCTGAGTTTGCTCAAATTGAGTCTACTCATAATTTATATTACAAATTACTTTGGAATTTACATCATTACGATATCATCTACTCCCATGTCTATTTTTGATTCGTTACTATTAAATTTGTATACTCGTATGACTATATAGTCAAAGGGAATAATAAATTTGGCATTACGTTTGTGACGCAGAGAAAGAGAGGGGGGGGGGGGGGTAAATATAGACTCAAGTGTATGGATCTAATCAGAATCGAAAAACAAATCAATTTAGCTATGTATGTCCGTCAGTCAGTCCGTCTGTCCGTTCGTCCGTCCGTCCGCACGATAACTCAAAAACTAAAGGAGCTAGGATCTTGAAATTTTCGCAAATTCGTTTTTTTGCAATAGCCGTCATCGCTATTTAAATCCAGCCATTTTGGTCCATGGGTTCGGGTAGCTGTCATACAACTTCTTTTTTTATATGAGTATTATTATTAGGTATAATATATTTGTCTAGAATGAGGTGTAACAAACGCATTCAATTAAATGTGTTTTGTTGGATGTGCTCAATTATTAAAAAATAAAATATTAATGTTTTGTTGAATGTGTTTTATTTTAGAAAATAAAATATCATAAATTATCGTTAAAATATTAAAAAATATTTTATTAATTTTTAATAAAAAAAAATAAACAAAAAAAAATTTTTTTTAGTTTATGAAAAAATTGATTTCGGTTTTAAAAATCACAGAAGATTTTCTGGGAATTTTAAATAAATAGTAAATCATTTTGGTATTAAAAACTAAGACTATGCTTTACATGAATTTGTAGTAAGTCTTCAATAGTTTCAGTTAAAAACTGAAATAATGGCGAGAGCCAAATGTACGCTTTGTTGCGTTGCTTGCTTTTTGATTTGGAAAGTAAATGAAGCAAGCAACGTTTCAAAGCAATTTCAAAGCTTCCCTCATCTCATCCCTGAAATAAAGCCAAATGAACTGGACCTTAATAATCAAAGCAAATATATTTTTTTTGCTTAATTAGGTAGGTATAATAAAAAAAATCAAAAAATTAATTTGCATTTGATAATGCAAAACTCAATTCACAATTCAATTTTGTGTCCATAAAAATAGGTACATAATTTAACATGTTGAGTACATTGTAGAATGTTGAAAATATACAAATATTTCGATTTGAATCTAAACAAAGGTTATGAAACAATATACAGAGCTTAGTAACATTTTAAAAATATGTCTACATAAAGTTAATAGATGGAGAAATAGATCATTATTGAAACAAAATAAACCTATAAAAAAATTTCAAATCTTTTAACAAACAATTTTGTCGAATTTAAATTTAAACAACGTAATTAATAAAAAAAAAATTAATTGAAATTAAAAAAAAAAATTCACCAAGAAGGGATTTGAACTAACGAGCCCAAAATTTTTTTCAAATTTAAAACATACAAAAGGTAGACTACATAACTAGAAGAAACATAGACAGAAACAACAAGAAGTTATATAAGTCATTTTTTTTTGTGTATCAATTACTAGAATCGAAATATAATCTACGTATTACAAAATGTAACAGTTTCGACTTTTAAGAAAATAATATTTGATATACAATATATGTACATGTATATAATGAAATTAGAAATAATTCTTATTAGAAAAAGTTTTTCTTTCAATTGACATTCCGTCATTCTGTGACGGGCCAACAGCTAGTACTCTTATAATTATAAATTACTTATAAATTATCTTATAAATTACTCTTATATAATTACTCTGTACCTATTACAGCTGCGTGTCTGAAATTTTGCCAAAAGGAGTTTAGTTTTATGGCCTTAAGTTTCTGCAAAATTTGGTTGGTTTACTGCAGTTCTCGTACTTTTAAGTACTGTACCATTTTTCAACTTCATCTGATAGTTTTGAACTTGTAGGTATTAGAAGCATTTCCTCAACAAAATACTTAAAATTTATGTTTGTTAGTTATCTGTTTTGAACAGCTAGTTCGGCCGTAGATGTTCGACGGTGTCGTTAGGTAGTTTATCAGAGTGTGACCTATCCACCTCCAATTTCTATGATTGATTTGGCTCTTTACCGGTACTTCGCCCGTTAGGTGCCATAAGTCCCTATTAATGTTGATTTTTGCCCATAATATTCTACATATGATTCCTTGGTTTGATGTTGTTTGTAGCTAGCCAGTTTCACTACCATAGAGAAGTGTTGACATTACTCATACTTTGAATATTCTTATCTTAGTTTTTTTTGTTATTTGGCCGCTTTTCCATATTGGGCTTAACTCACCAAAAGCGGCTCTGGCTCTACGTAGTCTGTTTTTGACATCTTCTTCTGTACCTCCATTTGTTGTTAATATACTACCTCGGTAGGATAAGCTATCAACATATTCGACCGATTGTCCTTCTATTGTGATGGTATCATATTACTTACAAAAATATCTTATCCTGAATCTCTTCACTTACTGAAATACAATCTTATCGTTTTTCAATAGACTCTTCAAAACTTTATTTAATATACAATTTAAGAATTAAATAAACCTATTTCTAAACTTATACAAAAACTATAAACAACTTTAATATATCTTAATAATAATAGTTATTGTAGTATACTATATAGTTAAACATTTATACAAATAATATTTATTATATTTTGTATATCATTTAACAAATTCATTAGATTTTTCATCAGCGTTCCATTTACTTTCCAACACTAAAGATATACTATATTATATACAAAATTTATTGATATACAATAATAATAAGTGTTAAACAAAGAAATAATTTAACTTTTCAAATCAAAAAAAAGGAAGTTACTTGACCACAAACAATAAAATGTTAAGAATTTGTGGAAAAAATTTTGTTAAGTTAATGACCCAGTAAGGAAAGAATGGAAAATTTTCAATTAATTTCAAAGAAAAGTTTTTGCAAAATTCACCATTAGTTTCAATTATAACATTTACATAACTACAATTTTATATCTATATAATAAGTTATAGATATTATTGAGTTTAAACCATTCGAAGAATATTTGAAGTATTTTAAATAAGAGAATATTGATTTTCAATCAGAAAATTAATATATTGAATTATTTTTGTATCTATATGTTCAAAAAGTTTTGAATTTATTCAAAGTAGGGTTAAATTTGTCTTAGTCTTCAACCCTACTTACAATAGATAAAATTGTGAAATTATTTTGCTATTTTAAAAGAAAATAGATAATTTTATAGATATAATTACATATACAACTTTCTTATAGTTATTTTTAATCTTGAAAAACTTTCTTGTTATTTCGGAAGCTATTCGTTCTTAAGTTTCAAGTTTTTTTGTTTTAGTTTTTACTGCAGCGGTTTTCATAATTTCTTTAGGTTATCTTAGTTTTCCATCCAGTAAAAGAAGTACCTATATGTACCAAAATTATCTTCAGGTATTTCCCTTTCTTTTTTACAATTGTTAATGGAAATCATCGAAAGCATTCTCCCAAAATGACTGTACGGGGTTCATCTGGGTTCTGTTGTAATTTAACAAACTAAAACAACCCCCTTTTTTCAATCAATAAATTTGATCTCCACAAATCGTATATAAGAATTCATCCATTTATTCTCATCCTTTTTAAGATTTGGATAAAGTTATAAAGTTGAGTGGTTTAATAATTTAAGTTAACATTTTTTTTAAATAATTCAATGTATAAAATTTTTCTTTTACATAAAACACAAACTCCTTTTTATAGTCGTACGGATGTAATTCTAAAGGTCTATAAAGTTTGCATTTACGTTGCGACGTAAAAGACTTGAGTCTTTATCTACGCCTACTCATTTAAAGAATAAGTAGGCGTAGATAAAGACTCAAAGTAAAGGATCAAAACATCAATCTATTTAGTTATTTGTGAACGTCCGTCTGTTCGCATGAGACCTGAGACTCTGAAATTTTCAAAATTCGATTTAAATAACGGTATTGCTATTGATCTAAGTCCAGTGTTGTTCTCATTTAAAGAATGAGTCGGCGTAGATCAAGACTCAAAGTAAAGGACCAAAACATCAGTCTATTTAGTTATGTGTGAACCCGTCTGTTCGCATATGAGCTGAAAATTTTCAAAATCTGATTTATTTATTTATTTATTTATTATACTGCTTAACACAAACAGTTTACAAAAAAGCATACAAATAACAATTAAAATTATACAATTAAAATCAATATAAAAAATTACATATTTGACTAAATATAAATAAGTTCAAACTAAAATTAAAATTAAAAGTTAAAAATTATGGGATTGTTTTGAAAGGGTAAAGTCAATATTATGTTTATGTTTGTTACCAATAATAAGCATTCTATTAATAGGTTCGAATTTGCCATAGTTAATGCTATGACTATTAGTTTTAAATAAATTGCAAGAGCGAAGGCGTTGAAGATTTCTAATATTAATTTTATTAGAAATTAAATTAGATTTAACGTTACCCTTGACAACTTCTGTAATAAAAATGACATCAGAAACTTCACGTCGGAAATTTAAAATACACAAATCAAATAATTTTAGCCTTTGTTCATATGGTGGTAAAATAATGGGATTCGACTCGCAAATGGCGTAAGGCAAATCTAAGAAAATTTTTTTGTATTGCCTGAATCCTATTAATGTGTACCATATAAATCGGAGATAAAACTTGACTAGCATATTACAAGTTTGGTTTTACAAGACAAGTGTACAACGATTTAAGAACATAAGGATCTGAAAATTCCTTTGCAGAACGTTTAACAAATCTCAATAGTGAATCAACTTTATTTATAATATTATTATAATGGGTTTTAATTATAATGGCTACCTTGTAGAACTCTCGAATTTGCCACGAAAGGTTCTGAAATCACATTTTTAAATATAACACTATAGGAGCGATCACATAAATAAGAATGTATCCACTTAAGGAAAAATAGTGGAAAACCATATTTTTCAAGTGTTAGTAAAATAATATTATGTGGCAATAGATCAAATGCTTTATTAAAAACAGTATAGACAACATCTGTTTGAAATCCTTCTTCCATGTTATTAAGAAGAAGAGATGTGGTTTCAACTAGATTAGTCACCGTAGATTTTTGTTTTACAAAGCCATGTTGGTTATCTATTAAAATATTCCTACAATGATTATAAATTGAATCCCAATAATTAATTCAAATAATTTAGGAATTGAAGATAATTTAGCTATTGGGCGATAGTTACTGTTTTCATTTTTAGCATTCTTTTTGTGAATTGGCCTGATATAAGAAATTTTCCAAATTGGAGGAAAATATCCGGAATTTAATGAATTTTTAAAGAGTAATGTTAAAGGCGTATAGTGAGAATGTTAGAACACTTGTTCAAAATTATTTTATTATTTAAACAACGGTATTGCTTCTTATCTTCATCCAGTGTGCTGAACGGTTTCGAGGAGTTGCAATACAAATTCTTCTTTTATCAAAACCTGAAAGTTTGGCAAAAGAAGTTGAATTTTTTGACCAAAGCTTATGAAAAATTATAAGTCATCTTTTCAAATGTCTTGTAAAGTGTAAAACGCTCGAATAGCTGCCATATAACTTACACTTTCTATCATACACAACTTAGATTTATTAATAAACTGTGTATTTAAAATTTTCCCAAAGGTATTTAGCAGATGATAAAATGTTTATATTATTTTCGTGCAAGTATCCTAGAGTTGACGCAGTCTATTTTACTCTTGTCGTCTAGTTTAATATTAAAATTAAATTTTTACAAGATAATAGAAATATTTCCTGAAATTCTTTAAAGTTTCAATTTATTATGTTAAAGCATATGGAAGATATGAATCAAAAGAATTTTTTATTACACGAGTACAGAAAAACTCTCGGTTAAGTTTAATAGAAGCGGGAAATTGAGGTTTCACCGTAATAAAATTCCAAGTATTATTTTTAGATTTAATAGAAATTTCCATGTTATATAATTTTTGCAATCTTTTACTGCCTCATAGTTTTTAAATTGATCATAAATTTTTCATACTAAATTATTTTTTTCTTTTCAAATATTATTGAAGTTTAATTTTAGCATTTCATGGTTTTATTATATAAGATTTATGTAATATGTGGTTAATGATAAAAAAAAAAATTGTTTAAGAGTATATTTATCTTTTACAATAAATTTTTAAAAATTTAACGCTCGGAATAAAACGAGAAAAAGTATAATAGAGTACACTGTGTTAATTCTGGGATACCCTTAAGACCCTAATATAAACATTATATCATCCGGTTCATTAATATTGGCAAAATTTTAAATACATAATATATTAGGCTTTCAATTATGAACAACTACACCGACCATATTTTATTCAAACGTTGGGCATTAAAGTTAATTACTATTGATAAAATTTCAAACATCGAGCTATATTATGTATAAAATTATGCCCATCTGAAATTTGAAGTTGTTTGACAACCACTCGAACCAACTGGAGTAGACCTACCAAATTTTGCACAAACTTTGGCCAATTTTCGACAAAATTTCAGAAACCTAGCTTTATTAGGTTTAGAGTAATGCTCATATAAAAGAAGAAGTTATATGGCAGCTACTCGAACCCACTTCAGTAGATCAACCACATTTTGCAGAAACATTGGTAAAAAAATTAAAGTATCTACTTTTGGCAAAATTTCAGATACCCAGCATTATTAGCTGTAATTCTCAAAATTGATAAGGTTAGAAAATTGAAATTGAATTTTTCAGGTATATGGTTATTCTTGTTTTTCTCTAACAAAATCTTAAAACATCTATTAAGGAGAAATTAATTAAGTATGTTTATAAATATTAATACAATCCTAATCTAACAAAGCAATAGAAAAACTTGTAGACTGGATATGATGTATAGTCTACACTTGTTATCTGAAGTACATAAGTTCCATCCGCTTTAGTCTAAGTTATCTGTTATTAAAATTTAAACGTCAAAGAAACAATAACTTAGACAGTTAATAAAATACATATTACAAATAAATATTATTCTGCCAGACATACCTTATTGGAAGGTAATACATTTCAAATTATAACAGTATACCTCCTTGAAAATATTTAATTTAATACTCCGAAGATATCAATTATTTCTTTTATGTTGCTATCAATAGTTTTATAAAAACCATATTTATAAAAATTATAATATGCATGCATGTTAAATAATATTATTAAGCTGCAGCATTTTCTATACATCTTCATAATTTTATTCAACATTAATTGCATACTTACTTACTATTAATATACATTGTTTCTACTTAAAACCACAGTTGACCTTTTGATTTCAATAAAAAAATGGGTTAAAAATTATATTACATATTCATAAACTGCGGTCTGCAGACATAGATACATAATATAATAATAAAATGCATTTTAATTATGTGGGTTAATATCTACATCAGACAAAATACAAACCATATTACGTTTGATTCTGTAAATAAAAATAATTAATTTCATTCCAGAACGATGTAAAGGAAGTTATTGGAATAAGCTTGGAATTTGGCTTAGAAAATCATTGAGGCTAATCATTCTTAGAATAATTTTCCTAAGCTTCTTACTCTTACAAATAATTTAAAAATTTTTTTAAACAGATTTATGTTAAAAATTCATGGAACTTCATGGAATTCATAGAAGTCAAAATAAACCCTCTGTTGGGCGCGTGTCTTTTTAAAACATAATCTAGCGCGTTATATCAAATTGATACAATACGTTCTTGTTCTTTATTTTGGCATTTTTTTGACACATCTTTACTATTTATTAATTTTTTAAATTTTAGTATTTTTGACTTAACATGTCGAATAAAACAAAACTGTAATTTGAGATGATTTCATTATATTTTACTAGATCCCGGTGCACGTTTCTGCGCCGTTAAATGGAGGTTTAATTTAAATTGATGTTATTGTAAAAAGTTAACACAAAAATTACACATTTTGTGAAATAAAGAATGTAATAACGTCATGTTTTTTAAAACGATTTTTCTAGGCGATTATTCCACCAATTTTTAACAAAGTTATAAAATTTTCCATCAAATTTTTTAGAATTGTTAATAATGCGCAAAAATGATAATTTATTTAACATTATTCGGCATATTATTATTATTTATTAATTTATTGACATATTTTAGAAACAAATTTTTAGAGTTTTTGTTTTGCAATAGATTAAAAGAACTCGACAAATAATTTTTTTAAACTTTCTCCTAATTCAAATAATAATCAACCTCTTCCCAAAATTGGACATAATTTACTTTCTTTGACCAATTATCGGAGTGACATGCGTTACCAAATCCCAAACCTGTTAAAAGAGTCAACTCCATTTTCAAAGAGATTCATGAATACAAAATTTGAAAACAATCGATCAAATCCTTTCTAATTTCGAGTAAAGTAACGAAAAAACCTATAAAAAGCTGCTGTGCCGCAATAGGTTAACGGAACTCAATAAAAATTTTTTTAAACTTTCTTTTTGGCAAAGCAGTACTTCGCAAAATTGTTCCCTTCCAAAAATTTTGGAAAATGGCCGGCCGGCATGGGTTAACAAACTTCAAGTCTGTTAATAGCGTCCAGTAGGATCACGTATGGAAAATTTTAAGTCAATCGGTTAAACCGTTTTCATTTTAGAAAAAAAGACTTTTAAATACTTGTACCACAGCCCAGACTTGGCTGTCAAGTAGAGCAAAATTTTTAGCAAAATTTAGATATCTTTCCGTACCCAAAATTGGCTGAGCTGTTTAGGAGTCTATTCGCTAAATACAAACAAACAAATAAACTTTTGCTTTTATAATATAATATATAGAAAAAACTACTTATTTCAATTTTAATTTAATTATAGATAGGTTTAAAATATATATTTAGAGTATAGATTAAATGTTAAAACGAAATGTTTATTTAAGTTATTGTTAAATAATAATAATGTGTGTGGTTTTAAATAGTAAAAAAAATACAATTTTTTAATGTTGGTAGGGGAGAGAGGGGCTAAAATTAACAATTTTTGAGAAAATAGCTGTAAAATTTAACAAAAATATTATTTTGACAAACCTGTTTCTGTGAATAATAGTATGATCAATTATCTAACATCTGTTTAAAAAATTGTATTAAAAATGTTAACAGCTTCCCGGCAACAGCGGTTTTTAAAAAAAAAGTACTCTGTTACTTTTTGCCCCACATTTGGGGTTAAAATTAACAGCATGGGGGTAATTATTAACATCATAAAAATATTTACAATAATAATTTTTCGTTATTTTTTTTTTTTTTAATGTATTCAATAAAATAAAAATATAAAACAAAATATGAAATTAACAATTCAATATATATAAATAAACACAAAATTCAATATAATATTATAAATATAAGCGACTACGAATTTCAATAAAATAAAATTATAAACAAAATATAAAGTTAACAATTCAACGTATTAAATAAACATAAAATGACATAGTTTCTAAGCTTTAGTGCTTTAACTTAATTTAAAATTAGGCAGAGTAATCATTATCAGAATCACAATTGATACATCTAAATAAATCAGTGTCACCTTTTACGCATTTAATGTGAGCCCATTGTTTGCATAATATACACTGAACCCACTCCTCTCCAGGAATAGCAATTTCATAAGATTTGCCACATGCAAGGCAAAACCATTCTTCTTCTTCCCTTTCCTCACTTTCGTTCAAAACTCTTCTTTTAACTTGTTTAACTTTTTCATTTCTTTTTTTATTTTTTTTTGTTTTCAATTGTGCTTTATTTTTCTTGTCTTTCTTTTTTTTAATTAAATTTTGTTTCCGTTCTTCCCTTTCTTTAAATTCATTTTCTAACGCATCCTTTTCTGGAGTATCTGTTAGAATAGCTGACTTTCTTATTTTTCGTTTTGTACAATTTTTACGAGGTGGAGCCTTTGGTAAAGGCCTTATTTTTGCAGGTGAAAAATGTTCATCCAGTTGTATTTTTGAAGGTTCTTCAATTGGGTTGTGTTCATAGGTCAATTCATTAATTATCTCAGTTATACTTATATTTATATCAGATACAGATTGCAAAACTCCTGGATCTTCTAAATTTAATGTTAGATTACTTTGTACTTCATCGACTTCTTCTGATGTAGATTTATTTAATATAGATCCTGTATGCTCTCTAATATCTGAGTTTGGATTAGGTCTATCAGTAACGAATGAGGGTGCGAAATCAGCTTCTTGAAATATTGTATCATTTAAAGGCCAAATCCCGGTTTTCCTGAACCCACTTATAATATTTGATGGATTCAGAGCTAAAGGCAATGCATCCTTTGTTATTCCTGGCAAATCGTAAATAGTCATCGTTTTGCCTGGGTTATTTTGTAACCACGATGTTTGAAATCTACTGAAATAATTTTTGAAAGGCCCATAAACTGAAACATCTAATGGTTGCAAGCGATGAGAACAGTGTGGCGGAAAAGAGAGCATAATTACGTTATTGTTCTTAGCCTTACTTATTACTTCTATATTGATATGTGAACTGTGGTAGTCAAGCAGTAGTAGAACAGGTTCTTCTTTTGTGGCTTTCACGTGCTTGATGAAATGATCAAGATAGATTAAAAACTCTTTTTCTTGCATCCATCCTGAATTATTTCCAGCCCCAATGCAATCTGGTGGACCATTCTGAATAAACATTTGTGAATATCTCATTCTAGGAAAGATAAACATAGGAGGGATAAAGTTTCCTGCGGCATTCACTGCAGCTGTTAAAGTTACAAGGGTTCCTCTCTCTGCTGATGTTATAGCCCGACTTGCTTTTGTCCACGTTGTGCCACAATTTTTTTAGGTTTTTGAACTGTGGTTACACCAGTTTCATCGACGTTCCATATTTTAGATGCAGAAAACTTATATTGATCTAAAACTGATTTGTATTTTACAAAAAAATCGCTTACATTTGTCTTATTGAATGATGTGGCTCTGCTTAATGAAGTGGCTTCCGGTGTTCTAATAGCCAAAGTAGGATTTCTTTCAATAAATTTTTTAAGCCAATCAATTCCCGCCTTTTCATTTTTATTCCACGAAGATGGCAAATTGTCAATTTTTAAATATACAGCACACTGATATGCTAGCTTTCTTACTTCCATAGGAAGCAAACCAAAATAAATATTAGAGCACTTCAATAAATAATCAGTTATTTTTTTTTCTTGCTCTGATGAAAACACTAAACGTGATTTCTTATAACCAACTGAAGCAGTCGCATTTTCCCTCTTTTTCTTTATAAATTTGTATAAAGTTACATGACAGAGTTCGAAATCTTCTGCTGCTTTTCTTAAACTAGTATTCTTTTCTGTAACTTCTTTTGCTGCTAACTCATAAACTTCAAGACTCTTCTCACCTCTATTAGTTTTCCTTTTATAATTTCTCATCCTAAAACAATTTGGAAACTAATTCAGTTACGCTTTAGGATTCTTGTTTTTTATTATTATAATTGTCTATATTATCTATGTTGATAAAATCAACAACGGGGTAAGAATTAACAAGTTAACATTTGCCCCAGACATTTGTTAAAACTTGCCCCATTTTACTTTTAAATATATTAGTTAACATTAAAATGAAAATACTTACTTTTTATCAAATTCACAAAAAAGGAATAAAAGCTAGATAATATTGGAATAATATACAAAAACTCGCTTTTAAAAATATGGATTCGTTTATTCGGAAATCAAAATATAA
The DNA here is from genome assembly GCA_963082915.1 of Dolichopus griseipennis. NCBI lineage: Eukaryota > Metazoa > Arthropoda > Insecta > Diptera > Dolichopodidae > Dolichopus > Dolichopus griseipennis. Next base: position 53,992,951 of record OY720442.1, on the reverse strand, counting down.
TTTCGCAAAAAAAGTTCATTTACTGCCAAAAAAATAGACAAGATGCACAACCTTCCTATGAAACGAATAATGATATACTGAATATTTTTATTGAATACATATGTAAAAAACTAACAAAAAAAACGCAAAATAAAATCTGTTCGCCTACTAGATTTTTCAAAAATTCAATGTTAATATTTACCCCTGTTAATTTTAGCCCCTTTCTTCCCTACCTGTTAAGTATACCTACTAAATCAATTAAATGTTTTAATAATTATTATTTACTAGCTAATACCCGGTGCGCGTTGCTGCGCCTCTCAATGGAGGTTTAATTGAATTTGATGTTACTGCAAAAAGTTAACACAAAACTTCACACGGTTTACACATGTAAATTTTAAAATGTGTGGAAGCAATCTTTTTAAAACGATTTTTCTAGGATTATTCTAGTAATTTTTGAAACTTTCTGTAATTCAAAGCAGTACGAACTACTTTCCAAATTTTGACGTAATTTACTTCCAAAAAATTGTTTTGAAAAATCGCAAGACCGACTGTTAAAAGACTCAACTCCATTTTCAAATTGCTTCACACATATAAAATTTGAGGTAAACCGGTCAAATCGTTTCTACTTTAGAGTTAAGTAACGCAAAAATCTATTAAAAGCCACTGTACCCCACTGGGTTGACAATATTAGCTTCCAAAATTATTTTGACCAACCGTTGGGCCGACATGGGCTAACAAATTCCATATCTGTTAATAGTGTCAACTCAATTCTCACAGGGGAGCACGTATACAAAATTTAAAGAAAATCGGTCAAACCGTTTTTAATTTAGAGTTAAGTATTGAAAAAACCTATGAAAAGCTGTTGGCCCCAATGGGTTAATGCAAGTCAATAAAATTTTTTTCTGGGTTTTCTTTTTAGCCAAAGCAGAATTTCATAAAATTGGACAAAATTCGGACCCAACATTTTTTTTGACACCCCGTCGGCCCAACATGGGTTAATAAATTCCAAAACTGTTAATAGTGTCAACTCAATTCTCAAGGAGCATCACGTATACAAAATTTGAAGTCAATTGGTCGAACCGTTTCGAATTTAGAGTAAAGTATTGAAAAAACCTATAAAAAGCTTTTGGGCCGCAATGGGTTAATGGAACTCAACAAAATTTTTTTTGGGGATTTCTTTAAAGGTAAAGCAGAATTTCGTAAAATCGGACAAAGTTTGGACCCAAAATTTTTTTTGACCACCCGTCGGCCCGACATGGGTTAACAAATTCCAAAACTGTCAATAGTGTCTACTCAATTCTCAAAGAGCATCACGTATACAAAATTTGAAGTCAATCGGTCAAACCGTTTCGAAGTTAGAGTAAAGTATTGAAAAAACCTATAAAAAGCTGTTGGGCCGCAATGGTTTAATGGAACTCAACAAAAATTTTTTTGGAGCTTTCTTTTAAACCAAAGCAGAATTTCGTAAAATCGGACAAAGTTTGGACCCAAAATTTTTTTTGACCACCCGTCGGCCCGACATGGGTTAACAAATTCCAAAACTGTTAATAGTGTCTACTCAATTCTCAAAGAGCATCACGTATACAAAATTTGAAGTCAATCGGTCAAACCGTTTTCATTTTAGAACAAAGAAGTTTAAATACTTGCACCACAGCCCCAACTTGGCGGTCCGTTAGAGCAAAATTTTTGGGCCACGATTTCTTTCCGTACCCAGAAACCCCTATATACAAATTTTCATGAAAATCGGCTGGGCAGTTTAGGAGTCTATTCGCTACATACAAACAAACAAACAAACATACAAACAAACATTCCCTTTTATATATATAGATATTATCTCTCCATGAATTCTTGAAATTTGAAATTAATTTCAAGACCTTATGAACATATTACAACTAAGAAGCAAGTAAATCATGGATAACTTCTTCAGCCACTTAATTTGTGCAATGAGGAAATTTTTAATAATAACCACTGTTAATCAAATGAATAATACGGTAAGGAGAAGAGAATTAGAAATTTTTATTTAAAATAAATAAAAGTAAAAACTTTCAATTGATTTAGTAGTTACTTAACAATTGCCAAATTTGTATTTTGTTTATTATTCAAAACCAATATATGTGGTTTTACAATAACATTATTTAATAAATATTTTACAATTAATTTTAAAATTTTAAACCAAAACCTATCAAAAAATTGTAAAAAATTGAATTCAAAAATTGTATTTACTTGGAAAACAAAATTTTGTTTAAACATTAAACCTAAAGGTTAGTTTTATTGATAGGAGGTATTCTAAATTATGGTAACTGAATTAATATAGATTTGAAACCTATCTATTTATTATAGGTATTAATTAAAATTTAAACAAATATTTTTTAAATAAATATTTTTTTAATTGTGCTCAAATAAAATCAAAGATTTATTACAACAAAATAACAATAAACGAGGAAGAGTGTACTAAAGTAGCAGCTACTCGAACCCACTGCAGTAGACCAACCAAATTTTAGAGAAACTTTGGCCATAAAATTAAACTACTTTTGGCAAAATATCAGACACCCAGCTTCAATAGGTATAGAGAAATGGTCATATAAAAAAAGAAGTTGTATGGCAGGTACTCGAACCCGTGGACCAAAATTCTGGGTTTTAATAGCGATGACGGCTATTGCATCAAAATGAAAATTTTAAAATCCTAGCTTTTTTAATTTTTGAGTTATCGTCGGGAAGGATGGACAGAGGGACATACATAGCTAAATCGATTTATTTTTCGATTCTGTTTCGATCTATACCCTTGTGTCTATATCTACCCCTCTCCCTTCTCTCTGTGTCACAAACGTAATCGCAATTTTAGTGTACCCTTTGGACTTATAGTCATACGGGTATAAAAATATAATTTATATCACAATATAACCCCATACTTGAAAGTTGAAAAATGGGTTACAGCTACCTGGTTCATTCATGTACCTTGGGTTTAAAAAATTTATAAATAAATATAGCAAACAATGTTTTAAAGCAATCTTTTGCTCTTCAATTATTGAACATAATACATAAAGTTTCTATTGTTTTTGATGCCGTAGTTATTAAAAATTTTCGATATTAGATTGAAATAAAAAGTATAAGATGCTACTGGTTAGCTAAGCTATGTTATTAATCTTAATGATTTAAGTTATATTATCATGTTCTTATAATAATTATATAACTTATATATCTGTATAGAAATATATAAAAGTAAAAGTAATATAAAGAAAAACAGACTTAAAATGGAACAATAATATTTAAATTTATATTAAGTTTTGAGTAAATTTAAACTTTAAAAATAAATGTTGTAAATAAACAATACAATATTTGTTACTAAGGTAAAGATAATGATTAGCTATATAATAATCTAATAAAAACGTATTAATGTATATATAACAATAAGTAACTTTAAAAACGTATTATTTAATATATTATAACTGTATTTATTTTTGAAGCGGTATCTATATAAACCCCGGTCAGATCATATCTAATAAAAAAACGAGGAAGAGTGTAGTAGAGTAGACTGTGTCAACTCTGGGATACTCGTATGACCGTTATATAAACATTATATCATTATTATTATAAACATTAATTACTTTTGGCAAAATTTCAATCATATCAGATTTATTAGGTGTAGTGTAATGCTCTTATAAAAGAAGGAGTTGTATGGCAGCTACTCGAACTCTTGGCAGTAGAGCAACCAAATTTTGCAGTAACTTTGGCCATTACACTAAACTATTTTTGGCAAAATTTCAGACACCCAACTTCAATAGGTATAGAGTAATGCTCATATAAAATAAGAAGTTGTATGGCAGCTACTCGAACCCTTTGCAGTAGACCAACCAAATTTTGCAGAAACTTTGGCCATAAAACTAAACTACTTTTGGCAAAATTTCAGACACGTAGCTGTAATAGGTACAGAGAAATACTCATATAAAAAAGGAAGTTGTATGGCAGCTACCCGAACCCATGGACCAAAATGGCTGGATTTAAATAGCGATGACGGCTATTGCAAAAAAACGCGAAAATTTCAAGATTCTAGCTCCTTTAGTTTTTGAGTTATCGTGCGGACGGACGGTATATAGTCATACGGGTATAAATATCGTAAAATTATATAATTATATCGTAATAGTTTATATCGTAAATAAGATTTAATAAAAATATAAATAATTGTTGTGTAAGATAATAGATGGCGCACAAAGTTAACATTTGCGCATTCATATTACATAACCTTATACAATAGCTACAGCCGAGTAATCAACGGCTTAGTGAATATTATGATTAAAAAGAAACTGAAGCCAAGTTTAAAAATAAACTTGGTGAATGCCCTATACTCCTTAAAGGAGTGGAAAAGGAATAAAAAAAAAAAAATCTATATAATAAGAAAATACTTATCAATATTATTTTAAAGATATATTACCGTTTTATACCTATATTAAAGACTATAGAGGCTAAAGTCAAATTTGATTAAGTTTTAATGTCACAAATTCTCATTACTATATTCTGTCATAAATTCCAATATTCTTACAGTTTTGATTAAAGTTCTCCTAAAATTTTATTAAAACTTAACCCCCTAAGGAAGGGTACGTTATTGAAGTTGCGATTAATGATGAGAAGAGCTAGAATTTTCAAAAATTCACTCAAAATGATTTTTTATATTTTGTAAATCCATCATATTTTTCAGTTTTGTTATTTAATTTTTTAATTAGAAATAGTTGCAAAAAAAATATCATAAAGGACTAGCATAATATCAGGCAATATTTACTATTTTCAGGTAAATTAATAAATAAATAAATCAATATTTACATTTATTTTATTAAGGGGATTCTAAGGTTTAACTAGTATCCGCGTAGGACCAAATGACTATATATAAAAGATAGCTGGTGTTGCCAGCTTTAAAAAAATATATAATTTTAATGGCGCATATTATCCTTTAAGGACGAAAAGGACATTTAAAAGTATCCTTGTTATTATAGTCTATTTTACAAAAACCGTTATAAATAGCGATCTGTTGAATATATATGTATTCAATTCAATTTGATGACGATAGGTGCTGCCGTTTTGGAGATATTGTAGTTCAAAGTTGAAAATTTTTGCAAAAAAAAAAATTTTTAACATCCTTTCTCTAAAGCTCATATTTTTAAAAATTTTGCAAAGAAACCCCCTAAATATTTTTACATCGTTGGAAAGCTCTTATTTTTTGCTATAATTTGGGCATAAGGTATAATATAGACATACCTTATTTAGAAGATATAAGCATTTATGAAATAAAAAATTTTTTGTTTTGTAATTTTTTCTGTATAAAAAAAATGTTGATATGTTTTACAATTTTTTCAGCTGTTGATATGTATTACAATTTTTTCAGCAGTACTTTTTAAATTAATTAATAATTTTATTTTTGAAAAAAAAAATTTTAATATGTTATAAATATGTTTCCAGGTATAAAAAAAATTCCAAAAAAAAAACAATTCCAAAAAAAATAATTCCAAAAAAAAAAATTCCAAAAATCAAAATTTAATGACAAACTATTTTTTAAAAACAGTAATTTTTTACATGCATATTTCAACAAATAAAAATTAAAAAATAGTGGAATCTGCCGCCCCCAAACCCCCGCTAAACAAATTATTGAAACCCTGATTTTGAATCCAACTCTAAAATCCCTTCTAATTCAGAATCTCAATTACACAAATATATAAATATTCTGGAAAAAGCGTATAATCCTGTAATTGTAGCTAACTATAAAATCTATCCTTATTATTTTTTACATGCATATTTCAGCAAATAAAAATTTAAAAATAGTGGGGGCTGCCGCCCACAAACCCCCGCTAAACAAATGATTGAAACCCTGATTTTGAATCCAACTCTAAAATCCCCCTAATTCAGAATCTCACGTATACATATGTATAAATATTCTGAAAAAAGCGTATAATCCTGATTTTGTAACAAACTCTAAAATTCTTGCTCGATAAAGCTATGGAAATATTTTTTGGCAAAATAAATTTATGATAAAAAAAGTATGAAAATGTATTTTTTAATAAAATTGTTGTGTCAGTTTTTCATTCATGTTTTCTGGTGGGGCTATTTGTCAACATATACCATACTTATTATATACCGTTTGAAAGAGTGTCAAAAGACCTTTCTAATAGTATAATAAAAAATACAGGGTGCTTTCATAGTTATAATGGTTTTTTTGAAAGTTCAAAATTTTTTTTGTTTTTTGTTTTAAATTTCCACTTGAAATTACAATATCTCCAAAACGGCAACATCTAACGTCATCAAATAAACGTTTAAATATTCTGCAGACCGTCATCTTAATTAATAGCTTTGATTGAATATATATATATAGGCACGAAATCCAATCCACTGGAAAAGCATCTTCCTTAAATTTTTTTAAACATATTTCACAAATTGTTTCTGGTGAGGGTGGAAAGGTTAAGTCGATGTTACTTCCAGTTGAATCTGGAATCGAAATATTTTCTACATTTTCAGAGCTAGAAGAAGTCTCAATTTTTCTTTGTTTTTGTTTACATAATCTTCTTTGCTCTTTTATTGTAGGTTTCATATTTTCTTTTTTTTGTTTCTTATTTTTGTTGAAAATGTTATTCTTAACTTTTTCTTTTTGTGTAATAAGTGTTTTCTTTTGTTGTTGATTTTCAAGATCGTCTTTGTATGGTAAATGACAAAATATTATCGTAATTGATGAAGGATTTTCATTTTCTTTCAAAATTTCTGAAATATTAAATCAACATTGTTTAATAAATTTAGATAGATACTATAAAAATTTACCTGGTGCACTTTCTAATTCTATAAAATCTGTATCAGTAAAAATAAAACGATTAAAAGGATATATTCCAGTAGACTGAAATCCTTTAAAAGCAATTTCTGCTGTTTGAACCTTAGGAAAAGCTTTACCAAAAAGTTCACCAACTTCATACATTGTCACCTTTTGACCGGTTCTACGCAAAAATTGTCTCACTTCTATGTCTCACTATAATATTTTTTCAACGGACCCATTAAACTGCGATCCAGGGGTTGCATTTTGTGTGAAGAATGAGGTGGAAGTGAAATGATTGTTACCCCGTTTTGTCTTGCTAAATCAATTACTTCCAGGTTTTTAGTATGTGAGTAATGGCCATCTAGAATAAGCACAACAGGATCATCTTTGGAAGGTTTAACAAACTTCATGAAGTGTTCAAACCACTTTGTAAATATCTGGGTTTGAATCCTTCCAGAATGATGAAACGATACTCCAGAGTCCAAAGGAGCATTATGAAGCAGTCTCATGTTCGGTTTTTTCATAGGAAAAATAAAATAAGGTGGCACAAAAAAACCACCAGCGCTAATGCATAGTGCAATGGTAATTAAAGACCCCCTTTCTGCAGAGGTCATTACCCCAATTTGCCGTTTACCTCGTTTTGCTAATATTTGTGTTTTGCACGGAAGAAATGCCAGTTTCATCCACGTTAAATATTCTGTTTGCCGGATAGTGGTTTTTTTCATAGACATTTTCCAAAATATCATAGAATTTGTTCGTACTTTCCCGATTAAAACCATTAACTCTATCTAAAGAAGTTCCTGTTGGTTTTCTAAAGCTAATTTTATCATTGTGTCGTTTCTGGAAGTTTTCCTACCAATCTTTTCCTGCTGATTGATTTATTTTTGAAAAGGTGTTTGCTATACCATTTCTGGTGGCTAACTGGTAAGCTAAAATACGAATGTCACTACGTGATAGACCAAAATAAAGCTTTTCCATTGTTAAAATGTATTCTACTAATCTTCTTCCATTTTTTGCGAAAAAAATGGATTTCTTCCTAAAGTTTTCGGTTTCCAGTCATCTTTATCAATATCTAAATTGCAATATCGGCGTAAAGTTGTTTTCGAAACTTCAAATGTTTTTGAAGCCTTCAAGAAACCCATATTACCTTTTTTGATTTCCTCTGCGGCCTTTTTCAAATTTTCAACAAGGTAATTCCGTATTTTTCTTTCTTTCGGCATATTCTAGATAGTTTAAAAAGGAGAAAATTTGAAAAAATTTCACTAAATTTTCCTACCGGGTAATATGGACCACTGTGCCAAATTAGCCGAACTAAAGTGGTCCACAATAGCAGAACAGTACTTTTTTTAATAAAAATTTTCTAAAAATTATCAAAACAAATACTTACAAAAAACAAATTGAACACAAATATTTTTAATTAGTCTCAGTTGACATATACAAATTCAAATTTTTTCGTAACGGTTTCCAGAACCACAAAACACAAAAAAAAAAACACTAAAAATTTACGAAAATTTTTTCAAAAACACTTTATACTTCGAAAGTTGCATAAATACTGAGCTTATCGATATACAGTTTTTTTATTTTATTATTAAGGTTATAATGCACGTTTTAGCATGCACAGATTTTTTGATACGTATATAGTTTCTCGTATTTTGTGGTGGTCCAAATTAACCGACTGGTCCACATTAGCCGGCTTTACTCTAATTGTATTTCTTATTTATAATATAATATATAGATATTTAATTATAATATAAATAAAAAATAAATATTAATTTCAGTAAATTTGATTACAATATTTTCTAAGTAATTACAAATACAAATTTAAATAAATATTTAAAAATAATTTTGAAAATTTTAATTAATTTTAATAATTTAAAATAAGAAATTAAATTAAATTTTGCAGAACACAATATTTTAATTATTATAAACTTATATCCTGATTTTAAATATATTTGTACCTATACTAGGTAGCTTGTTCATATCTACATATAATGAAAGATTATAGTAGACTTTGCCAAGTTTTAGATACCAGGTATGTAACTGGTCAAAATAAGGTTTAACTTTGCCAACCTACTTGGCCTAATACTTAACTTGCTTACTTTCAATTATAATCTGGTAGAATAATTAGATTCACAGTAATAGCATTGAGAACTTTATTAGGATATTTCACCAAAAAACGTGATTAAAATTTTTACTTAAAATATATTTAAAATTCGAAAAATTGTTAGTTATATTACATAGGGATTTAATATTCAACCTTCTAGTGTTATTAATGGAAAGAGATAATAATATATAATCTGGTTTTGGCAGTCTCTATATCAAACTTTGGCCCGAGGAGTCTCAAATTTCCCAAACGAACTTACCATATTACATTACTTGTATATTGTTATATTTTCAACTTTACAGTATTATCTGTTTTACAGAATTTGTGTGGAAGCTACCCGAGAATGGAGTGGATACACATAGCTATGTAGATCGATTAAGTATTCGATGTTGACTTGATCCATACACTTGAGTCTATATTTTTATATGTGATATACTATTCGATGCGTTACAAACGGAGCTACAATATTAATACACTCGTTAATTATTGTTCACATATACGTTTAAAAATTAAGAAAGTGTGAATATGTGTCATAAATATATATTTATTAATTGAATTTAAATAATATTTTCTTTATTAAATAAATTTGTTATATTTAGAATTAAAATAATGTTGTTATTAATAACTTATATATTGTATAAGTATATAAATATAGATATAACACTCGTATTGGTTTTCTTAAATTATTAAATAAATGTCAATTAAAATTGACTTTTTCAAAATATTAATAAGATTTTATCAAAATTATTTCTATGGAATTTATTAAATACCTTGACGTTAGAATTGTTTAATAGAATTAATAGATTATTTGTGTGGTAATTAAAATCGATAAAATAAACAAATTATTTTAACTTATATTTGTTTTACCTTATAATATTTATTAAGATATAAATGATATATAAATATAAATTTTTAATAAAAATTTAATATTAAAAATTATTTGAAGGTAAATACCTAACACTTAATATTTAATTAAGAAAATTTTAAGAAAACTATATTTTAAGAATGTTAAAAGGTTTAGCCTATATCTAAGTTTAAATATATTTTACGTATATTTAAATTCTCATTAAACAAAATGGAGTTGGTCTGCATTAAACAAAGCGGATATTATAATAGTTTAATAAGAAGTTTAAATGCCAAATACACAAATGATTATTATAATATCAGGCAATATTTACTATTGTCTAGTTCTACAAATAAATAAATAAAGCAAATAAAAGTCGCATGGGGTTTTTTGAAATTAGTCAGAAGTCCCATGGGATTTCTGAATTTACTATGTAAAAAAAAGGGTGCAACTTCCGGAAAGGGGTTGTGAGCTATCAAGATGACGTCATCACATAACGGTACTAAATATCTCAAAGTTTCCGAATATATATACCATTAGTGGCGATGGCGCCATCTAGTGGTCGAAAAATGCATTACAAAAATTTCCTAAGATTTTGTAGCATTTTAATTAAAATGCTATATTTTTCCTGTAAGACCATAAACTAGAACCAACATCATATAATATTGTAGAGCATGATATTGCCTTTCATATAAATCTGGTTTCATCAGAATCGGTGCTACCGTTTTTAAGATATTGCAATTTAAAGTGAAAATTTAAAAAAAAAAAAAAAAAAAAAATCAAACTTTCAAAAAAACTACTATAACTGTGAATATTTCTAAAACACCCTGTATTATTATTATACCATTAGAAAGGTCTCTTAAAACTCTTTCCAACGGTATATAATAAGTATGGCATATGTTGACAAATAGCCCCACCAGAGAACATAAATGCAAAAATGACACAACAATTTTATTAAAAAATACATTTTCATACTTTATTTGTCATAAATTTATTTTGCCTTTTTGGCAAATTTAAAAATGTAAGAATGCAAATTTAAAGAATGTAAGGTTTGGATACAATATTGAGTTTGGTTCTGGCAATTTGTTTTCAGGGATTTTGGAGGTGACAACCTCAAAGTTTTAAAATTTTTTTTATTTAAATATGTATGTAAAAATATAATTAGAAAGGCCCTTAGGCTACACAATCAGAATTATGCGCTTTATCAGATTATAAGAATCTGAATTAAGATGATTTTAGAGTTGCATTTAAATTCAGGATTGCCGCTTTTTCCAGAGTATATATATATCAAATATTAGAAGAGATTTTAGAGGCGGATTCTAAATGAAGATTACCGCTTTTTCCAGAATATTTATATGTCTATAATATATATGTATGTTAGTTCCTCAATCAGAAGGGATTTTATAGTTAGTTTAAAATTTGTGATAGCAGATAGGGATTATATTTTTATTTCATTATTTTAACTAAAGATAACTTGATAACCTTTATAATAAATGGAATTTGTATTCAAAACTTAGCGGAATGTCGTAATACGTAGTGTCTGAAAAAAAATCTACTAAAATATAAATTTACATTATGCACATAAATATGTAGGCATTAATCAGTATATAATTAAAATATATACCTAATTACGTTTATTTGTTTATTTATATATAATAATATGTGAGTTATTAAGATGCATCAAATAATTAAAAATAATGAAACAAATAAATAAATAAAGAATATATAAGTCCAGCTTTAATAGTTGAATCCAACTCTAAAATCTTTTCTAAGTCAGAATCTGGCATATTCATATATATTTTTAAATATTATGGAAAAAGCGGCAATCCTGATTTAGAATCCAACTCTAAAATCTCTTCTAATATTGGATATACATATACACATATATTATAAATATTCTGGAAAAAGCGGATCTCCTGATTAAGAATCAAACTTAAAAATCTCTTCTAACATTGTATATACAAACACACATATAAATATTCTGGAAAAAACGGTAATCCTGATTTAGAATTCAACTCTAAAATCCCTCCTGATTCAGGTTCTTGTGTGTATATAACTCTAAGGTTCTTTCTAATTATATTTTTACATACATATTTAAATAAAAAAAATTTTAAAACTATGAGGTTGTCACCTCCAAAATCCCTCCAAATAAATTACTAAAACCTAACTCAGTGTTGTACCAACCTATAAAGTACATTCTTACATTTTAAAATAAATATTTCAACTGGAAAACAAAAAGCCAAAATAAATTTATGAGAAATAAAGTATGAAAATGTATTTTTTGATAAAATTGTTGTGTCATTTTTGCATTTATGTCCTCTGGTGGGGCTATTTGTCAACATATGTATCAACATATGTAACTTATTATGTATCGTTGGAAAGAGTTTTAAGAGACCTTTCTAATGGTATAATAATAATACAGGGTGTTTTTGAAAATTTCACAGTTATAGTAGTTTTTTTGAAAATTTGATTTTTTTTTTTTTTTTTTTAAATTTTCACTTTAAATTGCAATATCTCAAAAATGGTAGCACCGATCCAGATGAAACAAGATGTTTATGAAAGACACTATCATGTCCTACAATATTGTAAGATGTTGGTTCCAGTTTATTGTCTTACAGGAAAAATATAACATTTTAATAAAAATGCTACAAAATCTTAGGAACATTTTGTAATGCATTTTTCGACCACTAGATGGCGCCATCGCCACTAATGGTATATATATTCGGAAACTTTGAGATATTTAGTACCGTTATGTGATGACGTCATCTTGATAGCTCACAACCCCTTTCCGGAAGTTTTGCCAAAAAAAGTTCAGAAATAACAAAATAAGAAATGGGTGAAAGTCCCATGAAACTTTGAAATAATATCTTAAGGTACCTACGGCAAATTAAATCTACGATAGTTTTTACAGAAATCTTTAGGTTTCGGATTACGTGTTCTACTTTTTCCAGAATATGTGTATACATAATAAAGTGTTCTGGATAAAGGGAAAACTTAATTTCGTAATCCAAAACATTATTTCAACAATAAGGCATTTAAAATATAATTATGAAAATTTTCAGAATATTTATACATAAATCTTAGAGCTTTTAAATTAGGGAAGATGTTAGAGTTGGATTATAAATCCCATATGCTATATTTTTGTAATTGGAGGAATAATGTTGTATAAATTTTCGTTGCAATAGACTACCAACTCGTACTTGGCATCGCATATGCAGTCGTAATACGCAACAGGGTGCTAACATGATTAGTGCATTTAATACGAGGATCAATTGTGAAATTTATTTAAGTTACTTCTGGACTATGTTTAAAGTTATATTTCTTCTGTTTTGCAAATATATAAATTTTTATTCTTAAAATTGCCACAATAGTTAATAGAAATGAAAAGTTATACGAATATTATTTCCGCCGCTACGTAATATGAAGCATATTTTTTTGAAATACCAAATTTATGCAAACGTATTGCATTTAATCTGCTTTCTGATATAATAATACAAAACATTACGTTTTTAATCAGATTTAAATAATGTGCCTATCACTTTATACTTCGTATACTAAAATTTTACAATAATTTACCCATTTCAAACATTCACCTTAATATGAAAACCCTTAAATTGGTCAATTATCTTCTTCTTATTTGCAAAAGTACGAATTTTTAATAAAAATAAAATAACAGAAAATATTAAATAACAATACCAGTGTTCGAACATAATAAAAATATGTTTTGCTACCTATTTAATTAAATTAGATTTTACTTCTTTTACTCCTTTATTTGTCAAGACATTATTACTTACTTAAAATATTAAATTTATCTAATTGATGTAATTAGCTGAACGTTATTTCTGTTTTTAAGTACTTTAATTTATATAAAAGCTTTCGCCTAATGAATTTTAATGAAATTGCTATACAGCAGACCTGTGTAGTACCTACTGAGCAAAATCGTACTTAAGTGCAGTTGTAAGGTTCATCATCTGATACAATTTAGTTTTGAAGTACCAGTATGACGTAAATATCGATAACTAAAAATTTAGGTATAAGTTAAAAAGTCAAGTAAAAATACTTTTAATTCCCAGAAAGCAATTAGATCTTGAGTTTAATAACTTTTGGATTCATTTTTTATACTTAAGAATTTTGGAGGAATTAAATATCAAAAAATATCATGAAGTGTCAAGAAATTTCCCAAGTATTCAAATATTTTCATTAAAAAAGTCAAATACTAATGGTACTTGACAAATGAATAGGTATCCGGTAATTGCAATGGTACTGGTAACCATACTAGTACTTAAACTCGAAAAGTATGACTTAAGTTATTCAAGTTTCTATCTTTCAAAAATAAGCTGCATAAAAATCTAACACCGTAATTTTAATTAATAATGTTATCTACATAACTATATTCATATGCTGAAATCCAAGAAACTCTAAGCAACTAATACTTGCATGCAAAAAATTTGTAGATTTTGAAAACACTACTGATGCGAGTTTAAACAAGTGAGGGGAAAAAACCAAGGGTTTTTAAAAAGCACATTTTTAAAATTATATACGGTTTCTTACTGAGTATTTTATCATGTATTTTTATAAAAATATATATTATGATAATATTATAATTTTGTTATTTCATTAATAATTAATTATATGACTAATAGTGAATTACTTAGAATATAACCCCAATGCACTCAAGAAAACGTGTTAATAAGTGCAACATATAATGTTGGAGCTTCAATGTTAACGTTTAATTTTGGAAAAACTTACAATGGTGAATAAGTTATTGTTTTATAAGAACATAAAAGTTTTAATTTTGAAGACCTAGTAGCCCTTCAATTGGGAAGGTTCCCAAATTTTTGCTTAGCAAACTTATGATGGATCTGCCCACCCCCTCCTGTCCTCACCCTTCCATTTTTTTCGGTTCTAGGAAATCAATTTTGAACTCCAACAAAATTTGGAATTTTACCTAGAATATTATTATCAAACCAAAAATGGTTAAGACAAAGAACAATTTCTTCAATTTAAAGAGACCCTTTTAAATTTAAGAAAAACCTTTAACGTATATTGAAATATGATGCTGCAGCTATAAATTTTGCATATTTGTAAAAAAAAATTTGAACAGGTGTTAAAGCTACAGGTGGTTGAAAATAGCAAAATTTCAATTTTCGAGCCCTTATAGCTCCTAAACAGGGGGCGTGACAAAAAAATTTTGTTAACCGACTCCTACTAATTTTGGAGGACCTAACTTCTCCCAAAATTTCAAGACCCTAGGTTGAACCGTTTAGAAGATATATGGGGCCAAAAATTTAGCAAAAGTTGAGTTTAGCTTAATGGTAAATTTTAGTACCGTATGGTAACCCTATACATTTTAGCATTATATTTTTGTGAAGCTTATAAAACCAGCTATCTTTTGCCGTTTTCAGATTGAAAATACACTTAACAAAACTCATGTTATAATAATTTAAAAATAGGGCTTTTTCCAACTTTGAAGGGCTGTAGCTCCGTAACGGGTGGGGCTACAGAAAAAAATTCTTCTACGAAATTATTTTTTTTGTAATATCTACCCGTGGTTAAAATTTCTTTACTCTATTTCAAACGGTGTAAAAGTTTTTGTAAACATACGGACGGACGGACAAAGTCAAAATTAAGAAAAACCTTTGACACTTATTGAAACCTTCGTTTTGGAGCTTTCAATTTTGTATACAAATAAAAAAAAATTTTAACTGGTATTCAAGTTATAGGTGTTTAAAAGCTAAATTTTTAGCAAAATTTCAATTTTCGACCCCTTACAGCTCCTAAAGAGGGGGCGTGACAAAAAAATTTGTTAACTGACTCTTACTTATTTCTAAGGATCTAACTTCTCCCAAAATTTCAAGTTTCTAGATTTAGCCGTTCCGAAGTTATGAGGGACCAAAAATTTTGTAAAACTTAGTTTTGAATAACGGTAAATTTTAGTACCGTATGGTAACCCTATACAATTGGTTTTTAAAAATTTGTAAAGCTTATAAGAACAGCTGTCTGTTACCGTTTTCAGGTTGGAAATATACCTTATAGAACTCTAATTATAACTGTTTAAATATGGGGCTTTTTTCGACTTTATGGGGCTGTAGCTCCGTAACGGGGGGGGCTACAAAAAAAAGTTTTAACATTAAATTATTTTTATTGCAAAACCTACCCATTTCTGATATTTTTTAGTCAATCGTAGGTAAAAAGGGACGGACGGACGGACGGACGGACGGACAGAGTGAAGCTATATAGGCACATTTTTACAAAATTTTTTGAAAATGTGCTAAAAAGAGCTAAAAAAATCCAAATTGTCGTTTACATTTATTTTTTAAATTTTAATTTTGCCTTTTTGTAACATTTGTATTTTGATAACTATATTTTTTTTCTACAGGAAGATTTTATTTCATTTTAAATTAAAAAAAAAAACAATTGAACATAATAAATTTATAACACTCCATGAAAAATGTATTTTTAAAAATATTAATGTTAAGCTATATACAAAAATATTAATGTTAAGCTATATACACTCTATGAAAAATGTATTTTTAAAAATATTAATGTTAAGCTATATACAGCATCGTTTTATTGCATTTATTGTAATCAATAAAAGCCTTTTAAATTAATAAAACAGGGTGTTTTTTAATTATGTAGCTGCCTCACTATTTCCCCTATACAAATCCTTATGAAAAAACATTTTTTAATAGTGGGTTTGAGTTTATTTCAATTTCCACATTATAGTGACTTTAGTATATATTTCGTTTATTAAAGTCTCTTTACCTTGGAAACCAGAGTTGTATTAACTAAACTGCTTTACACAAAATCACCATTTCGTTAGGGTCTTTTTAATGACACATAACATAGCATATCTTAATTTTGAATTATAAAATGTAATTAAATGTCAAGAAGGTTTTAGTATCTTATATTTGGCAACTGGTATTCTATATTACGTACCAAAGTCTTCATCACATTTTATAGACAATCTAAAATTTATTACTTAAAATATCTTTGTTTAAATTTTACTACTTAAATCTGACCATGAAGAGTTTATTATAAACGGAAAATAGATTTTATACTTAGTTTTTACCAGCATTTTTTTAGAAAGCGATTTGGGTTGGCAATGAAAATTTATTGTCTGGAATAAATTTATATATAATGTGGTTGTTATAGTAAGTCTAGTAAGTCGGTTGTAAATTTTCTTTACTTGAAGATTTATTGAATTTTTTTTTTTTAATTTTTTCATCTACAATTTTTTCAAATATCTTTTAAGTATTAGTTCTTTCTTCCTAAATCTTGCAGGAACTTTGACCATTACACTAAACTATTTTTGGCAAAATTTCAAGCTTTAATGACGACAATACTCATATAAAAATAGAAGTTGTATGGCAGGTACTCGAACCCGTGAACCAAAATGGCTGAATTTAAGTAGCGATTACTGCTATTGCATAAAAACGAATTTGTTAAAATTTCAAAATCCTAGCTCTTTTACTTTTTGAGTTATCATGCTGACGGACGGACATACATAGCTAATTCGATTTATTTTTCGATTATGATCCGATCCATACCCTTGAGTCTATATCTACCCTCCCTCCTTCTCTGCGTTACAAACGTAATTGCAAATTTAGTATGCTTTTTTGACCTATAGTCATACGGGTATAAAGAACAATGGCTTCATGAGTGCGTAAATTGTACTACAAAAAGTCTTATATTTTTAGTTGTAATAAATAATCTAGAGAATGGTTTTCCAAAAAATTTATATGATCTATGCCACCTCGTTTTAAAGGAAATGGAAAATTAATATTTTTGAGTTATGTTCCCAGTATTTGTCATAATATTTGAGTGTATTAAAATATATCAACTAGCTGTATCAAAGAAAAAAAATAACTTTTTAATTATTTTTAAAGTATTGGAGCACGCGTGGATAAGTAAAAGATTTCTTACCAATAATTAGCTGCAAAAATTGATACTCTTATTATTGTTATTTTTATAGGCAGCGTATAATGTGGCAGATTTGGGTAATATGTCTCATCTCTCTGAGACATATTACCCAAATTCAAAATGTCCTTAATTTGGTGGAATATAACATCCAAATAATTTTTTGTTATTTTTTTATCTTTTCACCCACCAAAATGGGAAAAACAGCCAAAATTTAGGATTTTATGACCTGCCTAAAAAAAATTCTTAAAACATTTCAAAAAGAAAAAAACATGACTATTTTCCAGTTACGGAGAAGACATAGTACTTACATGTACAATGTTTTATTATATCGTAGGGAGAAGTGAAAATCGGAGGGATTTTTTATAGTTGGTTACGAAATCAGAGTTATAGCAAAATCTCCAGGGGATGTACATAATCTTGATTTTGTAACCGATTATAAAATCCTTATCAATTTAGAATCTCGTATACAATTCTATTTATATATTTCCAAGTTTATTTATAAAGTCCCTCTAAATTCAGAATCTGGAATACATAATATATGCACATTCTGGAAAAAACGACTACCCTGATTTTGAATGCAATTCCAAAATCCCTCCTAATGTAAGCATTTGTCACGGATTTGTTTCTTTGTGACATTATAACAAATTTATGTTTATAAATTTTATCATTAATATGCTATATACTAGTATTTTAGTCTCAGTTACAGTGAGTCTTAATGGCCTAATAATTTTGAACACTAATTAAAATATAACTTTAATGTATATTGCCCTTCAATTTATGTGAGCCATTAAATCCTAAATTTTGTTTAAGGTAAAGTGTCCCACTGACTGTGGGTATATTCCCCCTTTCGGCAATATTTGGTATATATTTGGGCAATATATTGCTCCTCTGGTGGGACATATTACCAAGGGCATAATACCAAGGACCACATGATACGTCGCCATTTTTACAATATTGCTAATGTTTCCAAATCTAAAAATAGACCGCTGTATAAATAAATACTGTTCAAACAATTTACATTAAGCTAACAGCATGTTTTAGCAAATCGTTTTTTAAAAACCAATATTTAAACTACAAAATAATTTTGGAAATTAAAAAAAGGGATAAAGATAATCAGAATAAGTAGGAATATTTTTTAAGATAAAGATATTTTGATAAATTTGGAGTTAATAGAGCAAAACAAATTTTGTTAAAAGAAACTGTTGACAGAATTGACGGATTAGAGTTGTAGTTCTTAGTATGATCTTATTGAATCCTAATAGTGATGCAACTTTTTATACCCGTATGACTATATAGCCAAAGGGTATAATAAATTTGCCATTACGTTTGTAACGCAGAGAAGGAGGGGGGGTAGATATAGACTCAAGTGTATGGATCGGATCAGAATCGAAAAATAAATCGATTTAGCGATGTATGTCCGTCCGTCTGTCCGTCCGTCCGTCCGTCCGTCCGCACGATAACTCAAAAACTAAAGGAGCTAGGATCTTGAAATTTTCGCAAATTCGTTTTTTTTCAATAGCCGTCATCGCTATTTAAATCCAGCCGTTTTGGTCCATGGGTTCGGGTAGCTGCCATACAACTCCTTTTTTTATATGAGTATTACTATCTGTACCTATTACAGCTGCGTGTCTGAAATTTTGCCAAAAGTAGTTTAGTTTTATGGCCAAAGTTACTGCAAAATTTGGTTGGTCTACTGCAAAGGGTTCGAGTAGCTGCCATACAACTTCTTAGTTTATATGAGAATTACTCTCCACCTAATTAAGCTGGGTGTCTGAAATTTTGCTAAAAAGAGTTTAGTGTAATGGCCAAAGTTTCTGCAAAATTTGGTTGGTCTACTGTAGAGGGTTCGAGTAGCTGCCATACAACTTCTTATTTTATATGAGCATTACACTACACCTAATGAAGCTGGGATTTTGAAATTTTGCCAAAAATAGTTTAGTGTAATGGCGAAATTTACAGGAAAATTTGGTTGGTCTACTGCAGAGGGTTCGAGTAGCTGCCATACAACTCCTTCTTTTATATGAGTATTCCACTACACTTAATTAAGTTGTATGTTTGAAATTTTGACAAAAGTAATTAATCGGATGAATAATGTATATGATACGGTCATACGGGTATCCCAGAGTTGACACAGTCTACTCTACTACACTCTTCCTCGTTTTTATTGAAAAATAATGTATGATGTACATGTACATTATTGGGATGTATGAACTGTGATAAATGGTGAATTAACAGAAACCTAAATCCTTAATCCTAAAAACTTAAATTCATAAACCGGATTATTATTCTATTACATTTATTTTCAAATATTGGTTAGAAAACCGAACCGTAAATTTCGGAGATAATTCCTTTCAGTCTAAATATTTGCATATTATAAGGTCTTATTTTGAAACTTCAAAATAAGTAAAATACTATTTCTACTCCCGTCCAAATAAGTGACTATAAAATTTTTAATCCAATTATTACTCTATATTGGACTAATAATGTAATTTGAACTTATTAAATGTTTATTACAAAAGGATACTTTCTAAATTTTTTTATTTTACTTCAAAAGTAGATGCCAACCAACGGACTGGCAATACATAACATAGATAACGGAGTAAATGAATACAAAAAAAAATTTAAGAATGAGAAACTTTAGTAAAAAACAAAGATGCTTGAGTGAAACAACAAATTGTTGTAATAAAAATCTTCAATTGTATAAAATTATATTTGTTCTTGATGACATCACATTATTTTAAAAAGTTCTTTAGAGCATCACATGATGTATTACGGTATATTTCGTCTTTATACCCGTATGACTATATAGTCCAAGGGTATAATAAATTTGCCATTACGTTTGTGTCGCAGAGAAGGAGGGGGGGTAGATATAGACTCAAGTGTATGGATCGGATCAGAATCGAAAAATAAATCGATTTAGCTATGTATGTCCGTCCGTCCGTCATCACGATAACTCAAAAAGTAAAGGAGCTAGGATTATGAAATTTTCACAAATTCGTTTTTATGCAAAAAACGGAATCGCTATTTAAATTCAGCCATTTTGGTCCACGGGTTCGAGTACCTGCCATACAATTTCTAATTTTATATGAGCATCACTCTATACCTATGGAAGCTGCGTGTCTGAAATTTTGCCAAAAGTAGTTTAGTATAATGGCCAAAGTTACTGCAAAATTTGGTTGGTCTACTGTAAAGGGTTCGAGTAGCTGCCATACAACTCCTTCTTTTATATGAGCTTTACACTACATCTAATAAAGCTGAATGTTTGAAATTTTGCCAAAAGTAATCAACCGGATGATATAATGTATATGTTACGGTTATACGGGTATCCCAGAGTTGACACAGTCTACTCTACTACACTCTTCCTCGTTTTCCATTGTTTTTAGTACATTTTCAAAAAATTTTGTAAAAATGTACTTATATAGTTTCACTCTGTCCGTCCGTCCCTTTTTACGTACGACTGACAATAAAATATCAGCAACGGGTAGGTATTGCAAAAAAAATAATTTAATGTTAAAACTTTTTTCTATTACCCCTCCCGTTACGGAGCTACAGCCCTTCAAAGTCGGAAAAAGCCCTATATTTAAATAGTTATAACAAGAGTTCTATAAGGTATATTTTCAACCTGAAAACGGTAAAAGACAGCTGCTTTTATAAGCTTTACGAACTTTTAAAAGCAAAATGTATAGGGTTACAATTCGGTATTAAAATTTACCGTTATCTAACACTAAGTTTTGGAAAAATTTTGGCTCTTCATAACTTCTGAACGGCTCAATCTAGAAACTTGAAATTTTAGGAGAAGCTAGATCCTTAGAAATAAGTAGGAGCCAGTTAAGAATTTTTTTTGTTACGCCACCTGTTCTGTAAGGGGTCCAAAACCTTAAATTTTGCTATAAATTTAGCTTTTAAACACCTATAATTTTAACACCTGTCAATATTTTTTTTATTTATATACAAAATTGAAAGCTCCAAACGAAAGTTTCAACCAGTGTCAAAGGTTTTTCTTAATTTTAGCTTTGTCCGTCCGTCTGTCTGTCTGTCCGTATGTTTACACAAAGTTTTACACCGTTTGAAATAGAGAGAAGAAATTTTAACTACGAGTAGGTATTGCAAAAAAAATAATTTCAAAGAAGAACTTTTTTCTGTAGCCCCGTTACGAAGCTACAGCCCCTCAAATTTGGAAGAAACTCTTTATTTAAAACGTTATAACAAAAGTTATATGAGGTATTTTTTCAATCTGAAAACGTCGAAAGGTAGCTGCTTTTATAAGCTTTACAAACTGTTAAAAAACTTTATTCATTGGGTTGCCATCCGTACTAAAATTTACCGTTATCCAAAACTCAATTTTTGCAAAATTTTTGGCCCACATAACTTCTGAACGGCCTAAGCTAGAAACTTGAAATTTTGGGAGATGGTAGTTCCTCGGAAATTAGTAGGAGTCGGTTAAGAAAGTTTTTTTGTTGCGCCCCCTTTTAAGAGCTGTAAAGGGTCTAAAATTGAAAATTGGCTTTTTTTAAGCACCTGTAACTTGAATACCTGTCCAAATTTTTTTCTATTAATATACAAAATTTAAAGGTCCAACATTATATTTTAACATATGTTAAGTGTTTTTCTTAAATTCAAAAGCGGTTCTTTCAAAAGAAAGTGTCTCTCAGTTTTATCCATTTTTGTTTAGATAGTAAAATTCTAAGTAAAATTCCAAATTTTGGTTTAATTCCTAGAACCTAAAAAATGGAGGGAGGGAGGGGGTGGTGAGTGAGATTAGATTCTTGAGATATTTGGTAACCTTCGCCATTGAAGAGCTACTAGGACTTAAAAATTAAAAATTTACTATTTTTATTCCCCCATAGTATATATTTCCAAAATTAAACTGAGTTTTTAACACAATATAATTTTAAAAATGTGCTTTTTTAAAAACCCTTGGTTTTTTTCATCACTTGTTTCTTTACACGTGACATCTTTCAAATTTTCTTTGGTTTTCTGTTCTTTTGCTTTACGAAAACACCACATTTTCTTTATTATTATTTACAATGATGATATGATTTAATTCTTTTTGAGGAGAGAGGCTTTTACGGTTTCCTTTGAATATCATTGGTAGACTTTTACTATTTACATTTACCTAAAAAATTGTTAAACACTGAAGAACTTCGAAACACCTTTTGGATGGGAATAAACGTAATCGTTTATTAATAGGTTTATAAAAACAAAACAAGCAAATGTTATAATTAAATAAATGCACTGATGAAACATATGATATTAAAATGCCTTAGTTTTGACCAAATTTTCAGGTAGGTTTTAATTGTTTCTTTCTTGAAGAATACATTTTTTGTGAACGGTAGGTAATGGTGACTGCGTTCATAATAAAAATGGTATCTTCTCAGTTTTTCAAATAGTTATGATTAGGGGTTCGAAATGAAGCGAAATAAAAATGAAAGCTGCAATACAATAATTTCTTCGGAACAAACAAAAAAATTTTGCTCCGATTTAAAATGTTCTTCCCGAACTTTATCCGGTTTAAATTTTTATAATCTTCTTTTATTTGAAGAACCTACTTCAAAATCCAAAAATTTAATTTTCGGTGAAAATAAAGTTTCTTACATTTTTAAAATTTTTGGAAAACAAAAAAAAAATAAAAAAGTAACCTCTTCACGGGACCTAATAGCCGGACGGACATAATTTAAACACTTTTGGGACTTTTCTAAATATCTAAAAATTTGAGACTTTTCCCTTCTTAGTATCTACTACAGAATGGACTAGGTTAATTAAATGAACTTTGACTACTTCTGCATCCAAAGATACGCCAGCCGGAACTTTATTTTAATTTTGAATTGTTTCGAATGGAATTTAACTTTTTGTTCACTTTAAATTAATTTTTAGGAACAAAATTTTCAAAGAACAATTGAATTTTATTCTAATATTATTTATTATATATATTGTTCCGATTACGTAACATGGCCTTGTTATAATCTGGTTTAAAGCTGATCTGCATTTTTACTCAAAGGTAAAAATGCAGATCAGATTTGGTTTGCTAATGTTCGTACTCTATTTTTAAAAAGATTAATCAATAATTACTAGGTCAATAAAATAAAATTGTGTATGAAATAATATGTTAAATTGTAAAGTTATCTGCTTGTACTATAAATTTCCAACTAAACTTTTTCAATTAGTTTTATCATTTGCCAAACTAACAGAATGTGTATATGCAGACTTATAATATTTATTTACTTTTATTTTTTATATGCCTGGAGAACATAATTTCTTATACATTATGTGTTAATTCATACAATTAAAAAATAGCTATATGAAAAATGGTTAGAACTTTCAAAACTATAGAAGTAATAAAAATAGTATACAAAAATAATTAAAATACATAATATTATAAGAATATTTGAATAGTACAAAAGTTGTTTTATTCACATAAAGCATATAAATGGTTGCTTTTTATCTACAGTGAGAAATAACGTAATTTGCATTATTTTGCGTCTAAACTTTTCAACTTTGCAAAAATAGTAGAACTTTCAAAGAATGCCTACTGAAAAAGTAAATTAAGATTTAAATAAACTTTAAGATCATGTAATTGTCCTCCATTTACAATTATTTCATTTTTTTCGCTTTAATCTGACGACTTTACAATTCTATTTGAAGTTGAATTTCCCAACCCCTAACAGTATGAAATTTTTGCCTTATATTAGAACTATCACCATTCTTACAATTCGAATGAAGTTTAAAAATCAAAAATCATAATAACTCAGAGATTGTATAAATTATTAATATAAAAAAAAATAAGGAATTTAAAATAAGGAAGGTTTTAGTTATAATTAAATTAAGAATTAATATTAGTTTTATAAAACTTTTTGCTAATTGTAAATACTTATAATGAAATAAATAAAAACCAAAAAAAAAAACGAGGAAGAGTGTAGTAGAGTAGACTATACAATATATCATCCGGTTATTTACTTTTGGCAAAATTTCAAACATTCAGCTTTATTGGGTGTACAGTAATGCTCATATAAAAGAAGGAGTTGTATAGCAGCTACTCGTGCCCTTTGCAGCAGATTAACCAAATTTTGCAGTAACTTTGACCATGACACTAAACTATTTTTTGCAAAATTGCAGACACCCAGCTTCATCAGGTGTAGTGTAAAGCTCATATAAAATAAGGAGTTGTATGGCAGCTACTCGAACCCTCTGTAGTAGGCCAACCAAATTTTGCAGTAACTTTGGCCATTATACTAAATTATTTTTGGCAAAATTTCAGACACACTGCTTCCATAGGTATAGAGTAATGCTTATATAAAATTAGAAGTTGTATAGCAGGTACTCGAACCCGTGGACCAAAATGGCTGCATTTAAATAGTGATTCTGGTTTTTGCATAAAAACGAATTTGTGAAAATTTCATAATCCTAGCTCCTTTATTTTTATCGTGATGACGGACGGACGGACATACATAGCTAAATCGATTTATTTTTCATTTCTGATCCGATCCATACACTTGAGTCTATATTTACCCCCCCCCTCCTTCTCTGCGTCACAAACGTAATGGCAAATTTGTTATACCCTTTGACTAGCTATATACGGGTATAAAAAGATTGGAGTTTAAATGGCAATTTATTAATAAAATTGATTCCAAATCATCCTGTCTTACAAAGTTGTTAATTCGATAACTGCGAATCTAATGCAACTAGGAGGTTAAAATTAAAACTGGGCAGGTAAAGTAATAGGACAAGCTACTTGGCAAAGTTGCACATCATCCGAACCAACTTTTCAGGTGGGCCATTTTTTTTTTTGTTTTAGCAAAAATTTTTTTTAATTATTTTACTTTTGTATATTTTTTTTGCTATTTATGTAATCATAAGGGAATTAAGCACGAGTATCTCAAAGTTAATAAGAGCAGCTAGAATCTTTCTCGTTATATTTGTTTATTGTTTCTCCATAAATATTTTGGATACACTGTTTTTTTTTTGAAATAAAATTTGTCTTATATATAAATGGCTCTACGAGACTCTAGAATCTCCGGCCGACTTCAGATAATTTCTTCATTGGTCTCTAGTAGAGTGCGTACAGTTCTTGGTTATATCTATGTCTCCAATACCCATTTATATTTACAGGACCAAAGATCTTTCGTAGGATTTTCCTCTCAAATGCATCTAACAAATTTTCATTGTTTTTCGACATTGTCCATGATTCTGAGCCATAAAGCACTACTGGAACAATGAGGGTGTTGTACAGCGTTATCTTCGTTTTATAGCTGATATATTTGGATTTCATTTGTTTGGTTAACCCAAAATAGCATCTGTTCGCTAGAAGAATCCTACGTCTAAGATTTCCCTGTTTATCCTTGCAGGCACTGATCCTGGGCTTAAAACCTTGAGTTTGAGATTTTACTCTCATAAAGAATTTTTGGATCTCATTCTTTCCTTTGAGTTCTTCTAATAGTTTTGCCTGATTGTTTTCATAAGTTCTTTGTTTCTGCTTCTTCAGCTTAACCTTTTCTCGCCTTATCTGCTTATATTCTTCGTAAGCGGTTAGTGTTTTCTTTTTCAGCCAATTTCGATATGCGGAGTTGTTTTGTTTAACTTTTCAACACATTCATTGTCAAACCATGGTATTATATTTAGAGTATCCCAGAATTTCTAACGCGGTACATTTTAAGATACCCGCGCATTGTTTCCATTGTTCATCAGCTGATGCTAACTCGTTTACAGGATGTTCTTGTAGCTTACGTGAGATGGTGTTTGCGAATACTGTGGCAGTATCATGAGATTTCAGTGTTGAAGCGTATTAATAACTAAAAAATTGTCCGAGTTCATATTAGCTCCTCTGCGAGTACATATATCCATAACATTTGTAGCGTGACGATTATCAATCAAGACATGATCAATTTGAGTAAATGTTCTATGATCAGGATGGCGCCATGTGAACTTATGAATATCGCGGTGCGGGAATTTGGTGCTACTAACTACTAAATTTTTCATTGCACACCAATTTGCTAGACGTAACCCATTCTCATTTGTTGTGTTTTGGGCGCTGTGTTTCCCAATCGTTTTACCATATATATCCTGTTTACCAATTTGAGCGTTAAGATCTCCGATGATAATTTTGACATCATGCTGAGGGCTTTTGTCGTAAACTTTGTCCAAGGTGTCATAGAACATTTCTTTTGTAGTATCATCATCCTCATTGGTAGGAGCGTGACAAAGCTAATACTTATGTTGAAAAACTTTGCCAGCAGTCGGATGGTACATAGGCGCTCGTTGACAGGGTTCCAGCCTATAACTTCACTCTTTAATTTTGGTCCTACCACAAAGTCGCATCCGAGTCTTCGTGTTTTCTGTTGGCCGCTGTAGTATATACACCATTCTTTTCTATGGTATTCTTTCATTCCAGATCCAGTCCAGTTCAATTCTTGGATTGCGGTTGTATCTGCTCTATATTCGCTGAGGGTGTTTATCAGCTCATAAGATGCACCTGGAGCAGATAGTGATTGGAGATTCCAAGTGCAAATACTAAGATCGTTGTCCTTTTTTCGTTTGCCGTGTTCGTTACCGTAAATTCCTTCTGTTCTTTTATCTTTAGTTTTTCTAATAATCTTGTTTTACGGTCAGGTTATTATTTCTTATCTTATTCTTACTAGCAGATTTACCCGGCGTTGCCCGGAAGCGCGCAAATTGTAAAAAAGCTAGTTTCAGCCAATTTTTTGAAGTACTACTTTGGTTAACAATAAATTCTCAAAAAAATATTTGTGAAGTTCCGTTAACCCATTGTGGCCCAACAGCTGTTTATAGGTTTTTTCGTTGCATTGCTTTATCCGATTGACTTAAAATTTTGTAAATCTGTTCCTCTATGAAAATGAAGTTCACTTTATTAACAGACTTGGAATTTGTTAACCCATGCCGGCTCGACGAATGTTCAAAAAAAAATTTGTAAGTAAATTACGTCCAATTTTTTAAAATAGGTACAACTTCTTTGAATTAGGGGAATGCTTAAAAAAATATTTTGTCGAGTTCTTTTAACCGATTGCGAAACAAAAACTTTAAAAAACAGTTTGAACGATTATCTTTAATTTTTCTATACGTGGTGCTTCTTGACAATTTGGTGCTCCTTGACGATAGAGTTGAGGATGGTGGGTTTCCGGTGAATAATGTTAACTGAATTAAAATGACTATAGGTCAAAAGGGTATAAAATTGCCATTATG
This sequence comes from Dolichopus griseipennis, assembly GCA_963082915.1. NCBI lineage: Eukaryota > Metazoa > Arthropoda > Insecta > Diptera > Dolichopodidae > Dolichopus > Dolichopus griseipennis. Next base: position 53,965,123 of record OY720442.1, on the reverse strand, counting down.
TTATTATACTATGCCAATAGTAGTTTTCTTGAATTGCCAACGTTTGAATAAAATATAGTCGATGGTTTAGAAAAGGTTTAAAAACCTTCTTTTCAACTTATATTTTGTTTAGTACTTACCTGAAAGTTCTACTACGCTCTTCCTCGTTTTTTTATGATTTCATGAGAGAAATATAGGCTTCTTTTTTGGAAAAACTGTTTTAAAATACTATGTATTTAAGGATAATATAATATACGAAATTGAATTTTTTGATTTTTGATTTCATTTGAAGAAAACTGCAATTTCACACTGAAATCTATTTTAAAAAAACAACAAATGCAAAGTAGATAAAAAACAAAGTCTTACGAAAAAATGTAGTGAAGGAAAATGTTATGTTATCTAAATTTAAAGATATCATTATATATAGGTCAAAATAAAATTTACAAGCCCGCCAGGCCGAAATGGCTTAATTCTGGGAATGGGGAATGTACATTTGTGCACATTTTCGAGTCAATCGGTCAAACAGTTTTGACTCGACATCAAAAACATTGCAACAGCTTCATTGCGCCCTCGTGCCCAAATGGGTTAACCGAACTCAACAAAAATTTGGGCCAGACTCTCTTTTCGACTGCGAAACCTCTCTGTAACATTGGACACAAATCAGAAACACAAAATTTTTTGGAAGCCCGCCAGGTCGAAATGGGCTAATTTATTCCAACCAAATTTATACAACTAATTCCAGTTGCTAAGGAGGAACATTTTTGCAAAATTTCAAGTCAACCGGTACAACCGTTTTGACTCGACATCAAAAAAACGAAAAAGCTTAAGACGGATCTGGAGCCGCAAGGTGTTGACTTATAAAAATGCGACATAGCCTATGTCACCCCCCGGTCTCTCAGAATTATTCCTTTGAAATTTTGTGACAATCGGACCAGTGGTTTTCACGTGAATGCTGAACAAACAAACAAACAAATTTTGTCCTTTATATATAGATTAAATTTAATAATTGATATCTTTTCTTATTTTTAGTTTATTAACCTGCAAATGGAATTAGCATTGGTATTTCATATATTTTGTTGTTGATATTTCATTTGAAATACATATCAAATCATGCATTAAATATTTCCTATTAATATTACAATGTATTTTTGATTTGTGCTGATTAATCATATTCAATGAATATCCTATATGATTGAACATAATTAATCATTTAAAATCAACCGGTGCTCACATAAACCAAGTTGATAGTATTATAGTTAGATTTTTATTATTTAAATAATAAATTAAATTAAAAACGAGGAAGAGTGTGGTAGAGTAGACTGTGTCAACTCTGGGATACCCGCATGACCGTAACATATATATTATACCATGCGGTATTTACTTTTGGCAAAATTTAAAATATTCAGCTTTATTAGGTGTAGAGTAATGCTTATATAAAAGAAGGAGTTGTATGGCAGCTACTCGAACCCTTTGCAGTAGACATACCAAATTTTGCAGTAACTTTGGCCATTACACTAAAGACTAAACTATTTTTTGCAAAATTTCAGACACCCAGCTTCATCAGGTGTAGTGTAAAGCTCATATAAAAGAAGGAGTTGTATGGCAGCTACACGTACCCTCTGTATTAGACCAACCAAATTTTGCAGAAACTTTGGCCATAAAGTTAAACTACTTTTGGCAAAATTTCAAACACGCAGCTGCAATAGGTACAGAGAAATACTCATATATAAAAAGAAGTTGTATGGCGGCTACCCGAACCCATGGACCAAAATGTCTGGATTTAAATAGCGAGACCGGTTTTTGCATAAAAACGAATTTGGGAAAATTTCATAATCCTAGCTCCTTTATTTTTTGAGTTATCGTGATGACGGACAGACGGACATACATCGCTAAATCGATTTATTTTTCGATTCTGATCCGATCCATACATTTGAGTCTATATCTACCCCCCTCCTTCTCTGCGTCCCAAACGTAATGGCAAACTTATTATACCCTTTGACTATATAGTCATACGGGTATAAAAAAAAGTTGAAATTAAATATTTTATCAAGTTTTCTTTTCTCACACTATTTTTTTTTAAAAAAATTTTATTTTTAACTTTAAATGTTCTTCTAATTTAATTCACTTCATAGCACAATTGACTTTTTAATTTATAATTTAAAATGGCGCCTATATCTGTTTTTAGATTTTTATTTTGAAATATATTTTTCTAACATAAATTAACTTAAAATAAACAAAATCCTAAGAATGTTTTGAAGAAATGATTTTTACTTTTAGTCTACACTTAAATATTTAAAATGAATTTTACCATACAAAAAAATAAATTAAATTCAGCGCTCTTAAATTTTATTTTCATTTAATTTGTGAAATTTATATTTTTTATATAATTTTATATTAAAAATAAAAATATATAAAATCGTAATATTCAAATATATATCTAAATTAATGTTGTATATTAACCAAGTAATTAAATAAAAATTCTTAGTAAGTCGAGTACAGTATTTGACAATAATCAAATAGAGGTACTAATATTTAAAATCGTTTTATGTATTTTGTTTATTATTCCTTAAGGAGTAAAGATTATTCACCCAGTCATTTACACTTACTACGCCGTTTCTTTAATTATTATATTCACTCAGCCGTTGATTACTACGGCCGAAATTTTGTATAAGTTTATGAATACATAAGTGCTAAATTTCGTGCGCCATAAATCTAGATATATAAAAGCGAAAGTTTGTTTATTTGTTTGTTTGTTTGTTTGTTTTTTTGTTTGTTTGTTTGTTTGTAGCGAATAGACTCCTAAACTGCCCAGCCGATTTTCATGAAAATTTATATATAGGGGTTTTTGGGTAAGGAAAGAAATCGTGGCCCAAAAATTTTGCTCTAACGGACCGCCAAGTTGGGGCTGTGGTGCAAGAATTTAAACTTCTTTGTTCTAAAATGAAAACGGTTTGACCGATTGACTTTAAATTTTGTATACTTGATGCTCTTTGAGAATTGAGTAGACACTATTAACAGTTTTGGAATTTCTTAACCCATGTCGGGCCGACGGGTGGTCAAAAAAATTTTGGGTCCAAATTTTGTCCGATTTTACGACATACTGCTTTGGCTTAAAAGAAAACCCCGAAAAAAATTTTGTTGAGTTCCATTAACCCATTGCGGCCCAACAGCTTTTTATAGGTTTTTTCAATACTTTACTCTAAATTTGAAACGGTTTGACCGATTGACTTCAAATTTTGTGTACGTAATGCTCTTTGAGAATTGAGTAGACACTATTGACAGTTTTTGAATTTGTTAACCCATGGCGGGCCGACGGGTGGTAAAAAAAAATTTTGGGTCCAAATTTTGTCGATTTTACAAAATTCAGCTTTGGCTTTAAAGAAAACCCCTAAAAAAATTTTGTTGAGTTCCATTAACCCATTGCGGCCCAAAAGCTTTTTATAGGTATTTTCAATACTTAACTCTAAATTAGAAACGATTTGGCCGGTTGACCTCAAATTTTATATGTGTGAAGCAACTTGAAAAAAGAGTTGAGTCTGTTAACAGTCGGTCCTACGATTGATCAAAAATAAATTTTGGAAATAAATTACGCCAAATTTTGGAAAGTATTTTGTACTGCTTTGATTTACCGAAAGTTTCAAAAATTACTAGAATAATCCTAGAAAAATCGTTTTAAAAAGATTTCTTTCATACATTTTAAAATTTACATGTGTAAACCGTGTGTAATTTTTGTGCTAACTTTTTGCAGTAACATCAACTTCAAATAAACTTCCATTGAGAGGCGCAGCAACGCGCACCGGGTATTAGCTAGTTATTTTATAAATACAAGAGGTATATAAATTTTTAAATTCTTTTATTTTACATTATGATATAAACCTTTACCAAAGAACATATATCCAAATATGTACTTTACATTTACTTTTCATAAACTGAAATCATAAATCGTAATTTTAAAGCATTTACAATTTTTGCATTCACAAATACATTTTCAAAATTTATCAAATTTTTACTACACGTTATTTCTATTAATTCTAATTTTTAGGTACTTCTAAGTTTTAATCTAACTCTATATGATATTATCTATCTATACATATAAATATTATATATTCATATCTCTATAGAAATATCAAAACAAAACAACAAATTAACAAATAACAACAATAAAATAAAAAAATAAAAAACGAGGAAGAGTGTAGTAGAGTAGACTGTGTCAACTCTGGGATACCCGTATAACCGTAACATATACATTATATCATCCGGTTAATTACTTTCGGCAAAATTTCAAACATTCAGCTTCATTAGCTGTAGAGTAATGCTCATATAAAAGAAGGAGTTGTATGGCAGCTACTCGAACCCTTTGCAGTAGACCAACCAAATTTTGCAGTAACTTTGGCCATTACACTAAACTATTTTTGGCAAAATTTCAGACACCCAGCTTCATTTGGTGTAGTGTAGTCCTCATATAAAAGAAGGAGTTGTATAGCAGCTACTCGAACCCTCAGCAGTAGACCAACTAAATTTTGCAGTAACTTTGGCCAATACACTAAACTATTTTTAGCAAAATTTCAGACACCCAGCTTTATCAGGTGTAGTGTAAAGCTCATATAAAAGAAGGAGTTGTATGGTAGCTACTCGAACCCTTTGCAGTAGACCAACCAAATTTTGCAGTAACTTTGGCCATTATACTAAACTATTTTTGGCAAAATTTCAGACACACAGCTTCCATAGGTATAGAGTAATGCTCATATAAACGAAGGAGTTGTATGACAGGTACTCGAACCCGTGGACCAAAATGGCTGAATTTAAAACTCGATTCCGTTTTTTGCAGAAAAACGAATTTGTGAAAATTTCATAATCCTTACTCCTTTACTTTTTGAGTTATCGTGATGTCGGACGGACGGACGGACGGACATACATAGCTAAATCGATTTATTTTTCGATTCTGATCCGATCCATACACTTGAGTCTATATCTACCCCCCCTCCTTCTCTGCGTCACAAACGTAATGGCAAATTTATTATACCCTTGGACTATATAGTCATACGGGTATAAGAATAAAATGCAAAGTTTTAAAGAGAGTAAGACAATGAATGCTCTTTTATTTATTATATTTATTTTATTTTTTTTTCCCCCCGACCGTACGCATCATAGATGTAAAAATTAAAAAAGTGTTCTGATGAGACTTCTTTATTATTATATGTTCTTTGCCTTTACGATATAATTATACAATTTTACGGTTTGAAGCCGTGACCTTCGTATTCATAAGTGATATAAAATTGTAATATTATCCTGTTCGGAAGACAGCCTCGTTTCCAAGGTCACATATACAAATTTTTTAAAATTCTAAGTAGATCATTATATTTTACGTTTTTCGGTTGGGAATATTGCTGAACTTTGTTACAATTCCGAATCCAAAGTGGTATTCATAATGTCTCCGTAATCAGAAATTTTAACAGCTTACTTATTAAGCGACTATATAGTCAAAGGATATAATAAATTTGCCATTACGTTTGTGACGCAGAGAAGGAGGGGGGGTAGATATAGACTCAAGTGAATGGATCGGATCAGAATCGAAAAATAAATCGATTTAGCTATGTATGTCCGTCCGTCCGTCCGTCATCACGATAACTCAAAAAATAAAGTAGCTAGGATTATGATGTTTTCACAAATTCGTTTTTATGCAAAAAGCGGAATCGCTATTTAACTCCAGCCATTTTGGTCCATGGGTTCGGGGAGCTGCCATACAACTTCTTTTTTTATATAAGTATTACTCTGTACCTATTACAGCTGCGTGTCTGAAATTTTGCCAAAAATAGTTTAGTGTAATGGCCAAAGTTACTGCAAAATTTGGTTGGTCTACTGCAAAGGGTTCGAGTAGCTGCCATACAACTCCTTCTTTTATATGAGCATTAGTCTACACCTAATAAAGCTAAATGTTTGAAATTTTGCCAAAAGTAATTAACCGGATGATATAATGTATATGTTATGGTCATGCGGGTATCCCAGACACAGTCTACTCTACTACACTCTTCCTCGTTTTATTATATTTTTTATTATTTAAGATATGGCCTTCCGTAAGAAGACAATATTTCCAAAAATTAAAAAATACAAAAAACGGGAACTGAATTTTATTTTACTAACACAGAAGGTCTTGGTTTTTAAAATATTCCGACACTTTTTTATAGAAATTTTTATTTTTATACCCGTATGACTATATTATAGTCCAAGGAGAGAAGGAGGGGGGGTAGATATAGACTCAAGTGTATGGATCGGATCAGAATTGAAAAATAAATCGATTTAGCTATGTATGTCCGTCCGTCCGTCCGTCATCACGATAACTCAAAAAGTAAAGGAGCTAGGATTATGAAATTTTCACAAATTCGTTTTTATGCAAAAAACGGAATCGAGTTTTAAATTCAGCCATTTTGGTCCAGGGGTTCGAGTAGCTGCCATACAACTTCTAATTTTATATGAGCATTAATCTATACCTATGGAAGTTGGGTGTCTGAAATTTTGCAAAAAATAGTTTAGTGTAATGGCCAAAGTTACTGCAAAATTTAGTTGGTCTACTGCTGAGGGTTCGAGTAGCTGCCATACAACTCCTTCTTTTATATGAGGATTACTCTACACCAAGTGTAGCTGGGTGTCTGAAATTTTGCCAAAAATAGTTCAGTGTAATGGCCAAGGTTATTGCAAAATTTGGTTGGTCTACTGCAAAGGGTTCGAGTAGCTGCCATACAACTCCTTCTTTTATATGAGCATTACTCTACACCTAATAAAGCTGAATGTTTGAAATTTTGCCAAAAGTAATTAACCGGATGATATAATGTATATGTTACGGTCATACGGGTATCCCAGAGTTGGCACAGTCTACTCTACTACACTCTTCCTCGTTTTTTAATTAAATCTGTCTTTATTTTTTAATTTAATAGAAACAGTTGTGAGTTATTTATGACGTTATGGTCTATAATTTTTTTAATAAAATAATTTTTTGTGACTATCTAAAATATAATTTTTATTTTCTTTAAATAATTACAGTGTCGCTTTTTTTGATAATTTGTATTTCATTAAATTGTGTTTGTAAAAAGTTGATGATCTATTATAAATGATAAGGAGATTTTTATTTTAAGTTTTCTTCCATTTATTGAGAACAGTTGGATTCAATTTCAATGAATATTAAAACTATTTACAATTTACATTATTGATTGTAATAACGTCACAAAATCAGTTGAATGAAAATTTTTATAGAACTCAAAATGGTTCAGACTTCTCTTATTCAGATTTAATAGAATTAGAAAATAAATAAAAAACTTGTTTCCTTTTAATTTCACTAAAATTATTTATTTTTACAAATACCAGTATTTCTTCTACGATATACAGACTTCTAAATTGCTAGTACTCAATTAATTAATTCAGTGCTAATAGATTAAATATTCATAGAATTAGAATTATTTGTATTTACGCAAACTTCATTTCGGGGAAATAGAAAACATTTTCTTATGATAAAACCAGACCTATAAAATTCAATTACCAGTACAATACCAGTACCATAAACTGGTATTCATTACTTGATAATTACTATTAAAAAATTTTTCTACTGGTTAATTGAGGGTTCAATTACTAGTAAAAAAAGATTTAAGTATTTACTTAATAATTCTTAGAAAGTAATAAAATTTGGATTTCAATTAATTAAGAAATTTAATTACTTTTGTAATTTTTTTTTAATACTTTATTTACTTTTTTTGTAATAAATTTTGATAATTGATTACTTTAAAATAATTAGATACCAAAATAGTAAACTATCATAATAATTTCAAATATTTTTGTAAAATAGAGTAATTCTTCCACTTTTTGCACTTTGATAATATTGTCCTCGATTTCTATTTGAAAAGAATAATTCTTAAGAAGTATAATTTTCTTTGATCTATACAAAATGTGAATTGCCTTATTTGATTGACAAGCCATGTGCTTTACTCTATCTGAGCATATTAAATATTCCTGAGCATATTAAACTTCCCTAAATCCAAGCGAAAAAATTTTAGCATTTAAAATATAAAATATTGTTTTAGATATTATCATAAATGGATTTTATATAAACATCATCAAACTTTTAAAACCTTAGTAATTGTGGATATACTCTAGATGTGAATGTCTTTAATAAAAGTTTTCAAATTTTTCTGCAATTTGTCAGCATTTTTAATTAAAATATTTTTATTTTAAAATTTTTTGATTTTTATATAGTCTATATTTTATAACATTCAAATTATATTTAAACTGATTGTACCCAGTGCCCGAATGTTACTAAAAGTATTTAAAGTCATGAAAATAAAATATACTTATGTGCCTATATAGTTTGCCTATAAAGTGCCTATATAGTTTCATTCTGTCCGTCCGTCCGTCTGTCCATGTGCTTACAAAAACTTTTACATCGTTTGAAATAGAGAAAAGAAATTTTAACCATTGATAGGTATGACAAAAAAAATAATTTCATAGAAGAATTTTGTTCAGTAACCCCATCCGTTACGGAGCTACAGCCCCCCAGAGTTGGAAAAAGCCCTATATTCAAATTGTTATAACAAGAGTTCTAGTAGGTGTATTTTCAATCTGGGCCAAAGGGATGGCTGGTTTTATTAACTTTATAAATTCTTAAAAGACAAATTTTTAAGGTTGCCATACGGTACTAAAATTCAACATTATTAAAAACTAAATTTATTGCAAAATTTTTGGCCACACATATCTTCTAAACGGTTCAAGCTAGGGTTTTGAAATTTTGGGAGTAGTTTGATCCTCAGAAATATGTAGAAGTCGGTTAACAAAATTTTTTGTCAAGCCCCATGTTTAGGAGCTATAAGGTCTCGAAAATTGAAATTTTGCTATTTTCAAACACCTGTAACTTGAATACCTGTTCAAATTTTTTTTTGGTGATTTACAAAATTGGAAGCTCTTTAATTATATTTCAGTATATGTGAAAGGTTTTTCTCAATTTTGAAGGGTGACGAAGCTACAGCACCCGAAAATTCCAAAAAAAAGACCTATATTTAAATTGGTATAACAAGAGATCGGAGAGCTGCTTTCTTAAGCTTCACAAGCATCATCGCTAAAATGTACAGGATTGCCTTACGGTACCAAAATTTACCATTATGCAAAACTTAATTTTTGCAATATTTTTGGCCCAAAATATCTTTTAAACAGTTTAAGCTAGGGTCTTGAAATTTTGGGAGAAGTTAGATCTTCAAAACTTAGTAGGAGTCGGTTAACAAAATTGTCCCCTGTTTTGGAGCTAGGGCTCGAAAATTGAAATTTTGCTATTTTTAAACACCTGTAACTTGAATACCTGTTCTAATTTTTTTTTCTTTATGTACTTACATAATTTGAAGGTCCAACATTATACTTTAACATATGTTAAAAGATTTTCTTAAATTTAAAAACGGTTCTTTAAATTGAAGAAAGTGTCTTTCAGTTTTAACCATTTTTGCTTAAATAGTAAAATTCTAAATTTTGGTAGAATTCACAATTTAATTCCTTGAACATAAAAAGTTTTGGGAAGAGGAGTAGGGATGATTAGATCCTTGTGAAATTGGGTAACTTTCTCCATAGAGGGGCTATTAGAACTTAAAAATTAAAAAAAATAAAGTTTTCATAAGTAAGTAATAACTTAGTCACCAATATTATATATGTTTTGTAATTATTTTTGATAATTAATTACTTTAGAATAAAAAAAAGTTTAATTTTTAAAAGATAATTAGGAATGATTACCAAGCAATTTGTGGTACTTTAGACAGTATTTAATAACAATATTATTCATTATTTTATAGGTCTAGTATTGCGAGTGTTCGATTTGACATTGAACTCGATTATACATAAATAAGTTATAAGAAAAACGGATGGAAAGAACCATAACAAGTGATGAAAAAAACCAAGGGTTTTTAAAAAAGCACATTTTCAAAATAATAAAGTGTTTCATACTGAGTATTTTATCGGAATATAATGTTGAAGCTTCAATGTTAACGTTTAATTTTGGAAAAAACTTACACTGGTGAATAAGTTACTGTTTTATATAAACATAAAATACACTGTTGAATAAGTTACTGTTTTATATAAACATAAAAGTTTTAATTTTTAAGACCTAATAGTCCTTCAATGGAGAAGGTTCCCAAATTTTTGCTTAGCAAACTTATGATGGATCTGCCTACCCCCCTCCTGTCCTCACCCTTCAATTTTTTTTGGGGAAATCAGTTGTGAACCAAAACCAAAATTTGGAATTTTACCGTAAATTTTATTATCTAAGCAAAAAAAGTTAAAACTAAGAGACAATTTCTTCAATTAAAAGAAACCCTTTCAAATTTAAGAAAAACCTTTAACATACGTTGAAATACAATACTGCAGCTGTAAATTTTGTATATTTGTAAAAAAAAATTTGAACAGGTTTCAAGTTAGAGGTGTTTAAAAATAGCAAAATTTCAATTTTCGAGCCTTTATAGCTCCTAAACAGGGGACGTGACAAAAAAAATTTTGTTAACTGACTCCTACTAATTTCTAAAGGTCTAACTTCTCCCAAAAGTTCAAGACCCTAGCTTGAATCGTTTATAAGATATGTGGGGCAAAAATTTTTCAAAAATTGAGTTTTGCATAATGGTAAATTTTAGTACCGTATGGCAACCCTATACATTTTAATTTTTGTCAAGCCCATAAAAGCAGCTCTCTTCTCCCGTTTATAGATTGAAAATACATTTAGCATAACTCGTGTTATACTAATTTAAATATAGGGCTCTTTTGAAATTTTCGGGGGCTGTGACTTCGGCACCTTTCAATATTAAGAAAAACCTTTAACACATGTTGAAATATAATTGTAGCAATTTACCATATTACTAAAAAAAAATTTTGTCAGGTATTCAAGCTACAGGTGTTTGAAAATACCAAAATTTCAATTTTCGAGCCCTTATAGCTCTTAGACAGGGGGCTTGACAAAAACATTTTGTTAACCGACTCCAACTAATTTCGGAGGACCTAAATTCTCCCAAAATTTCAAGACCCTAGCTTGTACCGTCTAGAAGATATGTGTGGCCAAAAATTTTGCAAAAATTGAGTTTTGCATAATTGTAAATATTAGTACCGTATGGCAACCCTCTAAGCATTTAATTATTCATAAAGCTTATAAAACCAGCTATCTTTTTCCGTTTTTAGATTGAAAATACATCCAACAGAACTCTTGTTATAACAATTTAAAAATAGGGCTTTTTCCAAATTTGGGGGGCTGTAGCTCCGTAAAGGGTGGGGCTACAGAAAAAAATTCTTCTACGAAATTATTTGTTTCGTAATATCCACCCGTGGTTAAAATTTCTTAACTCTATTTCAAGCGGTGTAAGAGTTTTTGTAACAGACAGACAGACTGACAGACAGACGGACAAGACGGACGGACAGAGTGAAACTATATAGGCACATTTTTACATAATTTTTTGAAAATGTGCTAAAAACTAAAAATGAACAGATCCCCATTTGATTTTAATTATTGTAATGTTTAAATTTATTCTAAAAAGCAAGTAATTATCTATACAATACAAAAATTGAACAGTTAGTGAGTTAGAATAAAAGATACAAAAAAAAAAACAAAAACATAAAAAGGAAAACCACCAGAGAGTAATAAGAACAATCAACAGAATGAAAGAATAACTAAGGATAAATAGGACACGAAAACAGAAAAACAAGACTAAAAATAATAATAAAGTACATAAAGTGGTTTCCGCTTTCGTGACTTGATTTGGTTTGCCTCATTTCCACAATATATCAAAAAAAAAAAAAACAATACATTATCAAAATCAATATTGTGTGCATAGAATTATTTAACACTTGTATAGATGTTTTGTTGTATATATATACTCTTATAGATGACTTGCTTCTAATTTGTTCAATATTCTCTTTTACTTTCTTTAAATTAACATTGTTTTCATGTAAACCTTAAATTTTATATGAATACAAATGAAGAATGATAGTGCTGTTTCTAGTTTTAGTTTTCTTATACCCGTATGACTATAGGTCAAAAGGGTATACTAAATTTGCCATTACGTTGTAACGCAGAAAGGAAGGGGTGGTAGATATCGAATCAAAGGTATGGATCGGATCAGGATCGAAAAGTAAATTGATCTAGTTATGTATGTCTATCCCATCTGTCCAGCCGTGCCTCCTCACGATAACTATAAAAATAAAGAAGCCACAATTCTGAAATGTTCACAAATTAGTATTTAGGTAATAGCCATCATCACTATTTAAATCCAGTAATTTTTCTCCACGGGTTCCTGTACATGTCAGGCAAATTCTTTTCTTATATGAGCTTTACTCTATTAATAATAGATTTTTAGAATTATTTTACCTAATAAAGGTTGATGTTTGAATTTTTGTTAGTAGGAGTTAACTTTAATGGCCAACGTCAGAATAAAATAAAGTTGGTGTAGTGGAAGAGGTTCGGAAATGTGCCTTTCAACTTATATTTTTGGACGATGTATGAATTTCGAACCGAGTGACATAATGTGGATATTACGATAATACGGGTATCCCAGAGTTGATACAATGTACTCTACAACACTCTTTCCCGTTTTATTTTGAATCTTTTAAATAAAGATTAAATTAATTGAATTAAAGAAACATAGTATAAAAATAGAAGTAAAGTTTTTTTTTGGGTTCTGCTAAGATTAGAATAAAACTTATTATATACTTTTAATTGAACTTGCCTGTGTCTATGGCTTTATTTTTCATTCTGTCAGTTAGTGATACATTTTATATTAGAAATCTGACTATAAATTTAAACGAATTGTATGGTTCAGTGGTTAGCAAAGTGGCTTAGGGTGTAAATAGATCTGAGTACGATCCTCCTTAACAGACAAAAATTTTTTTTAAGTTCAACAGAATTACAGAAATAATGAAAAAAATTAGAAAGAAAATTCATTTATTTGGATTGTTTCTTTAAAAATTTGTAACTTTAAAAACTAAAATACTTCACTTTGATATAAAACGAGGAAGATTATAGTTACCCTTGTCAACTTTTAGATACCCGTGCATACCCACTATGGTGTATAAAATAAACCGTAATTTACTTCCCTTATACATTTAACTCATTACCCCATAATTTTGACGTAAAAAAAAAACAAGTGATGAAAAAAACCAAGGGTTTTTAAAAAAGCACATTTTCAAAATTATATTGTGTTAAAAACTCAGTTTAATTTTGGAAATATATACTATGGGGGAATAAGTCACTGCTTACTTGTAAAAATAGTAAATTTTTAATTTTAAAGTCCTAATAGCTCTTCAATGGGGAAGGTTACAAAATTTCTCAAGAATCTAATCTCACTCACCACCCCCTCCTCCCTCCATTTTTTTAGGTTCTAGGAATTAAACCAAAATTTGGAATTTTACTTAGAATTTTACTCTCTAAGCAAAAATGGATAAAACTGAGAGACACTTTCTTCAATTTAAAGAACCGCTTTTGAATTTAAGAAAAACACTTAACATATGTTAAAATATAATGTTGGACCTTTAAATTTTATATATTACTAGAAAAAAATTTGGACAGGTATTCAAGTTACAGGTGCTTAAAAAAAGCCAAATTTCAATTTTGGACCCCTTACAGCTCTTAAAGGGGGGGCCGCAACAAAAAAATTTTCTTAACCGACTCCTACTAATTTCTGAGGATCTACCATCTCCCAAAAATTTTGCAAAAATTGAGTTTTGGATAACGGTAAATTTTAGTACCGATGGCAACCCAATGAATAAGTTTTTTAACAGTTTGTAAAGCTTATAAAAGCAGCTATCTTTCGACGTTTTCAGATTGAAAAAATACCTCATAGAACTATTGTTATAACGTTTTAAATAAAGGGTTTCTTCCAAATTTGAGGGGCTGTGGCTTCGTAACGGGTGGGGCTAAAGAAAAAAGTTCTTCTATGAAATTATTTTTTTTGCAATACCTACCCGTAGTTATAATTTCTTCTCTCTATTACAAACGGTGTAAAACTTTGTGTAAACATACGGACAGACGGACAGACGGACAAAGTTAAAATTAAGAAAAACCTTTGATACTGGTTGAAACTTTCGTTTTGGAGCTTTCAATTTTGTATATAAATAAAAAAAATATTGACTAGTGTTCAAGCTATAAGTGTTTAAAAGCTAAATTTATAGCAAAATTTAAGGTTTTGAACCCCTTACAGCTCCTAAACAGGGGGCGTAACAAAAAAAAAATTTTTAACTGACTCCTACTTATTTCTTAGGATCTAGCTTCTCCTAAAATTTCAAGTTTCTATATTGTACCGTTCAGAAGTTATGAAGAGCCAAAAATTTTGCAAAACTTAGTATTAGATAACGGTAAATTTTAAAACCGAATGGTAACCCTATACATTTGGCTTTTAAAAGTTCGTAAAGCTTATAAAAGCAGCTGTATTTTACATTTTTTAGGTTGAAAATATACCTTATAGAACTCTTGTTATAACTATTTAAATATAGGGCTTTTTCCGACTTTGAGGGGCTGTAGCTCCGTAACGGGAGGGGTAATAGCAAAAAGTTTTAACATTAAATTATTTTTATTGCAATACCTACCCATTGCTGATATTTTTTTGTCAATCGTACGTGAAAATGGACAGACGGACAGACGGAAAGACGGACGAAAGACAGAGTGAAACTATATAGGTACATTTTACAAAATTTTTTTGAAAATGTACTAAAAACCAAAAATTTAACAAAAAAAAAAAAAAAAGTCACAAACAAAATTTTCATTTATTGTCCCATAACTTTAGCTTAAAAAAAACAAAAAAAAAAAAATTGGCCCACCCTAAAAGTCCGATGGTCCGAGTGATGTCCAACTTTACCAAATAACTTGCCCTACTACTTTACTTGCCCAATTTTAATTTTAACCTTGTAGCTTCATTAGATTCACAGTTATTGAATCGAAAATTTTGTATAGAAGCCCCCCAAAATGGGGCCGTAACATTTTGAAACTTCATATATGTACTCGATTCATTATATAAATAACCGTTTGTAATTTTTATCGTCGTAGTATAATTAGTTTTGAAGAAATTCATATTGCTGCAAATAAGTTGTATGGCAGCCCCCCCAAAAATGGGGCCCTAACATTTTGAAACTTCACACATGCACGGACGGACGGACGGACACACATAGCCTGATCGACGACCAATATGAATTTCTTCAAAACTAATTATACTACGAGGATGAAAATTACACACGGCTAGTTATATAATGAATCGAGCACTTATATGAAGTTTCAAAATGTTACGGCCCCATTTTCGGGGGCTGCCATACAAAGTCTTCGATTCAATAACTGTGAATCTAATGAAGCTACGAGGCTAAAATTAAAATTGGGTAGGTAAAGTGATAGGGCAAGTTACTCGGCTAAGTTGGACATCACTCGGACCACCGGACTTTTAGGATGGGTCAATTTTTTTTTTTCTTTTGATTATTTTTTTTTTGCTTGTTTTTTTTTTTTTTTGTTTAAGCTAAACCTATGGGACAATGAATTAAAAATTTTTTTTTTTTGTTTTTTTTTTTATGGTTATTTATTTTTTTTTTTTTTAAACCAAAATTATGGGATAATGAGTTAAATCTATAAGGGAAGTTAATTACGGTTTATTTTATACACCATATAGTGGGTATGCACGGGTATCTAAAAGTTGACAAGGGCAACTATAATCTTCCTCGTTTATTAATGACATTAATATTTCGAATTAGATTTTCGACCATGTTATTGGTATACTATTATGAGCATATGTATGTATATGTATACAGAAATATAATAAAAGACGATAAAAAAAGAACTAGGAATTAATATCAAATAAAATTTGAAAACCTATTTGTATAGACACCTATACCAAGTTTCTTTAAAAACGAGGAATATTATAGTTGCCCAAATGAACTTTTAGATACCCGTGCATACCCACTAACCGTTATTTATTTCCCCTATGCTATTATAAATACTTATTACAAAAAACGAGGAAGATTATAGTTGCCCTTGTCAACTTTTAGATACCCGTGCATACCCACTAAACGTTATTTATTTCCCCTACGCTATTATAAATATTACAAAAAATATATAAGAAAGTAAAATAGTTAAAAAAAATTTAACTTAGGTATTATCACATAATTTTTGATTAACTTATTATCCCATAAAAAAAAAAATAGCCCACCCTAAAAATTGGTCCGGGTGATGTTCAACTTTGCCAACTAACTTGCCCTATTACTTTACCTGCCCAGTTTTAATTTTAACCTCGTAGCTTCATTAGATTCACAGTTATCGAATTGACAACTTTGTATGGCAGCTGCCGAAAAAGAGGCCATAACATTTTGAAACTTCATATAAGTGCTCGATTCATTATATAACTAACAGTGTGTAATTTTTATCCTCGTGGTATAATCAGTTTCCAAGAAATTCATATTGGTGCAAAGAAGTTGTATAGGAGGCCCCCAAAAATGGGGCCGTAACAATTTGCAACTTCATATAAGTGCTGGATCCATTATATAACTAACAGTGTGTAATTTTCATCCTCGTAGTATAATCAGTTTCTAAGAAATTCATATTGGTGCAAAGAAGTTGTGTGGCAGCTCCCCAAAACCTTGATCTGGTATTAAACAAAACGAGGAAGAGTGTAGTAGAGTAGACTGTGTCAACTCTGGGATACCCGTATGACCGTAACATATACTTTATATCAGCCGGTTAATTACTTTTGGCAAAATTTCAAACATTCAGCTTTATTAGGTGTAGAGTAATGCTCATATAAAAGAAGGAGTTCTATGGCAGCTACTCGAACTCTTTGCAGTAGACCAACTAAATTTTGCAATAACTTTGGCCATTACACTAAACAATTTTTTGCAAAATTTCAGACACCCAGCTTCATCAGGTGCAGTGTAAAGCTCACATAAAAGAAGGAGTTGTATGGCAGTTACTCGAACCCTCAGCAGTAGACCAACTAAATTTTGCAATAACTTTGGCCATTATACTAAACAATTTTTTGCAAAATTTCAGACACCCAGCTTCATCAGGTGCAGTGTAAAGCTCATATAAAAGAAGGAGTTGTATGGCAGCTACTCGAACCCTCTGCAGTAGCCGAACCAAATTTTGCAGTAACTTTGGCCATTATACTAAACTAGTTTTGGCAAAATTTCAGACACGCAGCTTCCATAGGTATAGAATAATGCTCATATAAAATTAGAAGTTGTATGGCAGGTACTCGAACCCGTGGACCAAAATGGCTTGATTTAAATAGCGATTCCGGTTTTTGCATAAAAACGAATTTGTGAAAATTTCATAATCCTAGCTCCTTTATTTTTTGAGTTATCGTGATTACGGACGGACGGACGGACGGACGGACATATATAGCTAAATCGATTTATTTTTCGATTCTGATCCGATCCATACACTTGAGTCCATATCTACCCCCCCTCCTTCTCTGCGTCACAAACGTAATGGCAAATTTATTATACCCTTGGACTATATAGTCATACGGGTATAAAGAATAGGGAACCTCAAAATGTCCAAAAAATGTTTTGTGTGATTTTCAAAACTCTTGCTCTAATTTTTCAATTCTATCTCTTATAATTAATTTTTAATTCACCAATATATTAAACTTAAGCAAAATCAACTTCATATGATCATATTCATATAATAATCATCATATTCATAATCTATCAATCTATCAATATCAATAAGCCATTTACTTAAAAAAAATCTTTGTCTTCTTTTTTTTTTGCTTATCTTAAATAAACTACGCATCATTTAAATCATATGAAATTCTAACTCGAAATCGTTATCTAGAAAAAAAACAAAAAACAAAAAAACAAAATTCATATAATTTCATGTAAAATACAAGATGCATAGTAAAATTTCAAATTTTTGTATGAAAATGTTGGAGTTGAAAAAGTTAGTTGTTCGAGAGCTAACCGAAGTTTTGGTCCGATCTTAACCAAAAATAAAATAGGGAACCTAGAAATTGATTGAAAAATATTTTGTGAAAATTTCAAAACTGTAGCTTTTTTAGTTTTTGAGTTATCGTGCTGACACACAGACGGACGGACGGACAGACACACATAGATAGATCGATTAATTTTTCGATTCTGAGCCGATACGTACCCTTGACACTATATCTAGCTCGTCTAGATCGATGCGTTACAAACGGAGGAGCAAATCTAATATACCCGATGTCATATATGTATGCACGGGTATAAAAATGTTGACAACTAACATATGAATATGTTTTGGAATTTTTGAAGAAAAATATAATTTTGCAACAATTTTGAAAACAAATTACATTAAGTAGATTTTAACAGTGTAAACTTAGGTAGGTACATAATGTACCTGTTACACTACATGTGAAACATATAGGTACAAACATGCAATTTACAATGTGCAAAAATGTATTCAGACTTAAAGATACCTAATAATAAATATAAAACAATTTTGTTTAAGAAACTAGATAGATAAAGATTTTATCAAATAGGTACTTACAATGCCTTTTATACCCGTATGACTATATAGCCCAAGGGTATAATAAATTTGCCTACGTTTGTAACGCAGAGAAGGAGGGGGGGTACATATAGACTCAAGTGTATGGATCGGATCAGAATCGAAAAATAAATCGATTTAGCTATGTATGTCCGTCCGTCCGTCATCACGATAACTCAAGAAGTAAAGGAGCTAGGATTATGAAATTTTCATAAATTCGTTTTTATGCAAAAAACGGAATCGCTATTTAAATCAAGCCATTTTGGTCCACGGGTTCGAGTACCTGCCATACAACTTCTAATTTTATATGAGCATTACTCTATACCTATGGAAGCTGGGTCTCTGAAATTTTGCAAAAAATAGTTTAGTGTAATGGCCAAAGTTACTGCAAAATTTAGTTGGTCTACTGCTGAGGGTTCGAGTAGCTGCCATACAACTCATTCTTTTATATGAGCTTTACACTACACCTGATGAAGCTGGGTCTCTAAAATTTTGCCAAAAGTGGCTTAGTGTTATGGCCAAAGTTTCTGCAAAATTTGGTTGGTCTGTTGCAGTGAGTTCGAGTAGCTGGCATACAACTTCTTATTTTATTTGAGCATTACTCTATACCTATTAAAGTTTTGTATCTGAAATTTTATCAAAAATAGTTTAGTGTAATGGCCAAAGTTACTGAAAAATTTGGTTTGTCTACTGCTAAAGGTTCGAGTAGCTGCCATACAACTCATTCTTTTACATGAGCATTACACTACACCTAATAAAGCTGGTATGTTTGAAATTTAGCCAAAAGTAATTAATGTTTATAATAATAATAATATAATGTTTATACAACGGTCATACGGTTATCCTAGAGTTGATACAGCCTACTATACCACACTCTTCCTCGTGACTATGTTTAAAGTTTTCAGAAATATTTATGTAGTTTATTACGAAATTCGTTTATAAATTTAAGCCAAAATTCAGAAGAAAATCCAATTTATCAGATATCGTAACTATATGGTATGTTATCCATCAAAATTTAATATCTGTTGATAATTGCATTTTTTTAAATACTTTAATTAAAATTTATTAAAAGAAAATGTTTCGAATCAGAAGTTTTAATATCTATTTTGGTTACAAAATTATGCAGAATTGATATTTAATATAAATTTTTAATTGAATATATTTTTCTCAATTTTTATACCCGTGCATACATATATGACATCGGGTATATTAGATTTGCTCCTCCGTTTGTAACGCATCGATCTAGACGAGCTAGATATAGTGTCAAGGGTACGTATCGGCTCAGAATCGAAAAATTAGTCGATCTAGCTATGTGTGTCTGTCCGTCCGTCCGTCCGTCCGTCCGTGTGTCAGCACGATAACTCAAAAACTAAAAGGGCTAGAGTCTTGAAATTCACACAAAGTGATTTTTAGACAATTTCTAGGTTCCCTATTGTTTTTGGTTAAAATCGGACCAAGTCTTCGGGGAGCTGCCATACAACTTTTTTGCACCAATATGAATTTCTTCAAAAGTAATTATACTACGAGAATGAAAATTACACACGGTTAGTTTTATAATGACTCCGGCACTTATATGAAGTTTCAAAATGTTAGGGCCCCATTTTCGGGGGGCTGCCATACAACTTCTTTGCACCAATATGAATTTCTTCAAAACTAATTATACTACGAGGCTGAAAATTACACACGGTTAGTTATATAATGAATCGAGCACTTATATGAAGTTTCAAAATGTTAGGGCCCCATTTTCGGGGAGCTGCTATACAACTTTTTTGCACCAATATGAATTTCTTCAAAACTATTTATACTACGGGGATGAAAATTACACACGGTTAGTTTTATAATGACTCCGGCACTTATATAAAGTTTCAAAATGTTAGGGCCCCATTTTCGGGGGACTGCCATACAACTTCCTTGCACCAATATGAATTTCTTCAAAACTATTTATACTACGCGGATGAAAATTACACACGGTTAGTTATATAATGAATCGAGCACTTATATGAAGTTTCAAAATGTTAGGGCCCCATTTTCGGGAGGCTGCCATACAACTTCTTTGCACCAATATGAATTTCTTCAAAACTAATTATACTACGAGGCTGAAAATTACACACGGTTAGTTATATAATGAATCGAGCACTTATATGAAGTTTCAAAATTTTAGGGCCCCATTTTCGGGGGGCTGCCATACAAAGTTTTCGATTCAATAACTTTGAATCTAATGAAGCTACAAGGTTAAAATTAAAATTGGGCAGATAAATTAATAGGGCAAGTTACTTGGCAAAGTTGGACATCACTCGGACCTTCGGACTTTTAGGGTGGGCCAATTTTTTTTTTTTTTGTTTTTTTTTTTTTTTATTTTTTTTTTTTTTTTTTTTAAGCTAAAGTATGGGACAATGAATGAAAATTTTGTTTATTTTTTTTGTGATTATTTTTTTTTTGTTAATTTTTTTTTTTTTTTTTTTTTAAGCTAAAAATATGGGACAATGAATGAAAATTTTGTTTTTTGTTTTGTGATTTTTTTTTTGTTTTGTTAATTTTTTTTTTTTTTTTTACGTCAAAATTATGGGGTAATGAGTTAAATGTATAAGGGAAGTAAATTACGGTTTATTTTATACACCATAGTGGGTATGCACGGGTATCTAAAAGTTGACAAGGGCAACTATAATCTTCCTCGTTAATATAAAATTCTACACATTAAATTCGAGGGCGGATTCTTGGATATGTTTTATTATTTTCTTAAGATTTTATACACCTATTCCTCTGTAAGAGGTATGGTTTTCTTAAATTTTCTAATCAAGAGAAGAAATTAGTTGTAGGTAAATATAAGTTATTAAAATATTAAAGAATTAAATTATACTGAGATTGATTTAAATTATCATCTAGATTATTATTAATACATACTAATTAACTAATTTTACTTGTTTAATTAATTTAAAAATTTAAAATGAATATCGTATTAAAAGAAACTTTTTAATTTTTTATTTGCTATATACAAAATTCAAAGCTCTTTAAGTATATTTCAACATGTGTCAAAAATGTTTCTTAATTTTAAAGGGTGACGAAGTTACAACCCTCGCAAATTCCAAAAAAGCCCTATAATGAAATTGGTATAAGAAGAGTTATGTCAGCTATACTTTCAATCTAAAAATGGTAAAGAGAGCTAAATTTTTGCAAAAGGTTTGGCCCCACATATCTTCTAAACGGTTCAAGCTAGGGTCTTGAAATTTTGGGAGGAGCGAGATAGTCAGAAATTGGTTGGAACCAGTAAACAAAGATAACTGGTTTAATAAACTTTATAAATTATTAAAAGGCAAATGTTTAGAAATGCCAGACGGTACTAACATTTATTATTATGCATTATTGTCAACCTAGGGCCTTGAAATTTTGGTAGAGTTAGATCCTCAGAAATTGGTATTAGTCCGTTAACAAAATTGTTTTGTCACGTCCCATGTTTTGGAGATATAAGGGCTCGAAAATTGAAATTTTGCTATTCTTAAACACCTGTAACTTGAATACCTGTTCAAATTTTTTTACAAATGCTCGAGAATCATCATTAGTTTACTTAGTAAAAATTTAGGAACTATCCCCATTAAAAGGATATTTGACTTAAAAATGAAAGTGTTCATGTTTTTATAAATCAGTAACTTATTCACCAATGTATTTTTTCCAAAAATTAAACATTTACCTTGAAGCTCTCACATTATATTTCGACACTTGTTTTCTTGAGTACATTGGGATTATATTCTATGTATTGATTTCAGTATTAGTCGCATAATTAATAAATTGATGAAATAACTAAATTATAATAATATCATTTATTTTTATATATATTTTTATAAAAATAAATGATAAAATATTCAGTATGAAACGATATATAATTTTGAAAATTTGCTTCTTAAAAACCCTTGATTTTTTTCTTCACTAGTTTTTAATAATATGGGCATTTCAATAATAACTAATGTAGCTCCGTCTCTGAAACTTCAGTTATTAAGTTTAATAACCAACGTCTTCACAAAACATAATTAGTGTAGTAGAAGAGGTTTAAGTAGTTGTTCTGCAACTTATATTTTCTTTTATACATAGCTCAGATTCTAATAGCTTGTGTATTTAATCATTCAAAAATTAGTTAATCGCATCATATAATATTCATGTTATGTTTGTGCTGGTATCCTAGAACTTTTCTTCCTCACCACACTCCATTCAATTCCTCACGTACTGTTAAATTACAGAAAAAAAGTATGCTGTTGACGTTAGCATAAGTCCAAAAAAACAAGTGATGAAAAAAAACCAAGGGTTTTTAAAAAAGCACATTTTCAAAATTATATTGTATTACATACTGAGTTTAACTTTGGAAATATTTACTTGGAAATAGTTACTACTGACTTATAAAATTTACTGCTAACAGTAAATTTTTTATTTAAAAGTTGTTATAGCCCTTCAATGGGGAAGGTTGCCAACTTTCTCAAGTCTCTAACTTCAACTTCCCCCCCCCCCCTCTCATCCACCAGTTTTTTAGGTTCTAGGAATTAAATTGTGAATTACACATAAATTTGGAATTTTACTTAGAATTTTATTATCTAAGCAAAAATGGGTAAAACTAAGAGACACTTTCTTCAATTTAAGGAACCCATTTTAAATTTAAGAAAAACTTTTGAAATATGTTAAAACATAATGTTGGACCTTTAAATTTTGTATATTAATAAAAAAAAAATTGGACAGGTATTCAAGTTACAGGTGCTTAAAAATAGCATAATTTCAATTTTCGGTCCCTTATATTTCAATTTTCGGGCTCCTAAACAGGGGGCTTGACAAAAAAATTTTGTTAACTGACTCCTACTATTTTTTTAGGATCTAACTTCTCCCAAAACTTCAAGATCCTAGCTTGAACCGTTTAGAAGATATGTGGGGCCAAAAATTTTGCAAAAATTGAGTTTTATATAATGGTAAATTTTTGTACCGTATGGCAACCCTATACATTTATGCGACATATTTTTGTAAAGCCTATAAAAGCAGCTCTCTAATAACGTTTTTCGATTGAAAATAAACCTAACAGAACTTTTGTTATATCAATTTAAATATAGGGCTTTTTTGGAATTTTCAGGGCTGTAACTTCGTCACCCTACAAAATTAAGAAAAACCTTTGACACATGTTGAAATATAATTATAGAGCTTTGAATTTTGTCTATCACTAAAAAAAAATTTGGACAGGTATTATACCTATATTATATAAGTTACAGGTGTTTAAAAATAGCAAAATTTCAATTTTGGAGCCCTTATAGCTCCTAAATAGGGGGCTTGACAAAAAATTTTGTTAACCGACTCTTACTAATTTCTGAGTTTCTAACTTCTCCCAAAATTTCAAGACCCTAGCTTGAAGCGTTCAGAAGATATGTGTGGCCAAAAATTTTGCGAAAATTGAGTTTTGCGTAATGTTAAATTTTAGTACCGTATGGCAACCCTAAACATTTGCTTTGTAAAAATTTATAAAGTTTATGAAACCAGCTATCATTTGCCGTTTTCAGATTGAAAATATATGTAACAGAACTCTTGTTATAACAATTTAAATATAGGGCTTTTCCCAACTTTGGGGGGCTGTAGCCCCGTAACAGGTGGGGCTACAGAAAAAAATTCTTTAACGAAATAATTTTTTTTGCAAAAACTACCCATGGTTAAAATTTCTTTTCTCTATTTCAAACGGTGTAAAAGTTTTTGTAAACATACGGACCGATGGACGGACGGACGGACGGACAGAGTGAAGCTATATAGGCACATTTTTACAAAATTTTTTGAAAATGTGCTGAAAACTAAAAGATCTCCAGTTGATTTTAATTGTTGTAATGTTTAAATTTATCCTAAAAAGCAAGTAGTTATCTACAAGTACAAAACAAAAATTGAATAGTTAGTGAGTTAGAATAAAAGATACAAAAAAAAACAAAAACATAAAAAGAAAAACCACCAGAGAGTAATTACAACAATCAAAAGAATGACAGGATAACTAAAGATAAATAGAACACGAAAACAGAAAAACAAGCCGAATAATAATAAAGAACATAAAGTGATTTCCGATTTCGTGACTAGATTTGGTTTGCCTCATTTCCACAAAATATCCAAAAAAAAAAAGCAATACATTATCAAAATCATTATTGTGTACATGCATAGAATTATTTAACACTTGTAAAGATGTTTTGTTACTCTTATAGATGACTTGCTTCTAATTTTTTCCACATTTTCTTTTACTTTCTGAAATAAATGGTAAACAGATAAGCCTTATTCATTTTTCAGACAAGTTCAATACTTGGATTGTATTTAACATTAGTTTCATGTAAACTTTGAAATTTATACGAATACAAATGAAGAATGATAGTGCTGTTTTTATACCCGTATGACTATATAGTCCAAGGGTATAATAAATTTGCCATTACGTTTGTAACGCAGAGAAGGAGGGGGGGTAGATATAGACTCAAGTGTATGGATCGGATCAGAATCGAAAAATAAATCGATTTAGCTATGTATGTCCGTCCGTCCGTCCGTCCGTCATCACGATAACTCAAAAAGTAAAGGAGGATTATGAAATTTTCACAAATTCGTTTTTATGCAAAAAACGGAATCGAGTTTGAAATTCAGCCATTTTGGTCCACGGGTTCAAGTACCTGCCATACAACTTCTAATTTTATATGAGCATTACTCTATACCCATGGAAGCTGCGTGTCTGAAATTTTGCCAAAAGTAGTTTAGTATAATGGCCAAAGTTACTGCAAAATTTGGTTGGTCTACTGCAGAGGGTTCGAGTAGCTGCCATACAACTCCTTCTTTTATATGAGCTTTACACTACACCTGATGAAGCTGGGTGTCTGAAATTTTGCAAAAAATAGTTTAGTGTAATGGCCAAAGTTACTGCAAAATTTAGTTGGTCTACTGCTGAGGGTTCGAGTAGCTGCCATACAACTCCTTCTTTTATATGAGGATTACAATACACCAAATGAAGCTGGGTGTCTGAAATTTTGCCAAAAATAGTTTAGTGTAATGGCCAAAGTTACTGCAAAATTTGATTGGTCTACTGCAAAGGGTTCGAGTAGCTGCCATACAACTCCTTCTTTTATATGAGCATTACTCTGCACCTAATAAAGCTGAATGTTTGAACTTTTGCCAAAAGTAATTAACCGGATGATATAATGTATATGTTACGGTCATACGGGTATCCCAGAGTTGACACAGTCTACTCTACTACACTATTCCTCGTTTTATATCTGTTTCTAGTTTTAGTTTTTTTATACTTGTATGACTATAGGTCAAAAGAGTATACTAAATTTGCCATTACGTTTGTGACGTAGAGAAGGAGATGGGGTATATATAGAATCAAAGGTATGGATCGGATCAGAATCGAAAGGAAAATCGATCTAACTATGTATGTCCATCCCGTCCGTCTGTCCGTCTTACCGGCAGTGCCTCTCCACGATAACTCGAAAATTAAAGGAGATACGATTCTGAAATTTTCACAAATTCATTTTTAGGCAATAGCCGTCATCACTATTGAAATCCAGTCATTTTTCTTCGAGTACCTGTCAGACAACTTCTTTTTAGCACATTTTCAAAAAATTTAGTAAAAATGGGCCTATATAGTTTCACTCTGTCCGTCCGTCCGTCTGTCCGTCTGTCTGTCCATATGTTTACAAAAACTGTTACATCGTTTGAAATAGAGAAAAGAAATTTTAACCATGGGTAGGTATTACAAAAAAAATTATTTCGTAGAAGAATTTTTTTCTGTAGCCCCACCCGTTAGGGAGCTGCAGCCCCCCAAAGTTGGGAAAAGCCGTATATTCAAATTGTTATAACAAGAGTTCTAGTAGGTGTATTTTCAATCTAAAAACGGCAAAAGATTGCTGGTCTTATAAACTTTATAAATATTTAAAAAATAAATGTTTAGGGTTGCCATACGGTACTAAAATTTGCCATTATGCAAAACTCAATTTTAGGATTTTGAAATTCCAAGCTAGGGTTTTGAAATTTTGAGAGTAGTTAGATTCTCTGAAATAAGTAAAAGTCGGTTAACAAATTTTTTTTGGCACGTCCCCTGTTTAGTAGCTATAAAGGCTCTGAAAATTGAAAGTTTGCTTTTTTTAAACACCTGTAACTTGAATACCTGTTCAAATTTTTTTTTTGTTAATATAAAAAATTTGAAGGTCCAACATTATACTTTAACATATGTTAAAAGATTTTCTTAAATTTAAAAGCGGTTCTTGAAATTGAAGAAAGTGTCTCTCAGTTTTAACCATTTTTGCTTAAATAGTAAAATTCTAAGTAAAATGACAAATTTTTTGTGGAATTCACAATTTAATTACTAGAACCTAAAAAAGTTGAAGGGGAGTAGGGAGGATTAGATCCTTGAGAAATTGGGCAACCTTCCCCATAGAGGGGCTATTAGGACCTATAAATTAAAAAATTTACTGTTTTTATAAGTAAGTAATAACTTAGTCACCAACGTATATATTTGGTTCCGATAAAATACTCAGTATGAAAAACTGTAATATTTTGAAAATGTGCTTTTTTAAAAACCCTTGGTTTTTTCATCACTTGTTTTATAAGAGCTTTACTCTTTACCTAATAAAGGTGAATGTTTGAATTTTTGTTAATAGTAGTTAACTTTAATGGCCAACGTCGGAATAAAATAAAGTTGGTGTAGTCGAAAATTTTCGGAGAGCTGCTTTCAACATATATGTTTGAATGATGTATGAATTTCTAACCGAATGACATTATGTTAATATTACGATCATACGGGTATCCCAGAGTTGACACAATCTACTCTACTACACTAATCCTAGTTTTATTTTGAACCTTTAGAATAAAGATTATATTAATAGAATTAAAGAAACATAATATAACAATAGAATTAAAGTTTTTTTTGGCTTCTGCTAAGCTTAGAATAAAACTTATTTTTATAATATTCAAGTAACGTAAATGTTTTCTACTATACTAAGAATGTAAACAAAACTTTCTTCCATTCTATGAAACACTTAACACTTTACACAAACCAGTAACATTTGTCTGAGATGTTATATAGATTTTGATTAGGAATTAAAAATACATTAATGTTATTTTAAGTTAAATAATATTATGAACTGAAAAAGTAATTAGGAAATTTTTGGTTTTGCTTATGTTAATCTTGTATTGATTAAGAAAACCAAACTTTTAATAGAAAATTATTGTTAATTAGTATTTTTGATTCTTTTGATAAATAATTAACACTTTACTTTTGGAAAAAAATTTGTAATCTAATAGACGGCTATTCAATCATTCGTTCCAGACGGCTATTCATCGTTTTTTTCTGGATATTTTGAAATGTAGACTTGCCGATTGGATTTGTTTAATATTGTTAAAAATCATAGATTAATTATTATCCTATTCTGGTATAATTAAGCAATGTAATATGAACTTAATTATAATAAGAACAAGACCTTAGAAAGTCCATAGGATTCGCGCAAGGTAAAATAACATGTTAGACAAAAGTTGACAGTTAGTGCGTTGTAAGGAGTGTTAATAGGATTTAAAATAACTCCTGTTGGTAGGAATAATGATCTCCCCTATTACCAGTGGTTATCGCCATCCACCAATGTCTTTGGTTAGATTTTTATCACATAGAGAAAAAAAATATGCTGTGTCCACCACAGAACTAACAGATCTGATAGGAAAACCATAATGTTAAACATCTTTCAAAGATTTTTTGCTTGCATTCGTATAATTTTTATCAAAGCATTTAATGTTTAATAATAAAATTTTTTTTATTATTCAAACTTTATCAAATTCAAAGTTTTTTATTAATTTAAGATAAAGAAACTCTTTATTGTGTTAATAATTTCCAACAAGATTTTTGTAAAATTGCAAACACATTTTATAAAACACAAAAGTTTTTTAAAAAGTGTAAAAGTTTTATAAAGTGTAAATATATGTTAAATGAGACTTCGAAAAACTATACAAAATTTGTTTTAAATTTAATTTAGTTGACTTAAGACTTAAGCCGGATCAAAAAACTTTATATGGAAAAGTTGTAGATCTTTATTTGTGGCACAACCATTATTCAATAAATTCTACTGGGCCATTTTTAGTTTACGAAATATTCGGAAAAAACTTATTAATAAATACCTGAGTGAAGTGGCCAGACACAGAAAGATGTCATTAAAAAAACACATTCAATGGGTTTCTGCACACCGATTAATGTGTAGATGCAAAAATCTCAGGGTCCAATTTTTGATGCGAAAACAAAACCTACCGATTGTTATATTTTACCAAACCGCATAGGTAAAAAGAAAACTAAGATTAATTTTAAACAAGTGCACGCGAACTTTTCTTTAGTTTGCACTGAGCTCTAATAAATAGTTCTATGTATATAAGATTATTTTGATAGAAAATATGCGCCGAATATTTATTCAGTTACACAGAACAATGAATAATACAATACCTACTTATTTGCAATTAAATTTAGAAATGCTGAAAGAACAAAAAGATTACGTCAGTTTTGGAAGTCGATATTGTTATTATTTTTCTTTTCTTATGATTATACATACTTACAAAATTTTTTTTCATTCCCTTCTTGTAGCAGTTGACTGTTATTAAATATATAGGTTATTATAACATAAACGTCTTTCTTCTAAATATCTCATGCAATTTTCGCTATCACCCTTAGTCAAAAAATCTCAAATAACCTAAACCGTAATCCCAAAATGCTTCGATATTCCTAGCCCTGTAACTAAACTGTACATCTGTATCACATCATTTCTTAAGTTTGATTCAAAAAAGATGTGGTGTTAAAGTCTTTCGAGCTTTCAATTCCCTTGTAAAAGAAAAATCTCTTACACCATTATATCTAGTTAAACAAATAATATCCTTTTTTATTAAACTTTATTTAATTGCAATTTCAAAACTTTACATTTTCAATTTCAATTATTTGAATCGTTAATCCTTTACTTTTAGTTTCCTCTATGTAAGTCGATATTTATTATTTTACTTTTAGTTGAATTTGAATAGATAATACATTTGAACTATTTTATTTAATTCTAATTAAATTATATTTTGCACAGTATATTTGACATTACAAGATTCCATTATTCGATTGCTAAATTTTAATAATCTTTTTTAATTATTTAAATCTGTAATGTAGATGTATTTGCGTATATATTACCACATTTATTTTAACAATAAAATCCTTTTTCTTTAAATCCTTTTGCATTCATTTTATGTTGTTGATACTTATTCAAAAATTATATTATTAATAAAACGATCTTTTTAGTTTCAAAGAAAGGTTTAACTAACGCTTTAGTGTTCGCACGTCACTGATTTTAAATACGTAGTGCATAGAGTATCAGAAGCAACTGTCCGTGATTGAAATTGGCACTTTTTCTTCAATAAATCTTGCACTTAAGTAATCAAACACACATGGCTTCAATTGCACTATCTTGGAATAAAAAATAACGCTTTTGTAGTTTACTTAAAGTACCACAAACATATAAATAATTTTTTTTTTAATTCTGAGATTAATAATAAATTTTATTAAAGTTTAATTAAAATAGTGAGTTATTCTTTTAACCTGTAAATTAAAGCACAGTTACTTAACACGTACAGGTATTCCTATTTATGCTGTCTAAACTTAATACGTACAGTACAGGTATTACTATAAAAGTATATTATTAAAATTTGCAGTTTCATTTTTTTTTTTTTAATTTTTTAATCTTTATTCGATTTTCTTTTGGAAGTTTAGTGGACGACATTGTGGAGCACAGAAAGGTGGAGCACATAAGGAAATTATTGAAAAAACTTTAGAGAATGGAAAGTTGTGAAAATTAAAGGATTGAAAAACTTTATTTTTGAAATGTTTTTGTTTTTTTTTTTATTCGTTTTTTATAATGTAAGTGAGAAAGCTTTTTCCGATTTTCCCTTTTATCGAATTTTTTTTAAAATTTTTTTTTTAGTGAGCGCATTTGTTTAATTGTGTTAGTCCATTTTCTTTTAACCTGTTTATAGTGGGGTCCTATTTCTCACAGTATTTCTTATTAAATGGGAAATAACACCCCGGGAGCTTTAATTCACAGTGGTAGGCCTTATAAAATGTAGACACGCTCTAATTTGTATGTGTGAGTTATATTAACCAATGAAAATTTTTTACATCTCCTCCTATTATTCATTATTATTTTATCTTTTATAGGGGGAGCACCTTCTACCATATGAATTTTGCCAAGCTATTCAATATATTTAAAAATAAAAACTTAAAATTTTGAAAGATGGGTTAAGTCTTTAATAGCACATTTTCGGTTAAAAAATTTTTTATTTCCCATTTTTTTGAAAGTTATGTAAAACCAAGATGTGGTAATGTTTTATCAAGGTGTTTAATAGTTTTATCTATGTGCAAGCTGTTACAATTTCTCAAAGATTAAACTAAGTTGTTTTTAAATTTAAATATTTTTTTTAATTATACAGGATGCTCTTTGAATACAACCACAATTATATTAAATGTTCGCAACTTTAATGAAAAAGTTGTCAAAAATTCAAAAATGATTTCTAGTTCAAAATGTGCACTTTTTAAAACTTTTGGTCTTACAACCTGCTCCATTTTTTTATTTTGTTTTTATTTCATGAATGAAAGATGAAAATTTCAATTCTGAAATTTTCTTTATTATGTGCTTTGTTTTTTTTTTAAATCTTAATTTACACAATATACAATTTAAAATATAACTTCTTTTTTTTCCTTTCTTTTGAAAAAGTGAATGTGGAAATTTTAAACTAAAAGTATATATTTTTGTGTTGCGGCATCAGACGTTTCATAGTCACAAGTCCAATCGAGATCGTCCCACGACACTTTCAACTTATCGCCAAAAGGCAAAAGTAAAAAAATATCAGATATCAATAGGGGCTTGAATAGGACCTTCTTCGAAGTGAGTCCATTGCACTTATCTTTGTAAAAGGTCCATAATACTTTCGAAATAAGATGCGTAAAAATATAATTAAGACTGAGTTCATGGGCGGTTACGAAATGAATATTTATATGCATATATATAATAGGCAAACATTTTGGAAAAGCGGTATAACCTTGGTTTTGTGATTAAGTTTAAAAAATTTAAATCTTATGCAAACAAATATTCTAGAAATGAGACAACCCTTAATTATATTGATATTATAAAAAATATTCCAGATTCCAAATTAAAAAAGATTTCAGAATTGGATGCAAAATCAGGTTTCCAATATTTTATTTAGGGTAAATCCTGTTGGAACTCTATTCTTAACACTGAGACAAACGTCTAAATGGGAGTTTTGGCTTTAGAAATTCTGACCCTGCACCTATATTTGTACTGTAATTTCTTTGAAATATTTTTAAGGCAACAAAGACGAAGTTCTGAGTATTAATAATTTTTTGGTGCAGATGTAGAATACAATTTATTAAAAAATTTTCTTTTATATTCTATCTATAGATACATGTTAAATTTGGTTTAAATGTGGGTTGGAATTTGAACATTTCTTTTGAATTTTTGGATACCCATTATTCTTTTTTTTTTTTTTCATTTTGAATGTATAGAAATTAAAAAGTCACCATAATTTTTTTAACACATTTTGTAAAACAACATCTTAAAAAAATTAAATGGTGAACAAAAGTTAATGATAATCTTTTTTTTACAAAATTTAATTTTTATTATATAATCTATAGGAAAGAAAGTTTAAAATATTTTGAAATATTTCGTGCGGTATGAATTATATAAATAATGTATACTTTAGATTATAACCTATTGTAGGTACCGTGGTGTATGCATTGACAATATTTTAAACTTTTATATAGGAAGTGGTAATAAATTAAAGTAGTTTTTGTATGTTAAATGGCTTTATGAATTGAAAGCCAAGTTACAGAAGGTGACATGGCATAACTCCTTTTGTCAAAAGTCCCTTAGGGAATTATAACACAAAGAAAAGTGTCATAACTTCCTAAGGGAATTTTGACATTTTTTTCCAAGGGACTTATGTCACACTTTTAAAATATAAAAGTCCCATGGGAGTTGTGATAATGAATAACTTTAATAAAATTATTAATATTAAAAATGAAATAAGTTCGATAGCTTGTCAAAGTTATATCCATCGGACTTATTTTTTACCGCCGGTATATGTGAAAGATTCTGAATAGGGAGTGATTTAACAGTTGGATATACAATCAGTGCTTCAACCTTTTACAAAATATGTATATACGTAATAGTCCTATTGTAAGGGATTTTTGGGTGGAAATTAGAATTTAATTAAAAAGTCAGTATTATACGCCTATTACAAAATATTTAGATATATGCATATGCGATATAAATTACAACGCCAATATGACTTATCTTCACTATTTATACTGTTACAAGTTAAATTCAGAGAAGAGAGACTTAATTATTTAATAGAAATTGGTATTACTTAGAACACTGATTAATTAAATGGATTTATGATGCAAAGTGTAGTGTCATTACTCTATAAGAGATTTATGCCATACTTTTAAATTTTTATATCTTTCTTTATTTTAAGAGCTATGGCCCATTTAATAAGTCAATTCATAAGTCACTTAAAGAACTATTAAACAAAGAAGAATGTTATCGCACCATAAGGTGACAAAAGGAGTTACGGCATGTTACCGTGCAGAATATAAACATTTTTACTTTCCAATAATTCTTTAAAATAATTTTATAAATGAAATTAAACAATCATATTTTAAGATAATGGGTATATTGCACTTTAAACGGGTATATTGAACATCGTTGTGTAAGAAAATGTTCTTTGTATTAAGGTATACACTATCTAGTTAAAATATATTTCGAAAAAAATTCTTTCAAAGCAGGGATTTATTGGTATTATTGGACGAAATTAATATTCTTATAATTTAAAAGATTTTCTTGATCAAGACAAGTCGTCCATAAATTTTTAAAACACTATATTTTAATAAATTGCGTTAATGGTTCATCTCTCATTAATTTTTTATATCTGTTTAAACATAAGAAAAAGTGAACCTCAGAAGTGGTATATAAGATTAGTAAATGTATGTTAGTTTTTATCTTTTTCAAGAAAGATGAAGATCCATTCCATTTTTTCTTCTACTACCAGAACATAAATGGTTTATATAGATCTCCATTAACTCTCTATACTTTTTGCACCATGTTTTTTAGAGAATAGATGTTAGAGAATATTTTAGAGAATAATTGAAACTCCCTACATGTTTGAATTCAACTTTAAATTGTTGGTACTTGAAAAAAAATGTATCTAAATATTTTGGTAAAGGGAAATACTCTCCGAATTTTCAATTCTACTTTAACCTTCCTCTTAAGCTGTATCTTTCATTTACAAATACATGAATATTCTCAAAAGAGCACGTAGTTCCGATTTTGTAACAAACTCCAAGGTCTTCCTTAATGGTATTTTAACACACACTCTTCATTTATAAAACTTTTAAAATTGTACGGACTAAAATTTAAATGGTAGATATTTCGTAGATTACATAAAATAATGTAATATTTTTTTTAATTATTATTATTTAATATTTGGCTTTTCTTATTTCAAAAAATATGGAAAATTAGTGATAAAAAGTCATCTTCATTTACTCTTACAATTAAAGTGCTGATAATTCTTATATATCTATATAAGAATTAAGAGCCCCCTCCTTTTAAAAATAAAAGGAATCAAATGAAAAATAAATGAATGTAAAATTAATATATATATACCTACATATTATATTTTATCTTAATATTCTTATTATTAATTAAGACAACATCATTTTTAGTAATCGAAATTCCTTGGAATTAAAATCTTTTGTGATTAGTGACGTCAATAAGTTATTAAAAGTATTATATATTTAATATTATTAATGTATATTATAATGTTTGAACAAGGGTTGTAGCAAAATGGTTTTTATTTTACATTTTTATGCCCGATTGACTATAGGTCAAAAGGATGTACCTAATTTGTCATTACGTTTGTGACGCAAAGAAGGAGGGGGAATAATTTAGACTCAAAGCTATGAATCGGATCAGAATCGAAAAGTAAAAAGATCTAGCTATGTATATGTCCGTCCGTCAGCATGATAACTCAAGAAATAAAGGAGCTAGGGTTTTTTAATTTTTACAAATTAATTTTTAAGCAATAGCCACCATAGCTATTGAAATAGACTTGAATAGAAAATCACGGCAATTTTTTTTTTATGTTTTTTATTAAAGCTGAGGGTCTGAAACTTTGCTAAAAATATTTTAGTTTTATGGCCAACATCAGAATAAAATAAAATGAATGCAGTGGAAGGTATGTTTTAACTTATATTTTCTTTTAGATGATATATGAATTTCTAACTGGATGAAATATGGTCGATATAACAATCAAACGGGTGTCCTAGAGTTGACACAGTCTACTCAACTATACTCTTCCCGTATTAGTTTTTTACTAAATTTTTAAAACATTTAATTCGGATTTATTTATTTTTATAATTCGGAGAAAAAAAAACCCTACTCTATAGCGTTGTTTGAAATAAATTTTCCATAATCGTTGTTAAACTTGTTTAGTCAAATTATGTTATATTTCTTTTAAAAAGAGACCTTCGTAAGTAATATTTTGTTTTTCAAATCAAATTAATTTTTATTATTAAATATTTTTATAAGTTTCCGATTTCTTTAAAAAAAAAATATTTTATTTAATCTTAAAATAATCTTAAAGGCATCTTAAAGATTGTATTAAGGAAAAATTCAAGGATAATTCAAAATTTTTATTAAAATAAATAAGAATCACTCTTAACCAATCTGCAAGTTTTTAATTATTTATTGGATGTATCAATTTTTTTTTTGGTGAAACTGTTACCTAGTTTAAATTTTGAGATATTCGAAAAAAATTTAAGATATCCAAGACTGCAAAAGTAAGAATATTTTGGGCTTGTTTAAATAATTTCTTACGTTTGGCTGTGGTCACCAAATGCGCGGTATTTAAGCACTAAAGATTTGATACCAACAAGGTGTTACTAATTACTTTAATAATACCTTACCATAACTACTAATTTTAAGATCTTTTGCTTCAAGAGGAATTAAAAGTACAAACTCTCATTTAAAAGTTCGTTCTGGATACCATCTTATAATTAAAATTTTTGTTATTTTTTAACCTTTAATGAGTATTTAAAGAAATGAGTACTTACATGCCAAAAAGCCAAATGAACTAAGTCTGATTGGCGTTTTTCAATATTACGTAAAGGTTTTAATAAAAGGAATAAAGCCAATTGGCGAACCAAAAATTTTTAAAAATTTAAAAAAGTCGAAAAACTATGAATATTAAAATTTTTACTTTATTTCGAGTGCAGTGTTTATAAAAATCCGAAATAGTACAATTACGCTTTGTTCATTTGGCTTTGTTGCATGTACTCGAGAATTTCTAAAATAGTTTTCCAATTTATCTGATATGGATTCAATACCCAGAGGAAGACCAGTCAACTACAAACGGGTTTTTTTGACCTGAAACATGAAAAAATTAAAAGAATTGGATCCTGAACATTAAATCTGCTGGCTAAATCTTGAACTGAAAAATTCTTAGCTCCGAAGTATAAATTCTAAATTTTATTTCTATCAATTTATAAGTAATATTTTTTTTTTTTTTTATACTATATAATATTTGTATTGTTTTAAACTATATTTGGTCACCATGGGGATTTGTAACAATAAATTGTGCCGATATTTTATTTATTTTCCTCTTCAATTTAATTTTAACACAACTATTATGGAAATCTATAGTTTTTAAATAAAATAAAATTACTTTATCAAATTTTCATATAGATACTGATGTAGTTTATTAAAAGTTTTTTAAAGTTTTCAAAAATATATATTTTTTTTTTCGTTTTGTTTTTAAAATTAAAAAAATGGCATGGATAAAATCAAACAGAATAGTAAAAAATAAATTCAAGGCTTATTTTATGATCCAAAAAAACAAAAAATATTTGACGAAAATTTACGATACTTTTAGAATATTTTATTAAAATATATGTTAATTTCTTAATTTCAGTCTGCGAGTTCATCTCTATTATATTCCACACAACGTTTACCTCTTTCTTTTTTCATCTATCCGATGTCTACTGATCATTTATCAGTCTCTCCATTTCTGCGCGCGTCCACATTCCTGTTTCTATCGTCGGGTGTTTATTATGAAAACAAGTGATGAAACAATAGATGCAACCGACTTAGTTATACCTTATACTTGAAAGAATCAATTGACAGCTACGCGAAGCATTACTTCAACACATCTCAAGAACATTAAGCAAACAGGACAGTACCATGTACCAAATTTATATTTTCAAACTTTATTAATACCTAAAATATCTAACCATCATATTTCAAAGGAGGGGTGAAGAAACTCTCCGAACCACTACTTCCCTAACTCTCAAATTTCAGAAACGTAATGAAAACAGCACAGAACTCCTTTGTACTAAATTTCAAGTTGCTTTAATCATTAATTTTGAAGATATGCTTATAAGGTCTTGAGAGGCGTGTGATAGGTACCCAAACCACCACTTGAATTTATTTCAAAATTCAAGTATATAATGGAAATAGTACAGAACTATTAATTCATTTCGAAAATAAACTTCTTATACCTTAAGGTACGCGAACAACTACTCCAATTCATCCCAAATTTTAGGAACATAATTTAAATAGAACAAAATATTCTTGTATCAAATTTTTGGGGTCTTCCTTAATAAATTTCGAAAATATTTTTGTTTGGGAGTATACGGACACACACACGGACATCCCTTAAACGACACTGAGCAAAAATATTTATACTTTTCTATATCTAGCTTGATTCCTTTTGCAGGTTACAATTATTATAACAAAATTAATATACCAATATAACTATTTCAAGTGTAGGGTATGAAAATTACAATTGTAGGCTAACAGTATTAAATAGGTGCCCTCATAAAATTTAGAAAAAGCCCTATTTTGAAATCGTTATTACTTAGATTGCATGTGTAGTTTTTAGAATATAAAAACGAATTTTAAGAAAGAATTACAAAAAACTTATGATCAAACTTGTTGATGGAGCCCTTTTTTTATCTTCAAGAATTTGAGCACTTCAGACTTCTTTGTTTTTTTACACTTCCTCGTTTTGATTATATCTATTTTTTTTTTTTTATTTACTTTTATTACCAATTTCTATTTCTGTTCCTTTTTTTCAATTGAGTTAAAAATTTCTTTTTTATTCAAGTTGACGATCTCATAAATGGTTCCCAGGGGATTTGTTTGGGTTATATCTAGCTATTCTTTTTATTTCTATTTATTACTCTAGAAATTCAATAGGGTTTATATTTATTCTATAGTTATAATAGAAAAATGAATATAAAAATTTCTGTTTAGGGTGATCAAATATAATTTTGAAAAAAAAAATGAAATTTTGAAAATAGTTAGGCACGGTTTGTTTCTAAATTAAATATTACAACATGAAGATAATTGAAAAGTTTTTAATAAAAAAGTATTATAACGCTTCAAAACTTTGAATAGATCGTTTTAATAGAAATTTAAAATTGTGAAATTGAAAAATTTTTGAAATTCTGTATAAGATGAACTTTTGAATTTCTGAAAATTTAAAAATGAAGAAATCAAATTAATATCTAACAAAGATAATAACTTCTGGCTTTCAAATATTCTAAAATTTAACTGTCTTGTACTCCCCAGAGTTGTTTTTAGTGAAGAACATAATGGTATTTTGCAATTCAACATTACGAAGTGTGAAGACTTACTATGAACTGGTAATTTTGATAATAAAATTTTGCTTATAACAATCACAGTTGCCGGGCACTTCAATGAAAGCAATCAAATCCAGCATTAATTATATCAGGTAACGTTCAATGAATTTTTTAGTACCTCCCTGTTATTATAATATTATTAATATTCTTTAAAATCCAGTATTGAAATGGTTTAGCTGGGAGAATCTTGGTTCGAATAACGAATTTTAACCAAGTAAAATTTCTAAAATAAAAAGTGGTTATTTATATGGTAAAGTAAATCAGCCCCGTCTACAGCTTCCAAAAAAGTATTTTGTTCGAAGTATAATAATCCCAGATGAAGGATTAAAAATTTATATGAAAATGAATATCCCGTATTTGCGTCTTCAGCAAAGGTATTAAATTTTTTTTTGATTAGTCAATCAAAGTTTCATACAATTTCTTTATTAATAATGACATATTTCGGACACAATTCAGTGCTTAAATTTTAACCCCTCAAATTGATACATCCGAATTCATTTTCTTTACCATTTCTAAATGAAAGTTAGTATCGACATGATCAATCATGTAAATTTTTTTTTTAACCATTTTTATTTTAATGTACTTTAATATTCTGTTGACCTCCTTTAAGTGCAGTTATAAAAGTTTTCTTCAAATTAGGTCATCAAATCTGGCGAATTCTTGAGGATAGTTTTCGCTCTATATACGGAAATTTTGCTTCTTTATGTAGCCGTTCAACCAAAAATTAGCTTGATCACTTCAACACAATTTTTCAATTAAATCAAATAGCATTCAAAAAATTGAATGAAGTTGGAAAAATCGAAAAGACACTGACTTTGAAAATAAATTTCAAAAATTTGTAAACGTTGTAATATAAGTGATTAATTTTAATGCAAGAGCTTTTAATTAATTAAATTTAATTGAAAAAGATTAAAATTCTAATATTTTCATAATTTATTACTTTCAAGTAAAAAATTTCATGTAATGTAATTAAAAAGAAAGCTACATAAATCTCCGTTTTAAAGGAGCATGTAAAAAGGTGTAATTGTATATCTCTCATACAGTTTTAATTTATCTTAATTAAAACACAACCCATGTTAAAAAGTAATACCAAATACAAAAACAATATAACCAAATGCAAAATAAATAAAAATAATATGCGAGTATAAAGTGTTAAAATGAAAATATTTGGTGCAGTTGGCACTTTATCCAACTATAGATGTTTATATTATATTCTATATTCCAATATAGATTATAGTCGTCTTTTTATTTGTAATTTTTATTATTTTATTACCAAGGTCAACGTATTTAAAAACGAGGAAGATTATAGTTGCCCTTGTCAACTTTTAGATACCCGTGCATACCCACTAACCGTTATTTATTTCCCTTATGCTATTATAAATATTACAAAAAAAAAAAATATAAAAAAGTATATAACTTATTACAATAAGTTTTGCTTAAAAAAAAAATAAAAAAAAATTAAATTTTTAATTTATTATAGGTACCATAGTTTTTGCTTAAAAACAAAAAAAAACCCTAAAAGTTGCTCCGGGTGATGTCCAACTTTGCCAACTAACTTTGCCCTATTACTTTACCTGCCCAGTTTTATTTTAACCTCGTAGCTTCGTTAGATTCACAGTTATCGAATTGACAACTTGGCATGGCAGGTTCCCGAAAATGGGGCCGTAACATTTTGAAATTCCATATAAGTGCTCAATTCATTATATAACTAATCGTGTATAATTTTCATCCTCGTAGTATAATTAGTTTTAAAGAAATTCATATTTGTGCAAAGAAGTTGTATGGCAGCCCCCCGAAAATGGAGCCGTAACATTTTGAAACTTCATATAAGTGCTTGATTCATTATAAAACAAACCGTGTGTAATTTTCGACTTCCTGGTATAATTACTTTTGAAGAAATTCATATTGGTTTAAATAAGTTGTGTGGCAGCTCCCCGAAACCTTGGTCTGGTCTTAACCATAAAGAATAGGGAACCTCAAAAATGTCCAAAACATGTTTTGTGTGAATTTCAAAACTCTAGCTCTAATTTTTCAATTCTATCTCTTTTAATTAATTTTTAATTCACGAATATATTAAACTTAAGCAAAATCAACTTCATATCAACTTCATATGATCATATTCATATAATAATCATGATGATAGATAATAATCATCATATTCATAATCATTATATCTATCAATATCAATAAGCCATTTACTTAAAAAAAATCTTTGTGTTCTTTTTTGCTTATCTTAAATAAACTACGCATCATTTAAATCATATGAAATCGTAACTCGAAATCGTTATCTACAAAAAAAAATAAAAACAACAAAACAAAACATTTTTATATGAAAATATTGGAGTTAAAAAAGTTAGTTGTTCGAGAGCTACCCGAAATTTTGGTGCGATCTTAACCAAAAAAAATAGGGAACCTAGAAATTGATTGAAAAATATTTTGTGAAAATTTCAAAACTGTAGCTCTTTTAGTTTTTGAGTTATCGTGCTGACACACAGACGGACGGACGGTCAGACACACATAGCTAGATCGACTCAATTTTCGATTCTGAGCCGATACGTACCCTTGACACTATATCTAGCTCGTCTAGATCGATGCATTACAAACGGAGGAGCAATTTTAATATACCCCATGTCATATATGTATGCACGGGTATAATAACCCTATAATATAAAATATGAACATGAACTGAAACCATGTTTTTCCAAAATTTTCCTTACAAAGATTCACCATGAAAGTGGTGAAATATTACATCATGAAATAAAATAAAAACAGTTATTTTAATTAAAGATTCTGAAATTAAACTCTACTGTGGTTTTTTTAAAACTTACCTAGTGTATTCAAAATAAAACGAGGAAGATTATAGTTACCCTTGTCAACTTTTAGATACCCGTGCATACTCACTAACCGTTATTTATTTCCCCTATGCTATTATAAATATTACAAAAAAAATATAAGAAAGTAAAATAGTTAAAAAAAAATTTAACTTATTATCCCATAATTTTTGATTAACTTATTATCCCATAAAAAAAAAAATAAAATGGCCCACCCTAAATGTTGGTCCGAGTGATGTCCAACTTTGCCAACTAACTTCCAATATTACTTTATCTGCCCAGTTTTGATTTTAACATTGTAGCTTCATTAGATTCACAGTTATCGAATTGACAACTTTGTATGGCAGTTGCCCGAAAACGGGGCCGTAACATTTTGAAACTCCATATAAATGCTCGATTCATTATATAACTAACAGTGTGTAATTTTCATCCTCGTAGTATAATCAGTTTCCAAGAAATTCATATTGGTGCAAAGAAGTTGTATAGCAGTCCCCCGAAAATGGGGCCGTAACATTTTGAAACTTCATATAAGTTCTTGATTCATTATAAAACTAACCGTGTGTAATTTTCATCTTCGTGGTATAATTAATTTTGAAGAAATTCATATTGGTTTAAATAAGTTGTGTGGCAGCTCCCCGAAACCTTGGTCTGGTCTTAACCAAAAATGTTTTGTGTGAATTTCAAAACTCTAGCTCTAATTTTTCAATTCTATCTCTTATAATTAATTTTTAATTCACGAATATATTAAACTTAAGCAAAATCAACTTCATATGATCATATTCATATAATGATCATCATGATAGATAATAATCATCATATTCATAATGATTATATCTATCAATATCAAAATATACAAAGCATGCAAAATATTACACATATACATATTATTTATGAAGCCATTTACTTAAAAAAAATCTTTGTGTTCTTTTTTGCTTATCTTAAATAAACTACGCATCATTTAAATCAAACAAAAAAAACAAAAAAAAACAAAATTCATATAATTTCATGTTAAATACAAGATGCATAGCAAAATTTCAAATTTTTATATGAAAATATTGGAGTTAATACAGTTAGTTGTTCGAGAGCTACCCGAAGTTTTGGTCCGATCTTAACCAAAAAAAATAGGGAACCTAGAAATTGATTGAAAAATATTTTGTGAAAATTTCAAAACTCTAGCTCTTTTAGTTTTTGAGTTATCGTACTGACACACGGACGGACGGGCGGACGGACACACATAGCTAGATCGATTCATTTTTGATTCTGAGCCGATACGTATCCTTGACACTATATCTAGCTCGTCTAGATCGATGCGTTACAAACGGAGGAGCAATTTTAATATACCCGATGTCATATATGTATGCACGGGTATAAAAATATTGTTTAGAAACTATATAATATTTCATAGTACTGTTTTAATTGAAATATATAAGTTTAAATATAATTAAAACATCCAAAGCATCTATTTGGGAGGATTGTTTTTTTTTACATTTGTTTAGAAAAACAAAAAGGATTCTAAAATTTATATAATAAAATTTTATATCATTATTATCAATGATTAAGTAAATGAAAATGTTTTATTTTAAAATAGTGGATTATATACTACAAAATTATTTACGTAACATTATATAAGTATATACTTATTATACCCGTGCATATATATATGAACATCGGGTATATTAGATTTGCTCCTCCGTTTGTAACGCATCGATCTAGACGAGCTAGATATAGTGTCAAGGGTACGTATCGGCTCAGAATCGAAAAATTAGTCGATCTAGCTATGTGTGTCTGTCCGTCCGTCCGTCCGTCCGTCCGTCCGTCCGTCCGTGTGTCATCACGATAACTCAAAAACTAAAAGGGCTAGAGTCTTGAAATTCACACAAAGTCATTTTTAGACAATTTCTAGGTTCCCTATTGTTTTTGGTTAAAATCGGACCAAGGCTTCGGGGAGCTGCCATACAACTTTTTTGCACCAATATGAATTTCTTCAAAACTATTTATACTACGGGGATGAAAATTACACACGGTTAGTTTTATATTGACTCCGGCACTTATATGAAGTTTCAAAATGTTAGGGCCCCATTTTCGGGGGGCTGCCATACAACTTCCTTGCACCAATATGAATTTCTTCAAAACTAATTATACTACGCGGATGAAAATTACACACGGTTAGTTATATAATGAATCGAGCACTTATATGAAGTTTCAAAATGTTAGGGCCCCATTTATGGGGGGCTGCCATACAACTTCTTTGCACCAATATGAATTTCTTCAAAACTAA
Source organism: Dolichopus griseipennis (assembly GCA_963082915.1). NCBI lineage: Eukaryota > Metazoa > Arthropoda > Insecta > Diptera > Dolichopodidae > Dolichopus > Dolichopus griseipennis. The sequence goes on along the minus strand of OY720442.1, from coordinate 53,921,789 downwards.
TTATACTACGAGGCTGAAAACTACACACGGTTAGTTATATAATGAATCGAGCACTTATATGAAGTTTCAAAATGTTAGGGCCCCATTTATGGGGGGCTGCCATACAACTTCTTTGCACCAATATGAATTTCTTCAAAACTAATTATACTACGAGGCTGAAAACTACACACGGTTAGTTATATAATGAATCGAGCACTTATATGAAGTTTCAAAATGTTAGGGCCCCATTTTCGGAGGGCTGCCATACAAAGTTTTCGATTCAATAACTGTGAATCTAATAAAGCTACAAGGTTAAAATTAAAATTGGGCAGGTAAATTAATAGGGCAAGTTACTTGGCAAAGTTGGACATCACTCGGACCATCGGAATTTTAGGGTGGGCCATTTTTTTTTTTTTGTTTTTTTTTTCTTCTTGTTTTTTTTTTTTTTTTTTTTAAGCTAAAGTTATGGGACAGTGAATGAAAATTTTGTTTTATGTTTTGTGATTTTTTTTTTTTTTTATGTTAATTTTTTTTTTTTTTTTTTTACGTCAAAATTATGGGGTAATGAGTTAAATGTATAAGAGAAGTAAATTACGGTTTATTTTATACACCATAGTGGGTATGCACGGGTATCTAAAAGTTGACAAGGGCAACTATAATCTTCCTCGTTTTATTTTAATTTAAATAATAAACTAACTGTTTAAATAAGCCATGGTCATGAAATTAAAGTTTTAGTTATCTAAGATATATTCATATATTAGAACTGATCAAATTCATTCCACATACAATTTAAACATGAAATAGTACTACTTCTTATAACATGTATAAATTTTGTTTATATTGTAGGTATATAATTTTGTACTTGAGTTATATGGTATTCTATATCAGTGAGTTATATTATTTAATTATATATATAAGTGTTAATAAATTTTATTTTTGCATATTTTTTTTGTATATTACAAGTTTAAAATTAATTTTTTTTTTTTAAATATTTAAATTTGTAACATAGTTTGTTTTATCAACTACGTTGAAACTAAAAATTGTTTGTTATCTTAAAATTTTTTAAAAAATACTACGATTTCCAAATTTAAAAAATTAAATTTCATTTGGTCTGTTCGCGTACCTACTTTTGAAAAAATTTAGTAATGAGAGGGGAATTGAAGTTTGAGGAGATAATTAAAAACTGTACGCGAAAGAATATATTAGTTATCTAAAATTTCAATTTTCTGACTTATAACATGTTCATCAAAAAGATTAATAAGGGATGAAAAAAACCAAGAGTTTTTAAAAAAGCTAATTTTCAAAATTATTATTGTGTTTCATACTGAGTTTATGGTAAAAAATGTATACAAAAACAAATAATATTATAATTTAGGTATTTCATCAATTCTAATTATGATTAATAGTAAAATCAATACTTATTGTTTAATACCAATGTACTCAAGAAACCTATTTACCTCAAGAAAACCTGTTAAGTGTTGAAATATAATGTTGGAGCTTTAATGTGAACGTTTATTTTGGAAATATTACACTGGTGACTAAATTATCTACTGATTTTCAAAATTTTAATAAGCAAACTTATTGTAATTGTCTAGGGTTTAAACGTACCTGCCCCGTCCAAAATTTTCAGGTTCTAGAAATTAAATTGTGGCTTCCTCTAAAATTTGAAATTTTTTTTGGAATTTTATTATCTAAGTAAAAATGTACTCAATTTTAACGACCTCTTTTAAATTGACGAAAAGCCTTTAACATATTTTGAGATATAGTTTTGAGGCTTTGAATATTGCATATTACTTAAAAAAAATTTGGAAAGATATTTATGTCACAGGTCTTTAAAAATAATAAAATTTCCATTTTTACAGCTCCTAAATAGGGGACCTTAGGATAAATTTCTAAGGATCTAATTTCTCCACAAAATTTCAGTACTTAAAATTTATTCTTGCATTCCTAGAGAAAGGAAGTTTGGGATAGGATTTGGAAGTAATGAATTAGGCTGAATAGAGGAAATTTTGAGAGATATTATGAAAATGGTATTAGTGCTCTTCTTAAATATTTAAGGGTGGTGCACATAAAATTCACCAACTTTAGGAAACACATTACATTGTAACTGATCATTCCATAATCTCGCCGTACGGGTAACAAACGAATTTCTATAAACCGTGCATTTGTCGTACTACTTGTTTCACGTTGGAAAGTTTGAAACGAGGCATTAATTGATTGTTCTTTTGGAACAGGTGTTCGTCCTTACTATATATCTATAAAACAGGGTTAGTCACCAGATAGTGCGCCAATGATTAAATGAATATAATAATTAGTAATAGCAAAATTGTATCTATTATTAGTAGATTATAATATTGTAGATAATAGAGGAAATTAATATTACAACAACGGTGGCAAGTTGTACAAAAATCTATTACTATCGTTTTATTTTATTATTTAGCTTGTTATAATATATTTAGTACCAAAATACAATATTTCTTACTTTCAAAGTTAAAATTCCTTATAAATTATGCAAATATTTACTAATATTTATATTAAATTACCCAAAAAATTTTGGCTGCAAAGCCCATCTTGAACTACATTAACAAAAAATTTATATTCTTAACAATTTGCAATCATTTAAAAACTTACCTTCAAACATTTTTTTTTAAATACTAATTAAGAATAATAGTTCATTATTAGATCCCTTTTGAAATCTTTATATATTAACCACTTGAAATGTTTCTTGGTATTTCTTAAATACGGAAAAGTTTATCAATTAAAAGTTAGATTAAATTTAACTAATTTTGGTCCTAAATTTTTAAAAAGAAACAAATTAAATGCATAATAATAATTATCAAAGAAAGTAAGTCTTTACAAAATTTTAAAAATAAAAACGTAAAAACTCAATATTTTTTTCCCAAGATAAATAAAAGAAAAACTTTTCATTTTAATTTCAATTGCTTCAAATTTTTACTTAACAAAGAATAAAACTTAATTATTTTAACTAATTTCATTTCATTTATATTTTGTTAACAATTTAAATAAATTTTAAAATAAGTTTTTTTTAAGTAATTAAAGTAGATTAATTTCTTGTAAATAAATTTAAAAAAAAAACGAGGAAGAGTGTGGTAGAGTAGACTGTGTCAACTCTGGGATACCCGTATGACCGTTTTATAAACATTGTATCATTTATAAACATTAATTACTTTTGGCAAAATTTCAAACATAAAGCTTTATTAGGTGTAGTGTAATGCTCATATAAAAGAAGGAGTTGTATGTCAGCTACTCGAACCCTCTGCAGTAGACCAACCAAATTTTGCAGTAACTTTGGCCATTACACTAAACTGTTTTTGGCAAAATTTCAGACACCTAACTTCAATAGGTATAGAGTAATGCTCATATAAAATAAGAAGTTGTATGGCAGCTACTCGAACCCTTTGCAGTAGACCAACCAAATTTTGCAGAAACTTTGGCCATAAAACTAAACTACTTTTGCCAAAATTTCAGACACGTAGCTGTAATAGGTACAGAGAAATACTCATATAAAAAAAGAAGTTGTATGGCAGCCACCCGAACCCATGGACCAAAATGGCTGGATTTAAATAGCGATGACGGCTATTGCAAAAAAACGAATTTGCGAAAATTTCAAGATTCTAGCCCCTTTAGTTTTTGAGTTATCGTGCGGACGGACGGACAGACGGACGGACGGACGGACGGACGGACATACATAGCTAAATCGATTTTTTTTTCGATTCTGATCCGATCCATACACTTGAGTCTATATCTACCCCCCCTCCTTCTCTGCGTCACAAACGTAATGGCAAATTTATTATACCCTTTGCCTATATAGTCATACGGGTATAATGAAATGAAAAATATAATGAAAGGAAAGTTAACATTTTCCTGTTATATTTCATTTTTAATCAAGTGTTTGTAAGTTTAAATACTTCAAATGTAAGAAAAGTAACTGTAGTTTTTCGATGCCGGGTAGGTCTGTTGACACTAATCTTTATATTATTTTATATATTCTTTTCACCTAAACTTGGTTTTTTTTACTTGAAAATTGTCTTTTTCCAAATTAAATTTGATCTCTTTTGTAAAAACTCCCCCGTGTTCTCGGACCTAGAAGTAAAAATGACATGTTATTAAACATTGGTCGCCAATTCTCTTATAAAAACTAAAAAAGGAAAAAAAATTAGCTAGTATATTATAGTATTGGGGACAGTATTTTAAGACAGGCATAAAATAAGTAATTTTATATCTTGATTCAACCTCTGATCCGACTCCTGGATCCCAATTTCATGTGAAAAAGGACTAATTTCATGTGTAAAAGGTCTAGGTTCATGTGAAAAGAGAGTTGATATATACATTGATTTCTAAAGCAGATTATCTCAAATTTTGTATTATAAAACAGATACCAAATGCCCGTTCAGGGCTGGGTAACATTAAATGGTTACCCAGGTACAGACGACTCAAGATGTTAAGGATCTGTAGAACATAACTGAAATTAACTATATTTAATGAGATTGCGTTGAAACATTTTATTAAAACAGAGCAGATAATTTTTGATGCTAAAGTTTTAGAAGAGTGGAACTGAACAATAAAATTCCGCGTTATGTGTTAAGTAAAAACTAGGGGCTGCTCTTTTTGAATAATATAAATTTATTTCACATGTTGTACAACTTAACAAAAATCTTAAGGTCCCAATCTTTAAGTGGTATAATTTCATTGAAGGAACTGAAATTGTTCGATGCATGGTAGGATATCCGTTGATCTTAATCTATAGACCATGTTTGAACAGGTCTTTTTATACTAAACGCTAATATGTTTTATAAGATTGTTCAAAATAAAAATTTAATACTAATCGTTATTGAAGTAGGTACAATTAAAAGATTTCTTATTTAATTGGTATTAAATGAAAAAGTTTTAAGGAAAAAATTGGGGAATGCTTATTTCATTCATTATGTTCAAAAGCAAAAGTTATTATCCCATGTATAGCAGCATTTCTAATCATATATTATACATTAGGCTTTTACTTTAAAGGCAACTAGTAACCAAATTATAGCAATTAAATTTGATTATCTATTTAATTTTAAACACTTTTTCTTTTTTTGTAGAATCACAGTGTGTCAAATTTTGTTCTGTAGTATTAATATTCTAAAATTATATTTTTCTTTTCCTCTTCTTCTCAGTTATGAATTGTCGTCTTCCAGGAATTAAAATTTTAAAGAATCACAGATGTTCCATAATATTCTTTTGTTTGATTTTTAAAACGTTTTTCAAATTTTTATTTTCGAAATAAAAATGTAAGTATATCTATTGTTATATGAAATTTTTATCTCAACACTTCTGTTGAATTTTGATAGTACTGTCAGCACCAAGTTGAAAATAATGACATTTTATATATAAATTTTTTTTTTTTTTAGTTTTTTTTCGTCATCATGACCTACATTTTGAAAAGATATCGACTTGGAACAATTTTAAAATTTAAATTCATTTTACGCAGGTATTTATTTTAATATGATTAAACTTAATATATTTTTGGCCATGCTATGTCATTCCAGCGAAATAAATTGCTTTAGAAATAATGAGATTAAAAATTTGGTAAAATTTATTATACTAATCATTAACCAAATTAATTTTCCTGAATGGGTATATGTTCTAGGATTTATTTTATACCTTTGGACGTATATCAATTGATCTTCTAACATTAGTTATACATTTTTAATATTATAATTTTATTAAGTCCACTTACATTCAGTAAAAATTCTTCTAGTAAATAATTATTCATTAATATTATGTTTCTTCATATTATTTTTCATATGTGAGTTATAATCATAAACCAAAAAGTTTTGTTTAAAATTTATATATTTTATCATTTCTCAAAAGCTTTCACTGAACTCTTTATTATTTATTTTCTGATTTTCAATCTTTAACACTTTTACCTTTTCCTCAGTGTCAATACTATAGAAGAAAAGTTTATGAGTTCCTCAGTCAAAAAAAAAATCAAACCATCGAATAGGGAGGTTACTATACAAAAAAACTAGACTTTTTGAGAAATTTCGATTTCTAAAAGTCGGAATGAGTTTCAGTTTTGCTCATAGACATAGTTTTGTACCCATGAATAGTAGCTTCCATAAACTAGTTCCTGTATTTTGTGATCTAGAGATTTTAGATAATCTGCTTTAGAATCAATGCGAGAATATAGAGCTATATTAATTCATCAAAGTTGCAACCAATTTTTATGAAATTAGTTATGAATGCTTTTTTTGTCAAAATAAAGAATTGCAGATTAACGATTGGATCACTGGATGGGGCTCTCATATAAAAAAACCAGATTTTTCAATACAAACCACATTATACAAGAAGAAAAGCTTATGCAATTTATCTATGTTTCTTACATTACTTTATTTCTATGTTTCTTACATTGCAACTGATAGGAGTTAGTAACATAAAATAATTTTGTAAGCGCCGGTTAATATCAAGATTTAGAACCTTGAGTCTAACAGAATCTAGTAGTTACAAAATATATTCTTTGACTTCAGTTTATGATATTTCTTCTTTGCATAGGTGGTCTTCATGGAACACATATTGAATCTTAAAATATTACCAAAGTTTTTGGGAAATTTAAATTTAACAAAATTAAATTTAAAATATTTTTTACTTTGACTCAAATAAAATTGTATTAAATTTTATATAAATGAAAACCGTTTTATTCATCCTGGAATAAACTTCCAACGAAAGCACCCAACATAATAACAATGGTTACAATACAAATTTGCGGTTATTTGATACAATTATTATTTATTTTATTTTAAGATACGTATCGAATACGTTAATACTATTATTTATAATAAAAATATATTATTATAATGAAAATTTAAATACCAAGGACATTTTTTCTAAATTCATGCTATACCCTATACAAATGAACCTACACATACCTGAAGCTACGCATGAATTAAAATTTTCAATTCAATTTTATCTAATTTTTAACGCAATACAAAATGTATATTTTAATTAAAAGTAAATACTTATCAAACGAAATAAGTATATGTAGGTATAAAAAAATATAAAGTACTTATATTAGCATGAACAAATATAAAAGAAACTTTTTATTTTAAATTAAGGCGAAAATTGAATTTTCGACATTTTTTAATTTGACTCATTTTCGGAATTCTGAAGTTAAAGAAAAGGCATTTTTAAGTTGAATATGTAGTGAAGAATAAAAAAATTATAAATCTGAAGATATTTTATAAAAAATTTTAATTATTATTTATGTTTAATTTTGATGTGAACGCCTGCTTGAAATTTAATTACAACACTTTGTAAGTTCAAACGTACGTGTACTCAATTATTTTGCAACATGAATTAATTTTCTATAGTCTATTGATTATTTTTTGCTCTACTGCAGTGGATTCAAGTAGTTTCCATTCACGTTTCAACTTCATCTTTTATATGAGCATTACTCTATACATAATCAAGATGAATTACCGAAATTTTTTCAATAGTAGTTAACTTTAATAACCAACATCTCAATAAAATAAAGTTTGTGAAGTGGAAGAGATTCGAAGAGCTGCCTTTTAACTAATATTTTCTTTTGTGCTTTACTGAAAGCCTAATAAGTTATGTATTAAAAATTTTGTCAAAAGTTATTAACCGAATGATATAATGTCGATTTTACGTCATACGTATATCACAGAATTTGCACAGTGTAATCTACTATAGATACTCTCCTCGTTTTAAGATGAAATGCAAAAAGATTATCTTTAAAGTCATGCAGAAGTGGTTCAATCAACAACTGTGAAATGCCAATGCGTTTTCAAAAATTACAAATTTTTTTTGCAAATACCATAAACCCTATTATCTAAGTATCTCAATGAGTTTTGGTATGTTTCTTTAGTCTTCGCTAATGTGAACAAGTGATGAAAAAAACCAAGGGTTTTTAAAAAAATACATTTTCAAAATTATATTGTGTTAAAAACTCAGTTTAATTTTGGAAATATATACTATGGGGAAAAAGTCACTGCTTACTTGTAAAAATAGTAATTTTTTAATTTCTAAGTCCTAATAGCTCTTCAATGGGGAAGGTTACCAAATTTCTCAAGGATCTAGTCTCACTCACCACCCCCTTCCTCCCTCCATTTTTTTAGGTTCTAGAAATTAAACCAAAATTTGGAATTTTACTTAGAATTTTACTATCTAAGCAAAAATGGATAAAACTGAGAGACACTTTCTTCAATTTAAAGAACCGCTTTTGAATTTAAGAAAAACACCTAACATATGTTAAAATATAATGTTGGACCTTTAAATTTTGTGTATTAATAGAAAAAAATTTGGACAGGTATTCAAGTTACAGGTACTTAAAAAAAGCCAAATTTCAATTTTGGACCCCTTACAGCTCTTAAAAGGGGGGCGCAACAAAAAAATTTTCTTAACCGACTCCTACTAATTTTTGAGGATCTAACATCTCCCAAAATTTCAAGTTTCTAGCTTGAGTCGTTTAGAAGTTATGTGGGGCCGAAAATTTTGCAAAAACTGAGTATTGGATAACGGTAAATTTTAGTACCGATGGCAACCCAATGAATAAGTTTTTTAACAGTTTGTAAACTTTATAAAAGCAGCTATCTTTCGACGTTTCCAGATTGAAAAAATACCTCATAGAACTTTTGTTATAACGTTTTAAATAAAGGTTTTCTTCCAAATTTGAGGGGCTGTAGCTTCGTAACGGGTGGGGCTATAGAAAAAAGTTCTTCCATGAAATTATTTTTTTTGCAATACCTACTCGTAGTAAAAATTTCTTCTCTCTATTTCAAACGGTGTAAAAGTTTGTGTAAACATACGGACAGACGGACAGACAGACGGACGGACGGAAAAAGTTAAAATTAAGAAAAACCTTTGACACTGGTTGAAACTTCCGTTTTGTAGCTTTCAATTTTGTATATAAATAAAAAAAAATATTGACAGGTGTTCAAGCTATAGGTGTTTAAAAGCTAAATTTATAGTAAAATTTAAGGTTTTGGACCCCTTACAACTCCTAAACAGGGGGCGTAACAAAAAAAAATTCTTAACTAACTCCTACTTATTTCTAAGGATCTAGCTTTTCCTAAAATTTCAAGTTTCTAGATGGAGCCGTTCAGAAGTTATGAAAAGCCAAAAATTTTGCAAAACTTAGTATTAGATAACGGTAAATTTTAATACCGAATGGTAACCCTATACATTTGGCTTTTAAAAATTCGTAAAGTTTATAAAAGCAGCTGTCTTTTACCGTTTTCAGGTTGAAAATATACCTTATAGAACTCCTTAAATAACTATTTAAATATAGGGCTTTTTCCGACTTTGAGGGGCTGTAGCTCCGTAACGGGAGGGGTAGTAGAAAAAAGTTTTAACATTAAATTATTTTTATTGCAATACCTACCCGTTGCTGATATTTTTTTGTCAATCCTACGTGAAAAAGGGACGGACGGACGGACAGAGTGAAACTATATAGGTACATTTTTACAAAATTTTTTGAAAATGTACTAAAAAATGAGCTATTTAGAACAAATCACATTTTCAATATGCTATGCCCATCAAATTCAGTTCATTAGCATTTGGGATAAACTTCTGGAAAGGGGTTGTGAGCATTCATTATGACGTCATCACATAACGGTACTAAATATCTCAAAGTTTCCGAATATATAAGTTATTAGTGGCGATGGCGCCATCTAGTGGTCGAAAAATGCATTACAAAATTTTCCTAAGATTTTGTAGCATTTTTATTAAAATGTTATATTTTTCCTGTAAGACAATAAATTGGAACCAACATCAATATACATATATACAATTAAAATATTGTAGGACATGATACTTCTTTCATAAACATCTTGTTTCATCTGAATCGGTGCTACCCTTTTTGAGATATTGCAATTTCAAGTGAAAAATTAAAACAAAAAAAAAAAAAAATTTTGAACTTTCAAAAAAATCACTATAAGTATGAAACTTTCCAAAACACCCTGTATTGTTTATGATACTGATAGAAAGGTCTTTTGACACTCTTTCCAACGGTATGCAATAAGTATGGTATTTGTTGACAAATAGCCCCACCAGAGAACATAAACTCAAAAATGACACAACAATTTTATTAAAAAATACATTTTCATACTTTATTTTTCATAAATTTATTTTGCCTTTTTGTTTTCCAGTTGAAATATGTATTTTAAAATGTAAGAATGCATTTTAGGCTTGGATACAACATTGAGTTGGGTTTTGGTAATTTGTTTTGAGGGATTTTGGAGGTGGCAGCCCCGTAGTTTAAAATTTTTGTTGTTGAAATATGTGTGTAAAAATATAATTATAGGTGTTAGAGTTAGCTACAAAATCGGTATTATGCGCTTTTTCCAGAAGATTTATAAACATATATATACACAAGAAAATGAATCAGAAGAGATTTTAGAGTTGGATTCTAAATCAGGATTTCCGGTTTTTCCAGAATATTTATAATATATGTGTGTATGTTTTAGAGTTGGATTCTAAATCAGCATTGCCGCTTTTTCCAGAATATTTATATGTGTGTTTGTATATACAATGTTAGAAGAGATTTTTAAGTTTGATTCTTAATCAGGATTTCCGCTTTTTCCAGAATATTTATTCCAGATTGCCGCTTTTTCCAGATTTTATAGTTAGTTTAAAATTTGTGATAGCAGATAAGGATTATATTTTTATTTCATTATTTTAATTAAAGATTAAAAGCATGTACTTGTATTCAAAACTTAGCGGAATGTCGTAATACGTAGTGTCTGAAAAAAAAACTACTAAAATATAATTATAGATTATGCACATAAATGTGTAAGCATTGTTCAGTATATAATTAAAATATATACCTTATTACGTTCATATATACCTAATTATTTTACAAAATCTTAATATTATATGGTTGTTTGAAACCACATAATTTTTAGAATTAATAAAATTCCTTTCCAAACCACAAACAACATTTCTTTTTTAGTATTTTTTTTTTTTTAATTAGTGGTTTTACATTAAACAATTATTTGAAATGTTTAACACAATTCTAAATTCTACATTCTAAAAATAAACCCTTATTCATTTTGTATCACAATAATTTAAAATTGCAGTTAGAATTGGATGATCTATAATGGGTGAGGTGAAATAACTCCTGAAGCGAAATGCCCGAAGTTCCCTCTGGCTGTTATTGCCTAATATTCGGTTCTTATTGAAATTTTAAAATAAACTAAGACTCTCAAGCTTTTTTGTACTTTCAAAAAATCACGTTGTCGTCAAAATCTCCAATTTAGATTCAAAATCAGGGTATTCCCCTTTTACAGAATAATTAATATATATTTGTACATGATGGATACTGAATAAAGGGAAATTTTAGAGTTGCATTCAAAATCAAGGCATTCAAAATCAAATTCCCCTTTTACAGAATATTTATATATTTGTGTATTTGCGAGATTCTGAATTAAGAGAAATTTAAGAGTTGGATTCAAAATCAAGGTCCCCTTTTTCCAAAATATTTATATGTACGCATATACGTCATAATAAAGTCAATTTTGGAAATAATTAAAGTCAATTGGCTTTATTACAATATTAAAATAATATTTAGGTCAATTGACTTTATTTAACCATATTATTTTAGAAAAGTCAATTAACTTTAATTCACGTCACCATGATATAGTCTTAATTTTTAAATAATAGTTTTCCCACTCGTCGGTCTTTATTTCACCTTACCACCATAATGTTATAAATTATTTACATGTATGTATTGATATATAAAAATTATTTATACAATATCTAACTATCTAAAAAGAAGTAAATTGCTTTTCTTATTAAAATTAAAAAAAAACTTTATTTATTTAGTTGGAGGTTTTTATAATTTACGGTATTTAATATATTTTTCAAATTTTTATTAACTTTAGCTAAGATAGTTAAGTAAATTCAAACAAGGAAAAGCAAGTGAATTCTTTTGAAAAAAAACAATCCTATTATAAGAAAATATATACCTATAATGATTCAAATGTGTAAAATATATATTATGTAGTTACATAAACTTAAGTTTTGGGCTTTAAAACGAATCGTCTCTAAGGTTCAAACCCAAGTCATACCATATCTAGCTAAATAATATAATTTATAATTTACTTCATAAAAGCCTATATCACAATATAAAATATACTCCAAATACTTAAAAAAGTTTTAACATGATTGATTAAATATTTTGAAAAATTATTTAATACATAATATGGAAATATATTGTAAAGTGTATGTTATATTAAATTTTAAATTTTTATTGATACTCAAACTCAATAAATGATTTCATTTCAATCTTATATTATACAAAATTACAGGTAGATATAAAACCTGTTATATTTTACAAAGAATGTGAAAAAAATATTTTATAAATTAATTTTTGAAAAATTTTTCAAAGTGCACAAAGTATCAGCAGCAGAATAAATTTTTAAAATATTTAATATAAATTAAAAACAAATAAGAAAAAACCCAAGGTTTTTAAATAGTCACAATTTTAATACCAAATTTTTTTGGAACTTTCTACATTTTAAAAAAGATCCTTTATAAATGTTAATAACAATTAACATACGAGTACGTTATTTATTTTATCAATTCTTGTGTAAGATTATAGATGGCGCACAAAGTTAACATTTGTGCATTCATATTTCATAACCTTATACAATAGCTACAGCCGAGTAATCCACGGCTTAGTGAATATTATGATTAAAGAAACTGAAGCCTAGTTTAAAATTAAAACTTGGTGAATGCCTTATACTCCTTAAAGGAGTGGAAAAGGAATAAAAAAAAACGTTATTTATTTATTTATTTATTTGTAGTACCCAACAATAGAAAATATTGCCTGATAATATTAATCCTTTGCCGATTTGACATTGGGACTTATTATTAAATCATTGTAATATACAGTTTATTTTTTTTTATTATGCATGATCTTACCAGGATTTGAACCCGAGGCTTTTTGATTGAACTATCGGTCATATGTAACATACGTTATAAATAATGTTGAAGCTTTAGTTTTCGAATACAAAAATTATTTTCTTCAATATAACTTCCCAAAAATCTAATTTTTCTCAAAATTTCAAGCTTTTTAACACCGTTTAGAAAGATGACTAAAGGATTAAAAATCCGGCAAAAATTGAGTTTCGCATTTATAGGGAAATTAAAATATATAAAGAAATTTTGTAATATAATAAATATAAAGAAACATAAAACTATATGGCAACACTATAATATATTTCTTAAACTTATGATATCAGCTGCCGTTTGGCATTTGCAGATTGAAAAAGCATCTTATTGAATTTTGATCGTAACAATTTAAATATACCTAATGTTTCTTCCAACTTTGTAGACTGTAGCTGGGTAAAGGGTGTATCTGCCATAAAATATCAATCACATCAATATATCCATATTTAAAATTCCATTGCTTTATTTTAAATCTTATAGAACTTTTGTAAAAACCTGCACAGACGAATGGAGTGAAACTATGTTACCACTTTTTTTCAATAAAAATTACTTAAAAATGTGCTAAAAAGAGTATTATCAGTTTTTTTTCTTTTTTAGGTTTCATTTTAACCCATTTTCTACCACTGTACTATATGTAGTACAGCAAAATAGGTGTCACATACTCAGTTGTTTTGAGTAAACAGTTTTAAAATTTTTAGTTTTCATAATACCGTAAAGTTAGAAAACGAAGTCGTAAAGTGAAGTTAGAAAACGTATAAATAATACTCCTGTATGGTAATATTGATTTGTCATCGTTAAAGTTCCATTTTTTGACAACTAAAAAGTTAAGTTATTCTATTCTTAAAAAAAAAACGAGTTGTAAGTGCAAAATAAAATAATTATTGTTGTTTTTAAAATTAAAATAAATTTTGTATATATAAGATTTTTGTATATAAGAAGATATATAAGACCATAAAAAAGAAGTTTTATTGAAGCAGAATTGGAAAAAACCCCTTGTACCAAATTTTATAGCTTTATTTTTATTTAAGTAATACCTTTTTATTTTAAGTTTTGGGAGGAGTGTACCTCCGGAACCACATCTCCAATTGCTCTCCATTTCTAGAAACACAAGAAGAATAAGAAGGAGCATTCTTGTATTAAATTTGAACGCTCTGTACTAATTGGTTTCGAAGATATGCTCTTTAGGCCTTGTTTTGATCACAAGCTTCCAGAATCCGAAACCATGGTCACATTTTCAATTTCCCTTCGAATTTTTGTCATATGTAAAATAAAAATTTCATCAAGTTAGCAATATCGTGTTTACAAACAGGCGGGCAACTCTGAAGAAAATTATATATATTTTTCTATATCTAGCTTGCTTCCTTTTGGTGGGTACAAATACCGAAACAAAGTTAATATACCTCTAAAAAAAGAAATTGTTTCAAGAAGTAAATAAAACTTTAAAAATTTCACTGTAAAATTTGTATTTTCATTTTTGTTATAAAATAAGAGTTTTTATCTGCAAACTCCGTTTATACGTGCTTTAAAAAAATGGAATCCACTTCCATGGAATTCCATATTCTACCATCTAAACTATTCGACTGTTAAAACATTATCGAAATTGCGCAATGGGAACTGGTAGTTAGAGGGAATGGGTTAATAATTTCATTTCCAATTGGTTTATATTATAACTAATAACCACATAGTAATCCGATAGCCTATAATTTTTTTGAAATTTAAAAATATATTCGTCAAAAATATCTTTTTTTTTTGTATAATTCTTTAATGAACTGAATTTTAAAAATTGTATAAAATGATTAAATAGTTATTACCACTTAACACTCACACTATGGGGGAAACTAACCAAAAACAAGTTGGTAAATTACTGATATATAATTGGTTAAAAACAAAAACGTTTTATTTGCATCTACAGATAAAAAAATATATATTATGTTTATTTCATTGAAATCTTTTGTTTTCGATTTAATTATTTGAACAGAATAATTGTACTTCTTAGTTGTAAAAAAATGGCACTTTATTGATGACACATCAGTATTATCATACAATTGTATTATTTAAATGTTTCCAAACTTCATTTTTGTATTTGTGCGAAATAAAATTTAATCTATGACCTATTGTGCCTGATCTTAAACTTATTTAAAACTTTATCTATCAGATAAGGGTATCAGACAATTTAAAAACTGTAATTTATGATTTATCTATCAGATAAGTTCTAAATAGTCTGCTAGTTTATCTAAAAGCGGTGAAACGGCCCCCCAATAAAATATTTTGATAACATCAATTATTATTATTTTATTATTATTATTATTATTATTATTATTAATATATTTGTCTAGGATGAGGTGTAACAAACGCATTCAATTAAATGTGTTTTGTTGGATGTGTTTTATTTTAGAAAATAAAAATACAAACTAAATAGAAAATAAACAAAATGTTATCATATTATTATTCATTACATGGTGCAGTGGTTAAGGCAGTAAGCTTTTAATAGAAATTTCTGGGTTCAAATCCATCTTGGGGCAAAACGTTTTTTTATTTTTTTTTAATTCTATAAAAAATTTTACAGAAAACTCGCATTTATTATTTTAATAATTATTAATTTCTTTTTTTTTGTTATTATATTTTTATTTTAAAATTCAAAAATGTGTTACAAAACAATACATATGCTAGGTATATATACAATAATTTTAAATTATTTGGCATATACGTAAAAATCAAATAATATGATGGTTTAATTTTTTTGACTAGGTATTTTTTTTTGTTTTTTTCTTTTTGATTCTTCGTAGGTACGCACTATTTACTGGTATATAAACAATTTGATTATATATATGTAACAAGTTAATATTTCAATTCTGTTACCAAAAATTTTATAAATAGAAATACATTGAAACTAAATGCAAAAAATTTTATATATAGAAATACATTGAAACTAAAAACAGAACACCTCACCTCACCAACATTTATACATATTTTTTGAATTTATATAATATTTTCAAACTTTATAACTAAATAGAAACTGAATACAAAACAAAAAAATGTTAGCAGATTATTAATCATTGTATGATACAGTGGTTAGGGCGCTAGACTCTTAATAAAAAGATCCCGGTTCAAATCCATATTACGGGAAAGCTATTTTATTTTTGAATTCGTCTTTTTTTTTTCATCATTCTTTTTGTAACAAAATCCTTTTATATAAGAAATTTTAATTTATTCATTTATTCATATTTTATGTACAATAATTTTAATTTTTTTGTTTTATTATTTGCCACACGAAAAAATCAAATATCGTATTAATTTTTTCTTTTTGATTCTATTTAGGTACGCATTATTTACATAAACAATTTGATTATATTTAAAAAGTATTTAAATTCTTATGACAAAAATTTTATATAATATAGAAATACATTGAAACTATATGCAAAAAAAAAAAAACAATAGAATATTCATTATTAAAAAATGTACACACTTCCCCTCACTTCACCTACATTTACATTTATAATTTATTTTTCTATTTAAAATTAAATGCGAAAACAAGAAAACAAAAAATAAAAACGAAGCAAGAAATGTTACATCGATGGCTTAGTGGTAAGGACGTCGGCCTTTTTAAAGAAAAGTGCCGGTTCAAATCTTAGTCAGGGCATATTTATACTCGTACAAACAAAATGTTTTTTTTTTAAGTTCATCTTTTTTTTTTCTTATTTATTCTTTTTGTAATTAAATATAATAATTTTTATGTGCGAAACTCTTATTCTATAAAAAATTTTATAGAAAACTCTCATTTATTTTAATAAATATATACAATAATTTTAAATTTTTTTTTTTTATTATTTGTCATACACGTAAAAATCAAATAATATAGTATTAATTTTTTTGACTATTAATTTTTTTTTTTCTTTTTGATTCTATTTAGGTACGCACTATTTACTCTCTCTTAGATAAACAATTTGATTATATGCAACAAGTTATTCAATTCTGTTACCAAAAATTTTATAAATGAAACACATTGAAACTAAATGCAAAAAATTTTATATATAGAAATACATTGAAACTAAATGCAAAAACAAAATACGATTTAATTTTCATTAATGCAAAATGTAAACAGCATACCTCATCTCACCAACATTTATACATATTTTTTGAATTTACATATATAATATTTTCAAACTTAATAACTAAATAGAAACTAAATACAAAACAAACAAAATGTTATCAAATTATTAATCAGAGTATGGTACAGTGGTTAGGGCGCTAGACTATTAATGAGTAATACGTCCCGGTTCAAATGCATGTTGTGGCAGAAATATTTTATTTTTGAATTCGTCTTTTTTTTATCATTCTTTTTGTAACAAAATCCTTTTATATAAGAAATTTTAATTTATTCATTTCTTTCTTTTTGTTATTATTTTTATAACAAAATTCAAAAATGTTTTTCAAAAAAATATAATTGTAACCATATATACACATTCTATATACAATAATTTTAATTTTTTAGTTTTATTATTTGTCACACGAAAAAATCAAATATGGTATTAATTTTATTGTGTAGGTATTTTTTTTTCTTTTTGTTTCTATTTAGGTATGCACTACTTACATAAACAATTTGATTATATGTAACAAGTGTTATTAAATTTTTATGCCAAACATTTTTTAAATAGAAAATAATGTTTAAGAGAAAAGTGAGTTTAGAAAAGAGTGCGTAGATTCTTCTTTCTTGTCAATAAAATAAAATACTCAAATGAAATAATATGAATCTTCCAATTTGTTTTGGAAAAACTTTTAAAAAAATAATATATAAACACACATTTTGTAATTAAGCAGACTAAAATAAATTTACTTAAGTTTTATAAACTAATTACAAAATACAGTTAATTAAAATACAGTTTTTCATTTCTTCTTATTAGTATACATTTTTAGAGTGTCTGACTCCGAAATGTTGACACGCAGATTCATTTCCGGATGGAAGGATATATTTTTATATGCATATAAATTACAAATAATTCCTTTTTTTCTTTTTCTTTACACAATTATTTGGCAAAGTGCAAATTATACATTATTCCGAAATTCCAAGATTTTATATATTTTTGATAATAAATTCTAATTTAATATAATGAAGTACGTCATTCTATGGCGGGCCAACATCTAGTTTAAAATAATAATAGTTGAATTACTGAAATGTTGACTGATTGTTAGTCAATGACTTTTCCGACTGGTACTTTGAGTTACAATACAACCATATAAGCTACATTACTTACTTCAAATTTTAATTTAAGCATATTTTTAATTAAATATAATGTGTAAAATATGCATTAGTATTAATTTAAGTTTTTTTTTACTAAATTTAAAAAAATTAAATTTTATAATAATTGTTATTTTTATTTAATAGATAAAAAAACTTATTTGTGACACAATTTTATTTTGTTTTACTTCCGTTTGACACAATATCAGATTCGTTTTCTTTTTAAGTTTTATCTTTACAAATGAGTGTTAAATCAAGTTTTTTGCTCTTTAAAGAAGAAAATTTTAATTTAAATTTTATGGAGCATCCATACGATATGTTTAAAAAAAATTGTTATTTGATATTCATTTAATTAAAAGAAACCTGAAGATGCATGTTAAAAAAAATTAAATACCCTTTTAAAAGATACAAAGTAAGATGGTGTAAGGTGAAGCTGTATATAACTTTGCTGTATACATTTGATGAACTTCAAAGAAATTTTTAACATTTTTATAAAACTTTAACAATTTTTATTTTATATACATAATATAATTTAAAAATTAAATAATTTTTTTTTACAGATTCAAAAAAAAGATACTCTTTAAATAATATACTCAAGAGCTCTTGTTAAGATTTGACAAATTCCTGGAACTATAATAATATTATTAATATATAACTATTATAATGTATACAAAACATCTACAAGAACTTTAATGGTACTCAATTTAATATAAATTATTCTACGAGACTCTAGAGTCTCCGGCCGCAATATAAAACTTTTAAATAAAATTCTAATTTAACTTAAATCATATTTAGATTAATAGTTTTAAAATTAAACGATATTTTCAATTTTACTTTTAATGAAAATTTTATTTAATGTTTAAAATATTGGTAACTGTTCATTCATTTTGATAAATCATCATAAAATAATAATTTTAAGATAATCGTATTTTAATTAGTATGTATATAATAACTTCTAATTATAACCGCAGATAATGTTTAATAATTAAATGAAACAAGAATGCCAAAACAACATTTGTTCCAAAAGAGATTATCTGAGATTAAGAGTAAATTAACTTTCTTATTGAATATAAATTATATTTTAATATAAGTTTCTTTAAATAAAGAATAGATATTTTACTTACAGAATATTAAAACTTATTTAGACTTAGTTTTGACAGCCACATGGTGCACTTATTTATGATATCTCAAATTAAAATATAGGTATAGAATTATAGAATTCAAAATTTATTTTGTGTCTTAGGGGGCAGGCAACTCAAATAAAGCATGACTTTGAGTATCATGTAATAAAAATTGATAAAGTTGAAGCAAAGCTGGTTTTTTCCCAATACTGATAATGGAAAGTACCATTACTTTACCAGTACCACCAGTACTATTTGTATCAATCAGTATCAATACTGATTATAGTTTACCAAATTGTGCAACAATGATGGTTGATAGTGGTAGTACTGGTGAGCACTAATAGTGATAGTAACTGTTTAAGTACTAATTGTGTACTGATTTGTATTAAAAAATACTGGTTTATACCGGTAAGTACCGGTTTGTATAGCTAAGTACTGGTTTGTTCTGGTAAGTATTGGTTTGTGCTAGTAAGTACTGGTTTGTACTGGTAAGTACTTGTTTATACAAGTAAGTACTGGATTGTACTGATTAGTACTGGTTTGTACGGGTTTGTATTGGTAAGCACTGGTTTGTTCTGGTAAGTACTAGTTTGTACTGGTAAGTACTTCTTTTCGGTTCCAGTTTATTGTCTTACAGGAAAAATATAACATTTTAATAAAAATGCTACAAAATCTTAGGAAAATTTTGTAATGCATTTTTCGACCACAAGATGGCGCCATCGCCACTAATAACTTATATTCGGAAACTTTGAGATATTTAGTACCGTTGTGTGATGACATCATCTTGATAGCTCACAACCCTTTCCGGAAATTTATCCAAAAAAACTATTGTCTGAAATCACGAACGAATATCACATATATATCATATGTTAGCCTTGTTTTTCATACGATCTGACCAGGGTTTGAATCCGAATTCTTTTGTTTTGAATGACCAACTTCCTAATAACCATTATGCCATCATTCGGATGGTTTTATTTGCTTTTTATATTAACTATTCGAAATAACAATTTTTACATAAGTTTAGGATGATTATTTTTTCATTTCAATCATTTTAGGGACAGTTTTTTTTAGTATGCGACGTTTTAAACCAACTAAAATCTATAAAATCATTTAATTAGTGCTTTAAAATAAAACAATATAATAAATGTCATAAAAAATGCCTAAAATTAAAAATGCTATCATTGACAATATTAAAATGAAATCCTTGACAACAGAAAATATCCTTATCACAGGAACAACGTAAAAAAAAAAAACAGTCCATATTGTTACTTTAAACTTGAGAATTTTGCTAAAATTAGTGTTAAACGTAATAAAATTTAAATTATAAAAAAAAAAATTTTTAATAATAATTTTTATACTAAAGATCTGTTTTCAGCTAAAAGCCTCTTATCTTCCATTTTATTTTTTTAGTTTCTAGAATTTATTTTGTGAAAACCCACGATAATTTTCCTTACTTATCATATATGGGCTTTAAGATTCAAATTTTTCGAAAACAATTTTCTTTGTTCACATTTTAATATTTAAAAATAATTAGATTTCTTGGATACCTTTTAGGCAATTATAAGAAAAATATAATGATAATACTTAATTTAAATGGAATTGCCTTTATATATCACAAGTTTAAAAAGATCTGCATTTTACAGCAAAATGATGGATAATTATTTTAATAATTACGCAAAAACTGTTAAAAAAAAAAAAAATGTTAAATTCCTTTGAAAACACAGGTGAATTTTAATAATACGCATGGGTAAAAAAAGTGGTTTAACAATTAGTAATCTCAATATTTCCAAACGAATGATAGTTTGCTGCATTGCCGCATATATTAATTGAATACTCTAATTAAAAAATTTACTTATTTTATTAATTTAATAAAAAGTTAACTTAATCATAAATGAGATAATGCAATTTTGGAAACTAATTTAGAAACATTTTGAGACTTGAAATTTTGGACTTATTTTAAATTCCGATGGCAATACATGATTTTAAAATAAAAATCCTAAAAACTATCAGAGAAACTGTCTAAATTAACAATATTAAATTAAAATACAAAGATATTACCTACATAATTTTTAACAAAGCTATTAAAAAATCAAATAAAATTTTACGAAATCAGAGGGTTTTCTCAAAAGTTACAAACCAAAGCTCTTAAGTTAAGAAATCTCGGGATAATATCTTGTTAGATAACTAATAAAATTTTCTAAATTAATCTTTGGCTTGTTAAACCATGATATGCGCCATTTAAAAGATATGGACTATAATAGCCGTAAACTTCTGCTTTTGTATTGATTTCGCAGACTTTATGACGTATGTATATTTTTCCTATATTAAGATAAATTTGTTTAAAAAACTTCTATTGTAACAATATAGCTAAACTTTAGTTTATAGCTAGTTTTTAGTTGAAAAAAACTTTTATTTGTTTTATTATTTTTAATTAAAACTAATTTTTTTAAAATATAAATTTAAATCTAAAGATTGTTGTATAAAAATAATTTCCTGCTTACAATGGAAAAAAAAATAATTAAAATTAGCAGATTCTGAGTTGTTTGTCAATTGAAACCCTATTCTGTCAAACTTAAAATTTATGCATGAAATAAAGTTTTAAACATTTTTTCTTTTATTAAACGTCCATTGTCCATCCTTAAATTGAATTTATGTTTTTTTTTTTATTTCTAACGAACTTAATTTTTGAAATAATAAATAAAACAATAAAAAAAAAAACAACAACTTAAAACCAATACAATGATATAAATAACTGCAATTCAATTTGAAATAAAAAATAAACTTTAATGAAAAAGATTTATTTCCCTTTTGTATTGTTTTTCTTAACGGTTTTGAAATATTTTTTTTGAATTTAACAAGTTGAATGCCAGTTTATTGTTTTTTTTTTGTTTTTGGGAATCTTTTCATTTGATGAGTGCTTATAGCTCCGCAAGAAATAAGGAAATATGGTCGGATAAAATTTATTTATCTTTTTAAGCAGTCAGGAAATTTAAAATCGTGAAATTTCAAATATGGCCTTATTTAAGAAGCAATAAAATCAATCTAGAAATACGAAGGATATCATGTTCTGAATTCTTTTGGTCAAACATTATTTAAAAACGACTACTGCGGCAAGATTAGTATCCAATAAGTTTATACAAATACTAAAAACTTTTCAAATTCCGATAGAACATTGAATATTATGGACATTTTAGTGGTGAAATTTGGTTTAAAATTTTAGGTCCTTATCACTGTAGATTGGATTGGGATGGAATAAATCCAAAAAAAACTTGTGTGAAGTTTTATTATTATATAGGTTTGTGTTTTATAGTAGTTGGCAGGAGGTATTATAATTATTTATGCCTTTTATAAAAAGTTCATTATCCTGGTTCAAAATCTCGAATAGTTAATCGTAAAAATAAATCCAAGGTGGATTGAATAAGCTTTTCTTATTGCTTAAAGTGGTTTGTGGAGATCTCATGGAGCAATTTGGCCAACCTGTCAAGCTGTTCTTTCTTGTTGCAAAAACTCTATTCATACCACATTACATTAAAATCGGTTGAATTTTTAATGAATTACTAGAACTTGACATTCGCGAAAGTCCTAAGATCTCTAGAATCCATTATATCGGAATCAATTTAAAACTATTCTTTATGGGTACGCACCAATAGCCTTTTTACAAATTTTAAACTCAAGTTATATATAACTCGAGATTTCTGAAAAAATCTAGTGTTTTTTTATGGGAGCTAACCGATTTCGGAATCCAATTTGGTGCATCTGCGAATTTAACCCTACTATTGTCGAAGTTAGTATTCACACCAAATTTGATCAAAATCCTTTAGAACTTGCACGAGATGTTGTGCTCAAAGTTGTAAATACACAAAAACACACACCCAAACAAACGCACAAAAAACTTTTCGGATTTAAGCATTTACAAAATATGGAACAAATTTCATCGATTTACCTTATTTCTTTGAAAAGAATTTCCAGTTACCCATTAAATTCTTTTCAACTACATACAACTATCGGTAGCTTTGTGTACTAATTTAAAGCAATTTATTATATAGAAATTGAAAATACATCTGACATGCCGTTTTACGTGTTCAATGAATACATTGTTTTTGTAAAAATAGGTTTTATTAAAAGACAACTTTAAAAAATAAAATATAATAATACAAAAAATATTTAAATATTGACTATTCCATTTTAATATTAAAAATATTAAAATTAAACAAAACAATAAATTTAAACTAAAAGTGGAAAAAAAAAAGAGTTTTGAAAAATAACAAAAGTTGTTAGTGCTTCTTTATACCCGTATGACTATATAGTCCAAGGGTATAATAAATTTGCCATTACGTTTGTGACGCACAGAAGGAGGGGGGTAGATATAGACTCAAGTGTATGGATCGGATCAGAATCGAAAAATAAATCGATTTAGCTATGTATGTCCGTCCGTCCGTCTGTCCGTCTGTCCGTCTGTCCGTCTGTCCGTCTGTCCGTCCGTCCGTCCGTCCGTCCGTCCGTCATCACGATAACTCAAAAAGTAAAGGAGCTAGGATTATGAAATTTTCACAAATTCGTTTTTATGCAAAAAATGGAATCGAGTTTTAAATTCAGCCATTTTGGTCCACGGGTTCGAGTACCTGCCATGCAACTTCTAATTTTATATGAGCATTACTCTATACCTATGGAAGCTGCGTGTCTGAAATTTTGCCAAAAGTAGTTTTGTATAATGGCCAAAGTTACTGCAAAATTTGGTTGGTCTACTGCAGAGGGTTCGAGTAGCTGCCATACAACTCCTTCTTTTATATGAGCTTTACACTACACCTGATAAAGCTGGGTGTCTGAAATTTTGCAAAAAATAGTTTAGTGTAATGGTCAAAGTTACTGCAAAATTTAGTTGGTCTACTGCTGAGGGTTCGAGTAGCTGCCATACAACTCCTACTTTTATATGAGGATTACACTACACCAAATGAAGTTGGGTGTCTGAAATTTTGCCAAAAATAGTTTAGTGTAATGGCCAAAGTTACTGCAAAATTTGGTTGGTCTACTGCAAAGGGTTCGAGTAGCTGCCATACAACTCCTTCTTTTATATGAGCATTACTCTACACCTAATAAAGCTGAATGTTTGAAATTTTGCCAAAAGTAATTAACCGGATGATATAATGTATATGTTACGGTCATACGGGTATCCCAGAGTTGACACAGTCTACTCTACTACACTCTTCCTCGTTTTCTTCTATTTTTATACGCAAAATAACCGGAACACTAAATAAAATAAAAAAAAAATAAAAATAATTAAGTTTCGAAAATTAAATAAATAAGAAAATAACTATATGAAAAAACAAACTGTTCACCGGTAAAAGCAATTTTTTATTTTTTTTAATAATAATTTAAAAAAATAAATTGAAAAAAAGATTCTAGCAATTTCGAATGAAACACGGTACATCTGAATGATATGAAATTTTTTTCAAAATGGTTTCTCACAATCAAGAATGAAACCAAAATTAACTTTATTCCCAATTAGTTTTTTCCGCTCCATCAAATTATCGTTTCTGTACACAGTAGTTCTATAGAACGACTGTCAATAAAGAACAATTCAATTATATTTTGCTTAAATGGTATTCATAATAACTATTATTAAATAATTTTATAAAAAAGCTTTATTTTTAGGAGTTTTTGGAATATATTATTTTCCATTCCCAACCATGCCAAACCAGAGACATTTTTTAGTAGATAAATTTTTTATGATAAATGCGAACTAACTCTATGGGATTAGTTAATAGTAAATAGCGTCCCTGGTTTCGGAAGTTTCATCACATAAAAAGTTTTAAAAGCCGCAATTTTAATAAAAAATTAACTTCTGGTATTTCTATGATTCTCTGTAATATAAATTCTAAAGTTTTAGTTTGAGCTTAGTACGGAAACCGGTTTATCGAAAAAAAGTTTAATTAAAATTTGATTTTTTAAAATTTAGTTTTTTAAAATCCAATTTTAAAGTTATTACTTTTAGATTTTAAAAAAGCATGAGCACATAAATACTTAGATAAACCAAATTTTTAAAACTTGGATTTTAAACAACCGAATTTTAAATACTGAATTTGAAAAATCGAATTTTTAAAAGTCGGATTTTTAAAAGCCGGATATTAAAATGCTGGAATTTAAAAATCCTGATTTTAAACAGTTGGAATTTATAAAACGGATTTTAAAATTCTAAAATTTAAAAAGCCGGATTTTACGAAGTAGGATTTTAACAAACCCGATTTTGATTAAACAGGATATCATTACGCTTCCGCATCTTACATATCATTTCTAGGAAAATTCAAATATTTTCAATGTTGTTTTTCACAGTCATTTGAACCTATCTTAAGGAACCCCCATTAATATTATTAATTTTATTCGTCAATTCAGGAAGGGAACGAGTTTGAAAGACATAATCATATTATTGCTTAAAAGTTCGAAATATTTTTTCAAAACTTAAGTTAATACAATATCAAGCATTTTTAAATAACTTCAAAATAAAATATTTTCATTTAATGTAGTAAAATTCTTTCTATAAATAACAGATAAATCTATTGAAAATACTCCCCGTCCACCTTTTCTTTACTATTGAAAAACTGTTAACTAACTTTTCAACAAACTCTCTCTATTTTAATTTTCAATTAAAAAGTTTGCCACTTAATTTAGCCGACAGTCGTCTAATAATTTTACAATAGAATACAAAAGAAACTGATTCCAAAATAAAATATAAAATATTTAGATTGTGTTTTTAAGACTTCAAATTTATTTTATCATTTAAAAATATCTTTTATTTAACAAATAATGAACGGTTCAAATTTATATTTCTTTTAAAAACTATAAATAGCTGATAATAAAACCCAAAGTTTAATAAAAAATAAATAAACTTTTACAATTTTTAAATCACAAAGGCAGAATTTTTACCCATTTCAAGTTTTTCTTTTGATTTAAAATCTGTTTTTTTTTTTGCTTTTGTTTATTTTTTAGTTTATTAGTTAAATTGTATCTTTTTTTGGGTTGGTTGGTGGTGATTGTCTTTATACCCGTAACCCGTGCATACATATATGACATCGGGTATATTAGATTTGCTCCTCCGTTTGTAACGCATCGATCTAGACGAGCTAGATATAGTGTCAAGGGTACGTATCGGCTCAGAATCGAAAAATTAGTCGATCTAGCTATGTGTGTCTGTCCGTCCGTCCGTCCGTGTGTCAGCACGATAACTCAAAAACTAAAAGGGCTAGAGTTTTGAAATTCACACAAAGTGATTTTTAGACAATTTCTAGGTTCCCTATTGTTTTTGGTTAAAATCGGACCAAGTCTTCGGGGAGCTGCCATACAACTTTTTTGCACCAATATGAATTTCTTCAAAAGTAATTATACTACGAGAATGAAAATTACACACGGTTAGTTTTATAATGACTCCGGCACTTATATGAAGTTTCAAAATGTTAGGGCCCCATTTTCGAGGGGCTGCCATACAACTTCTTTGCACCAATATGAATTTCTTCAAAACTAATTATAGTACGACGATAAAAATTGCACACGGTTAGTTATATAATGAATCGAGCACTTATATGAAGTTTCAGAATGTTAGGGCCCCATTTTCGGGGAGCTGCCATACAACTTTTTTGCACCAATATGAATTTCTTCAAAACTATTTATACTAGGGGGATGAAAATTACACACGTTTAGTTTTATAATGACTCCGGCACTTATATGAAGTTTCAAAATGTTAGGGACCATTTTCGGGGGACTGCCTACAACTTCCTAGCACCAATATAAATTTCTTCAAAACTATTTATACTACGCGGATGAAAATTACACACGGTTAGTTATATAATGAATCGAGCACTTATATGAAGTTTCAAAATGTTAGGGCCCCATTTTCGGGGGGCTGCCATACAACTTCTTTGCACCAATATGAATTTCTTCAAAACTAATTATACTACGAGGCTGAAAATTACACACGGTTAGTTATATAATGAATCGAGCACTTATATGAAGTTTCAAAATTTTAGGGCCCCATTTTCGGGGGGCTGCCATACAAAGTTTTCGATTCAATAACTTTGAATCTAATGAAGCTACAAGGTTAAAATTAAAATTGGGCAGATAAATTAATAGGGCAAGTTACTTGGCAAAGTTGGACATCACTCGGACTTTTAGGGTGGGCCAATTTTTTTTTTTTTTGTTTTTTTTTTTTTTATTTTTTTTTTTTTTTTTTTGTAAGCTAAAGTTATGGGACAATGAATGAAAATTTTGTTTATTTTTTTTGTGATTATTTTTTTTTTGTTAATTTTTTTTTTTTTTTTTTTTAAGCTAAAGTTATGGGACAATGAATGAAAATTTTGTTTTTTGTTTTGTGATTTTTTTTTTTTTTTGTTAATTTTTTTTTTTTTTTTTTACGTCAAAATTATGGGGTAATGAGTTAAATGTATAAGGGAAGTAAATTACGGTTTATTTTATACACCATAATGGGTATGCACGGGTATCTAAAAGTTGACAAGGGCAACTATAATCTTCCTCGTTTTTAAGTAAATTTGAAACTTTTATAACTATTTTTGTAACTTTTTATATTGATAATAAAAAAAGAACTTTAATATTTACGAGTATTTTTTCAATTACTGTGATTAAATGTTATAAGTAGTATAGATATAATATAGATAAAATATAAAACCTTGTACTTAAATAACCCATTTATTGCCCTTGCATAATTTCCAATAATTGTTTTTAATAAACAATTCTCGAAAATAATAACATTTGTATTCATGTCTAAATGATTTCCGCTACAAACTAAGGTTATATTACACCCATAAGGTCATTAACATATTACTAAGTAAATTACTAATATATATTAAGTCAGCAACACTTTCAAGGTAAACTGATTGAACATGATTTTACAAGCCTATATTAAACCAATAATGTTATGTAATCAGTTATTAAGAATAATTATATTTATTAAGAATTCATGTTAGTAATTAAGAATTATTATTATTATTATTATTATTATTAATATATTTGTCTAGAATGAGGTGTACCAAACGCATTCAATTAAATGTGTTTTGTTGGATGTGTTCAATTATTAAAAAATAAAATATTAATGTTTTGTTGAATGTGTTTTATTTTAGAAATAAAATATTATAAATTATCATAAGCAGATCAAAAAATATTTTATTATTTTTAACTAGCAGATTTACCCGGCGTTGCCCGGAAGCTTGAAAATTGTAAAAAAGCAAGTTTCAGCCAATTTTTTGAGATACTACTTTGCCTATAAATGCCACAAAAAAATATTTGTGGAGTTCCGTTAACCCATCGTGGCCCAACAGCTTTTTATAGGTTTTTTCGTTGCTTTGCTATATATTAGAAATGATTTAACAGATTAACTTTAAATATCATATATGTGTTCTTCTTTGAAAATGAAGTTCAGTTTACTAACAGACTTGAAAGTTGTTAACCCCTGCCGACGATTGATCAAAAAAAAATTTGTAAGTAAATTACGTCCAATTTTTGAAAGTAGGTACAACTTCTTTGAATTAGGGGAATACTTAAAAATGTTAACTGAATTAAAATGACTATAGGTCAAAAGGGGATTTTCTTGAATTGCCAACGCTTGAATAAAATATAGTCGATGGTTTAGAAAAGGTTTAAAAATTCGCTTTTCAACTTATATTTTGTTTAGTCCTGAAAGTTGTAATACGAAATGTAGGCTTATTTTTTGGAAAACCTGTTTTAAAATACTATGTATTTAAGCATTATATATAACAAATTGAATTTTTTGATTTTTAGATTTCATTTAAAGAAAACTGAAAATTTCATTGAATCTTTGTTCAAAACGCACAAACAGGTCAAAACCAAATTAACCATGTGGGTTTTAATTAAAATGCTGGTACAAAATTTTCAATAAAATACTTTTAATCGTATAAGAAAATAAAATATATAGAAAACTTCATAGCGTCGTCGTGGAAAATGGGTTAATCGAACTTAACTAAAACTTTTTGCAGCCTCTCTTTTAGACTACAAAATCAACCTGTAAAATTGGACACAAATCGGAAACACAAAATTTTTTGAAAGTCCGCCAGGCCGAAATGGGTTAATTTATTCCAACCAAATTTATACAACTAAATGCGGTTGCTAAGAGGAACATTTGTGCAAAATTTCAAGTCAATCGGTCAAACAGTTTTGACTCGACATCAAAAACATTGAAAAAGCTTCTTTGCACTCTCGTGCCCAAACGGGTTAACCGAACTCAACAAAAATTTGTCCCAGACGTTATTTTCGACTGCGAAACCACCTTGTAAAATTGGACACAAATCGGAAACACAAAATTTTTTGGAAGCCCGCCAGGCCGAAATGGGTTAAATTATTCCAACCAAATTTATGCAACTAATTTCGGTTGCTAAGAGGAACATTTGTGCAAAATTTCAAGTCAATCGGTCAAACTGTTTCGGCTCGACATCAAAAACATTGAAAAAGCTTCATTGCGCCCTCGTGCCCAAACGGGTTAACCGAACCCAACAAAAATTTGTGCCAGCCTCTCTTTTTGACTGCAAAACCACCCTGTAAAATTGGACACAAATAGGAAACACAAAGTTTTTTGGAAGCCCGCCGGGCCGAAAGGGGTTAATTTATTTCAACCAACTTTATACCATTAATTCCGTTTAATAAGAAGAACATTCGTGCAAAATTTCAAGTTAATCGGTCAAACCGTTTCGACTCGACATCAAAAAAACGAAAAAGCTTAAAACGGCTCTGGAGCCGCAACCTGTTGACTTATAAAAATGCGACATAGCCTATGTCACCCCCCGGACTCCCAAAATTATTCCTCTAAAATTTGGTGTCAATCGGACCAGTGGTTTTCACGTGAATCCTGGACAAACAAACAAACAAACAAATTTTCTTCTTTATATATTAGATAAAAAAAAATAAACAAAATAAAAAAATTTTTAGTTTATGAAAAAATTGATTTCAGTTTTAAAAATCACAGTAGATTTTCTGGGAATTTTAAATAAATAGTAAATCATTTTGGTATTAAAAACTAAGACTATGCTTCACATGAACAGTTTTGTAGTAAGTCTTTATTATTTTCAGTTAAAAACTGAAATAACGGCGAAGGTCAAATGTACGCTTTGTTGCGTTGCTTGCTTTTTGCTTTGGAAAGTAAATAAAGCAAGCAAAGTTTCAAAGCAATTTCAAAGCTTCCTTCATCTCATCCCTGAAATAAAGCCAAATCAACTGCACCTTAGTAATCAAAGCAAATATATTTTTTTTTCTTAATTAGGTAGGTATAATAAAAACGAGGAAGAGTGTAGTAGAGTAGACTGTGTCAACTCTGGGATACCCGTATGACCGTAACATATACATTATATCATCCGGTTAATTACTTTTGGCAAAATTTCAAACATTCAGCTTTATCAGGTGTAGAGTAATGCTCATATAAAAGAAGGAGTTGTATGGCAGCTACTCGAACCCTTTGCAGTAGACCAACCAAATTTTGCAGTAACTTTGGCCGTTACACTAAACTATTTTTGGCAAAATTTGGTGTAGTGTAATCCTCATATAAAAGAAGGAGTTGTATGGCAGCTACTCGAACCCTCAGCAGTAGACCAACTAAATTTTGCAGTAACTTTGGCCATTACACTAAACTATTTTTTGCAAAATTTCAGACACCCAGCTTCATCAGGTGTAGTGTAAAGCTCATATAAAAGAAGGAGTGTTATGGCAGCTACTCGAACCCTCTGCAGTAGACCAACCAAATTTTGCAGTAACTTTGGCCATTATACTAAACTATTTTTGGCAAAATTTCAGACACGCAGCTTCCATAGGTATAGAGTAATGCTCATATAAAATTAGAAGTTGTATGGCAGGTACTCGAACCCGTGGACCAAAATGGCTGAATTTAAAACTCGATTCCGTTTTTTGCATAAAAACGAATTTGTGAAAATTTCATAATCCTAGCTCCTTTACTTTTTGAGTTATCGTGATGACGGACGGACGGACAGACGGACAGACGGACGGACGGACATACATAGCTAAATCGATTTATTTTTCGATTCTGATCCGATCCATACACTTGAGTCTATATCTACCCCCCCCCTCCTTCTCTGCGTCACAAACGTAATGGCAAATTTATTATACCCTTGGACTATATAGTCATACGGGTATAAAAATCAAAAAATTAATTTGTATTTGATAATGCAAAACTCAATTCATAATTCAATTTTATGTCCTTAAAATTTGGTACATAATTAAACATGTTGAGTAGGTACATATGTAGAATGTTGGTAACATACAAAGGTTATGAAACAATATACAGAGTTTAGCAACATTTTAAAAATATGTCTACATAAAGTTAATAGATGGAGAAATAGATCATTATTGAAACAAAATAAACCTATAAAAAAATTTCAAATCTTTTAACAAACAATTTTATTGAATTTAAATTTAAACAAGTACGTAATTGAATAAAAAAAAAATTGGTGAAACTTCCGGAAAGGGGTTGTGAGCTATCAAGATGACGTCATCACATAACGGTACTAAATATCTCAAAGTTTCCGAATATATATACTATTAGTGGCGATGGCGCCATCTAGTGGTCGAAAAATGCATTACAAAAATTTTCTAAGATTTTGTAGCATTTTAATTAAAATGCTATATTTTTCCTGTAAGACCATAAACTGGAACCAACATCATATAATATTGTAGACCATGATATTGCCTTTCATATAAAGCTGGTTTCATCTGAATCGGTGCTACCATTTTTTTGATGACACAACAATTTTATTAAAAAATACATTTTCATACTTTATTTGTTATAAATTTATTTTGCCTTTTTGGCAAATTTAAAAATGTAAGAATGCATTTTAGGTTTGGATACAATATTGAGTTTGGTTCTGGCATTTCTAATTATATTTTTACATACATATTTAAATAAGAAAAATTTTAAAACTATGAGGTTGTCACCTCCAAAATCCCTCCAAATAAATTACTAAAACCTAACTCAATGTTGTATCAACCTATAAAGTACATTATTACATTTTAAAATAAATATTTCAACAGGAAAACAAAAAGCCAAAATAAATTTATGAGAAATAAAGTATGAAAATGTATTTTTTGATAAAATTGTTGTGTCATTTTTGCATTTATGTTCTCTGGTGGGGCTATTTGTCAACATATGCCATACTTATTATATATCGTTGGAAAGAATTTTAAGAGACCTTTCTAATGGTATAATAATAATACAGGGTGTTTTGGAAAATTTCACAGTTATAGTAGTTCTTTTGAAAGTTTGATTTTTTTTTTTTTTTTAAATTTTCACTTTAAATTGCAATATCTCAAAAATGGTAGCACCGACCCAGATGAAACAAGATGTTTAAGAAAGACAATATCATGCCCTACAATATTGTAAGATGTTGGTTCCAGTTTATTGTCTTACAGGAAAAATATAACATTTTAATA
Source organism: Dolichopus griseipennis (assembly GCA_963082915.1). NCBI lineage: Eukaryota > Metazoa > Arthropoda > Insecta > Diptera > Dolichopodidae > Dolichopus > Dolichopus griseipennis. Next base: position 53,889,032 of record OY720442.1, on the reverse strand, counting down.
AAAATGCTACAAAATCTTAGAAACTTTTTGTAATGCATTTTGTGTAATCCATCGCCACTAATGGTATATCTATTTGGAAACTTTGAGATATTTAGTACCGTTATGTGATGACCTTATCTTGATAGCTCACAACCCCTTTCCGGAAGTTTTGCCAAAAAATTAATTGAAATTAAAAAAAAAAATTCACCAAGAAGGGATTTGAACTAACGACCCCGAAATTTTATCAAATTTAAAACATACAAAAGGTAGACTACATAACTTATTATTCATCTTCAAATTTTTTAGAAACAACAAGAAGTTATATAAGTCATTTTCTTTTGTTATCAATTACTAGAATCGAAATATAATCTACGTATTACAAAATGTAACAGTTTCGACTTTATTTAAGAAAATAATATTGATATACAATATATGTACATGTATATAATGAAATTAAAAATAATTCTTATTAGAAAAAGTTTTTCTTTCAATTGACATTCCGTCATTCCGTGACGGGCCAACAGCTAGTCATATTAATAAAAGCTGACTTAGGCAAAATAAGTTGATAATTAGAAATTAATTGATAAAAAGAAATTAGTTGAGTTGATAACATCTTAGTATAAATAGAAGCTAAGAATTATTGTAAAGCAGAGTTCCAGTCTGGCTGTCGAAGCCCTAACATAGTAACTTAATAATAAGTGTTTAGTGGAATTTTCAAAATAAAATAACTGTAAAAATAAATAAAGTGTTTTTTTTATAAATACTAAAATCCAGTTATAAAATTGGCGCAGTCGGTAGGATACACTAAGTGAATAACATTTGATACTGCACAAGGCACCAATTACATAAAAGTTTACTTGAGTCTGGGTAAACGGTATCAAATCACTTGCATATTAATTTTTAATAGTGTATCTCTGCATTACATAGTCTCAGCTAAGGAGCTGTACTATTAAACGCCTAACTTACGAAGCAGAAGTTTGTAAGTTTTGAACTAAAAACAATATATACTGTGAAACAAGACTTTTTTCTTCGTTATCCTTAAGTGAATCTGTTTAAGGCACAGTAATATATAAAAAAAAAGGTGCTAGTTGAACTACTGATACCTAAAGGTATAAAAAGGGACCTTCATCTTACACCATAAAAATATCAAACAGTTGATACAACTAAAAATAAGTTTCCAGGCTGCAAATATAAAAATTGTTAGGCCAACAACTTAATAAAACAGTACAATTGAAGAGGAGACACAGGCCGCAAATAAAAAAAATGTTAGGCCAACCACTCAACAAATTGTATACATAGAAGAAAATAAGGTTTTTTTTTTCTAAATACTAAAATTAAACAGGGGCCCAGTGCGCTGTTTAATAATTAACAACAATAACAACAGTAACAGCAACGTCAACATAACAACAACGAAAATAACAACACCAACGTCAACGTCAACACAACAACAGTAATAGCAGCATTAACAATACCACTATCAAACGTAAGCTTAATTATAAATAATAATAATAATTAATAATTAATTTTAAGAAAAATTTTAAGTAGACTTTTCTTAATAAATTTGTAAGCTAATTCTTTGTTAAAAATGGCTAATAATAACAATCGCGTCAACAATTTAACTTTTGATCCGTTAAAATATTTAGATAGATTACCTACATTTAATGGTGACAGTAGGGACTTACAGACTTTTGTCAATTTAGTAGATAGAATACATCCAATGTTAATAACTTACGACGCATTAGCACAAACCATTTTTTCAGATATTATTAAAAGCAAACTATTAGGTAGAGCTAGGGAAATAATAGAAATCAATTGTCAAGCCACTTCATGTCCTGACATGAAAACAATATTACAAAACAATTTTGGAGAAAAGAAAAGCATGAATGAATTATTCGACGAACTTAGAGCTATAACATTTAAAAATAGTAGTATAGAATTTTACAACGAAATTAAAAATAAACTTAGATCCTTAAACAATAAAACAGTAATTGTACTAGGCCAAGGAGCCGCTGCAAACGAATGCGCACGGAATAACATGCAAACAGCTTTAAACATATTTAAATCTAATTAAACCTGATCCTATGAAAACCATCTTAGCCTGTCGGAACCTCGATACTTTAGAAAACGCAATAGATATCCTTTTCACAAGTGGCCATGCCTCTTTAAATTTCAATAATCGTAACAACATAAATAATAACCGTGGTAACCCTAACAAAAATTTTAATTGTAACATAAATAACTACCGTGGTAACCTTAATAACAATTTTAATCGTAAAAACATAAATAATAATCATAGTAACCCTAATAACAATTTTAGTCGTAATAACACAAATATTAATCGTGGTAATTCCAATGATAATTATAATTGTAATCACAATTATAGTAGCAATTATAAACGTGCTAACCAAAATTTTAACCAAAATAAACCACAGAGTAACCCAAATCAAAACTTTTATAAATCACAAGGCAACCCTAATCAACGTCATTACCAAAATAATAACTACTATCAACCTAACCCATACAACTTTAATAACATCGACAATCATAATAATTATTATAACAATTCTAGAAACCCTCAACACCCAGAACCAATGGATGTTGACATAAATACAAATAGTAAAAACCCGGCAAATAAAATTGAAAATTTTCCATCAGAAGCCTCGAACTCTCATTACCTTATATCTTAATCAAAACCCATTCACGACCTTTAAAATTTTTAATAGATTCAGGAGCAACTCACTCCATAATAAACCCTAATATATGTCATCCTAGATTAATAGAAACGTTAAAAGAAGACGTGCAATTAAAAACAGTTACAAATGTTGCTAATATAAAACAAAAAGCTAAATTCCCACTTTTCGAAGAATTTGGCGAAACTAAAACGAAAATAGAAATGTTTGTCTATCATTTCATGAGAATTACGACGGACTAATCGGAAACGATATTTTAATACCTTTAGAAGCCATAATCGATTTAAAAAATAATATTCTTATAACTAAGGGAAAACAAATCAAATTACACTTATCTAATAGAGATCATGAAAATACTTCAATTTATCCTGAAGAGCAGAAGTCTTCAGATAACTAAATTATAAATAACTCTTCATCAAAAAGTAAACTTAAATTAACACCTAATATATTTAACTCTAAACAAGCAATAAATCAAATAAAAATAGATAAACAGAATTATAACATTGAGCAAAAAATTATTTATAAGCCCATTATAGATAAAGTACGTATCGAACATTTAAACTCAGAAGAAAAGAATAATTTATTAAATGTATTAAAAAATACAAAGATGTATTTTACCAAGAAGATTGCGATTTAAGTTTTACAAACGCTATTAAACACCAAATCAGAACAACTAATAATATCCCAATTCAAGCCAAAAATTATAGATATCCATATATACATAAAATTGAAGTCAAAAAACAAATTCATGAGATGCTAGACAATGGAATTATTCGACATAGCAACTCACCTTATCCAAGTGGATCCAAGAAGGTAGATGCCAGTGGAAAACAAAAATGGAGATTGGTAATTGATTATAGAAAACTGAATGAGATTACTGATGAGATTAGACGATAAATTCCCAATTCCAAACATCGACGAAATTTTGGACAAACTTGGTAAATGTCTCAACTTTACCACTTTGGACTTAGCAAAAGGATTTCATCAGATTGAAATCGAAGAAAGCGACATTCATAAAACTGCTTTTAGTGTTGAAGATGGACACTACGAGTTTTTACGAATGCCTTTCGGTTTGAAAACGGCACCCGCAACTTTCCAACGACTAATGAACAATGTTTTAAAAGATTACATAAATAAAATTTGCCTAGTGTATCTTGATGATATAATAATTTTTTCAACATCTCTACAAGAACACTTAAACTGTTTAACAAAAATTTTACAAAGACTCAGAGAAGTAAACCTCAAAATTCAAACGGACAAATCCGAATTTCTAAAAAAGGAAACAGATATTCTTGGACATATAGTTAGTGAAGAAGGTATAAAACCAAACAAAAACAAGTGAGGGAAAAAAACCAAGGGTTTTTAAAAAGCACATTTTCAAAATTATATACGGTTTCTTACTGAGTATTTTATCATTTATTTTTATAAAAATATATATTATGATAATATTATAATTTTGTTATTTCATTAATAATTAATTATATGACTAATAGTGAAATACTTAGAATACAACCCCAATGGATTCAAGAAAACCTGTTAATAAGTGCAAAATATAATGTTGAAGCTTCAATGTTAACGTTTAATTTTGGAAAAACTTACACTGGTGAATAATTTACTGTTTTATAAGAACATAAAAGTTTTAATTTTGAAGACCTAGTAGCCCTTCAATGGGGAAAGTTCCCAAATTTTTGCTTAGCAAAATTATGATGGATCTGCTCACCCCCCTCCTGTGTTAACCCTTCCATTTTTTTCCGGTTCTAAGAAATCAATTTTGAACTCCAACAAAATTTGGAATTTTACCTAGAATATTATTATCTAACTAAAAATGGTTAAGACTAAGAAACAATTTCTTCAATTTAAAGAGACCCTTTCAAATTTAAGAAAAACCTTTAATGTATGTTGAAATATAATGCTGCAGCTGTAAATTTTGCATATTTGTAAAAAAAAATTTGAACAGGTGTTAAAGTTACAGGTGGTTGAAAATAGCAAAATTTCAATTTTTGAGCCCTTATAGCTCCTAAACAGGAGGCGTGACAAAAAAATTTTGTTAACCGACTCCTACTAATTTTGAAGGACCTAACTTCTCCCAAAATTTCAAGAGCCTAGGTTGAACCGTTTAGAAGATATATGGGGCCAAAAATTTTGCAAAAGTTGAGTTTAGCTTAATGGTAAATTTTAGTACCGTATGGTAACCCTATACATTTTAGCCTTATATTTTTGTGAAGCTTATAAAACCAGCTATCTTCTACCGTTTTCAGATTGAAAATACAATTAACAAAACTCTTGTTATAACAATTTAAAAATAGGGCTTTTTCCAAATTAGGGGGGCTGTAGCTCCGTAACGGGTGGGGCTACAGAAAAAAATTCTTCTACGAAATTAATTTTTTTGTAATATCTACCGTGGTTAAAATTTCTTTACTCTATTTCAAACGGTGTAAAAGTTTTTGTAAACATACGGACGGACGGACGGACGGACAAAATCAAAATTAAGAAAAACCTTTGACACTTATTGAAACTTTAGTTTTGCAGCTTTCAATTTTGTATACAAATAAAAAAAAATTTTGACAGGTATTCAAGTTATAGGTGTTTAAAAGCTAAATTTTTAGCAAAATTTCAATTTCCGACCCCTTACAGCTCCTAAAGAGGGGGCGTGACAAAAAAATTTTGTTAACTGACTCCTACTTATTTCTAAGGATCTAACTTCTCCCAAAATTTCAAGTTTCTAGATTTAGCCGTTCCGAAGTTATGAGGGACCAAAAATTTTGTAAAACTTAGTTTTGAATAACGGTAAATTTTAGTACCGTATGGTAACGCTATACAATTGGCTTTTAAAAACTTGTAAAGCTTATAAAAACTGCTGTCTGTTACCGTTTTCAGGTTGGAGATATACCTTATAGAACTCTAATTATAACTGTTTAAATATGGGGCTTTTTTCGACTTTGTGGGGCTGTAGCTCCGTAACAGGGGGGGCTTAAAAAAAAAGTTTTAACATTAAATTATTTTTATTGCAATACCTACCCATTCCTGATATTTTTTTGTCAATCGTAGGAAAAAAGGGACGGACGGACGGACGGACAGAGTGAAGCTATATAGGCACATTTTTACAAAATTTTTTGAAAATGTGTTAAAAAGTTAGAATGCGTTACTAAATTCCCAATACCAAAGACCCCGAAAGAAATAAAACAATTTCTTGGTCTTACGGGCTATTACAGAAAATATTTAAGTCAGTTAATTAATATACAATCAATTATATTTCTACGATTTTCTATATTAAAAATTTCAATATTTGTTTGTTTATTTTATATTGTTGTCTGCTGAATATATGGTCAGTTTTAAATTTAATTCTTCAGAAACTTTAAGCAAAGGGAAATATATTACTAACGACATCTAAAGTTTGTTAGGATCATCAACTTGAACATCAAGAAACAATCGGAACAATTTATAAGGGAATAAAGTGTGTTAACAAAGAAATGTTGATAAAATATTTGCAAAGCCGATTAGAACATAATCATTACAACCGCCTAATATTCGTTCAGACCCTTTTGTACTATATGGTTACTTTAAAATAATTATATTTTTTTTAAACTTTTTACTTTTAATAACAAAATATTTAATTAGAGTATCTATTGTTAAATGTTGATTATTAAATTAAAATTTTTATCAAAGATCTTAACAGTTTGGAATTTTTAATTCAATTAACATGTTTTTTTGTGGTATAATCTTTTCCGAAATTTTTTCCGTTTTTTTCTGAAATTTTATCTTAATTATAAAAATAATACATAAATTTATTTATTTTATAATATGATAATACTAAAAATAGGTAGTCTATTTATGTTTTAATTTCGCTAAAGGTAAATATTTCAAATGCATTTAAAAACGAAAATATGTACTTAACCAATTTAATGGACAAACGTTGTTTATTAAATAACGGATTATGTCAAATTCTCATTTACTTAAATCAATATTAAATAATAAAATCTAAAGCATTCTACCATAATTAAAGTTATTTTTATTCGACCAAATAATATTAATTTAGTACCTACCTTTTTGTTTAATACTTATTTTAGTAGCCTAAATAGTGCACTTATTGCACAATTTTCTAAGAAATTAAAGTCCACTTTTTAACAGTGGACAACAGTCCTCCTTTTTTCGAGAATTCTCGTCTTTCATGTTTCCACTGGAAAAAATAATTGGGGGAATTCCCGTCATTCATGTTTCCACTTATCTGACCAATGGCGTAGTGGTACAAATGTCGCCTTTCACTTGAAAGGTCTCAGGTTCAAATCCCGTTCAGATTATGTCTAATAAAAAATATCGTAAAATTGTATAGTTACATTGTAGTATAAAATAAGATTTTATAAAAAATATTTAAATAAATCTTGTTTAAGATAATAGATGGCGCACAAAATTAACATTTGTATATTCATAACCATATACAATAGCTGCATCCGATGATCAAAGGCTAAGTGAATAAAATGATTAAAAAATCCGAACCTAGTATAAATAGACTTTGCGTAGTGATTAAGTTTATAAATCGAAAGGTCTTGGGTTCAAACTTTGATCGGAAGGTATCTAAAGAAAAAATATAATTTAAATTTTATATCGTAATAGTTTATTTCATAATAAATTTACCTGCTACACCTGAAATATGAAAGGCTGAATCACTCAATTACCACATGTATGAGGTAGGCGACTGTTCAAAAATATCTAATCTACGACTTTTAACTACCTATATTATTATTAAGTTGTTTTGTGACATTTCCAGTATTTTGGTCGCAAGAGGGTTTATAATTATAAAATTCATCTTTAGAAAAATTTCTTTTCAATTGAAAATCTTTGCAACCTGTTCTTTATTTGAAATTATCATCGATTAATACACAAGAGCCTATTTACTTGACCATTGGGTACTCTTTCAAATAGAAATTTTTCTTTTTTACATTCTCTTTCTAGGAAATCCCATTGGTTATTTTTTATTCCTCTTTAAATACGAATAACGGTACGATAAAGTAAAAAAAAACAAGTGATGAAAAAAAATCAAGGATTTTTAAAAAAACACATTTTCAAAATTATATTGTACTAGCTAATACCCGGTGCGCGTTGCTGCGCCTCTCAATGGACGTTTATAATTATTTATTTTTTTTTATTTATTTATTTAATAAAAAGAAATATAAGTTACAATTACAATTATATATTGAAGTTGATGTTACGTCAAAAAGTTAACACAAAAATTACACACGATTTACACATGTAAATTTTAAAATGTATGAAAGCAATCTTTTTAAAACGATTTTTCTAGGCTTATTCCAGTAATTTTTGAAACTTTCTGTAATTCAAAGCAGTACAAACTACTTTCCAAAATTTGACGTAATTTACTTCCAAGAAATTTTTTTTGACCAATCGTAGAAGAAGAAGCAACACATATAAAATTTGAGGTGAACCGGTCAAATCGTTTCTAATTTAGAGTTCAGTAACGAAAAAATCTATTAAAAGCCACTGTGCCCCATTGGGTTAACGGAACTACACCTTCTCTTTGGGCAAGGCAATATTGCGCAAAATTGGACGTAATTTGCTTCCAAATCTATTTTTTGTCAATCGTCGGGCCGGCATGGGTTCACCAATTGCAAGTCTGTTAAAATAGTTAATTTCATTCTCAAAACGGAACACATATACAAAATTTGAAGAAAATCGGTTAAACCGTTCTTAATTTAGAGTAAAGTAACCGAACAATTTTTAAAAAGCTGTTGGGCCCCAATGGGTTAATGCAACTCAATAAAATTTTTTTGTGGGCTTTTTTTTTAGCCAAAGCAGTACTTCGCAAATTTTGACAATATTAGCTCCCAAAATTATTTTGACCAACCGTCGGGCCGACATGGGTTAACAAATTCCAAATCTGTTAATAGTGTCAACTCAATTCTCACAGGGCACCACGTATACAAAATTTGAAGTCAATCGGTCAAACCGTTTTCATTTTAGAACAAAGAAGTTTAAATACTTGCACCACAGCCCTAACTTAGCGGTCCGTTAGAGCAAAATTTTTGGGCCACGATTTATTTCCGTACCCAAAAACCCCTATATACAAATTTTCATGAAAATCGGCTGGGCTGTTTAGGAGTCTATTCGCTACAAACAAACAAACAAACAAATAAACAAACTTTCGCTTTTATATATAGAAGATAGATTACATACTGAGTTTAACTTTGGAAATATTTACTTGGAAATAGTTACTGCTTACTTATAAAATTTACTGCTAACAGTAAAGTTTTTATTTTAAAGTAGTTATAGCCCTTCAATGGGGAAGGTTGCTAAGTTTCTCAAGGATCTATCTTAATCTAACCCCCGCCCTCTCCGTCCCCTCCATTTTTTTAGGTTCTAGGAATTAAATTGTGAATTCCACAAAAATTTGGAATTTTACTTAGAATTATACAATCTAAGCAAAAATGGGTAACACTGAAAGACACTTTCTTCAATTTAAGGAACCGATCCGACCAATTTAAGGAACCGATGATTTCAATTTTAAATTTAAGAAAAACCTTTAACGTATGTTAAAATATAATATTGGGCCTTTAAATTTTGTATATTAATAAAAAAACGAGGAAGAGTGTAGTAGAGTAGACTGTGTCAACTCTGGGATACCCGTATGACCTTAACATATACATTATATCACCTGGTTAATTACTTTTGGCAAAATTTAAAACATACAGCTTTATTAAGTGAAGTGTAATGCTCATATAAAAGAAGGGTTTGTATGGCAGCTACTCGAACCCTCTGCAGTAGACCAACCAAATTTAGATGTAACTTTGGCCATTACACCAAACTATTTTTGGCAAAATTTCAGACTCTCAGCTTAATTAGGTGTAGTGTAATGCTCATATAAAAGAAGGAGTTGTATGGCAGCTACTCGAACCCTCTGCAGTAGACCAACCAAATTTTTCTGTAACTTTGGTCATTACACTAAACTATTTTTGGAAAAATTTCGGACACCCAGCTTCAATAGGTATAGAGTAATGCTCATATAAAATTAGAAGTTGTATGGCAGCTACTCGAACCCTCTGCAATAGACCAACCAAATTTTGCAAAAACTTTGGCCATAAAACTAAACTAGTTTTTCCAAAATTTCAGACACGTAGCTGTAATAGGTACAGAGTAATACTCATATAAAAAAGGAAGTTGTATGGCAGCTATCCGAACCCATGGACCAAAATGGCTGGATTTAAATAGCGATGACAGCTATTGCAAAAAAACGAATTTGCGAAAATTTCAAGACCCTAGCTCCTTTAGTTTTTGAGTTATCGTGCGGACGGACGGACAGACGGACGGGCAGACGGACAGACGGACGGACAGACGGACGGACGGACATACATAGCTAAATCGATTTATTTTTCGATTCTGATCCGATCCATACACTTGAGTCTATATCTACCCCCCTTCCTTCTCTGCGTCACAAACGTAATGGCAAATTTATTATACCCTTTGACTATATAGTCATACGGGTATAAAAATTGGACAGGTATTCAAGTTACAGCTGCTTAAAAATAGCAAAATTTAAATTTTCGAGCCCTTATAGCTCCTAAACATGGCTGGACAAATGGGGCTGGACAAAAAAATTTTGTTAACCGACTCCTACTAATTTCTGAGTATCTAACTGCTCCCAAAATTTCAAGACCCTAACTTGAACAGTTCAGAAGATATGTGTGGCCAAAATTTTTGCAAAAATTGAGTTTTGTGTAATGTTAAATTTTAGTACCGTATGGCAACCCTGAACTATTAAAAACCTTTAAACATATTTATAAAGTTTATGAAACCGGCTATCGTTTGCCGTTTTTAGATTGGAAATATATCTAACAGAACTCTTTTTATAACAATTTAAATTTAGGGCTTTTTCCAACTTTGGGGGGCTGTTGGCCCGTAACAGTTGGGGCTGCAGAAAAAAACTCTTCTACGAAATTATTTTTTTTGCAATACCTACTCATGGTCAAAATTTCTTTACTCTATTTCAAACGGTGTAAAAGTTTTTGTAAACATATGGACGGACTGACGGACGCACAGAGTGAAGCTGCTATATAGCCACATTTTTACAAAATTTTTTGAAAATGTGCTAAAAATTAAAAGGTGAAAAAAAAATCTTTGAAATCAGAATCTTCAAGAGAAAAATAAAAAAAAGTCACAACATTGTATTTTCTTTGGTTCTCTCCTTTTTGACAACTAGTAAATACTGATGGATTGCTAAAACTATACGAGAACAAATTAAGTCGTACATAGAAAAATGAACAGTTAGAAAAACTTGTATAAAGGATATAAGATATAAGAAAATGAATAAAAGAATAAGAAGATTAAAGGATAAGAAATAAACCTGTTCAATAAGGTGGATTAAAGTGTTTTTAAGGATGTGATTTGTATTAAATTAAGAATTGTATAACTTAAGAAGTGCATTAGTGAATTGCGTTTAAATTTAATTGAGTTATTATGTATATATATGTTATATATATATATACATATATTCGAGTTTTGTAATTAAATAACACAAGTTTCACTTTTTTTTTGCTATTGTTATTTCTATAATTTTATACTTTGTGCAAAAACGTCTGCTTACTGATTTAAACGTCTAATTTACTCAGTATCATCCATTTCTAAAATTTTCCACAAAAAATTCATAAAAGTGCTTTTTTAACATAAATAGTATATTAATAACATATATAAAAGGTTCTCAAAAAATGATTTTCAAGCTGAAGTATAGTTTGTTTGCTATCTTGTTTGTCCCTAAATCTGTATCATGAAGAGTTTAAATCAACTTTATTATCTGAAAAGATTTAAGGACTTCAGAATATCTCCGGATATCTAAAATTTTTGCAAAAATAGTTTAGTGTAATGGCCAAAAATACTGCAAAATTTGGTTGATCTATTGCAAAAGGTTCGAGTAGCCATACAACTCCTTCTTTTATTACTCTACACCTAATGAAGCTGGGTGTCTGAAATTTTGCCAAAAAAATTTAACCGAATGATATAATGTTTATATTATGGTCATACAGGTATCCCAGAGTTGACACAGTCTACTCTACTGCACTCTTCCTCGTTACTTCCTACTGTTAATTAAATTTTCATTTTTTCTTAATGTTCAAAATTCTATAAAGTATCTATAAAGTATAACGGAATTCAATAAATTTTCCATACTTTTGAATTTTAAATTTCATTTCTAAAAACTTTTCTTATTCTTTTTGGGTTAAGAAACTGAAAGAAAAAGAATTGTGTACTTAAAAATAAAATTTAAACTTTAAAATAAAGTTAATTTTATTTTTTATTTATTCTTTATTTAATAAATTTAGCACAGATACATAATATTAATTATCTTTGAAAAGACGAATAATAAATTTTTTTGTTTGTTAACTTTAGTAAAAGTTAATAAAATAAAGAACAAAAACAAAATGGCTGTTTCACAAATAAAAAAGAATTCTTTAAAAGTCATTCAATTAGCAACAAAAGAATCGCTCAGACTCAAATCTAAGAATAAAACAAAAGAACATTCATTAGTTGAAATTAATGGGAAAATTTGTTTGTCAGGCTGAAATCATATCCTACAAAATGTTCCTTAAAGTTGGTAATGCGTATGTGATGTGTATGATTTAGAAAAGTTTAAGAAAAACATTAACATCTTTCTTCTAAATATTCCATTCAATTACCCTAGTCCCCCATACTTCCAGAATCTTAATTTCTCAAACTATTTGAATAGGGTTACTTGGAACTAAACCCTGTTCTAAAAGGGGAGTGGTTTATTTTGGTGTGCTAAAGCCTCTTACTAACTATAGGAGCTATGCACAGGTCCAATAGGTAGCTTTTGAAGCTTTCAATGTTCTTCGTTAAAAAAAAATTGAAATATTTGATATATTCACTTTTATATATTAAAATATTTCATAAAAAAACTTTAAAATCTACATAACCAAATAGACAGATTAGAAATATATTATTATCTGGCGTTGATTGCCTTATATTAACAAATAAAAGAAGATCAAACTCCAAAACAAATATTTGAAACTCGATATTGTGCACAACGAGACTGAATTTCTCAATAAACAGCTTCAACATATCAAACTTTTGTTATTCCATTTTAATACTGATATTTCCTAATAAAACGATGGCTTGTTCCGAGGCAACTTAACAGAGCTGCTAGGTAATGTTAAAAAATGTTTTAAATTTAAAAAGATAAAAACTTAGTAGACATTTTTTTAAGATGAAGATTTCAAAAAGCATTTTATCAAAAAGAACATTTTAAAAATGGCTGAAGGAGTCATGTATGCAACCATGACTCCTTCAGCCATTTTTAAAATTTTGACAGTTTATTCAAAGTTGTACATTGTAGCACATATTAAATTAGAAAACACCTTTTATTAACAACTGGCTAATACCCGGTGCGCGTTGCTGCGCCTCTCAATGGAGGTTTAATTGAAGTTGATGTTACTGCAAAAAGTTAACACAAAACTTACACACGATTTACACATGTAAATTTTAAAATGTATGAAAGCAAATCTTTTTAAAACGATTTTTCTAGGATTATTCTAGTAATTTTTGAAACTTTCTGTAATTCAAAGCAGTACAAACTACTTTCCAAATTTTGACGTAATTTACTTCCAAAAAATTTTTTTTGAAAAATCATAGGACCGACTGTTAACAGACTCAACTCCATTTTCAAGTTGCTTCACACATATAAAATTTGAGGTAAACCGGTCAAATCGTTTCTAATTTGGAGTTAAGTAACGCAAAAATCTATTAAAAGCCACTGTGCCCCACTGGGTTAACGGAATTACACTTTCTCTTTAGGCAAAGCAGAACTTCGCAAAGTTTGACAATATTAGCTTCCAAAATTATTTTGACCAACCGTCGGGCCGACATGGATTAACAAACTCCAAATCTGTTAATAGTGCCAACTCAATTCTCACAGGGGAGCACGTATACAAAATTTGAAGAAAATCGGTCAAACCGTTTTTAATTTAGAGTTAAGTATTGAAAAAACCTATAAAAAGCTGTTGGGCCCCAATGGGTTAATGCAAGTCAATAAAATTTTTTTGTGGGTTTTCTTTTTAGCCAAAGCAGAATTTCATAAAATCGGACAAAATTCGGACCCAAAATTTTTTTTGACCACCCGTCGGCCCAACATGGGTTAATAAATTCCAAAACTGTTAATAGTGTCAACTCAATTCTCAAGGAGCATCACGTATACAAAATTTGAAGTCAATTGGTCAAACCGTTTTCATTTTAGAACAAAGAAGTATAAATACTTGCACCACAGCCCCAACTTGGCGGTCCGTTAGAGCAAAATTTTTGGGCCACGATTTCTTTCCGTACCCAAAAACCCCTATATACAAATTTTCATGAAAATCGGCTGGGCAGTTTAGGAGCCTATTCGCTACATACAAACAAACAAACAAACAAACTTTCGCTTTTATATATATAGATATATGGACACAATACACAACCAACGAAAAATGGAAGTTACAAATACCTCAAAAGTTAAAGAGTTAGTTATTTTAAATCTTTTATATACCTTTCTCTTCTTCAAATATTGTTTATAAACCTGTTATGTTTTTAGATAACTATTTTTTAAAGTTTATTCAAAAACTAATAAATAAAAATAAAAACCAATTTATTATTCGTCTATTTAAAGCGTTTCAAAGATAATTAATATTATGTATCTGTGCTAAATTGAAATTTAAAATTCAATTTTTATATAAAACCCAAAAATGAGGTTGCAATTACACGGCAATGAAAAAAAACTTATAATTAAAAGCTTTCTCTAGTGATTAATTATAGCATCTGGTGCTCCTTTTTTAATAAAATACAAAAAATAAATTAAGTTATAAAAAAAAAAACAGAAGGTTTTTTAAGGCAGTTTATTATAATACAAAAATAAATAAATTGACTTTTGCTTTCTGATCTGATTCAGGTTTTGTTTGAAAAAGAAAAAATAAATTTAATTTGAATAAAATTTTAAAAAAACTTAATTACTTCTACAGTTAAGCTTTTATCCGTTTCTCTGTTCTTATTTTTTTTATATCTAAAGAATTTCTTGTATCCGAAATACAAGCTGGAAATGGTTCAGCGAAACATCTTTATTAGAGTTCAAGAAGATGTATGGAAAATATTAAGAGTCTGTGTACTTTAATCAACTAAAGCCGGAGCCTTTTAAAATAAGCTCTAGACTTAGTCCTTAAATAAAAGTGGAGAATTTGGAAACCTTGTGAAATGACTATTATAAAATTCTTAGTTATGGTTTAGGTAAAAGAATAAAGTAATAGAGCCATTTTTAGATGATGCTAATCTTATTCTTACAATTTGTTAGACGATTTACCATAGTACTGCTGACATACAAATTAGTATAATCGTTGTAATACGGTAACACCTGTTGAAAAAAACTGTTTGAAATATTTACCATGTTCGTTCCCAAATTTACCAAAGTACAAGTTTGGAAACAATTCAGATGTCATTTAGCAAAATTTTCTTATCCTGTGTCAAACTTCAACCTGTCGCAATTTATGGAGCTTTTTTTTAACTTAGGAAGCACGACCATATAAGTTGTTTCATATTTTGCACATTTTTCAACATTTTTTCAAAATTTTTCTGCTTGTCCACTCTGTCCGGAACTAGGTAGTTATGCAAAACTTACGCGTTAATAAATGCTGGTTTTTTAAAACATTGTTTTTAAATTTAAAAATTTTGCATAACTTCAGGATAATTTTTTTTTTGATAATATTCTTTTCAACTAAAAATTTTTGTATAATTTCAGGATGATTTCTTTTTACCTAAGCTGTATGCTTTATAAATATTTTTAAAAATTACCTACTATAACTACGTCAATTCATGTTATATCCTTTAATAGTTGATTCGTATACCAAAAGACTTTGGATTAGATGAAATGCAATACATGGAGAACTAAAGAAAACGGTAAATACTTTAAAGTCGTTTTTACTTTTAATTAATCAAAGGTTCTTTGGGAATATTAAACAAGCTTTTTCAATATATTTTACTTTGCATTTGATGACTTTAATTCAATATTTTTGTTTATCTACTTACATAAAGTACTTAAAATACTTATTTAATACTAAACATAGTTCAAAGTAAAATCAATTGATACTTCCATTTCTCTATGTTAAAGTAGTTTCTAGTTTTGTAGTTTTATGTTTTGCCTTTGTTATAAACAAATAAGTAAAAATTTAAATGCGCATTTATTAAACTTAATCCAATGTCATTAAATAAATTTTATTTGAATTAAACATGTTTTTTTTAAATTAATTGTATTTATTCTAGTATTCCATAATAATTTTAATGTTACGGAGGAATACTAACTAATCGAGGAAAACAAAATCTCATTGTTTCTACTATATCCGGACAATTATTTTGTTGTTAAATCTCCTCAGTCATGCCAAGAGTTCAAAAGTTAAGGTATTTGAAGATTTAAAATTAGTTTGCAAAGAAGTTACGAATGAACAGCGTGGATCCTTGAGATACGTATAACGGAAAGGCCATAAAGAAATAACAAAATCCGTTCAAGTCAATGGAGTCAAGGAGCACGGCGTACGGTAGAAGAATTAATTATGATTCAGAAAAATTTACAGACCCACATAGAAAGAAAATCTAATATAAGCATAGATTTCTCTATAAAACAGCAAGTGCTGTTAATGCTTTGTTAATAGTGTTATCAGAAGTCACCAATAATAGGCATATTATTAAAATAGTTATGGTTGACTGTAGATATAATCTATAAATCTTTCTATATTTTTATACACAAGCTGGGATGAATTGAAGAAAATGGGGTTCACTATAAATTTTAATAAAAAATTAAGAATTTAAAATAAAAACAATTTTCTATTAAATAATTGGATTAATTTAAAATATTTTAATAATTGACAAAGACAAAATAAAATTTGAATTTATCTATAATTAAATAGTATCAATTAGGTTAACACACATTCATTAAATCAATTACACAAATATTTAGTTTAGTTTTTCATTTAGTTAGTACCTACTAAAAAATTTGGAAAATTTATCGAATTTGTTATAAAATATTTCATTTAAATTCTAAAGGTGTTCAAATGTATAGTGAATGAAAAATAGTATTTCAATTTGATTTAAACGAGGAAGAGTGTAGTAGAGTAGACCCGTATAGCGAAATTATATCATCCGTTGAATTACTCTTGAAAAAATTTTAGTCAACCACCTTTATTAGGTATAGAGTAATGCTCTTGTTAAAGATAAAGTTATATGGCAACCCCTCGAACTAATCCAGCTAAATTTTGAACAAACTTTGGCCTTATAAATAAACTATTTTTGGCAAAATTTCAGACACCCAACTTCAATAGGTATAAAATAATGCTCATATTAAAAAAGAAGTTGTATGGCAGGTAGTCAACCCACTGCAGTAGACCAACCAAATTTTGCAGAAACTTTGGTCATAAAAGAAAACTACTTTTGGTTGATTTCAAATATCCAGCTTTATCATGTAAAGAGTTATTTTCATAAATTTATTTTGAGATTTATTTATTTTATTTGCACTATTCAGCTACATTTATAATGATTATGGCAATGCTGGATGCATTTTATTTTAAGTTTAATAAATTGTTAATAGTTTAAAAATTCCGCATTTTCATTTTATTTATAATTTACTTTATTTAAACATTCAATTGATTCAATAATTATGAAACTGTCAATTTTAGTGCGAACTACGATCATTTAGTGTGGTTAAGATAACACCAAATATTTGACAGATAAAGTATTAGTGCGAATAATTCCAAACAAGCTCTAGCTCCGAAAAATTTTTTTTATTTATTTAATTTTCACGATAATTTTCTTATTTTTTAAAAAAATTATACCTACTTTATATTTGCATAAAAAAACAATAATTATAATTTTCTATAATGTGTAAAGTAAAGAAAACTCTAAGCCATTTTTTTGTTTTTTTACTGAAGTTCCTATGGGAACCTATAATTTAAAAATTTTTTTTGTGTGTCAATAATAACAAAAAGTAGAAAGAATTAAGATATAATCCATGTTCTTTAACTTCAGTTTACACAATATTACAATATCTATACTAAGCATTAAGCATTACATATTTTTCTGACCTAATCATCTAAGAAGCACAAATCACTTTTCTCTTTTTATTCTTTGTTTGTTTTAAACCTAATGTTAGTTGTTTTAAATTAAATGAAATCAAGGTAGCCAGGAAACAAAAGGGTCTTTCCAAGTAGATTTTGACAAAATAAAATAAAGGATATTCTAGAGTTGGAAGTTTGACAATAGGTTTGAGTCATCTGTCTAATCTGTTAAGTGCGTGCTTTTCAGAAACACTATGCATTTAAGATCAGAGATAGCTTCTGTCTATTTCCTCTAAAGCAATATTTGGAGCTTCGGCTCGAGTCCATCCAACTATTGAGGTGCCTGTTTGATGTTAAGGGATCTTAAGAGACCACTACTTTTTAGCACATTTTCAAAAAATTTTGTAAAAATGTGCCTATATAGCTTCATTTCTGTCCGTCCGTCTGTCCGTACGTTTACAAAAAATTTTACACCGTTTGAAATAGAGTAAAGAAATTTTAGCCATTGGTAGTTTTTGCAAAAAAAATAATTTCGTATAAAAATTTTTTTTCTGTATCCCCACCTGTTACGGCCCCCCAAAGTTGGAAAAAGCCCTATATTTAAATTGTTATAACAAGAGTTCTGTTAGATATATTTTAAATCTGAACGGGAAACGATAGCTGGTTTCATAAACTTTATAAATTTTTGAAAGGCAAATGTTTAGGGTTGCCATACGGTACTAAAATTTAACATTACATAAAACTCAATTTTTGCAAAATTTTTGGCCACACATATCTTCTGTAATGTTCAAACTAGGCTCTTGAAATTTTGGGAGCAGTTAGATCCTCAGATATTAGTAGGAGTCATGCCCCCTATTTAGGAGCTATAAGGGCTCGAAAATTGAAATTTTGCTAATTTTAAACACCTGTAATTTGAATACCTGTCCAAATTTTTTTTTAGTGAGATACAAAATTCAAAACTCTATGATTATATTTCAACATGTGTCAAAGGTTTTTATTAATTTTGAAGGGTGACGAAGTTACAGCCCCGGCAAATTCCAAAAAAGCCCTATATTTTAATTGATATAACAAGAGTTCTGTTAGGTTTATTTTCAATCGAAAAACAGTAAAAGAGAGCTACTTTTATACGCTTTACAAAAATATATCAAATGTATAGGGTTGCTATACGGTACTAAAATTTACCATTATATAAAACTCAATTTTTGCAAAATTTTTGGTTCCACATATCTTCTAAACGGTTGAAGATAGGGAGAAGGTTTTGGGAGAAGTTAGATCCTTAAAAATTAGTAGGAGTCGGTTAACAAAATTTTTTTGTCAAGCCCTTATTTAGGTGCTATAAGGGCTCGAAAATTAAAATTTTGCTATTTTTAAGCACCTGTAACTTGAATACCTGTCCAATTTTTTTTTTTATTAATATACAAAATTTAAAGATCCAACATTATACTTTAACATATTATGTTAAAAGATTTTCTTAAATTTAAAATCGGTTTCTTAAATTGAACAAAGTGTCTCTCAGGTTTACCCATTTTTGCTTAGACAGTATAATTCTAAGTAAAATTCCAAATTTTTGTGGAATTCACAATTTAATTCCTAGAACCTAAAAATGGAGTGGGGGAGGGAGTTAGATGAAGTTAGATCTTTAAGAAATTTGGCAACCTTCCCCATTGAAGGGCTATAACAACTTTAAAATAAAAAATTTACTGTTAGCAGTAACTATTTTCTTGGTAAGCAGTAACTATTTGCAAGTAAATATTTCCAAAGTTAAACTCAGCATGTAATACAATATAATTTTGAAAATGTGCTTATTTAAAAACCCTTGGTTTTTTTTCATCACTTGTTTAACTATCGCTCCATTTAAATATAGGGTTTTTCTTAATCATAGATCTATCTACAAGGACTTATTTATTGTATTGGGAATTAATAGAAAAAACGGATGGAAGGACTAACAGGAAGGGTATAATTAATAACAAATTTTGAAAAAATTCATCTATGTTAAATAATAACAAATATTAAAAATAACTACCACAATATGCTGTTTTTAAAAAACACAAAAGAAACATTTAATAAAAAGTTAAGAAAAGTAAAGAAAAATTTAAAATAATAGTAGGACTAGAAAAATTACATGATTTTCTTTTCTTGAATTAATTTATTCCTTTTATTTCGGTTCACTCCATTTTCCTTTTTGTTTCAAAACAACAGCCATTATTTCAATAAATTTTCTTAGCCTTTTTTTTGTTTTTCATCACTGTTTTTCTTTAATTTTTGTTTATTTAAATTGGTTTTGAATTTATTATTTTTAATTTCTTCCTCATTCTAACATTCTTGCTTTTTGTTAATTCCAAATTTCATCTCTGCCTCATTTTCCTAGTCTCGCAATTACTATTGTTTTTGTTTGTCAGAAACCTTTTTATTTTAACAAATTTTTTTACACATTTTTGATTTTGTAACAAGGACGAAGTTTTTAAAGGACAATACATTTTAAGTTAAGGTTGGATATTAATAAAAGATCTAGTTTAGAAAAAAAAAAAACTCAAAACTAAAATACATTTGTTTTCTTAAAGAGTTACTGTAAATTTAATTTAGAAGCAAGTCAATTTATTAAAATTGATATATATTTGATGTGGAAAAAATATTTTAAATATTATTTAAGGATGTTTTGATAGATGTTTTGATTAACTATGAGGGCAAATGAGAAGAGAAACCCTAATTCAAAATCTCATCTTTTTTTAAATCTCGAAAGTCAAAATTTAATTTTTTTTTAGGTAAAATAAAACTTTCTTTTTGTATAAAGCAATCGTGTAAATTCAAATACAATATTTCACGGCTAGGTGCCAAAATTTCATGAGCCAAAAGTCTTCTGAAGAGTTTTGATTTAAGAAATAGTCCAAAAGTCTCTGAAAAATTATTTCCCCGATTAGTGAGGCAAAAGTTCCCTAAAAAATGAGTCATAAATCCCCATTATTTTTGAAAACATGTGGTTAAGCCTTTAATCCTATTTTGAAAAGAAGCCGAAATAGAAAAGCCAAAAAAGTCGAGATTAATTTTTATTGTAAAAACGTTTCTGAAAGTTATCGAGATTTATATTTTAAGTATAATAACAACAAAAAGTATAAAGAAAAGAATTGACTATGGACTATGCGAAATTTTATACATTAGGCAGTATTATTTCAGTTCGCTATAAAACTCATGTTTTCCCTTTTCCCAAATTTTTATGAAATCGTGTATGATTTAAGTCGATTTGATTATTGAAGTTTTGGAAAGGGGGGAAATTTTCAAACTCCTATATAGGTATGAACTTGATCTAAAATTTATAATTTTGTATTAATGATTATATTTTCATAAATTTTCGAGATACGTTTTAACTGTTTTTACACTGAAAATAAAAATTTTGGTTTATGAAATCACAAGTTTCTGGGAGGATTTTCTGCCCACTCATCACGAGATATAATTCTCTTGGGATTTTTCAAGTGTGGAACTTTTGGCATCTCATCTATTTTACACCTCAAAATGTATTATAATTTACAATCAATTAAGGAATTTCGTAAAAAGCTATTTTTTCCAAAACAGAAATTTTGATTTACAAGATTTGAAACCTTTAACCATTATAATTACTCGTACCTTCATTTTATACTAACTTATAGCCTAGATATAGAAATTCCAATGATAAATTCGATAATCGATATTATGTTGAATACGTTGATCAAAAAATCAAATATCAAATCAAAATACTAATTTTTGTTGCTCAAAAAAAGAATGAGTTCTAAATGGATATGATCCAATAAAGTAAAAATTATAATGTCTGATATATATTACTAGCTAATACCCGGTGCGCGTTGCTGCGCCTCTCAATGGAGGTTTAATTGAAGTTGATGTTACTGCAAAAAGTTAACACAAAAATTACACTCGGTTTACACATGTAAATTTTAAAATGTATGAAAGCAATCTTTTTAAAACCATTTTTCTAGGATTGTTCTAGTAATTTTTGAAACTTTCTGTAATTGAAAGCAGTACAAACTACGTTCCAAATTTTGACGTAATTTACTTCGAAAAATTTTTTTTTGAAAAATCGAAGGACCGACTGTTAGCAGACTCAACTCTATTTTCAAGTTGTTTCACACATATAAAATTTGAGGTAAACCGGTCAAATCGTTTCTAATTTAGAGTTAAGTAACGCAAAAATCTATTAAAAGCCACTGTGCTCCACTGGGTTAACGGAACTACACTTTCTCTTTGGGTGAACTTTGCAAAGCAGTATTGCGCAAAATTGGACGTAATTTGCTTCCAAATCACTCAACAAAATTTTTTGAGGCTTTCTTTTTAGCCAAAGCAGTACTTCGCAAATTTTGACAATATTATCTTCCAAAATTATTTTGACCAACCGTCGGGCCGACATGGGTTAACAAATTCCAAATCTGTTAATAGTGTCAACTCAATTCTCACAGGGGAGCACGTATACAAAATTTAAAGAAAATCGGTCAAACCGTTTTTAATTTAGATTTAGGTATTGAAAAAACCTATAAAAAGCTGTTGGGCCCTAATGGGTTAATGCAAGTCAATAAAATTTTTTTGTGGGTTTTCTTTTTAGCCAAAGCAGAATTTCATAAAATCGGACAAAATTTGAACCCAAATTTTTTTTTGACCACCCGTCGGCCCGACATGGGTTAATAAATTCCAAAACTGTTAATAGTGTCTACTCAATTCTCAAAGAGCATCACGTATACAAAATTTGAAATCAATTGGTCAAACCGTTTCGAATTTAGAGTAAAGTATTGAAAAAACCTATAAAAAGCTGTTGGGCCGCAATGGGTTAATGGAACTCAACAAAATTTTTTTTGGGGCTTTCTTTAAAGCCAAAGCAGAATTTCGTAAAATCGGACAAAATTTGGACCCAAAATTTTTTTTGACCACCCGTCGGCCCGACATGGGTTAACAAATTCCAAAACTGTTAATAGTGTCTACTCAATTCTCAAAGAGGATCACGTATACAAAATTTGAAGTCAATCGGTCAAGCCGTTTCGAATTTAGAGTACCCAAGTAGAAATTTGTGTCTATTATAGTTACAAAATTAGAAGTTGAAACACAAAGTAGTTAAATTTCCTGATTTTTAAGTAAATAAAGTTTTTGTGACATTGAACTAGCACTATGACTCTTATTTTACTACATAGTTACTTATAAATACAATTTGACTTTATGGTGTCAATTCCGTAACTTTTGTGACTTAATTGTTACCAAAAGGTAACCTTTTTAGTTACGATAACTTAATTGATACTACTAAATGTAACCGTAACGCAACCGCCTAATTAAACACACAATATCGTCTTTGTGACTGATATATGTGATGTTAAGATTTTTTTAAACTTTAATGCGACCAAAAGGGAACCTTTTTAGTTATGATAACTGAGTGGATACTACTAAATGTAACCGTAATGCAACCGCCTAATTAAACACACAATATGGTCATTTGTGTAGATAAAGTCATTTTACTTACAATGTGTAAAAACATACACATTATAAACTAATTATTGTTACAGTAAAGTTATAAAATACGAATTTATGTATTTGCAGTAACATTTTGTGTACTTAGTGATACATTTTTATAAACATTTGTGTAGATAAAGTCATTTTACTTACAATGTGTAAATACATACACATTATAAAATAATTATTGTTACAGTAAAGTTAAAAAATACGAATTATTGTATTTAGAGTAACATTTTTTTAAGAAATTTGTGCACATACAGTCATATTAAGGGCAGTGTGTGTATTCGGTTACATTTTTGGAAAACGGATACTTAATTTTGTGCCAGTGTGGAAACAGGGAGCCACAGTCGGTCACAACAAACAATAAAGTTAAAATAAAATTAGCGCCATTTTTTATGAAAAATTATGGTATCCATCTTGATGAACTAATTGAAATAAAATTTTAAAAGCATTTATGTTGCTAATATATTTCTAAATTTTAGCTTAAAACCCTATATTATTGTTTTTTATAATATAAGGTACTTATTAAACACGATTTAAAAATTTTAAAAAGAATTTTAATATTTTTATTCTTTTTAAAAAATCATTTTATATTGTTAAAAATAGCATATTTTTGAAGCGCATATTTTTTTTGCTTAGTAGAATATAACATTTCATAATAAAAATGGTGTTCGTTTTATTTTTTGAGCCTTTTGTATCGAGAAAAACAAAAATTAAGTTCCATATTTTTATAAATGATTTCATATAGGTAACATTTTATTTGTGTAATATAAATTCAAAAATATAGTTCGTATTAAATATCTTTCTATGTAAACGTTCAATAATTTATTTAGAAGTATATGTATACACATAATTCAGCAAGAAGAAATATAAATATTTTACATGTATTTGTTTAAATACGAACAATTTAATACACACCCAAACCAAAATGTGTAGTTAGCGTTACGAAAAAATAGACGTTTCTGTAACTGATAAATAAACTTCCCAATTTTAGTCACTAAACAGTTACAATCTTAGTTATAAAAACTACAAATTACCTACTCAATCTAATATCCCCACTTGGTAACTGATACGTGCCAATTATAAGAAATATCGGAATCAAAGCCTTTAAGTACGCAAATACTAAACCAACACATGACTCAATTTTGGTAACATTTCAGTAACGCTGACCAAAATTTCTGCTTGGGTAAAGTATTGAAAAAACCTATAAAAAGCTGTTGGGCCGCAATGCGTTAATGGAACTCACCAAAATTTTTTTTTTGGGGTTTGCTTTTAAGCCAAAGCTGAATTTCATAAAATCGGACAAAATTTGGACCCAAAATTTTTTTTGACCACCCGTCGGCCCGACATGGGTTAACAAATTCCAAAACTGTTAATAGCGTCTACTCAATTCTCAAAGAGCATCACGTATACAAAATTTGAAGTCAATCGGTCAAACCGTTTTCATTTTAGAACAAAGAAGTTTAAATACTTGCACCACAGCCCCAACTTGGCGGTCCGTTAGAGCAAAATTTTTGGGCCACGATTTCCTTCCGTACCCAAAAACCCCTATATACAAATTTTCATGAAAATCGGCTTTGCAGTTTAGGAGTCTATTAGCTACAAACAAACAAACATACAAACAAACAAACAAACAAACAAACAAACAAACAAACAAACAAATAAACAAACTTTCGCTTTTATATATATAGATTAACCAATTGGTTGTGTATTTGAAGTAAAATTCAAAAATTTAAAATTCATGTACTTTACAATATTTATGTACTATTCAAGTACTTTAAATATTGTAAAGTATGATAAAGTGGTCACTCAAAATATAGGCTATTTTATTTGCACTAAAAAACTCTACGGCAATTAACTAATTCTAAAAAATTAAAATAGTACCAGGTATAAATAGTTAAAAAAATATTTTTTAATCCATAAAATACTCAACATCAACGTGTTATTATATCTGAAAATTAAAAACAGAACACATATTCGAACTTTCGAAGTACTTTTAAAAAATTTTGTTTTTTCACGGAGTATAAATTATTAATCAAAACTTTTCAGACATTTTTAGGATTACACTTTTAAAATTATTATATTTTGATATTCAGTTTCAAACCAACCTGAGTGCTAATTTATTCAACTACCAAATAACCAACCAAAAATTTAATATGAAAATAAAAAAAAATTTTATTTAAGTCTTAAAACAATTGTGTACTGATATGAAATCTCACCTCTATAATATATTGTTATATTTAATTCAATTTCACTTCACTCCACATGTTTTTAAACAGTTTTTTGGAGTTTTTTTTGTTTTATAAATCATTTTAATTTTTATAAGTAGGAAGTATTATGACCTGTTTTCATTTTATGTGTAAATAACACTTAAACCACTTTGGGTTTGTATGGATTCACTTTGGATGTTTTGCACAAACAAAAGTGTTTGTTTTTGTAAAGCAAACAAAGTGAGTTTTCTTTGAAATAACGGTATAATTTCAATGGTGATTTTCGTGTTCAAATAAAAGGTAATTGAAATATAATGTGCTAAAGCCATTATTAATTTATAACTGTGTGGTGAAGTTCATAACAACATTAAAACATTCTCTTATTTATCAAAAATCAATTAAATGGTATATCAAATCTTTTACAAATCAATTGCAAAAAGTTTCAAAATAAGATGTTTATAATTTTCCCACTTATAGTTAGTTATCCTCATAAATGATGATCAATCTCAAAAGTTACAACTATTAACACAACTAAAGACTAAAATATACTCCAGTAGTGTATAGAGACTTTTGAATCGACAGAGATGAAGCTGGTCAATTATATACATACCATACCAGGCGTTCGGAACGAAATCAAAAAAGAATGAAAAGTTCCGGGACGATATTTATTTTGGGTAAAAAAAACTATTTCTCTTATCAGGTTCCGAAAATGTATCTGATTTAAATTTTTATAATGTCCTCTTTTGAACTTTAATCCGAAAAACTAAAACATAAAGATCCGATAAAAATAAAGTTCCTTGTAGACTTTTATAATTTTTGAAAAACCATAATCCACTAGCCGGGCCGACATAATTTAAAGAAGGTAATCACAGAGTTTTTAGTAAAAACTATAAACAGCCTGTTTTTTTTTTTTTTTATTTTTTTTTAATTCCAACCAATAGTTCTCTTAAATTTTGATGCCACTTTTTGGAACCTTTCCAGATTTTTTCGCTTTTTTAGTGTCTACTACAGAATTGAAGAGTAGAATTTTTAAATCAAGTCAGTTAAATTCGGCCCGACTTTTGGCTCCCAGATTTATTTATTTATCTTTATTTATTTTGAATTCGTTCTTCGGATCAATATTTTTTTTTCGAGCACCTGGTTAAACACTGTACCAAATATTATATACCCCTACACGTCATATTAGGTGTACGTTATAAAAATCATTTGTCAATTAAAGTGCCTTTTTAACTTAATTAATGGAAATTATTTACTTCTCCTCATAACATACTAACTATAGTAACGATTTACAACTTTCACTCAAAGATATTTATTTATTTCTTGAAATCAAATCAATTTTAGATTTAAAACGTTCAAAATGAATGTGTGTTATGTGTATGGGATTAGGTAATGTGATTTATGATTGCAATCATAACATTTTGCAAGTGTTTTAATATAGAAAATCCATTACTTTTCAATCTATATTATTAAATGTCAAAACTGTCAATAATATGGATTTATGTATAGATACCTACAGATCCTTGTACATAAAAAGAATATACACATTAAATTTACGGAAAATATACCGAAGTTTATAAAATCTATATCTTTATAACTTAATTACCCTTAACAGATTGCAGGCCATGAACATTTTAAATTTCTGAAGTGGGAATTTTATATATATATTAAGATAATTTAAAAATTTTATAAAAAATATTTATTTCAATATTTGCAAAAAAAACCTAATTTAAGAATGTACTCTTCAATTTAAAGCTAAAAAGAGATGCAAAATTATATGAATGGCTTTAATAGCATAAAGTTCAAAGTCATAAAAGTCATTTAACTTGTTAAATTGTCTATGCAAACAATATATCAGAAATAATTTCAATTATTAAAATAAAATGGGAGTTTCACAATATTATAGAATAAAAGAAATATATTTTTTTTTACTTAAAAAACTATTTTATGAATAAAAACAAAAAAATATATCAATTGAATCGATTGAATAGATTTGTCTAGAACAATAAAATAAGTTAAAATGAAATTGTAATTTTGGAGTAAATGTTTTGAAATAAATTTATTGATATCGTTGATATCGATATCTGTTTTATAATTCGAGGTTAAATAAACATTTATATTTATCTAAACATGAACTTTTCACATAAAATTAAAATAAATAGGTACGTAGTTTAATAGAAATTTAACAGAAATTAGAAATATTACTGTAAAAAGAGAAAAATCACAATTTTCTATTAAACATTATTTGAGATTAGTAAAAGTTTTTTACTTAAAACTTTAAATATTTAAATACTTTAATATAATATAGTAATAAATTTAATTGTTTTAAGGTAATTTCGTTTTCAAATTAAGAATAATCCGTTCTCCGACTTTCTAAATTTTGAATACAAAAAATTTGTTAGGTATCTAAATCAATAATAACTTACTCTCCTTTGTGAGGTTTGAAACGTGTATCGATTTGAAATTCAAAATTAGTCATACGAGTAAGAAATGTTTAAGGAAAAGCTTGTGTGGCCCCTAATTTATTTATTTTAGTAGCTAATACCCGGTGAGCGTTACTGCGCCTCTCAATGCTTGTAAAAATTTATTGAGAAAATTTAAACAAAAAAAATTATAATTAGTAATTTTTTTAAAAGATTTTTCTAGTAATTTTTTAAAAAATTTATTAAATTTCGCCTGTTTTATAATTATTATTAATATATTTGTCTAGAATGAGGTGTAGCAAACGCATTCAATTAAATGTGTTTTGTTGGATGTGTTCAATTATAAAAAAATAAAATATTAATGTTTTGTTGGATGTGTTTTATTTTAGAAAATAAAATATCCAAAACTATCATAAGCAGGCCAAAAAATATTTTATTAATTTTTAATAAAAAAAAAAAACATTTTTATGAACTTAAATTTATATGAAATAGTTCATTTCAGTTTTAAAAATCACAGAAGATTTTTGGGAAAATTTAAATAAATAGTAAAACATTTTGCAGTTAAAATCGAGACTATGATTTACAGGATCATTCCTGTTTTAAGTCTTCATTAATTTCAGTGAAATACTGAATTAATATTATAGGCCAAATATGTGCTTTGGTGCTCTGCTTGCTTTGCTTTGAAAGCAAATAACCAAGCAAAGCAACCAAAGCAATTTCAAATTTTCCCTAACTTTTTTTTCGATTTCACAGGTACCTAAAAAAATAAAATTTTTGTTTATATTTTAACATTTATAATTAAATAAGTGTATAATAATAATATTGTCTTAATAGTTTTGTAATTAACTCTAAATCAATCCCGTTTAACTATTTTTTTTACTTCAATTAATATATATATATAAAATATTTTAATAAGGCTTGCGGTAGTGCCTTCTGGTTTTGAAATCGAATCCTAATTTTTAATATTTATAATAATATATATGTATATTATTGTATTAGGGAGAAAGCTTGTCCGTACAACAGGTGCAAGTGTAAAAACCAAATTTTTTTTCTGTTAAAATTTCATATTGAATTTTTAATTTCACGATATTTACATATGAGACGTGAATCTCTTTTAAAATTTAATTTAATTGCATTAAAAAAAAAAATTTAAAAAAATTTTCCCCTGGATTGAAATTGAACCTAACACCCTAAAATACAATATTTAGTCTCCACCGTCTTAACCACTCAGCCAATTTACTTCTAATGTATAGTTTAATAAATGGTGTATTGAATTATATGGGTTTTCTTAGATGTATTCTATTATAAAAAATTAAATACCATAAATTATCATAAGTACGCCAAAAAATATCTATTTTAATTATTTATGAATTGTTTTCTAAGTAATTTTTTTTAAATATCTAAATTAAGTTTTCTTATAAAGGAAAAAATATATAAAACTTTTTTTTTTATTATTTTTATAGAAAAATACTAAAGAGGGTAAAAATTAAAAAAAACAAGAAATTCTAATTTTTATACGTTAAATTGAATTTTTATTAAA
Source organism: Dolichopus griseipennis (assembly GCA_963082915.1). NCBI lineage: Eukaryota > Metazoa > Arthropoda > Insecta > Diptera > Dolichopodidae > Dolichopus > Dolichopus griseipennis. The sequence goes on along the minus strand of OY720442.1, from coordinate 53,859,635 downwards.
AAATAACTAAAGTAAATGCAATTTTTTTCGACTTAAAAATTTTAATTTCGGTAAATTTCAAAATCCCCAGTTTCGGTTCTTCCCGGAGTTTAAAATATAATCAATTAATAGAAAACCGATATATTGGTCGTTGTTAGAGATTTTTTATTGGAAAAAGTTAGATAAATAGTTAAAAAAGATATATATATATATATATATATATATTTATACATATATATAATTTGTAACACAACCAAATTAAAAAAAAAACTCTAACAAACAACATCTAAAATAAAAAGCCCATTAATTATCTAATATTATATATAAATTAAAAAACTAAGAAAGCAATAATATATAAGAAAAACCCTAATCACAAAACACTAACAAATAATAATATCAGCTAAAAATTAAAAAATCAACTAAAAACAGGCTAAGAAATAGATCAATAAAATAAAATACTCAAATGAAATAATATGAATCTTCCAATTTGTTTTGGAAAAACTTTTAAAAAAATAATATATAAACACACATTTTGTAATTAAGCAGACTAAAAAAAATTTACTTAAGTTTTATAAACTAATTACAAAATACGGCTAATTAAAATACAGTTTTTCTTTTCTTCTTATTAGAATACATTTTTAGAGTGTCTGACTCCGAAATGTTGTCACGCAGATTCGTTTCCGGATGGAAGGATATATTTTTAAATGCATATAAATTACAAAAAATTCCCTTTTTTCTTTTTCTTTACACCATTATTTGGCAAAGTGCAAATTATACATTATTCCGAAATTCCAAGAACTTATATATTTTTGAAAATAAATTCTAATTTAATATAATGAACTACGTCATTCTATGGCGGGCCAACAGCTAGTTAATAATAGATTCACAGAAATGTTTATTCAGTTGATATTATGCGTCAAGAACCCAGCATCCTAAACTCCACTTTCAAGGAGTACCACGTATAGTAAATTTAAACTTAATCAATCAAACTGTTTTAGAAAAGAATTTTAAAAAGTTTTTGTTCCGCAATAGGTTAACAGAGCTAGACAAAAATTTTATTTTAAACTTCTACCAATTCCAAAAAGTATTATACAAAATTGAACATAATTAGCTTCCAAAAATTTTTTTACTCACCGTCGTGCTGACATAGAGTAACAAATTCCAAGTCCGTTATTAAAGTCACCTCCATTGTTGATGAGCTCCAAGTATACTAATTTGAAGTCAATCGGTTAAACCGTTTCTAATTGGGAGTAAAGTAACGAAAAAATCTTTAAAAAGATGTTGCACCACAGTGGGTTAATGGGTTTAGGCTAAAGCTTCCCAAAATATCGGGCAAACCGTTTTCATTTTAGGACAAAAAAGTTTAAATACTTGCACCAAAGTCCCAACTTGGCGGTCCGTTAGAGTAAAATTTTTAGCCCAAGATTTCCTTCCGTACCCAAAAACCTCTACACAAGTTTTCATGATAATCGGCTGAGCTGTTTAGAAGTCAAACAAACAAACAAACTATAGATAATTAACCGTCAATACTTGACGGTAATTCTCAGGCTTTCTATGTTTATTAATACAAACTACAATCAACTTTCTTTCTAATTTTCGTATTTTTTCCATTAAGCTTCCACGTATGTTGTACCATGCAGGTACTTAAAATGTCATTATAGACAAGATTTGGCTTATTAATGTATGTAATGTGCCACTTTATGTCTAAGATTATTATTTTAACTCTATTGCAAATATTTCTTTTGCTAATAATTTAACTCTGTTGCTTTTAAACAGTACGCTACTGAAGCTCAGATCGCTTTTTAGTATTGCATATTTTTAAGAGGAGCACGGGTTTCAATTTATTATACCCGTATGACTATATAGTCAAACGGTATAATAAATTTGCCATTACGTTTGTGAAGCAGAGAAGGAGGGGGGGTAGATATAGACTCAAGTGTATGGATCGGATCAGAATCGAAAAATAAATCGATTTAGCTATGTATGTCCGTCCGTCTGTCCGTCTGTCCGTCTGTCCGTCTGTCCGTCTGTCCGTCCGTCTGTCCAGCCGTCTGTCCGACCGTCCGCACGATAACTCAAAAACTAAAGGAGCTAGAATCTTGAAATTTCCGCAAATTCATTTTTTTGCAATAGCCGTCAACGCTATTTAAATCCAGCCATTTTGGTCCATGGGTTCGAGTAGCTGCCATACAACTTCTTTTTTTATATGAGTATTTCTCTGTACCTATTACAGCTGCGTGTCTGAAATTTTGCCACAAGTAGTTTAGTTTTATGGCCAAAGTTTCTGCAAAATTTGGTTGGTCTCCTGCAGTGGGTTCGTGTAGCTGCCATACAACTTCCTACTTTATATAAGCATTACTCTCCACCTAATGAAGCTGGGTGTCTGTAATTTTGCCAAAAATAGTTTAGTGTATTGGCCAAGGTTACAGCAAAATTTGGTTGGTCTATTGCAGAGGGTTCGAGTAGCTGCCATACAACTCCTTCTTTTATATGAGTATTCCACTAAACTTAATAAAGTATGTTTGAAATTTTGCCAAAAGTAAATAACCGGATGATATAATGTATTTGTTACGGTCATACGGGTATCCCAGAATTGACACAGTCTACTATACTACACTCTTCCTCGTTTTTATACCCGTATGACTATATATAGTCAAAGGGTATAATAAATTTGCCATTACGTTTGTGACGCAGAGAAGGAGGGGGGGTAGATATAGTCTTAAGTGTATGGATCGGATCAGAATCGAAAAATAAATCGATTTAGCTATGTATGTCTGCCCGTCCGTCCGTCTGTCCGTTCGTCTGTCCGTCCATCTGTCCGTCCGCACGATAACTCAAAAACTAAAGGAGCTAGGATTTTGAAATTTTCGCAAATTCGTTTTTTTGCAATAGCCGTCATCGCTATTTAAATCCAGCCATTTTGGTCCATGGGTTCGGGTAGCTGCCATACAACTTCTTTTTTTATATGAGTATTACTCTGTACGTTTTTTTATACGAGCATTACTCTCCACCTAATGAAGCTGGGTGTCTAAAATTTTGCTAAAATTTGTTTAGTGTAAAAGCCAAAGTTTCTGCAAAATTTGAATGGTCTACTGTAGAGGGTTCGAGTAGCTGCCATACAACTTCTTCTTTTATATGAGTATTCCACTACACTTAATAAAGCTGTATGTTTGAAATTTTGCCAAAAGTAATTAACCGGATGATATAATGTATATCTTAGGGTCATACGGGTATCCCAGAGTTAACACAGTCTACTCTACTACACTCTTCCTCGTTATACCCGTATGACTATATAGTCAAAGGGTATAATAAATTTGCCATTACGTTTGTGACGCAGAGAAGGAGGGGGGGTAGATATAGACTAAAGTGTATTGATCTGATCAGAATCGAAAAAAAAATCGATTTAGCTATGTATGTCCGTCCGTCCGTCTGTCCGTCCGTCCGCACGATTACTCAAAAACTAAAGGAGCTAGGATCTTGAAATTTTCGCAAATTCGTTTTTTTGCAATAGCCGTCATCGCTATTTAAATCCAGCCATTTTGGTCCATGGGTTCGGGTAGCTGCCATACAACTTCCTTTTTTATATGAGTATTTCTCTGTACCTATTACAGCTACGTGTCTAAAATTTTGCCAAAAGTAGTTTAGTTTTATGGCCAAAGTTTCTGCAAAATTTGGTTGGTCTAGTGGAGTGGGTTCGAGTAGCTGCCATACAACTTCTTATTTTATATGAGCATTACTCTATACCTATTGAAGTTGGGTGTCTGAAATTTTGCCAAAAATAGTTTAGTGTAATGGCCAAAGTTACTGCAAAATTTGGTTGCTCTACTGCCAAGAGTTCGAGTAGCTGCCGTACAACTCCTTCTTTTATAAGAGCATTACACTACACCTAATAAATCTGATATGTTTGAAATTTTGCCAAAAGTAATTAATGTTTATAATAATAATGATATAATGTTTATATAACGGTCATACGGGTATCCCAGAGTTGACACAGTCTACTCTACTACACTCTTCCTCGTTTTTTTATTAAAACGAATTTGTTTGGCAAACGGTTCGTTTATAACGTGTCACTGCCAAACGTGTCAATCAACTCAAATCTGATTTTAATAACCTCCAATCAAATCCATAGCTTCGCAGATAACAGTACTCTTATATTTAATTTGGCATTTGACAATAAAATATCTAAAACAAAAATAAAAGAATTCCGAAAATGGAGTATAATGCACACATTTGAGTTGGTGCTCCCATTACGGCGCTGGGATATCTTGATAAAGTGCAAAATAGAGCTATTCGCCTTATTAATGATTCCAGTGTTGCTTTTACGTTCACTCCCCTCAGTCATCGCCGTGCTGTTGGGTCACTGACCTTGTTTTATAGATATCTTGTAGGGACTAACACCTGTTCTGAAGAAATTAAACAACTTATGCCTCCACTCAAAATTTTCCGACAGGAAACAAGGAGTGCAACAGATGCTATCTCTACACAGTTGAGCTAACCAAATGGCACGGCTTATGGGAATTCGGTTGTGATGCGCTCACCAGCTCTATGGAAGCATATCCCACCAAATGTGTTCCCCAAAGTTGATAATGTATATATGTACAATATAGCCAAATTTTATTAAGAACATTAACATCTTACTTCTGATTATCCCATCCAATTTTCCCCATCCCCCATAATCCGAAAATCCCAAATAATTTCCACCATAATCCCAAATCCTTTTATATCTCCATCTCTGCAGCCAAGCTGTACATTAATTTCGTAGGTTTCCTTCTAAAGTTTGGCTCAAAAAGGGTGGGATTTTGGTGTGTTAAAATCGCCGACTACCCAAATAAACACCGCACAGTTACAATGGGCAGTTTTCGAACTTTCTATTCCCTCGTTAAAAAAAAACAAAAAAACAGAAAGAAGAATTGTCTCTCATTTCAACAATGTACTTTTATTTTAAAGTTGTAACAAATAGCCAACAATTTTTTATTTTCTGCATTTTAAGAAGCTAGTTTTATTTAGTTAAAGTATAAAATATTGAAAAAATATTTTTTTGTTTTATATTTTAATAGTTATACTAAATAATACTATTGAATATACAAAATAATACTATACATTTTGAAATCCAAAAGGTCTTTAAACTATATTTAAATTTTAGGCAATTTAGATCAATACTCAACGGTGTACAAATTGTGTTATTATATTTTTTATATAGACCAACTAAGCCTATTCTATTTTATTATTTTTGGAACTAGAAATTAGATTTAACGCAAATTGTGTTGTTGCGCTAGACTTTATTTCTCCTTGCCATCACATTCCATGTATACAGCAAACTAGAATACACATTTTTACTTTATTTTTATACCCGTATGACTATAGGATTTGCCATTACGTTTGGGACGAAGAGAAAAAAGGGGGGGTAGATATAGACTCAAGCGTATGAGTCGGATCAGAATAGAAAAAACATCGATTTAGCTATGTATGTCCGTCCGTCCGAACGATAACTCAAAAACTAAAGGAGCTAAGAGCTTGAAATTTTCGCAAATTCGTCTTTTTGCAATAGCCGTCATTGCTATTTAAATCCAGCTATTTTGGTCCATGGGTTCGGGTAGCTGCCATACAACTTCTTTTTTTATATGAGTATTTCTCTGTACCTATTACAGCTGCGTGTCTGAAATTTTGCCAAAAGTAGTTTAGTGTAATGGTCAAAGTTTCTGCAAAATTTGGTTGGTCTCCTGCAGTGGGTTCGTGTAGCTGCCATACAACTTCCTACTTTTTATAAGCATTACTCTCCACCTAATGAAGCTGGGTGTCTGAAATTTTGCCAAAAATAGTTTAGTGTATTGGCCAAGGTTACAGCAAAATTTGGTTGGTCTATTGCAGAGGGTTCGATTAGCTACCATACAGCTCCTTCTTTTATAGGAGTATTCCACGAAACTTAATAAAGTATGTTTGAAATTTTGCCAAAAGTAATTAACCGGATGATATAATGTATATGTTACGGTCATACGGGTATCCCAGAGTTGACACAGTCTACTCTACTACATTCTTCCTCGTTTTTCTTTTAATTTATTTTATTTATCTAGTTGAAATAAATGCAATATACGTTTTGTTTCTTTTATGACTATTACGCTCAGACTAAAGTGTCTTATATCTACACAGCCGTTTTAAGTTCTATCATCATTATTAAAGATTAATCGGCTTATTAGGTCACAAATTACCGTTCTCCAATGTAAGAAAAGGGGGAAATCTTACATTTTATAAAGAGGTAGTTCTTTAAATTAATTATATTACTGCCAATAAATAATAAAACTTTATATTATGGCTGATTAACTAAGCATATCCACAATTATTTAAATTTAATTCAACTGTTTTAAATTTAACAATTGTTTAAATTAATTTTATATCAACGATAAGTTGTGTATAAAATTTAATAAAAGAATTTTTTAAAGAAAAGATTGAATAAAACACTTAACGGCTTCATAAGAGTTTAACATTATTTTCTTTAAAATTTTCAAAATATTTCTGAAATAACTACTCGTTACATTTAATATTTTTCTCAACTTGGAAATAAATTTGTAATAAAATGAAAATATTTTCTTGCTAATGGCAAAATACCTTTAAAGTTTTGTAAGTTTTGTTGAACTTGACCTTAACTTGTATGTTAAAGAATTCTTCTGTAGAATATACTGCAATATTTATTTATTTATTCCGAGCTTAATTCAAGCAAGTTACAAAATTTACATTAAATTAATAAACTAAAATTAAACATTAAAAAAAACAAAAAAGAAAGTAAAGATTATAGAAATTAATAATTTAATAATTAATTTTACATAAAAAAAAATTTTTAAGAAAAAAAAAAGTGTGTAAAAAAGTTAAAAATTATACTAATTATATTTAAAAAAAAAACAAAAAAGCTTCAATTAAGAAGACAAAGGTCAAAGAATGTAGGTCCAAAAATTTCAAGAACACAAATACAAGTTATTTTTTAATGATTGTTTAGTTTGGGAAAAGTTAATATGGGATTTATATATATTACAGAGAGACATCATTCTATTAATTGGTTCATATTTACCATAGTTAGTTCGGTGAAACTGTAAATTAAACAAATTAGCAGATCTTAATCTAGAATGCGAAGAAAAATTGAGTTTAGCGAGTAGTTGAGAAGAAGAAATGTTGCCTTTAATTAATTCAATTAGAAATACAATATCTGCAACTTTACGGCGCATTTCAAGTGTATTGAGATGTATTAAATTTATTCTATGTTCGTAAGGAGGTAATCTAAAAGGGTCCTCCCAAGGAAGAAAACGTAAAGCAATTTCTCAGGTATATTTTTTCTGAACCGATTCAATTCTATTTATATGGACACCATAAAATGGACACCAAACTTGACTGGCATATTCTAAATTAGGTCTAACCAGGCATGTATAAAGAGATTTCAATACATAAGGGTCTTCAAATTCTTTTGCCCAACGTTTAATAAAACCGAGCATAGAATTGGCTTTATTTAATATATCAGAATAATGAAGTTGAAATGAAAGTTTACTATCAAAAAGTACCCCTAAATCTTTAATTGAAGTGACTTTTGAAATGATTTGATTATTAAAAGAATATACATAAGAAATTGGACTTAAGCGGCGTGTAAAACTGATTGAAGCACATTTGGTAACATTGAGGGCCAGATTGCGAGTGTCAACCATCAACTAGTTGATAGTTGATAAATGTTGTCGCTCGATAAAATTGTTTTCATTGCGAATATCAACTGATAAAATTTTTAACTATTGTGAATGTTGAATAAAATTACATAAATAAAAAAAATTTTGGTCAATTTATTATTTAAAATTTTGCTTGACATTTAAGTTTTGTTTTTAAAAAATTTTTTAAATGAGTATTTTTTTGACAATAAAAATAAAAATAAAAATAAAAGTAATTAGTAATTTGTTAAAGTATCCAACTCCATGATTCGTATTACTGCCTCTTCAGTATCATTAAAGGTTTGAAAATTACTTGGCCCACCACCAGTTTTAGTCATATCCTTTTTATTTTCAATTTTCTTCTTTTTTGTTTTAGGTTTTAAGTCCTTCCATACCTATAATTTAAAAAAATTATTTAAAAATTAAATGTAAATTTAAAATAAGAAACAATAATTAAAAAAAAAACTTCTTACCCTTTGCCAGACATGCCAGTCACGTTCAGGAGGTCCTAGAATATTAAATTCATTTGCAAATTCTTGCCATTTTTTATCCAAGATATTTTTTTGACATAAACCTTTGCTATTTTTGCTATGTTTTGGTTTAGTTCCATCAACTCCACTAATCTGTTTATTGCCTTTTATTACTGACCTGACCACTTTACTTTTTTTTTCATTCCTAAAAACATGTACATAACATCAATTTTTTATAATTTTTAATTTAATTTTTATAATAATTATCAAGAAAGTAAAATACTAATAATTTTGAAAAAAAACAAGCACTTTTTGTTTACAATCAACCAAAAAATTCTTGGCGCTAAAAAAAGTTGACAATATCAACTATATTGACATTTGTAATATGGAAATTCGGGTTGACAAAGAAAAATTCACAATTTTATCAACCTAAAGTTGACAAGCGACATTTACAATATCGATACATAATCGATTGATAAATTTAGGCGACAAATATCGCTTATCAACCAATAGTTGACACTCGCAATTTGGGCCTGAGTTGGAGATTATTGTTGGAACACCAATTGTAAAAACGATTAAGATCAGCTTGTAGGGCTAATGCATCCTCCAAATTTACAATTTTTTTGAAAAGTTTCATATCATCGGCATAAATTTTAATGTGACTATTAATTATTAAAGAAGAAACATCATTAATAGAAATAATGAAAAGTAAAGGTCCAAGATGGCTACCTTGAGGCACCCCTGTGGGAGCTGGAAACTCAGAAGATATCGAGGATCTAAAAGAAACACTATATCTACGATCAGAGAGGTAGGAATTAATCCAATCTATAAAATAAGTCGGAAATCCTAATTTATTTAGCTTAAAAATAATAACATTATGTGGAAGAAGATCAAAGGCTTTGCTAAAATCTGTATATATTACATTTGTTTGGAAGCCATCTTCCATATTATTAATAAATGTAGATGTAGATTCAACAAGATTAGTTACGGTTGATTTAAGCTTTACAAAGCCATGTTGGAAAGGCGATAAAAAACAAGTACAATGATCATAAATAGAATCAAATACAATTAGTTCAAAAAGCTTAGGTATAGAAGAAAGTTTAGCAATTGGACGATAGTTAGTAACATCGTTTTTAAGATTTTTTTTATGAACTGGCTTAATTATGGCAGTTTTCCAAATAGAAGGGAAGATACCAGAAGCTAAAGAAGAATTAAATAAAGAAGAAAGAGGACCAGATAATGAAGATGAGCATTTATTTAAAAATATGTTAGGGATGCCGTCAATCCCAGGACTAGTGTTAAAATCAAGTTTTGTCAAATAGTTAAATACCAAATTAGAGTCAATATGAATATTACCCAGAGTAGTATTAGGAAAGTTAGATAAATGCAAAAAATTATCTTCATTTAACGAGAAAACGGGCAAAGAATAACTACTTGAGAAGAAATCACGGAAAAATTCTGAAATAACATTAGAATCTATACTACTAGAATTTTTATAATTCATACATATTGGATATTGATCACTTTTTCTTTTGGAATTAACAAATTTCAAAAAGAGTTTTGGATTATTTTTAATATTTATAGACATGTTTTGCACATAATTAGAATATAAATTATCAGACATTGTTTTAAATTCATTAAATAAATTTATGAAAACATTAAAGTCATAATTATTATTGCTTTTAATAAATTTACGCCAGGCTTTATTTTTTCTATTTTTTAATTTTTTAAGACTTTTAGTAAACCATGGCGGACTGGATTTATAACTATTGTCTACAACTAACGGAACATATTGTGAAATAATAGAATGAACAATTTTATAGAAATGATTAACTCCATCATTTAAATTAAAAGAGGTTAAAAATGAGAAATCATAACAACTTAAATAGTTATTAATAGCATCAAAATTGGCTTTATGAAAGTTAAAACGATAAGAAAGTTCAGAATCAATAATTGGAGGTATGAGAAAACAGAGAGACGAATAAATTGGAGGATGATGCTCATCAATTTCAACTAGTTCAAATGGACAGTTAATAATAGCAAAATTTATCCAATTTGTCGTAAATAAAATATCTAACTGTCTACCACGATTATTACAGATTGAAGATACTTGTTGAAAATTAAAAGAGTCAATTACAAAGCACTCCGTATTACTAACTAATTCGTATGGAATGAAGTAGGAATCCTCATCGTGCGGAACCCATTTAATGTTAGGAAGATTAAAGTCACCACAGAGAATTACATCATCATTAACATTAAGTTTACTGACTAGTGAATCAATTTCTAAAATATATTTAGTATACACTTCGATACTAGATCCTGGAGGAATATAACAATTTATAATAATAACATTTTTTAGTTGTAGTTCAATTTTAACAGCAATTACTTCGATAAAATCGGTAGGATCACATTGAGAAAGTAACAATTGCGATGAACAAAAAGTATTTTTAACAGCTATCAATACACCACCACCTTTAGGAACATTATAAGATAAACAACAATCATATCTATCTTTCCTATAAACAGTGTAAGAAGAAGAGAAAATTTCAAGATTATTTATTGAAGAAGTTAGCCAGGTTTCTGTTAAAACGAATATAACAAATAAGTCTTTCAATTTTTATAAACCCTTCTATTATTACAAATTAAAATAAAAATTATTTAATAGTGGGTTAGTACCATTTAATTACCCTCTGATGGACATACTAAGAGTAATTGTACAAACTAAATTAACTTTTGTAGAAATTTATGCAATTATATTAAGAATAATGTAATATCAGCTTTTTTTGATAACTTTAAAATATTGTTATTATAAATTATTCAATGATTTATATTAAGCAAAACTTAACTCCAATTTAATATTGAAATGATTATCAGGTATTACTTGGAGTTTACAAAAATATTATTAACTCTCTATCATTATTAACAATTAATATTCAAAACCGAATTTCATTTTCAGTTACAATGAAGTTAAACCTCTTTTAGACTCCGTAAACTTTTATGGACTTTAAAGAGTTTTTTAGTGTAACTTGATAGCAAAGGATCACGTGTTGAAATATTTCCTCGTAACGAACCTCTAAAAACAATCCTTCCTTGAGCTTTGCTCCTATTTCAGGAAATTTTTCAAAAATTTTCCCTTGATTTCAAAACGACAGTACGTTCTTCTTAAGCAAAATGTTTAATTTAAACTTTAAATCGAGGAACTTAATATTTTCAATACATTAAAAATAAAACTACTTCAAGCTCTAACTTTAAGTATTTTCTCCCCCAAAGCTGAAACCAAGTTGCACTGGTATCACAAGAACATTCAAGAATATTAGGTTTGGTGCCTTGCTATTACAGAGACAAACTTATAAGATATTTCATTCAGTTTTCCTCTTTTCAAAGAGAAATACATCAGCCGAATCTAATTACCACTCATATGAATTGGAAACATTGCCTATAATTTACGCTATAAGACTTTTTATAACATATCTTACTGGTATTAGGTTTAAAATAATTACAGATTGTAAAACTTTGACACTCACGTAAAGCAAGAAAATTTTGAATTCTAGAATTTCCCAATGGCCGTTCGAACTCCAAGGTACACTTAAAAAAAAAGGTTCGTAAAAATTTAACGAATTCATTTCGTTGAACATATTTTATTCCGTTTTCCGTTAAAAATTGTCGAATTTTTAGATTTTTACGGATTTTTAGTTGATATTATTAAAATAAACGTACTAAATCCGTAACATTTGTTTTACGGACTTTTATTTATTGACTCCGTAGTTAGTTAAACGCTTCCGTTACTGAATTTTAATAATATTCAAACAAAAAAAAAAAATAAAACAAAAAAAAAAACAAACCACAACAAAAAAAAATTAACTAATAATAAATTCTACGGATTTATGCGTTGATTTTAACGGACATATTTCTGTTTCTACGGAAATTCTACGGATTTATACGTTGATTTCAACGGACATTTTTTGGTACATAATTTTAACGTACAATACAAAATTTTTGCATTTCTTTAAACAAAAACAAAAACAAATTCTACGGAATTGTACGTTGATTTCAACGGATATTTTTTTATTTAGACGGTTTTTACGTACAATAAACAATATTGTTCTTTAGTTTGTGACGACCGATCGAAAAGAGAAGTAATAACAAATAATAAAAATTAAAATAATAAAAAAACAAGTAAAGAAACAGTCAGTCGGTGCAACCGACTTAGAAATACCCTACACCTATTTGGTTCAAATTTAATGACATATCCATAAGTCATTTTAACACCATAGAAGCTGTTATTAATTTGATCGTAAGACATAGCTAACCAAATTAACTGTATAATACTAAAAACATTTTCTAATTACCCTATCTATTAAAAAATACTACAAATTCTTACTAATTTATCTATTTAAAAATATTAAAAAACAAACAAACTTGAAATAAATGAAAATATATTTATTCCAATTCAATTACAAAATGAAAAAATTCTAATTATTAAATTTTGTGATAAAAAGATAATCAAAGCATTATATATTTAATAATCCAAATTTTTAAAAATTGCAATTATTTTAAATGGTTAGTTTATATACCTAATAGAAAAACTTATAAACGCAAAATATGCAATAAATGTATTTCTAAAATACAATTAAAAATTTACACCTTTTCATATAATTCATTTAAATATAAAAATAAATTTTACATAAATGCAGCAAGTACCTTTGAACATAGCTGAACCACTACAATTAAGTCTAGATTTCGGAGACACATAGGACATAGGAAATATATTCTTTGGCTTCGAAATTAAACTCGACCACAACCAATTCCCATGGTACTTTCATTACTAGTAACCTACTGTTAAATTTCATCTAAATACCGGCATTATTTTTTGAGTTATGGTGTTTTTAAGATATATGTTTGTTAGTCCTTGAACTTTTCAAGGGTTCGAGGACCCGAAATTATGGTACGATTTCGCCCATATGCAGTCCCGTCATACTTTCAATACTAGTTAACCCTTGTACACAATTGGAACGCTCTATCTTAATTTTAAGTTACTAGTTTTATTAATTTCGATGATAAGCTTTTACACATTGGGGGGTCTAAGAGAGGTTCTGAACCACCACTCCAATTGATCCCAAATTAGGGGGGCACGCAAGAAATAGTAAAGAACACCCTTGTGGCAAATTGGAAGCTTCTACATTTGTTTCAAGTAACTATCTTTATTAATTTCGAAAATATGCTTTATGGTCCTAAGAACTGAGTGGCTGGTCCCCGATCCACTACTCCAATGGGGCCCAAATTTCAAAGACACTTACGAAATAGGAAGGGACACCCTGATACCAAATTTGGAGATTCTATCTTCATTGGTTTCGGAATTATGCTAGTTTGGCCTAAATTCGATCAAAAAGTTCTAAGTTCCGAACCCATTGTCCAATCCTCACTGTACGTAATCACCGCCGTAGTTTCGCTGCCATTAACCTACAGCACAAATTTCATGAAGATAGCCTCATTAGTTGTTGAGTTATCGTGATTTTTTATATATGTTCCTTAGCCCTGACATCGATTAAAAGGTCCGGAATCCGAACCGTTGGGCTGATTTCGCCCTTATATAGTCCGCGCTATACTTATAGTACTAGTTAACCCTTGTACACAATTTGAAAGGTCTATCCTAATTTTAAGTAACTATTTTTAGTAATTTCGATTATAAGCCTTTAAAACTTGGGAGGTCTGAGAGGGGTACAGAACAACCACTCCAATTGATCCCAAATTAGGGGAACACGCAAGGGATAGTAAAGAACACCCTTGTGGCAAATTGGAAGCTTCTACATTTTTTCAAGTTGTTATCTTTATTAATTTTAAAGATATGCTTTAAGGTCTTCGGAAATGTGTGGCTGGTCCCCGACCCACTACTCCAATGGGACCCAAATTCACAAGACACTTAGGAAATAGGAAGGGACACCCTGATACTAAATTTGGAGGTTCTATCTTCATTGGTTTCGGAATTATGCTCGTTTGGCCTAAATTCGATCAAAAAGTTCTAGGTTCCGAACCCATGGTCCAATCCCGACCTTACGCAATTCCCGAAGTATTTTCACTACTAGTAACCTACAGCACAAATTTGATGAAGATAGCGTCCTTAGTTGTTGAGTTATCGTGATTTTTTATATTTGTTCGTTAGCCCTGAAACCGATTAAAAGGTCCAGAATCCGAACCCATGGGCCGATTTCGCCCATATGCAATCCCCGCCGTACTTTCAGTCCTAGTAACCTACAGTTAAAATTTCATCAAGATAGCTCCATTATTTTTTGAGTTATCGTGCCTACGGACGGACGGACGGACGGACATGGCTATATCGACTAAGGCGGTCACGCTGATCAAAAATATATATACTTTTCCATATCTAGCTCGCTTCCTTTAGGTGGTTACAAACACCATACCAAAGTTAATATACCCTTTTACCTATTCTATAGGTGTAGGGTATAAAAAAGTGCAATTATTTTTTGAATAATAGGTACTAAAAATTAAAAAACCCAAAAATTAAGAAAAATAATTTTTTTTTAGTTTGGCATGTGATTAACGCTCTTAAGAAATAAAAAAAACTAATTTAATTTGCTTAAGTTTTGTAAAATAATATTAATTTATTGTAGAATAGGCATTAATTTTAATTGTTTTGTTTTTAATCGTTTTTGTTTTATATTATATGTGTGTTTTGGTTTTTATTTGTTAATCATTAATGAATTAATTTGTTTATTTTATTTTTGTAAATATATAATTAGTTATTAAGAAAAAAAATTAAAAATAAATATGAAATAATTTAACAAACGCAGTTTTAATTTGTAGTTTTTAAAACAAAATTTTTAAATTTATTTAAGTTTCAGATAATTACTAAATCAATAAAACCAAAGTACGGATTAAGTTCTTCAGATAAAAAGAGTATCAGTTGAATTCGTTTATAAATTTTTTCGCTTTTTTTCTCCTACAAACAATAAATATTTTACGGAATATATTTACGAAACACTCCTTTAGAAAAAAGTCACGAATTTGTCCGTTAAATTAACGTATTCTAGGTTAAATTTGACGGACTTTTTTTTAACGGATTAAATTAATATTTTACGGAAGATTTTAACGGAAAAATCTTTTGAATAAAAAATTACGAATTTTTACGTTAAATTAACGTACATTTTTAGTTGAAGTTTCACAGAGTTATTTTTTAACGGATGAAATTAAAGTATTACGAAAAATTTTAACGGAAAACTCCTTTGGATCAAAAACTACGAATTTTTACGTTAAATTAACGAACTTTTAGTTAAATTTTACCGACTTATTTCTTTAAGTGTAATGACTATTTCGTAAAGTACCGGGATTCTAACCTGATGAACTACCTCAAAGCGTTTAGCAGGCGCCAAAACATATTAATTGTAGAATCGCAAATCTTTGAATATTCAAAATCGAGCTGCTATCATACTCGAAATCACAATACTCATACTCAAACAAGGCCTGCATTAGAGTGACATGCCAATTCCACGTATAAAACAACAACAACTTGATATTGTACTAAAATAAAAGAATAAAAGAAGGAAACCACTTATTACGCTATTAAGAAGTAATTAAGAATTTTTTTTTTTATTTGTGCTTCTAATTAACTAATTTACGTGACCAAATTAAATGAGGTGTAAAATAGTTGCAAAGAGTGTTAAGAATGATTAGAAAAGTAAATTAAAAGTAATTTGAAAGTAATTAGAAATCAAATGAAAGTAAAAAGAATAGAAATTTTATATAATAATGTATAACATATTTAAAATATATACCTAAATATGTACTTATAAAATCTACTAAATACCAAATATTACATCTGCTGTTACAATGATATGCCGAAACCAGAGATAATCGAAGTCGTGAAATTTTAAAGTTTAACGAGGTGTAAATAAAACGGAAAAGAACAGTTAAATAATAACTAATTTCTCAATAAAACTAAGATAAATGGTTTAAGTACACAATAAGTAGACACTATTTTAGAGTTTACAATCAACTCAAGTTAAGCAAAGCTGTTAAGCTATAAGCTGTTATGTAGAATCCAGAAATATATGTGAGTTCCCATATATCCAGCGTGATTAATTAAAGAATATTCCAGTTGTGTAAAAAGTGTTCTGACATAATACGGCAGTGAAACTTGGCCTACAACTAACCGCCTTAACCATAGATTCCAAGTTTTCGTTAATTAGTGTCTCAGAATAATATGCGTGATATTTTATTTAAACAAGATTTTAAATACAGTTAAAGAAATAAGTCGGTAAAATTTAACTAAAAGTTCGTTAATTTAACGTAAAAATTCGTAGTTTTTGATCCAAAGGAGTTTTCCGTTAAAATTTTTCGTAATACTTTAATTTCATCCGTTAAAAAATAACTCTGTGAAACTTCAACTAAAAATGTACGTTAATTTAACGTAAAAATTCGTAATTTTTTATTCAAAAGATTTTTCCGTTAAAATCTTCCGTAAAATATTAATTTAATCCGTTAAAAA
Organism: Dolichopus griseipennis; assembly: GCA_963082915.1. Lineage (NCBI taxonomy): Eukaryota > Metazoa > Arthropoda > Insecta > Diptera > Dolichopodidae > Dolichopus > Dolichopus griseipennis. The sequence goes on along the minus strand of OY720442.1, from coordinate 53,843,004 downwards.
AAAGTCCGTCAAATTCAACCTAGAATACGTTAATTTAACGGACAAATTCGTGACTTTTTTCTAAAGGAGTGTTTCGTAAATATATTCCGTAAAATTTTTTTTTATCCGTTATTTTATTAACGTACTGTTTCCTTACTAAGGTTTGGTTATCCTTTACTATTTATTGTTTGTAGGAGAAAAAAAGCGAAAAAATTTATAAACGAATTCAACTGATACTCTTTTTATCTGAAGAATTTAATCCGTACTTTGGTTTGACTGATTTAGTAATTATCTGAAACTTAAATAAATTTAAAAATTTTGTTTTAAAAACTACAAATTAAAACTGCGTTTGTTAAATTATTTCATATTTATTTTTAATTTTTTTTCTTAATAACTAATTATATATTTACAAAAATAAAATAAACAAATTAATTCATTAATGATTAACAAATAAAAACCAAAACACACATATAATATAAAACAAAAACGATTAAAAACAAAACAATTAAAATTAATGCCTATTCTACCATAAATTAATATTATTTTACAAAACTTAAGCAAATTAAATTAGTTTTTTTTATTTCATTAAGAGCGTTAATCACATGCCAAACTAAAAAAAAATTCTTTTTCTTAATTTTTGGGTTTTTTAATTTTTAGTATTATTCAAAAAATAATTGCACTTTTTATACCCGTATGACTATATAGTCCAAGGGTATAATAAATTTGCCATTACGTTTGTGACGCAGAGAAGGAGGGGGGGTAGATATAGACTCAAGTGTATGGATCGGATCAGAATCGAAAAAAAAATCGATTTAGCTATGTATGTCCGTCCGTCCGTCTGTCCGTCCGTCCGTCTGTCCGTCCGTCTGTCCGTCCGTCCGTCCGTCCGCACGATAACTCAAAAACTAAAGGAGCTAGGATCTCGAAATTTTCGCAAATTCGTTTTTTTGCAATAGCCGTCATCGCTATTTAAATCCAGCCATTTTGGTCCATGGGTTCGGGTAGCTGCCATACAACTTCCTTTTTTATATGAGTATTTCTCTGTACCTATTACAGCTACGTGTCTGAAATTTTGGCAAAAGTAGTTTAGTTTTATGGCCAAAGTTTCTGCAAAATTTGGTTGGTCTACTGCAAAGGGTTCGAGTACCTGCCATACAACTTCTTATTTTATATGAGCATTACTCTATACCTATTGAAGTTGGGTGTCTGAAATTTTGCCAAAAATAGTTTAGGTTAATGGCCAAAGTTACTGCAAAATTTGGTTGCTCTACTGCCAAGAGTTCGAGTAGCTGCCATACAACTCCTTCTTTTATAAGAGCATTACACTACACCTAATAAATCTGATATGTTTGAAATTTTGCCAAAAGTAATTAATGTTTATAATAATAATGATATAATGTTTATATAACGGTCATACGGGTATCCCAGAGTTGACACAGTCTACTCTACTACACTCTTCCTCGTTTTTTTTATTATTTTAATTTTTATTATTTGTTATTACTTCTCTTTTCGATCGGTCGTCACAAACTAAAGAACAATATTGTTTATTGTACGTAAAAACCGTCTAAATAAAAAAATATCCGTTGAAATCAACGTACAATTCCGTAGAATTTGTTTTTGTTTTTGTTTTAAGAAATGCAAAAATTTTGTATTGTACGTTAAAATTATGTTACAAAAAATGTCCGTTGAAATCAACGTATAATTCCGTAGAATTTCCGTCGAAAAAATATTTTTTTGTTTTAAGAAATGCAAAAATTTTGTATTGTACGTTAAAATTATGTACCAAAAAATGTCCGTTGAAATCAACGTATAAATCCGTAGAATTTCCGTAGAAACAGAAATATGTCCGTTAAAATCAACGCATAAATCCGTAGAATTTATTATTAGTTAATCTTTTTTTGTTGTGGTTTGTTTTTTTTTTGTTTTATTTTTTTTTTTCGTTTGAATATTATTAGAATTCAGTAACGGAAGAGTTTAACTAACTACGGAGTCAATAAATAAAAGTCCGTAAAACAAATGTTACGGATTTAGTACGTCTATTTTAATAATATCAACTAAAAATCCGTAAAAATCTAAAAATTCGACATTTTTTAACGGAAAACGGAATAAAATATGTTCAACGAAATGAATTCGTTAAATTTTTACGAACCTTTTTTTTTAAGTGTACGGACTTCTACATACTAACAGTTGAAGAACCAATAGATAAACAAATCATACAGGGAAAGTCAAGATGGATAGGTCATACGCTTAGAAAACCAAACTCAAGTATAATACGAATGACCCTAGAGTAGAACCCCTTCAAAGAAAAAAGAAATTGCGGCCGCTCAAATATTACGGCATACAAAGAAACCTACAAAGAATTGGCTTAATATCTCATGTAATGTCATCAAATTCAAACTGTGTGAGATGGAGGTGTTAAGTGGAAAGCCATTGCTCCAAAGAGGAGTAGGAAAAAAATTAAAATTTATCTTAATTCGAAATTAAACCTTTGTTTTACAAATTCAGAAGTGCTAAATTTTATATTTGATATAAAGTTCTTAGAAAATAAATTAAATATTTTCTAATACGTAATATTTCGTAAAATAAGTATATAATATGGTAACTTAATGCTTCTTCCTAACTTGTACCTCATTTAATATATGAAATTTACAAGATGACAACTCTAACTTCAATCAAAATAGTACAGAATTGGAATATTAAATTTTAAATTTCAAAAACTAAAAAATTGTTCTAGAGTTAAATCTATCATAGTAAATTAAAGTAATTTAAACATTTTCTAAATTTGTATTTAGTGACGTAGTGTTATATAAGTTTCAAAATAGAGAATTTATTACATTTTCGAGCTTTAACTCGAAATATATTACATACTTAAGACTTCATAATTTAATATATAAACTTTTTTGCAATTAAAATGTCTTTACAACTTATGAAGTTCTTTTAAAATATACAAAATTTTTGTTAAATTGAATCAATTATAAGAATTTTAATCTCATATGGATTAAAACATATTTTTTTTATTTTTCTAATTACGATGTAAATTATTATTGAAAAATTTACAGTTTTTAGATTTTTAGATTTATGAAGTTAAAATTTCTTTAGTACATATTATAGTTAGGTACGTAGTCACATATCTATAGAGTAACACTTAATGATTGGAATTGTAGAAGTATAGTATAGTTCAATTTTATCTGTTTTGTATCTATATATTTTTCTGAAGAATTATAAATAATGCACTAAAATGAATACAAATACGATAGAAATTCACTTTATATTTCTTGAAGCTATAAATAAATTTTAAAAACGGTTCCAATGATATTAATATAAAAACTTATAATATATCTATAGATATGTAGTATTAAGAAGATAACATGCAGAATTTTGTGCCATTAATATTCATTGGATTTACTATATTCATAAGATACATTACTTTTCTAAATGTTTAATAATATTATAATTTATTGCAAAAATTCATAAGAGATACTAATAGTTTTTTTTTTTTTTTGATAAAATAATGAAGATGAAACTACTAAAGAAATCTTTATTACTTTATTCAATCTTTCATAAATTTTAAAGTATATATTATATAATAATGTTAATATAAAATAAAATTTAACAGTTATAGTGAACTGAATTGAAACCTTAAAAATTTGACAAGATTCTAATCGATGCGATTGCATAACTTAAGGTTAAAACAAGTAACAAATATAAAATTCTAATTTACAATTTCGTTGCTGAGTCATACTTTTTTTTTGATAATCAAATATCAAAAAAGATACTTTAAATCTTAATTTAAAATTTTTCAGAAACATGCTATTCAGTTTAAGTTCCTATATTTCAATTTTGGTAAGTAATTTTTATTTAAATAATTTGACTTATTTAAGTAATTTTAATATGACAGAGTAGTATCTAGCATATTTAAATCTCTGAGGTTAATAGAGATTTATATATAAAATAATAAAAAATATATAAAATAAAATAATAGAAAAATAAAAATGTAAATTAGAAGTTTTATTATCTGAATATAGATATTATAACAACCAAAAAACTAAAATTTTATGGTAAATATAAATACATACCTTAAAAAATAATAACAATATAATTCCACGATGCCATATTAAAAAATCTCAATGCAATCACTTGTTTTTCTCTAATTGAACTCATCCTGAATGACAATTCAATGCTTAGAGAAGCAATTCATAGTTTTTGAATGTTATCAGTTTAATACATTTTCCGTTTCTTTGTTATCTCAGATGAGATTGTTGTGTATTTCATATATTTATAATGAATATATACTTGTATGACTATAAGTTAAGGTATAATAAATTTGTCATTACGTGTGTGGGACAGAGAAAGAGGGTGGCTAAACATGGAACTTAAAGGTATGGATCATATCAGAATCCAAAAGTAAATAGCTTTAGCTATGTATTGTCAGTTTATTTGTTCTTTTGTTCGTCCGCAAGTTACATTAAAAAATAAAGGAGCCAGGATTTTTAGATTTTCATAAATTCGTTTTTATGCAATAGTATATACAGTTTGCTTCTTCCGCTGCAATACAATTTCTTTTTTTTATAAAAATATAACTATACATGGTAAAGTTTGGTGTCTGAAATTTTGTCAATAGTAGTTAACTTCAATTGCCAATGTCTGAATAAAATATTGTCTATGTAGTGGAAGAGGTTCGAAGAGCTGCCCTTCAACTTATATTTTTTTTGTTCATAACTGAAAGTCTAATAAGTTGAATATTTAAAATTTTGTCAAAAGTAATTAACATAATAATATAAAGTTTATATTACGGTCATACGGGTATCCCAGAGTTGACACAATCTCCTCTGCTACTCTTTTTCGTTTTTACTTAAAAAATGTTTTTCATATTCCGGTTCACATCAGAATTTTATTTTAATATACTTATATAGATACTTTATTTTTAAATTCCATTCGCATATAAAATTTTTGTATTGATTTCTGAAGAAGAAGACAAACAAACATATCTAATAAAAGAAATGTATTATTGTAAATGTGTTATAGAAATGTATGATTGTATTGTAGAAATGTGTTATATGCAATAGAACGCAAGTAATCTCTGAACCAAATATAAAATAGATACAATATTCTTTTAAAATTACATTTGAACATTAAAATATTCTTGATATTACAAATTATAGTGGTTTCCAAAGAACTAAATGTATATCATGTTCTTGGGCCGTAAAGGTTTAATTTATAGCTTTCGTTCAGTTTTTTCCTCAGGAGATGAATATATCTAAACAATTTCCTTGCGCACAAGCCGACATGCGCTAAATTTGACACAGCTTATTAGTTTATAAAAAACACATTCTATCAATCGTGTGGTCAAAACAGGTTAAAAAATGTTCAGTCTGTTGTTACAGTGAATTCCCCTACCAATAGGAAATATATAAACCAAATTTTACAGGAAACTGATCGAAGCGTTATTAACTAAGACCCAGAAGTCTTTTAAAAAATCCTTGTGCAACAACGGGTTAACGAAGTGTTCTTAAAAAACCATTGTTTCTTTTAAGTCCCCTATAAAAACGTAGCAATATCTACTATTATAATTGATTTTGTTTGGATTACTATAATTATTAGTAGTGGATTTGCATCCATTCCACCTTTTTTTAAATTATAGAAGAATTCAGTTTCAGCAACCGCTAATCCTAATTAGTGAAATAAAACTTTTTTGAGCAATTTGGCAGGCAAATATTGTCAATTGCTGCTCTAAGAACTTTGAATCTAGGATACTACTCGTATATTATAATTAATGTATTTTGATTCACTATCTACTAAACATGATTTCAACCCTTTAACACCAAATTAATTATAAATTAAATAACAAAACTTCTCAACCGATTCAAAGATTTTATAACTGATGTACAAAACAGCAGCAGTGTTCGTAAGATTAAAACTACTAATTAAATTTCAATTTATTTGAAAACTGTCTTATTCTACACAATATTATTCTTAAGTTACAATAGAAGATTTCTGTATAATTTAAAATTTTTTTTTAATTAAAAAAGTATGAGTAAAAAATTAATTTGAAATAAAATTACTGAAATCAAATGTAAAATTTTAATTAATCACTAATGTTTTATGCAGAAAAGAAAATTACAAAATGAAGAAGAAATTGAATATTTTTCATAAATCAACTTCAGTAAAATTCTTACATTTTGTTAACTTATTGTAAATACCTTTTAAAACTTAGCTGCAGTTGTTTAACTAAAGTAAATACGTAGAAATCTAAGATGGATTGTATAAGCCTTTCTTCTTGCATAATGTGGCTTGTATTGTAAGTCTCATAATTTTATTTAAGAGCCTCAATTTAGCCCATCTTCGAAGCCGTTCTTTATTTGGGCAAAAAAAGCATTTAAACCAAATTTCATTCAAATCGGTTGAGATTTTGATGAATTATTAGAACTTGACATTCCCGAAGCTTCTGGAAGCTCAAGACCCTATGATACTAGAATCAAGTTAGTTTGGTGTATTTGTATGAGATCCTCCCGGTCCCGAGTTCCGATTCAGCCCATCTACAAACTTAACCTTACTTTTGACGAAGGGTTTTATACCAAATTTTATCAAAATTGGTTGTAATTTTTGTTAGGACAGAATGGTATGGCAGGACTTCTATGGTATATATACTGAAGAAAACTAAAACTAGCAGCTGTGGTAAAATAGACACTTTTACTTTTCTAACTCCATCTTGTTCTGAGCTTAGGTTTTAAACAAACCTATAAGACTTCTGCATAATTGTGTATCATCTACTCTATATCCAAAGTGAACAAGTATATTGAGTTAATATATTAAAAATTTTTGAAATTTAAAAATAAGCTATTAAAACACAATTGAAACTTAAGTATATAATTACCACATTTCATAAGACCTATCACAATAATCTCAAATTCGTAACACAAAAATGTCATGAGACCAATAATTAACTTTTTCACTTTGTATTAGAATTTATTTAGCTTTTTCAAATTGTAAGGAGAAACATTTTAGAGACAACTCAAAATTGTGTCGACTCAAGGGTATTAACAAACAACAGAAATATAAGATCATCCAAAAGGAAATCAATCCAAAAAGCAAAACTAATTCAATTTTAAATATTTTTTAAAGTTTCCAAAGTTTATTCTTTATAATTTTGAAATATTATGTAAGAAGTTGGGTTAAAACTTACAGTATGATTTGTATTTCGAAATAATATATTGTTCAACATAAGCCAAATTGAATAAGGTCTCTCCCAAAATCGAACAATGGGTTCGGATCCTGGAACCTTCTGAATGATTCAAGCATACCTTCTAAAACAGTAAAGATAGATCCTTAAACATTTTGTGCAAGAGTGCTATTTGTTTTAATTTTTTTTATACAATTATCAAATAAAACCATAATTTATTAATTTTTAATTTCAATTGAATCTTTTAAATTAGATGGAGGGTATTACTAAGTCAGTTGAATTGATTTTCTGTTGTTGTATTACTTATTTTATCATTAATTTGGAATCTAAACTCTTACAAAACATAATTTATATCTTTGGATATCTTAATATTATTTCAACATTATTAATCCTAAAATTTCTGAATCCATGATCAATGTTATGAAAAACGTTTTCCAATATTTCAAATTTAAAATTTTTATCTTATTTCTTTGACAATTTTGAAAAATTTTGAATTTATTTCATTGGCAAATATTTTATATTACATTTTATTTCATATTTGTCCTTTGTTTTTAAAATAAAATTGAATATTGGTTTTTAAATTGAAAGATTTTTCAATATCAAAAGTTTTTCTATAATGTATCTTATAGATACAATATAGTTTTAATTTACAAAAGAAATATAAAACAATTTTCTTTATTCTTATTTATGATATTTTGAATTTTCAGTATTATATGCATATATGTATAGAAAAACGAGGAAGAGTGTAGTAAAGTAGACTGTGTCAACTCTGGGATACCCGTATGACCGTTATATAAACATTATATCATTATTATTATAAGCATTAATTACTTTTGGCAAAATTTCAAACATACCAGTTTTATCAGGTGTAGTGTAATGCTCATATAAAAGAAGGAGTTGTATGGCAGCCACTCGAACCCTCTGCAGTAGACCAACCAAATTTTGCAGCAACTTTGGCCATTACACTAAACTATTTTTGGCAAAATTTCAGACACCCATTTTCAATATGTATAGAGTAATGCTCATATAAAATAAGAAGTTGTATGGCAGCTACTCGAACCCTCTGCAATAGACCAACCAAATTTTGCAGTAACTTTGGCCATTACACTAAACTATTTTTGGCAAAATTTCAGACACCCATCTTCAATATGTATAGAGTAATGCTCATATAAAATAAGAAGTTGTATGGCAGCTACTCGAACCCTCTGCAATAGACCAACCAAATTTTGCAAAAACTTTGGCCATAAAACTAAACTACTTTTGCCAAAATTTCAGATAGGTATCTGTAATAGGTACAGAGAAACACTCATATAAAAAAGGAAGTTGTATGGCAGCTATCCGAACCCATGGACCAAAATGGCTGGATTTAAATAGCGATGACGGCTATTGCAAAAAAACGAATTTGCGAAAATTTCAAGTTCCTAACTTCTTTAGTTTTTGAGTTATCGTGCGGACGAACGGACGGACAGACGGACAGACGGACGGACGGACATACATAGCTAAACCGATTTATTTTTCGATTCTGATCCGATCCATACACTTGAGTCTATATCTACCCCCCCTCCTTCTCTGCGGCACAAACGTAATGGCAAATTTATTATACCCTTTGACTATATAGTCATACGGGTATAACAATGTGTTTGTTATTTATATATTTGTATGTGCCTTTAAGTTTATCCTTTAATAACATTTTAGGGTTTCTTTGATATTTTCCATCAAGAAACTTCTGTTTTTAAAATAAAAATTTTCAATTTAGACCTTTTTTGTAATATGAATTTTTTATGCCAATATCTTAAGTACAATATTTTGTGAATACATTTTGAATTTTTTGTGTTTTAAAAAAAAAGGTCATAATAAATAATAAAAATATTATATTTTTTATTTATTTATTTAAGATATAAACAAATATTTTGGTTTTTTGTTTATTTTTTTAGAATTATTGGGTAAAACATGAATAAATTTTATTAAGAAATTGGCAAAAGAAGGATATATTTATTTTATTATAAATTTATTTTTTTGATCCTTACAAAAGGATCTCACATTCCTACATAGGTATAAGAAATTTTAAATTTAAAATACAAGATAAAATAAAAAATTATTTAAAATTAAAATACAATAAGTTCTTGAAGCATTATTATAACATGATGTATTTACAATCAAATCAATTTTATTATAATATTTTTAAAGATTTGGTTTAAATGTTAAAATTAATTTTATTTACATTTCAATATGTTGTTAAAATTTTGTATCTTATAGATATATTTTCAATATCAAGAGATTATTACATTCGTAATATATGTAACTAAAGATCGCTTTGCTTTTGAGTAGAAGAATTTGAGGGTTTAATTTAGTTGATCTTTTAACCCATTTTCTACGACTGTGCTATTTATATACTCGTAGTACAGCAAAATATGTGTCACATATTCAGTTGGTTGGAAGTAAACTGTTGTAAAATTTGCAACTTTAATCATACCAAAATGAAATAGAAAATATATAAATAGTATAACTTTATGATAATGCTGATTTGTCATCATTAAAGTGACATTTTTGACATCTACAAAATATAATTATTAAAAAAATAGAGTTGTTACAAATTTTGTCAATTAAAGATATACAAAACCAAAGGAAGTATTATTTAAGCATAACAAATTTATTTTGAAAGTTTTTTCATAAAATTTGGTGTACTATAGAAAATACTTTCGGATAATCAAAAGCAGAATTCTTAAATTTTTATTTAAAACAAATTTTTTTAGTGATAATCAGTTTGGTTTTTTGAAAGGTAAATCCACTGAGGGTGCATTATTGAAGTTCTGTGGTGAAATTTATGAGGCCCTGAATAACAGTAAAATGCCCTCTGCATTATTTATCGATATCACTAAAGCATTTAATTTAGTTGATCACGCTATATTATTACGTAAATTACACAACATTGGTTTTCGTGGTTTCATGTATTATTGGTTTCAGTCCTATTTATCTAACAGGAAGCAAAAAGTAAAAATTGATAACAACTTTAGTAGTGTCTTAGATATAGATAGAGGTGTTCCGCAAGGGTCTGTTCTTGGACCTATACTTTTCCTAATTTATATTAATTCGCTTTTTCTACAAAATTTTAAAGGTAATCTTACTGCTTTTGCAGACGACCCCTTTACCTATTCATGTAATAATCAAAATGAATTAAAAGAATTTGTTAATTCCGATATTGATATATTAAGACACTGGTTTCATAAGCACAAATTAGCCATTAGTAGTAAAACTAAATTTATGAATTTTAGGATATACGGTTCCTCTGATGTTGGGTATGAATTTTATTATCATGATCCTATAGTTGTGGCAATTATCCGCTTATTCCCAGTTCTCCAACTGACGTTCTCAACTGCTCATCCAACTGCTTTTGCATTGAAAATGTTTCTGAATTTAAATATCTTGGTGTTACAGTTCATTCGAATTTTAACTGGTCTAAACAAACTTCTCATTTAAAAGAGTATTTTAATATAGTTATTAGACAACTATTTCAAGTCAGTTTGTATAGTTCTAAGAAAGTTTCGTCTATGGTCTATTACGCCTTATTTTATTCTAATATGGTATAATTTGTTTGGGTGCTACTCATAACAATAAGATTCTACCACTTTTGAAATCCCAAAAACATGCAATTAGATTAATTTGTAAGAAAGGACGATTATCACATAGTTTTCCTTTGTTTAGTGACTTAAAAATTCTTCCAATAAGAAATTTATTCTTTTATAAAACTCTTAAAGTATTTTATATTAAGTCAGGTTATCTAGATTGTAGGCGCAGAATTACCAACGATAATTTAAGAATTAACAATTGTAACTTAAAAATTACGAAGAGATTGATAATTTGTTAAAGATTTTGGAGTAATAAATAACATTTATGTATGTTTCACGTATATAGTAACAATGTATCTTATCTTGCATCAACTTCTTGATTCTTTAATTGGTTGTCGAAAACTTTTAAATCTTGTAAAAAAATAAAAAACAAATAAAAAAAAACAAAAAAAAAAGAATAAAAATTAATATATATTTTCACCCCCCTTTAACACATAAATTTTTTTAATGATTAATTATAATTATATCTGATCATTCGCAACTTGCTATTTTTGCAATAGAATGATTGTATTACTATTTCATTTTTTTTCTTCTTCTCTCTATCTCTTAGTTCTTTGAATTATGTATATTTTTTTAACAAATTCTTATTATTTATTTTTAATTTTGCTTTTATTTTAAAAAATATGTTGAATTTCCATCTATGTTTATTACTTGTTAAATTTGAATTTAAATTTATATAATTGTTAAATAGGTTAAGCTAGGTATAAAAAATGTATAGAAAAAATGTAAAAAGAAAAAAAAAATGTAATAAGAAAAAAAAAAAAAAGAAGAAAGAAAAAAAAAAAAATTGAAATAAAGAAATAATTAAAACAAAAATAAATATGCATACAAAACTTTTTTGAAGAAGCAATTTGAAGTCATGTTAAAAAGATTTATCACCATGACGTTAAGTATTAAGAAAAAAACGAGGAAGAGTGTAGTAGAGTAGACTGGGTCAACTCTGGGATACCCGTATGATCGTAACATATACATTGTATCATCTGGTTTTGCAGTAATTTTGGCCATTATTCTAAACTATTTTTTGGCAAAATTTCAGATACCCAGCTTCATTAGGTGGAGATTAATGCTCACATAAAATAAGAAGTTGTATGGCAGATACTCGAACCCACTCCACTAGACCAACCAAATTTTGCAGAAACTTTGGCCATAAAACTAAACAACTTTGGGCAAATTTGTAGATACGCAGCTGTAATAGGTACAGAGTAATGCTCATATAAAAAAAGAAGTTGTATGGCAGCTACCCGAACCCATGGACCAAAATGGCTGGATTTAAATAGCGATGACGGCTATTGCAAAAATATGAATTTGCGAAAATTTCAAGATCCTAGCTCCTTTAGTTTTTGAGTTATCGTGCGGACGGATGGACGGACGGACGGACGGACGGACGGACGGACATACATAGCTAAATCGATTTTTTTTTCGATTCTGATCCCATCCATACACTTGAGTCTATATCCCCCCCCCCCGTCCTCCTTATCTGCGTCACAAACGTAATGGCAAATTTATTATACCCTTTGACTATATAGTCATACGGGTATAATAAAATTTTAGAAAAAAATTTAAACGAAACGGGGAAGATTATACTAATTGTCCTTGTCAACTTTTAGATAGCCGTGCATACCTACTATAATGACGTATAAAATAAAATAAAATAAAAAAAAATATTTTTTTCAATATATACTTTTATAAAAGTAGTACTAGCCTCCTAAAATGTAGAAAATAAAAAATTGAAGGTAGATCTTGGGAATTTGTTACTGTGTTAATATAAAAATAAATTGCTGGCATAAGAAACAATTCTTTTAATGTTTGAAAACTTTTAAGCCTAAGTTTTTCCTTGATTCAGACTATTCTAATGCAAGATTTCTGAGTGTATTTCTTCAACTTTTTTTTTGGATAATTGACTGCAATTTCTAATATCACGTTCTTATATTTTTGATTTTCGGAATTTGGTGGCTGCCATACAACTTCTTTTTTTATATGAGTATTTCTCTGTACCTATTACAGTTACGTGTCTGAAAATTAAAGTAGTTTAGTTTTATGGCCAAAGTTTCTGCAAAATTTGGTTGGTCTGTTGCGGTGAGTTCGAATTACAACTCTTTCTTTTATATGAGTATTACTCTATACCTATTAAAGTTGGGTGTCTGAAATTTTGCCAAAAATAGTTTAGTGTAATGGCCAAAGTTACTGCAAAATTTGGTTGGTCTGCTACAGAGGGTTCAGGTAGCTGCCATACAACTCCTTCTTTTATATGAGCATTATATTTCACCTAATAAAGCTGGTATGTTTGAAATTTTTTAAAAGTAATTAATGTTTATAATAATAATGATATAATGTTTATATAACGGTCATACGGGTATTCCAGAGTTGACACAGTCTACTCTATTACACTCTTCCTCGTTTTTTATTCATTTTAAGTTCGGTTCTGCTTTGATTCGTTGCAGTTTTGGATAAAATATTTTGAAAAAATTAATACTAAATTTATAATATATTATATTTATTTTGTCAGAGACAAAATTTCTTTAACCCATATTTATTATAACAAAGAAAAAAAAACGGTAGCACGTTGCGACTAAGATACTTATATTATTATTTGCATATAAAAAGCTGTAAATTGAATAAAATATTTCTTTTGAAACATAACAATTCTGAGTTAACAAAGGATTAAATAATATAAATAATTTTTTTTCAGAAATTCAATTTCAAATGCATTTTAAATTTAAAGTTAGTAATAAATGGCCAATTTGTTTATTTACTTTTCATTTTATCAAACGATATTAAATGATAAAATCTAAGTCCTAAGAAATTGCAACTACTTAAAGTTGTGATCAGGTTTAAACGAACTGTGCGATGCTTATTCGTGAGAAATTCATCTATTCTTGACATGAACATGGGTCTATGACATTCGCGTGGGTCTATATCTATCATGGTTATATTTACGCTTTACAAATGAAAGAGCAATTTTAATATACATTATATGTGATCTTATATTCCCACGGGTATGAAAATACCCGAATGATGGTAGCAGGTGTCTTTATTTATGGCATCTTATTGTTGAAATTCTTTAAGCATTAACAATATTAATTCGGACTGCTTTTGAAGTTGATTAAAAAATTTGTGTTTTTCAAAATATTTTAAAAGTCTATAGAAATTTCGCATGCGTTGCTCAGGGGTTTTCCTAGTACACTATAATTACATTATATTAAAATTTAATCAAAAAACCTTTTTAAAATCTTATGACAATTATAATGACTTTATAATGACTAAATTTCTCCAAACATAAACAGCAGACAAATATGCTTCTAAGTTCTATCAAAATAAAATAATGCCAATGTCATAATTTTTATTTTTGTTCAAAAATTTTTTTAAAACAAAATAATCTAAAGAATGCCAAAAAAAACTCCATATTTTCTTTATCAAAGTTTTTCTCATTCACTTTTTCAAAATCGCATTCATGTGGTGAGATAGTATATAATACACAAAATGGTGTAGAAATAAATTCTGAAAGAGATAGAATAAACACAATGACATATAAAAACAAAAACATGAAGAGGATTTTCAACAATACAAAAAATATGACAAAAAGTTTTTTTTTAAACAAGAAGAGTCAAAAAGAATCATGTAGAATATTATTTAATCCATTTTTTTTGAATTTACCATTTTCTTTTTATTTGTTATCATAGTTTTCCTCTGAATTAATAAAAAGTTTAATATGCAATATAAACCTTCAAAAAACAAAAAACTATCCATGTATGCACCAAAATTTGGCAAAACTTTGTTTTCAACATACGAAAAAATGACAAAGAAATCCTTATTATCTTTTAATTTAGGATAAAATTATGTGTTTATGTATGTATATATTAAAATTTTCTTAATTTATTCAATTTCCAGTAAAAGTTCTTTTTTTTTTTACTTTTATTTTGATATTAATTACATACATATTTAATTTTTAACTGGATTTTTCTGGATTTTTTTAATTATTAATTAAGATAGTCTATTTTTCCATAAGATTTTTCTAAAGTCATTTTATTATTTCGATGATTCTACAGTAAAACTCGGTTATAAAACGAAGTCATTCCGATAAGAGCTTCAACTTACTTTAGAACATACCTTCATTTTTACTTCATAATGATACTTTTTTATTTCTCTTGGGTTGGTTTGTTGATATACGTGGCTGTATATCAACCAATAAGCACTTTAGGACTGTTTTGCTGCCACTACGGTGATCACAAGATTTATGTTAAGGCTATATATTGATTTTAATTTCAGATGAATTTTACGGCATTCCAGGAATCGTACCTTTTCTGCAGGTTGTTTAGCGACCAGATCGCTAAGTTCTTTAAATTCATGTCTACCCAGAGCTGCACTTCTGGCTCTAGCGAGCGCTGCGAATTAACACGTGAAGTGTATAATGGTTTTTTTCTCATTCTGTTTACCACAACTCCGGCATTATGTTTTGAATGCCCTTCGGTTAAGTACTAAATTATTTTAAATGCTCAGTTTTATTTTTATTTTTAAATTTTAACATTCTTTGTAAAGAAAAGGTTTAATAGGTTTAATACCCATTATTACAACTTATCGTAGAAAATTTAAGTTAATTGCCAAACTTTAGCTACCATCTATCGTCTAGTAAGAGAACAATTAATAAATGTTTCAGCAAACAACTAACAGAATTTTCGATAAATACTTTATTTAAGGCCTTTAAGCGAGTTCGTTTAAGAGATTTATTCGAATAAATAGCTAAAAGTTATAACATTTTTCTGAAGGTACTTAAGCGGCATTTACTGTATCATTTTCACAAAACCAACCGCTATTACAGCAAAAGAGTAACGCAAACAAAAAAAATATAAATATACATACATTTTTATAAATATGTAACTTATATATACTCACAATATAGTGATTTTCAAATTAAGTTATACAAAACTTATTAAAAGCTTTTAAGTTTTATATTTTTAATAAAAAAATTAAATATATATTTTATAACAAACACTGAAATTTTATTAAATCTTATTTTCTTTTCATTTCCAAAAAAAAAAATTTTCGAAAAAATATTTTACTACAATAACAAATTGTTGTATATACTTACATACAATTTGTATATTAATTCAATTTCATACTTTTGTTTCATAAATTATTTGGATAACAGATGGCAGGCACGTGAATATTTAATTATTCATTTATTCAAAATAATACAGGTTCAAAACTTTTGTATAGGTCTCGCTTTGTTTAATTCCTCCTTAATTTCATTTATTTTTATACCCGTGCATACATATATGACATCGGGTATATTAAAATTGCTCCTCCGTTTGTAACGCATCGATCTAGATGAGCTAGATATAGTGTCAAGGGTACGTATCGGCTCAGAATCGAAAAATGAGTCGATCTAGCTATGTGTGTCTGTCCGTCCGTCCGTCTGTGTGTCAGCACGATAACTCAAAAACTAAAAGAGCTACAGTTTTGAAATTTTCACAAAATATTTTTCAATCAATTTCTAGGTTCCCTATTTTTTTTGGTTAAGATTGGACCAAAACTTCGGGTAGCTCTCGAACAACTAACTTTTTTAACTCCAATATTTTCATATAAAAATTTGAAATTTTGCTATGCATCTTGTATTTAACATGAAATTATATGAATTTTGTTTTTTTTTGTTTTAACAAGTTTTTTGTTTTTTTTTTTTTGTAGATAACGATTTCGAGTTAGAATTTCATATGATTTAAATGATTAACGTAGTTTATTTAAGATAAGCAAAAACGAACAAAGATTTTGTTTAAGTAAATGGCTTATTGATATTGATAGATATTTATGAATATATATGATGAATCTTCATGATGATTATTGTATGAATATGATCATATGAAGTTTATTTTGCTTAAGTTTAATATATTCGTGAATTACAAATTAATTACAAGAGATAGAATTGAAAAATTAGAGCTAGAGTTTTGAAATTCACACAAAACATTTTTTGGACATTTTTGAGGTTCCCTATTCTTTTTTGTTAAGACCAGACGAAGGTTTCGGGGGAGCTGCCACACGACTTAGTTAAACCAAAATGAATTTCTTCAAAAGTAGTTATACCAGGAAGACAAAAATTACACACGGTTAGTTTTATAATGAATCAAGCACTTATATGAAGTTTCAAAATGTTACAGCCCCATTTTCGGGGGGCGGCCATACAACTTCTTTGCACCAATATGAATTTCTTGGAAACTGCTTATACTACGAGGATGAAAATTACACACTGTTAGTTATATAATGAATCGAGCACTTATATGAAGTTTCGAAATGTTACGGCCCCATTTTCGGGGGGCTGCCATACAACTTCTTTGCACCAATATGAATTTCTTCAAAACTAATTATACTACGAGGATGAAAATTATACACGAGTAGTTATATAATGAATCGATCACTTATATGGAATTTCAAAATGTTACGGCCCCATTTTCGGGCAGCTGCCATGCCAAGTTGTCAATTCGATTTAGGGTTTTTTTTTGTTTTTAAGCAAAACTTATGATAATAAGTTATATATTTTTTTGTAATAGTTATTTGTTTTTATAATATTTATAATAGCATAAGGGAAATAAATAACGGTTAGTGGGTATGCACGGGTACCTAAAAGTTGACAAGGGCAACTATAATCTTCCTCGTTTTTTATTAATCCAATTAACCACATGTAATTTAATTTTTAGTCATAAAATTATAAAGATATAATTAAATAAAACAATTGAAATTCTTTATTGTCTGATGTTTTTTAACAGTACAACATTAGGCAAGGCTGAGCTTACAAAAGAAATGTTTGCTATTTTTATTAATAATTAAAATTTTATCATCGGTTAGGATTCGATAATAATAAAAGTACCACGTTTTAATAATAAATTTTCTATTAAAAATCCAAATATCAGTATAAGAATTCCAGATAACAATAAAAATTTTAAAATAATATAAAAATATGAATAAAATGATAACGAGTTGTAATTCTTAATATTTTTTTTCATTCTACTCCTTTGTTTCTAAAAAATATGTTATTGTTTTATAAGATTTTTTTGATTTGAATTTTTGTAGGTGTTTGTAATAATAAAATATTTTTTATATTGTTTTTTTATTGCTTTGTCAGGTGGTGTCTTTTGTGGTGTCTGATTATAGTAAAAGTAAAAGTTTAATAAAAATTTTCAATCCAGTATTACTATTTCGATTTAATTACGAGGAGTAAACCTCCTGTTCAATTAATTATAAAACTTAAACTAAGTGTTTAAAATGTTACATATTGTAAATAACACCTATGTTAATTGTGCAGTATAAATGACTTTAACTATAGATATTGTGTATGTATCTTTACCTGTAACTTTATTCTTAAAAATAATAAGCGTTTTATTTCATACTTTAAAATCAAACTTTCTGTATTTTGTGAGCCTTGTTCAGTTACGAAACTTTAAAGCACATATTAAAAATGCGAAAATATTAATTATGCTCCGTATACTGAGCAATGTTTGGTATAATACAGTTAATAGTTTAAGGTATAATATTATTGCCATTTTTTGTTTTTACAAGGGCAATGGCATAGAAAGTCCCTGAAAAATATTGTACGCTGTTCGGGTAGTGTGTAGCTTTAACACACTTAAATTATATTCTTTTAAAACCAAAATACATGATGGTGCCTTTTGATAAAAATGTTTACAGTTTGATTTTGAGAATGGGAATTTGGGGAAAGAAAACTTTAGGAATTGGGATTGGGGTAATGGTTTATGTAGGATAACTTGGCTTTGTAAGGTATATTAAGGGGAAAAATGTTAATTATCTTATTAAATTTAATTAAGTCGTCCACATACGAATTACCAACTTTAGGGACAGAATATGGTTCCATAATCTCGATTGTCGCATATAACAAACAAATTCGAATAAATCGTATTAACGATTCAACACAGTAGGGACGAATATCCGTCACATTCCTTAGGTCTGTGTTGCACTTTGTCAAAATATCCCAGCGCCAATCTAATATATAATTTATTTGTAGTACCAGACAATAGTAAATATTTCCTAATATTAGTAGTCATTTGCCAATTTAGTATTTGGACTTCTTCTTATTCTCTTATAATATACACTATATTTTTTGTTAGATATGATCCGACCTGGGTTTGAACCCGAGACTTTTTAATTGAAAAGCCGCCACTTTAACCACCGAACTATAGGTCAGATTTCAATCTTTTATTTTCTACTTTTATAATCCATTTTTGTTTTTATTTCAGTAAGTTTTAAAACGATTTAAAGAGTAAATCATTAATAAAATAGAAGTAAAGTACCCTAACAACACTTTTGTTAGCAATCTCTTCATTATTTTCTTATACATAAAATAATATAATATAAAATTCCCTCTGTATTTATATGTACATAATATAACATAATATTACATAATATTAATATATACATAGATACAACATATTGTTGGCCTTATAATATTTGTCCAATATAATTAGTCCAACTTACTTATTACTACCCCAAATATTTTTTTTTTTTACTAACACATTTTTCCCCAAAAATACGAATTCCGATTTCGTAAACTACTAAAGTTTTTCTTAACTTAGTCTTAATAATTGATTTTCAAAAACTATTTAGAACAACTTAAGAAAACAAACCATAAAACACCTTAATTCTATTAGACAAATTGAAGTACAAAACTGAACCAAGAGTAATAGACTTACAGTGAACGAAGAAGGGGAAGGAGTTTCATCAAACAAACAAACTTTGCTTAATACTCTTGAGTCCCTTTAACTTTAAAAAATATTATAGTATCTATTTTAAATATTTACCCTATATGTATTAATATTTTCATGTAAAATCTCACCATTTAAAAAAAACCCAAAATCCAAAAACGTATTTTTAATTTCGTGTATTATTTATTAAATCCCTAACCTTAACCACATACTTTTCTAAGTATAAATGGTGTATGTCTCTAGCTCTACCTCGAGTCAATTGAATGTATATTAATAAACAGTAAAGAAACTTTTTTAACAAATTTGAATTCTATTTAAACAAGTGATGAAAAAAACCAAGGGTTTTTAAGAAAGCACATTTTCAAATTTAGATTGTATTATATACTGAGTTTAATTTTGGAAATATATACACTGGTGACAAGTTACTGCTTACTTATAAAATTTACTGCTAACAGTAAATTTTTTATTTTAAAGTTCGAATAGTCCTTCAATGGGGAATGCTGCCAAATTTCTCAAGGACCTAACTTCATCTAACCCTCCCCCCTCCCTCTTGATACCATGTTTGTTGGTTCTAGGAATTAAATTGTGAATTCCACAAAAATTTTGAATTTTACTTAGAATTATACTATGTAAGCAAAAATGAGTAAAACCGAGAGACACTTTCTTCAATTTAAGGAACAGCTTTTAAATTGAAGAAAAACCTTTAACATAGGTATTTTACAATATAATGTTGGAACTTTAAATTTTGTATATTAATAAAAACGAGGAAGAGTGTAGTAGAGTAGACTGTGTCAACTCTGGGATACCCGTATGACCGTAACATATACATTATATCATCTGGTTAATTACTTTTGGCAAAATTTCAAACATTCAGCTTTGTAAGGTGTAGAGTAATGCTCATATAAAAGAAGGAGTTGTATGGCAGCTACTCGATCCGTTTGCAGTAGACCAACCAAATTTTGCAGTAACTTTGGCCATTACACTAAACTATTTTAGGCAAAATTTCAGACACCCAGCTTCATTTGGTGTAGTGTAATCCTCATATAAAAGAAGGAGTTGTTTGGCAGCTACTCGAACCCTCAGCAGTAGACAGACTAAATTTTGCAGTAACTTTGGCCATTACACTAAACTATTTTTGGCAAAATTTCAGACACGCAGCTTTCATAGGTATAGAGTAATGCTCATATAAAATTAGAAGTTGTATGGCAGGTACTCGAACCCATGGACCAAAATGGCTGGATTTAAATAGTGATTCCGGTTTTTGCATAAAAACGAATTTGTGAAAATTTCATAATCCTAGCTCCTTCACTTTTTGAGTTATCGTGATGAGGGACGGACGGACGAACATACATAGCTAAATTGATTTATTTTTCGATTCTGATCCGATCCATACACTTGAGTCTATATCTACCCCCCCCCCCCCTCCTTCTCTGCGTCACAAACGTAATGGCAAATTTATTATACCCTTGGACTATATAGTCATACGGGTATAAAAATTTGGACAGGTATTCAAGTTACAGGTGCTTAAAAATACAAAAATATTTCAATTTTCGAGCCCTTAGCTCCTAAACATATGGCTTGACAAAAAAATTTTGTTAACCGACTTCTACTAATTTTTGAGGATCTAACTTCTCCCAAAGTTTCAAGACCCTATCTTAAACCGTTTAAGAGATATGTGGGACCAAAACTTTTGCAAAAATTGAATTTTGCGTAATGTTAAATTTTAGTACCGTATGGCAACCCTAAACATTTGCCTTTTAAAAATTTATAAAGCTTATAAAACCTCCTATCGTTTGCCGTTTTCAGATTGAAAATACACCTAACATAACTCTTGTGATAACAATTTAAAAATAGGGCTTTTTCAAACTTTGGGGGGCTGTAGCCCTGTAACAGCTGGCGCTACAGAAAAAAATTCTTCTAGGAAATTATTTTTTTTGCAATAGCTACCCATGGTTAAAAATTCTTTACTCTATTTCAAACGGTGTAAAAGTTTTTGTAAACATACGGACGGACGGACAGATAGAAGCTATACATATAGGCATATTTTTACAAAATTTTTGAAAATGTGCTAAAAAGGTCATTTCTTAAACATGTCTGTTGTTATATGGTTATAATTAGTCACTGGCTTCTATAAGAAAAAAAATACTGAATAATATTATAAAAACATATTTTAAAATTTAAACATAAAAACTTTTGGACTCCAGCCCAATCAATTATAAAGGAATAACACTTATTATAATTAAACATAAAGTCAGTAAAAAAAGAACAAATGAACTTTAAGAACTTATAAAAAAGAAACTTTAATGATTTTCTAAAATTTTTTAATATTTTGTTCTGAATTTGGAATATGTTTCAATTAATTATTAAAAAAAAAAGTATTTCCAGATGATTTAACTATCGGGTCAATTTAAAAATGTTTTTTGTTCAAAAAATCTTTAATTTTAAAATATTCCAAACCTTTTACCCCTCTTAACTTACACTTAACATGTGAAAAGTGTGTTTGTAGAGTTCTATCAGACTTTTTTTAAACTAAATTATAAAAATTGTAGTTACCTACAAATAAAGTTTTTGAATATTTATTAAAAAATTTACAATTTCGTAGATATAAAAGTATAATGCAATGCAAGTCCATGTTTAACTTGATACTCTTTGGTGGTAACAACCCACATATAAAAGCTAATATATCTCTATACCTTATAGTTTTGAGTGTAATAATGTTAATTTAATTATGTTTTCTATGTATAATATTGTAATTCAATGTCATATAATTAAATTACTACAAATTTAATGATTACTTGTTTTTTTTTTGTAATTACCTAAATCTTAATCAATTTGTTTTACTTACATGTTATTGTAATTGAAATTAAAATTAATAGTAATTGAGTTTTTTAACTACAATTAGGTACTTGCATTTTGAAAAATTGTAAAAATGTACAAAATGTAATTGATTCGTTTCAAGAGTGTATTTTATGCTTGAAGAGATGTAACGCTTTTAGAGAAAAACAGTTTCACACCACCAAGAATTAAAAGTTCCTTGATGTGTTTTCAAGATTCTTTACTCGACTTAAAAAAAAATTGCTTAACTCCAAACATTTGTTTCAATAATTTAAAACTTTTAAATCAAAAAATTTGAATTTTTTTTAACATTAATTTAAATTTTTAATTATACAATTTTATATTATACAAATGTTTAACACTCTAATTATTTATTTAAGTTTTATTTTACTAAAACTTTCATACTATAAGAAAACTTTCAATTTTAATTTTTAAAACTTAATTCCTTATAATTAATTAAGACTATTTACCTAATTGATCTTATAATAATATTTTAATGTTTTTAATAAAATAATTTGACAAATGCGCTAATACCAAAAACTAGTTTTATAAAATTTAATTATATAATTTAATAAATCGTTATTTACGACTAAAAAACTGCCGAATCTAGTTCATTATATTCCAAAAAACCATTTTTTTAAATTTTCGAAAAATTTAAACAAAATGGTTCTTTAATTGAACACACCTACAAATAAAAGTTTATATTAAATTATATAATATATCAACGTATTTTAAATTTTAATACCTAATAAAAGATTGTACCAAAGAACCAAATTATAACAAAGACTGTCAAACTACTGAAACACATTTTAAGAAATATTACCAACAATATAATATACTATCATCACATAGTAAGCGAATCACTGTATAACATTAATTTGTATAACAGTTTTCTGTAAAAATTTTGTTAATATGTTATTATTTTTTGAGTAAACCTAATTTAATTTACTTTAATTCTGTTAACTTTTAAGAATATCTTACATGTTACATTAATTCTTACCAAATGTCAAATAACAGAAAACATAATTTACTGTAATTTTTGAAAACTGTAAATTCTGTAGCTATGTTTGTGGTACTGTATATAAATTAAACAGTATGTAATTTTAAATATAGATAAAGATAATAAATCTATGTTTAATATAAAATTACATTTGTATTTTAATGTTATTAGTTTTTATCCTTTAGTTATTTTTAACAATTTTTAAATATTAAAAACAAATGTACATCAAAGCTATATTCGTTCAATATTAATAATATTAAATATAGTTTAATAAAGTATCCTGCAAAAAACCAGACGTGGGTATCTGCAAATAATAATCTATTTTAAAATATAAAATTTCTGTAACACAACAAATTTACTGTTATACCGTAAAAGAATTTTCTTTTATTTTCATGTTTTAGTAATAATAAATTTTGTTGTTGTTTTTTTATTTTAAAATTTACGTGCGAAATCTGCTGTACCAAAATTTTAGTACTTAAATATTATAAATTTTTTAGTACGCATGGATATGTATTATTATTATCATAAAAATTTAAACCCAACCTCTATAGCTAATAGCTATACCGACGTTATTTTTGTTTTTTTTTTTAATATTTTTTTGGCAGTTTATTCAGTACTAAAATTTTCATTAGAAACTTAGTCGGTTCGGTTTTTGACCATTAGAATGTTGATAGCGGATTTACGCGTAATTTTTTTGTGTAATTCACAATATAGTGAAATTAAGAAAAAGTAAAATGTATGTGAATTACTTTAAAAAAAAAATAAAATAATAAAAGTTAGATTATAATATTGTCATAAATGTAACAAAATATATAAATAAATAAAATAAGAGTATTTGGAACTTTTCATCCATATTTTGATAAAATTTATATTATTAGAAACATGATAGACAAAATAAAAAAAACAAAAAATTGCGTGACTAAAATAATGAAATACCTATATGTGTTAACATTTTAGTAAAAAAATTCGAAAAATCTTCATAAATAAATATATATTATATATAAAACGTGATCGTGAATTGTGAAAATATGTTAAGGATAAAATAATTTTCCCAAAAATATGACACAATTAAAAATGCAAGGATATAAAAATAATATAATATTATAATTGTAATTATAATTGCGTGAATACCCTTCATACAATACACATATACATATATACAACTAATAAGAATGGTTTAATTATTATGTATTGAAAAAATAAATATGTTAATTATTAATATTAATCCTATTTCGTCTGTTTGTTGTGTTTGCAGTTAAAAAGATTCATTCACGTTTTATATATATAATTATATAAAAACCGTTATTAATCAAATACAATTACAAATATAATTATATTAAACCGTTACAAAGCAATGCAGGAGTTAGTTCATTTACAGGAAAAAATTGAAATAGTGTTAAACGAGTTTTATAACTTTACAAGTACAAAATAATCATGGAGAATTGTTATTGGTAATTAATAAAATCTGTTAAAATATGACAATAACATATTTACATAAACAGTAAAATATGTTAAAATATTTGTCTACAAACTATATCTATCAAATAGTTTTTAAAGATGAATTGTCATGGACTTTTAAGTATCTTAGTATTAAAATATACTAGGTATGATACTTATAATTAATTTTTCAAAAGAATTGAATTGATTAGGTTTTTATAAATTTATTTCGTTTTAATTTATTCTTATTATCCTTGTTTTTATTTTAATATTTCTATTATCCTTTTTTTTTATTTTGATAAAAAAAATTTGTTAAATAATTTCTAAATTACAAATTCAATAAAGACATTTCCAACAAATGTAACAAAATTATAACATATATAAATTATAATACAATCTATACCCTACCCGTCAATACAATTTACAAAGGATATTAATATGATTTTTGAGGTCAACAGTCAACACTAAATCCTTCTAATAAAAGAATGTACATAATTGTTTTTAGCACATTTTCAAAAAATTTTGTAAAAATGGGCCTTAATAGCTTCATTCTGTCCGTCTGTCCGTCCGTTCGTCCGTATGTTTACAAAAACTTTTGCACCGTTTGAAACAGATTAAAGAAATTTTAACCATGGGTAGTTATTCCAAAAAAATAATTTTCTAGAAGAATTTTTTTTTGTAGCCCCACCTGTTACGGGGCTACAGCCCACCAAAGTTGAAAAACGCCCTATATTTAAATTGTTATAAAAAGAGCTGTGCTATATATATGTTCAATCTTAAAACGGCAAACGATAGCTGTTCTTTATAAATTTTTAAAAGGCAAATGTTTAGGGTTGCCATACCGTACTAAAATTTAACATTACGCAAAACTTAATTTTTGCAAAATTTTTGCCCACACATATCTTTTGAACGGATCAAGCTAGGGTCTTGAAATTTTGGGAGAAGTTAGATTAGAAGAAGTTTCTACTAATTAAAATTTCAATTTTCGAGCCCTTATAGCTCCTAAACATGGGGCTTGACAAAAAAATTTTGTTAACCGATTCCTACTAATTTTTGAGTATCTAACTTTTCCCAAAATTTCAAGACCCTAGCTTGAACCATTTAGAAGATATGTGTGGCCAAAAATTTTAACTAAACATTTGCCTTTTAAATATTTATAAAGTTTATGAAACCAGCTATCGTTTGCCGTTTTCAGATTGAAAATATATCTAACAGAACTCTTGGTATAACAATTTAAATATAGGGCTTTTTCCAACTTTGGAGGGCTGTAGCCCCGTAACAGGTGGGGCTACAGAAAAAAATTCTTCTACGAAATAATTTTTTTTGCAAAAACTACCCATGGTTAAAATTACTTTACTCTATTTCAAACGGTGTAAAAGTTTTTGTAAACATACGGACGGACGGACAGAATGAAGCTATATAGGCACATTTTTACAAAATTTTTCGAAAATGTGCTAAAAATGGTAATAGGAAGTTACTTTTAATATAATATTTTAAACAAAATAGTAGAATTAATATACAAATTTATATATACAATTACAAAATTTAATAGAATAAAAATTATATTAAAAAAATATTAAGGGATAAGTTATTAATATTAAAATTTTATATAAATCGGTTGCAAAGAAAATTTTATTACAATATAAAATGCATATAATAAAAATTTTGAATTTCTAAATTTATGGGTTTAGAACATTTGTGGACTACTTTTGATTTCTCTAAAGATTAAAATTATGGATAAAATACATTGTGTAACAGCAGATAATTCATTGATTCAACATTTTGCATATGGACTCCTTAATTTGATTTAATTTTAGATTAACAGCTAATTTAAGCTAGAGACTTGAAATTTTCAGAGAAGTCATATCTTTTGAAATAATATAGATATGTTAACTTGATTTAATTTTAAAGATATGTGAGCAAATTTAGTTTTTTTCTTATTTTGAATCAAAAAAATTTTTAAATAAACTAGAATTATAAACTTTTAATTTTAATTTTAGAATGAATTGTTAATATATTGGTGCATATGAGTTTAAATAATTTATAAAATTTTTAGTAATTCATACAATGACTTTTCTTGCAAAACCCAATTAAACTACAAGGTAAATTTTAATTTTGAATGTGCCAAGCTTAGGTTAAGAACATTCTCAATCTTAAAAATATTATAAGTAGACAACTTATTTTACAACGGGATATTTCGCAGGAAAAATTTCAGAGTTTGATTGAAAAACAGGGTTCCCGTTTTTTTCAGAATTAATATTATATACGCATATTTGAGATACCAAGTGTCCAAATGTTAAATGTACAGTTGTTAAATGTTATTTTACTAACTGATAAATGTCTTTTGCGAAATGTCTACTAATCAAATTTCCAATTTCCAAATGTTAATGCCAAGTGTCAAGTACCCTTTCATTTAATTTAAAAAAAAAAATAAGTTTTCCTTCAACAAATTTTCCTAAATATAACATTTTATTTTATAATATTTAAAATAATTCAATTCAGAAATTTTCTTTCTATTTTAAAATACTTCTAATTCTGAAAATAACTCTCTCTGTTTTTAAATTACCTATTTCCCAAAAAAAAAATACAAGGACATTATCTAAAAAAGGTTAATGATTATATTTTCTTGTTACTGACCTTTCTAACCTTCAAAAAGTTTTTATTCTCATTCCTTTCAATACTTTTTAAGGATAACCAAATAAAATTGTCCTTAGAAAAGTTCTCAAAACAAATCATTAATCAGAAGAAAATTATTTTCTCCTTTTTTTGGGGATAATTTTTTGTAAAAAAAAACCAAATATAAAGTAAAAGTAATTTACTTAGATTCATTTTATAGTATAAGACGAAAGAAAGGAATAAAAAACATAACATAATATAAAAACGATAATAGTAATAATACAATCTATATAAAAGTTAAATAGATCAAAAATTTAGTAAAAAAGTATAATAAAAATAATTTTTAATTATAAATAATTTTTTGTTTTTTTAATTTCCATTTGAATTTGCAATATCTCTAAAACGGTAGCACCGATTCATATAAGACAATATGTATATTAAAGACAGCATCATGCCCCACAATGTTGTAGAAAATGGTTCCATTTTATTGTCTTACAGGAAAAATATAACGGTTTAATTAAAATACTACAAAGTCTTAGGAAAATTTTGTAATGCATTTTTTGACCACTAGATGGCGACATCGCCACTAATAATTTATATATTCGGAAAATTTGAGATATAAATTACCGTTATGTGATAACATTATCTTGATAGCTCACAACCCCTCTGCGGAAGTATACCCAATAAAAAATTCCAATTGTCGAACTGTACGAATTTTCAAAGGCATATGGCACTTACTTAAAAATTATTTATCATATCAGATACAAAAAAATCCTGAACCATGTCCCTTTGTAAAGAAAGTATTATAATTTCTTATAGTTATGGTATGCGTGTTCCTCCAATATTTTCAAATTTTACCTTGTATTTCACTTTTCATTTAGTTTTTCATTTGAGAGACTATCGGCTTCTGTTTTCGGGAAGATCACAGATCTCTTATGGAAATACACTTTGACCACAATACCTAAATATGACTCTTTCGGGTTTGTTCAAGAACATTCAAACATTTTAAATTTTAATTATTTCTTTAAGAATTGATTTATCACAGGAACTGATTTAACTCTACATCACAGGGTTCCAGGTGCTGAAAATTCTGCATATGTGCAGACCTTTGTTAATGAATCAGATGAATTAAAGTTAAGGAATAAAATAAAATAAATATTCTCTCTAGTCATATTTCAACTTCTGCATACTTGTCTTAATCTACCAAATCCTCTTCTTAATTATTTCAATATATTTTCTATGTTTTCATGTGTGCCCTTATCCCTAGAAATTCCAACCCAACCATTCCAGTCAATATAATTAAGGGAAGTGAATCTTTTTATTAAATAAAATTATGGTTAACTTCTTAAGGAAATGTAAATTTTTAAAAAGATTTCAAAGAACAGTGAATGCCTAACTAGCTTTTTAACATGATTACACAACCCACATGATATTTACTTTAGTTACCTTTTATTTACATATTTACAACAAACTTGTTTACATAATACCATGTAAATATTGATAAAAGTTAAGAAAAACAAGTGATAAAGAAAGTAAAGGGTTTTTAAAAAGGAGCATTTTCAAAATTATATAGTGTTTCATACTGAGTTTAATTTTGGAAATATATACACTGGTGACTCAGTTATTGATTTACAAAAACGGGAAATTTTTAAGTCCTAATAGTCCTTTAATATGGCAGGTTCCAAAATTTTTACCAAGTAAAATTATGATAATTCTCGAGAATCTAACCTCACCCCTCCCAAAGTTTCGAGGTTTTAGAAATTAAATTGCAACTTCCTCTAAAATTTGGAATTTTCCTTAGAATTTAAGCAAAATTGGTCAAACCTAAGAGACACTATCTTCAATTTTAGAAACCTCTTTAAAATTTAAGAAAAAGGTTTAACACATGTTAAAACATAATACCAAATGGAGCTTTGTATACAAATTACTAATAAAATTTTTGGACAGCTTTTCAAATTAAAAGACCTTAAAAACACAAAATTTCAATTTTCGACCCCGTACAGCTTCTTAACAGAGGGCCAGACAAAAAAATTATTAACTGACTCCTACCAGTTTCTGAAGAATTAATACCAAATTTTTAAGTTTCTAGCTTGAGCCGTTTAGAATATATATGAGGACAAAAATTTTGCAAACACATTGAAATTTTAGAACCGTATGGCAATCGATTCCATTTTTCTTTCAAATTTATAAATTTTATAAAAGCAGCTATGCCTTACCGTTTTCAGATATAAAATAAACGTAACTCTTCTTATAACAATTTAAGTATAGGGCTTTTTGCGACTTTAGGGGGCTGCACCTTCGTAACAGATGGAGCTACAAAAAAAAAAGATCTTACATGAAATTATCTTTTTTTTAATACCAACTCGTAAATTTTCTTTTCTCTATTTCAAAGTTAAAATTTCTTTTCTCTATTTCAAAGTGTACGGACAAACATACGGACGGACAGAGTGAAACTAATAAGCACAGTTTTTTAAATTTTTTTGAAATTGTGCTAAAAATGAATTGACTTTATCTTAAACTAAAATAATAAAATAGGTACATTTGATGTAAATTTTGTTTATATTCAAATTATTACAACATGAAATCAGACATTTTGATTTTTAAATTCTTTGAAAATTTTTTATTAATGTGTGTGTTTGTATAAAATAAAATAAAAACAAAAAACAAACTGTTATTTATTTGTTTATATTGTATTTTTAGAGGGTAAATGTTTTGTTTTGTATCATAAAAACTAATAAACTTTTTCTGCAGTAATTTATATCTTCCATTTTTTTTGTTTTCTTAAAATTTCCGTTTGTTTTCTTAAAATTTATTTGCTTTAGAATTTTTTTTTTGAATTTTGGTTTTGAATTCAAATGTAAAAAAAAGAATAATATTTAGTTTTGTATTTTTCTGCGGAAAATTTCGTATAAATAGAAAAAAAGTTATTTTTAAAAGATAGGAAATAGGTATTTTGGGAATCTTAATATTCTTGGAATAAATATGGTTTGAGATTTAAAATCAGCTCTAAATCTGCGTCGCAAAAAAAGACGGGGATATATATAGACTCAAAGGTATGGATCGGATCAGAATCGAAAAGTAAATCGATTTAGCTATGTATGTTCGTGATACTTGATGATACTCATTTCTGGATGAAGTATATAAAATTAGAGTAGAAGCTTTAGGTTTAGGTATCAAAAAAAAAATCCTGTAATTATCATAAAAGAATCAAGTAAAATAGCTGTAATCACCATAAGGTAATTGAATTTTGGGTTTAAGTACTTTTGTAATTATTTTTTAATAATGAAGTATTTTCGAGTTTGTAAGTATGTGTCAAGAAATACTTAAGTACTTATCAAGAATTTAATTATTTTCCAAGTACTTAGGTATTTTGCAAACATTTGCAACATAAAATCCAGTACTAGTGGAATTGAAAATCATATAAAATTTCAATTCACACCCATATTATATTGAATCTTTAATAAACACTTTTAAATCTTATGTCTATAGTGTATTGCACTTTATGAATGAAAATATTTGAATACCTACTTTGCAACGTAATTGATTTCTTGATTCTTAAGTATTTCATGGTACTTAATTACTTACTCACAAATACTTTAGTATCAGGAAATAATTAATACTCACTCACAAATACTTAAGTATCAGAGAATAATTAACAAATACTTAAGTATCACAAAATAATTATTCAAAATTTAAATAAATTCTAAGAATTACAAATATTTTTACTAGATTCTTTTAGTCAGAAGAGGAGATGTCAGAAGAAGAAATGGAGATGTCAGAAGAAGAAATAAAACTTACGGGACAGGGATTCGGATACCCAGAACCGGCACGTAGGGAGCGAGCGAGCGGGCTCCCACGGGTCGATATCATGCAACCGCCCAGTACATCGGTGAGTAACCAGGCTGATGTTACAGTTTATACTACTGGAAAATCACAAGCAGATTTTAGCAATAAGAGCAAGCTGACGGCTAGAACTCCGCCTAAGGTAAGGAAGCCAGAAACAACTACATTGCAATCTGATCAATTACCAAAAAGGGAAAACAAAGAAATTGACCTCGAAAGCACACCAAAAATTCAACAAGTAAACACGGCAGAAGAAATGAAATTAATATATGAAAAATGGCAAAGTGAAAAAAAAGCAAGAATTGATTTAGAACAAGCAGTTCAAAAATTAAATCAACAAATTATAGAACTCCACAACAAAATTAGTTTGTTATCTAAAGACCAGAAAAACGAGATAAATGAATATTTTACAGATGAAGAACAGCTAGATAAAGAAATCAACCATAAAAAAGATCGAAAGAAAAGAAAAATGAAAAATTCACCTGAAATAATACAAGGTAATAGTCCATTACAGGCAAAGAAAACAATAGAAACGAAGCAAATAGACAAAGCAAATAACGAGGGTGGGGGCATAAATAAACCTGCATCTAAAGAAAAGAGAGAGCCATTACCACCTCCAATAACTGTTAGCAACGTAGCAAATTTCAACATATTCAGAACTAACATATTGAATATTACACATCATCAAGTTACTTTCAAAGCCATAGCTAACGAAGATATAAAGATATCAACAACAAATAGTGATGATTACAGACAAATCAAAAATTATCTGAAAGAAATAGTTTCAAACCAAAACATTCCAAAAAATATAGAATTTCACACATATCAGCTTAAGGACGATAAATGCTATAGATTCGTCATAAGAGGATTACCGGCTTCTACAAGTCTGGAAGACATTAAAACTGAATTAGAACAAAAAGGCCATCAAGTGATTGCAATTTCAAATGTCATTAAAAAATCTATCGTAGAAGGTAAAAAAATTACAAAAACTTTTCCGTTATTCTATGTGGATTTAATATCAAAAAACAATAATAAAGAAGTATTTCAAATTACAAATCTCTTACATTGTAAGATAAAAGTAGAAACACCAAATAAAATTAAAGGTATTCCTCAATGCACGAATTGTCAAAGATTAGGACATACCAAAAACTTTTGCCAAAGACAACCCAGATGTGTAAAATGTGCCGAAGATCATCACACTAGCAAGTGTAAAAAAAGTTCTGATACCCAACCTAAATGTACTCTATGTGGAAAAATCGGCCACCCGGCTAACTACAGGGGATGCGAAGTTTACCAAAAAGCTGCAAAAAACCAAGCACCGAAAAAGAGATCAGCAGTTCAAACTGTACAAGCTAAACCGGCAGAGAAAGTGACTGCTAATAAAACTTTTGCGCAGGCTATAAAAATAGTAGAGGATAAACCAAATGAACAAACACAAAATCCTACAACAGAGAATGAAACAACAATAAATGACCTTATGAAGTTAATAACAAAGTTCCAGTCTGAAGCTAAACAAAACTTCAGGCAGTTAGCAAGGCGTGTAGATGAAATACAGAAAAAAACATCGACGCCATACCAGATTAAAGAAAATAAAAATGACAGATAATTCTTTACGAATAATAACATGGAACGCAAACGGCTTAAACCAAAGAGCTCGTGAACTAGAAGTGTTCCTTAACACAAATAATATAGACATAGCACTCATTTCAGAAACGCATTTTACAAATAAAAACTATATAAAAATTCAAGGGTATAAGAGTTACTGGACCACACATCCAAGTGAACGTGCCCGAGGAGGAACTGCAGTTATTATTAAGAAAAACATCTCACACTATCAACAAGATGACATAAGAGAAAATTATATACAAGCCACAATAATAACTGTGAACCATAATGATGCAGAATTGAACATTGCAGCAGCATATTGTCCACCATCTCACAAAACTGATAAAAAACAGTATATGGAAATCTTTAAGCAGCTGGGATCACGATTTATTATTGCCGGTGACTTTAACGTGAAGCATACAGCATGGGGTTCTCGGCTAATTACACCCAAAAAGGGCAATGAACTCTTAAATGCTATTAAGTTAGCATCTTGTGAATACCACTCATCCAACAGTCCAACATACTGGCCAACAGATTCCAATAAAATACCAGATGTGCTTGATTTTTATATAACGAAAGGTATAGCGTCAAGTTATATTAAAGTAGAAGGAATGACAGATTTGTCATCAGATCATACTCCAGTTTTAATGGATATAAGCTCAAAAGTCATCAAAAAGCAGAGGAAACAAACTTTGACTAATAAGCACACTGACTGGGATCTATTTAGAGACAATCTGGAAAAATTAGTGAATCTCAAAATAAGAATCAAAACAATTGATGATTTGGAATCACAGGCACAGAGATTTATCAACAACATAC
Source organism: Dolichopus griseipennis (assembly GCA_963082915.1). NCBI lineage: Eukaryota > Metazoa > Arthropoda > Insecta > Diptera > Dolichopodidae > Dolichopus > Dolichopus griseipennis. The sequence continues at coordinate 53,809,359 of OY720442.1, read as the reverse complement.
AAGATGCTGCCAAAAGTGCAACTCCTGTTCCTGTAGAAACTGCTGCGAAAAGTATTTGTTATCCTCTTGAAATTAGGGAACTAATCAAGGAGAGACGTCGAACGAGAAGAGTTTGGCATAGATCCAGACATCCTGCTGACAAAACAATATTTAATAGCACCAGTAACAAATTAAATAGATTAATCAAAAATTATAAGCAAAATGATATTGATAATTTTCTTGTAAATCTAAGTCCTAAAGCTGATAAAAACTACTCTTTATGGAAAGCAACACGATGTTTTAAAAGGCCGGATACGCATGTACCACCTATAAAAACTCTACGAGGAACATGGGCGAGACGCGATGATGAGAAGGCAGAGTTATTCGCTCAACACTTGGCTTCCGTATTTAAACCTCATGATATGCAATCAGACATCAATACAACAAATATGTTTCTTGCTGAAAAAACTTTAAAAACAATTACACCTCTTGAAATTGCACAAGAAATAGATACAAATATAAATCCAAAAAAAGCTCCTGGAATTGATGAAATTTCACCTGGTCTTCTTAGAGAATTACCACGAAAGGGTATTATTTTGATGACATACTTGTTTAACGCCTGCTTTAGACTCAAACATGTACCATTATGTTTTAAGGTAGCCCAAATCATTATGCTGAAAAAACCAGATAAACCGCCGAATGAGATTTCATCATATCGCCCAATATCTTTGTTACCAGCTATATCAAAATTGTTTGAAAAATTAGTACTGAAACGTATAAGACCATTGATTAAGATACCAGATTTTCAATTTGGGTTTAGAAAGCAACATTCCACCATTGACCAAATACACAGAATCACTTCAGTAATTGAACAGGCTTTTGAAGAGAAGAAATATTGTCCATCCGTATTTATTGATGTTTCACAAGCATTTGATAAAGTCTGGCATGAGGGTCTCATTTATAAATTAAGTAAATTATTACCGAATAACTTTTGCCAACTCCTGAAATCATACATATCTGAGCGTAAATTTAGAGTAGCACATGAAGAAGCTCGCTCTGACTTTTATCCAATACTAGCAGGTGTACCACAAGGAAGCGTCCTAGGACCATTTTTGTACCTAATTTATACCGCAGATATACCTACGTCAAGCGAAACTATTATCGGAACATTTGCCGATGATACAGTGATAATGGCAGTCAGTGAAACACAACAAGATGCAACAGGAAAACTTCAACGTGCTTTAAATAAAGTAACCAAATGGACAAATGATTGGAAGATTAAACTTAATGAACAAAAATCAGTACAAGTAACATACACATTAAAAAAGAAAAACGATCAATATTGCACTTATTTAAATGGCATTCAAATACCACAAGAAAAATCAGCAAAATATTTGGGGTTACATCTAGATGAACGGTTAAACTGGAAACATCACGTTAAACAAAAAGCATTACAAATTAACTTAAAACTACGTGAAATGTGGTGGATTATAGGCAAACATTCTAAACTCAAACTTTCATCCAAAAGACTCATTTATTTGTCAATAATTAAGCCTATATGGACATATGGTATCCAGATGTGGGGATGTACAAAATCATCAAATAGAGCAATTATTCAGCGTAGTCAAAATAAATTTCTTCGTACGATTACCAACGCGTATCGTTATGTAACCAATGAAGAAATTCATAATGACCTTAACATAAAGGTAATCGAAGATGTAATAGGTGAATATGCCACAAAACATCAAAACAGACTTTCGCAGCATGTTAACATAGAAGTTTTACAACTGATGAACAACCGCAACAACACAAGACGATTAAGAAGATTAAAACCATATAATCTAATTAAATAAATAAATACATGTAATGTAATGTGATGTAATTGTAGAAGTAGTATAGAGAATAGGATATTGATTCTATAAACTCAAACAAGTTATGCTTAGTAATTCTAAGTACTTTGTTAAAAATAGTAATAATTTATATAATATTTTATAAGATTTACTAACCATATCCAAAAAGGGATGTTTAATAAAAAAAAAAAAAAAAGATTCTTTTAGTTATACTTAAATTTTTTCAGGACCGTAACCTAAGAAAACTAGTACTTGACATGAGTATATGGTAATGAGTATATGGTAATTGTTTGATATTAAGAAATTTAAAACTGTGTTATATTAAACATAAATATGTATATAATAACAAACATAATATTTTCATTTTTCCGTCAGCTTTAAGGCTAGAAAAAAGAAAATAAGTTTACAAAAAACTTTTATAATAATCAAAACTAAAAATAACGCATGAAAAGGAGCAATTCCCCGATGAAAAATCGTTAGTTATGCGAAATAGTAACATTTGGTGCAAATCGAAAAAAATAAAGGTTTAAAAATTTAAAATTAAATTTTTAAAACAGGTTTTTTATTTAGTTATAAAATCCAAATCTCACTGGAAATACAAAAATATTAGGAATTATTTTATTTGTTTATTGCCTCCAGGGATTTTGTAGTGTTTTAATTTTTTTAACATTTTCAATGTAAATAATCATATCACTTATTAATGGTTTCTGTATATGAACCTACAATTTTTAGGTTCCGCCAATTCATAAGCTTCAAACAAAACGAGGAAGAGTGTAGTAGATTAGACTGTGCCCACTGTAGAATATTCGTGTGACCGGAATATAAACTAACTAATGCTAATTACTCCTAGTAAAATTTCAAATACACAACTTATTAGACTTTCAGCTATGAACAAAAGAACATGTAAGCTGGAAGACAGCTCTTCGAACCTGTTCCTCATATAAAATAAAACAAGTTGTATTACAACTACCCAAATCCGTTGAGCAAACTGGCTAAATTTTAATAACGATATAACTTTTGCATAAAAACGAATTGATGAAAATTGCAAAATCCTAGCTCCTTTAATTTGTGAGTTATCATACGGACGGCCGGCCAGACGGGCACATAGCTAGATCGATTTATTTTTCCATTTTGATCCTCTATCTGCGTCAAAATTTATATACGTAGTGTATATACTAATTTTGTTTACTAATACATACTATATAGTGTATATTAACCCTTAGAAGACCAGAAAAAAAAATAACGCTAAAGACCGCTAGTGTCCAACGGACACATGTATGAATAACAAGAGGAAACAAGTTTTTATTTATATATATAAAAGTTTTTTTTTAATTTTTTTTTATTTTAATTATTATTTTACACATTTAGTACATAAAATAGTTTTATTAGAGTGTTCCATGCAAACAGGTAAGCTGCAACTTTCACAAATTTGCTTAGAAGTTCTTGAAATTTTTGGCGGACAATAATGACATCTTCGTTTTTTCCGTTGAGGTTCCAAATCAGAAGTAGAAGTACTTGATCCAGCTTGAGCCTCAACTTGAAGTACCTTTAGTATTTCCTTTTGCTGCTCGACACGTACGCCTTTCAAACTACGTCTCTTGATTTGTTGTGTCACCAAATTTTGAGCAATTGATCTCAAAAAATATTTGCGGGACAGTTTACTTTCTGGATACAAATTTTTCCATATTACTTGTGCGGCAATTCCTCCAACGTCAATTAAATTTTGTAGAAATGCCAAAGGCCATCTGTTTGTTCTTCTACGAACTGTATAATTATGAGCCATTTGGCCTAGCGTATCAACACCGCCTTTTGTTTTATTATAAAACAAATTTATTTCCGATTTATTTTTATTATTTTTATCGATGGTGGCAGTTTTGTGTTTTGTTGAAAGTAAAATTACAGCACGATTTGGGTTTGGAACATATGAAACTAAAGTCATATTGCTTCGAAATCCGAAAACATAGCTCTCTGGAAATCGATTCTTATTAGGAAGAAAATTTTTAGGAATGCACTTTTTATTTTTACGCAGTGTGCCAACTGAAGTTAAGCCATTTTTCAATAAAGTTTCTGCCAAAGGCATACTGGTAAAAAAGTTATCGAAAGTTACATTCCTATTTGTGTTAAAGTACGGTTGACATAATCTTTCTACAATATTTTGAGCTAGGTTTGTACTTCTCGTTGAACCTTCTTTTCCCAAATATGGTATGCCGAAGAGTGGATAGCTTGTAGCGTTGTCGCATATCCACCACATCTTTATACCATACTTATCAGGTTTACTTGGAATATATTGCTTAAATGATACCCGGCCTCGAAAAGGAACAAGCTGCTCATCAATGGTTAAATTTTCTCCTGGTATGTACATTTTTTTCAGGTTGTTATTGAACTTTTCCCAAAGGTCTCGGATAGGTGCCAATTTATCTTTTTTTCTGCGTTCAGATCTGGAAGTTCGGTCATCAAATCTGATAACTCTTTGAATAAGTTTAAAACGATTTTTACTCATTGTTGCCCGAAAAATGGGATTTCCAAAAAGTGGATCCCAAAAATCTAAAATATTAACCTTGCTTTGTTTGTTTACGCCAGATGACAATAGAAGTCCGAAATATGCTTGTAATTCACACCGATCAATGTTTTTCCACTCTGTTCCTAATTTTAGCGTCGCTTCAAGGTTAGTATATTTTACTATTATGTCCCAAATATTATTGTCGAAAAATAAATTGAAGCAATCTACTGGGTCCTCAATTATTTTATCTGGAGGAAGTACAACTTTTTCTGAGGCCCCTTTTATAGCATATTCCGTAATATTATTTGGAAGTGGATGAGAATTCCATTGAGTGCTATCACTGCTAACATAAATTTCAACTTCTTCCAGAAGTTCGTCTTCCGCGGTGGCGTCACCTACCTGCTCATCTTCTTCATCCAAATTGGTTTCTATTATTTCCTCTTCGCTATCTGATACATTATCAAAAGCGACATTTTGGTCAGCTTCATCGTCTGCTATATAAATATTAATTCCATTTTCACTTTCATTTTCACTATCAACGAAAGCTCGAATAATCTCGTTTTCGGTTAGTCCTCTTTTTCTCTCCATTGCTAATTAGAGAGTAGGTTTTATATAAGTACAAAAATAAACAAGTGAAGAAAAAAACCAATGGTTTTTAAAAAAAGCACATTTTCAAGATAATAAAGTGATTCTTACTAAGTATTTTATCGGAATATAATGTTGAAGCTTCAATATTAACGTTTAATTTAGGAAATATATACGTAAGTGACTATAAGTTACTGCTTACTTATAAAAACAGTAAATTTTTAATTTTTAAGCCCTAGTAGCCTCTCTATGGGGAAGGTTACCAAATTTCTCAAGGATATAATCTTCACTACTCCCCCTCCCCCAAATTTTTTTAGGTTCTAGCAATTAAATTGTGAATTCCGCCAAAATTTGGAATTTTACTTAGAATTTTACTATTTAAGCAAAAATGGTCAAGACTGAAAGACACTTTCTTCAATTTAAAGAACTCCTTTTAAATTTAAGAAAATCTTTTAACATATGTTAAAGTATAATGTTGGACCTTAAAATTTTTTATATTAAGGAAAAAATAATTAAATAGGTATTCAAGTTACAGGTGTTTAAAAATAGAAAAATTTCAATTTTGAAGCCCTTATAGCTTCTAAATAGGGGGCTTGACAAAAAAATTTTGTTAACCGACTCCTACTAATTTCTGAGGACCTAACTCCTCCCAAAATTGCAAGACCCTAGCTTGAACCGTTTAGAAGATATGTAGGACAAAAAATTTTGCAAAAATTGAGTTTGGCATAATGGTAAATTTTAGTACCGTATGGCAACCCTATACATTTTAGCAACATATTTTTGTAAAGTCTATAAAAGCAGCTCTCTTTAACAGTTTTTCGATTGAAAATACACCTAATAGAACTCTTGTTATATCAATTTAAATATAAAGCTTTTTTGGGATTTGTAGGGACTGTAACTTCGTCACCCTTCAAAATTAAGAAAAACCTTTGACACATGTTGAAATATATTTATAGAACTTTGAATTTTGTATATAACTAAAAAAAAATTTGGACAGGTATTCAAGTTACAGGTGTTTAAAAATAGTAAAATTTCTATTTTCGAACCCTTATAGCTCCTAAATAGGGGTCTTGACAAAAAAATTTTTTTAACCGACTCCTACTAATTTCTGAGTATCTAACTTTTCCTAAAATTTCAAGACCCTAGCTTGAACCGTTTAGAAGATATGTGTGGCCAAAAATTTTGCAAAAATTGAGTTTTGCATAATGGTAAATTTTAGTACCGTATGGCAACCCTAAACATTTGTCTTTTAAAAATTTATAAAGTTTATAAAACCAGCTATTGTTTGCCGTTTTCAGATTGAAAATACATTCAGCAGAACTCTTGTTATAACAATTTAAATATGGGGCTTTTTGCAACTTTGGGGGGCTGTAGCCCCGTAACAGGTGGGGCTAAAAAAAAAATATCTTCTACGAAATTATTTTTTTTGCAATACCTACCCATGGTTAAAATTTCTTTACTTTATTGCAAACGGTGTAAAAGTTTTTGTAAACATACGGACGGACGGACGGACGGACGGACGGACGGACAGACGGACGGACAGAGTGAAGCTATATAGGCACATTTTTACAAAATTTTTTGAAAATGTGCTAAAAACGTTTGATTCTAAAGAACAAAATTACTAATATTACCTTATGCGTAATAAATCCAATATAAACAATATTATAATTATTTTGTCAATATTTCAATTTTATTTATTTCTAACCGCACTCAGTCGAGTATAAAAACAATTTGAATAAAACCATATAAAACTCTAATAAAATCTGTTTGACGTAACATTATCGGGGATTTCCTTTTTCAAAAAAATCATTTAGCTTTATTCGTTGAAATTTTTTTCGTGTATGGTGAATTCCCAATTTCAAAAAAAAATTTTAACTTTACTTATTGAATTTTTATTCTTATATGGTGATTTCCCTATTTGGAAAAAAAATATATTAGGGTTTACTTATAATTTTATTCGCGTGTCTAATGGACACATTGCGGACCTTTACGTTTTTTAAAATTTAATTGCAAAAATTTTACAGTTACAAAAATAATTTCTAGTTTTTATACCCGTATGACTATATAGTTTTATAAATGATTTTACTATACTAGTGTGTACACATGAACGCTTATACATTTTTTTTTAATATGTCTAGAGATTATATGTATATACATATATAAATTTTAAAATGTGTCCGATAGACACTTCCGGTCCTCTAAGGGTTAATAATACATAATGCATAGTGTATGTGTAATACATACTTTATAGCTATAGCATTAATAATACATACTGCAATAGATATGTGTTACTAATATACATTTTTATATTTTGAAAATTTTTAATATGTACTTATGTGAAACACAAATTGAATTTAAATATTTAAATAAGCATATCCTGAGATTAATGTTTTAGGTAAATATTAACTTATAATTATTATATAATTATAAGATAATGCATTATTATTTATTTAACGAGCATTTGAGAGTGTAAAAAGTAAGTAAATAATAAAATAAATTGCACAAAATGACAATTTTCAATATCGTTTTAAAAATGTCTAAATGTGCAATTTTACGCAACAACGACATTTTAATATTAATTTTTTGTTTAATAATTGTAATTGCAATTGTAAATTTTAATACTAAAACAAGTGAGGGAAAAAAACCAAGGGTTTTTAAAAAACACATTTTCAAAATTATATAGGTACGGTTTCTTACTGAGTATTTTATCATTTATTTTTATAAAAATATATATTATGATAATATTATAATTTAGTTATCTCATTAATTTATTAATTATATGAATAATAGTGAAATACTTAGAATATAATTCCAATTCAATCAAAAAACCTGTTAAGAAGTGCGAAATATAATATTGGAGCTTAACGTTTAATTTTGGAAAAACTTACACTGGTGAATAAGTTACTGTATAAGAACATTAAAGTTTTAATTTTGAAGACCTTAGCCCTTCAATTCCCAATTGGGGAAGGTTCCCAATTTTTTGCTTAGCAACTTTATGATGGATCTGCCCACCCCCTCCTGTCCTCACCCTTCCATTTTTTTCGGTTCTAGGAAATTAATTTTGAACTCCAACAAAATTTGGAATTTTACCTAGAATATTATTATCTAACCAAAAATGGTTAAGACTAAGAAAAAATTTCTTCAATTTAAAGAGACCCTTTCAAATTTAAAAAAAACCTTTAACATATGTTGAAATATAATGCTGCAGCTGTAAATTTTGTATATTTGTAAACAAAAGTTTGAACAGGTGTTAAAGTTACAGTTGGTTGAAAATAGCAAAATTTAAATTTTCAAGCCCTTATAGCTCCTAAACAGGAGGCGCGACAAAAAATTTTGTTAACCGACTCCTTCTAATTTCTAAGGATTTAACTTTTCCCAAAATTTCAAGTTTCTAGATTTAGCCTTTCAGAAGTTATAAGAGACTAAAAATTTTGCAAAACTTAGTTTTGGATAACGGTAAATTTTAGTACCGTATGGTAACCCTATAGAATTGGGTTTTAAAAATTTGTAAAGCTTACAAGATCAGCTGTCTGTTACCGTTTTCAGATTGGAAATATACCATATAGAACTCGAATTATTACAGCTTAAATGTATGGCTTTTTCCGACTTTGTGCGGTTGTAGGGGGGGGTGGTGGGTTTTGGTTACAGAAAAAAGTTTTAACATTAATTTATTTTTATTGGGTAGGTATTTTATTGCAATACCTATCCATTTTAAATATTAAGATTATATCATGGGTTTAATTACTTTTTACAAAGTTTCTGATGCTGAGCTTTATTAATATTATGTTGTACTCATATCTAAAAATAAGTTACATGACAGAAACTTGGAACTGCTCTACTAAACTGACCAAATTTTGTATCAATTTTTCGCCATAGAACAAAACTCGTTTTGACAAAAGTTTAAAAATAAACGTTTGTTAAATGTATGGCTTCTAATGGAACCCCTTTAAGGGAACTGACTGAATTTGAATAGCAAAGTTGGTTCTTTTATAAGGACAAATTTTCAAAATTTCAGAATATCAACTGCAGAATACAAGAGAATATCAGTTCTTGTATGGAATAATAGGCTAATGGGCGGACGCACACACATCTTTAAGCCGATCTATTTTTCAATTCTGTTTCGGTCTATGTATAGGTTCTATCTATCCCCTCTCTTTTATAGCCTCACAGATGTGATGAAAATGTGGGTATTCAGAGACTAAAAATTACATAAAGCTTTAAATAAAAATCTGTATTTTAAATGGCCCCTGAAAGTTTGCAATTTTTTTTTTTACCTTCACAGTTTTAAATTTTTAACGTAAAAGGATTCAAATGTGCAGATTTAAAAAAGAAAATAAATAACGGAGGTTTTCAATATTTAACATTTGAACTCACTTTTATTTCTTCAGTCCGATATATTTAAATGTTGAAGGGGTTATTCTTTTTACAACTCCTCTAATTTTTTCACAAAAGAACATATCGTTTTTATTTTATATTTTATATATAGGTAATTAATAAGAGAGCAATTTTAACTATCCAAGTGTATACTTTTCGCGAAGTTAGTTTTAAACTTTTTGTGAATAGAATAATTTTTAGAAATGTTTTATAATAGAGCTCCTATGTTTTCAATTAGTATCTACTCAAACTATTTAATAACATGAAATCAAGTTATATGGTATTAAAATGAACTAGTTATATGGAATTAAAACCCAGAGGTTTCTAACCATTTTTTTTTGTTCTCTTTTTCAATTCATCAAAAAAAAAAAAAAAAACAATAAAAACAAAATTTAATTATATTTTTTAAATTTTCTCAAAGATTGTCGGAAAATTGTTGAAAAAGTATATCTATTTTAATAAAATATTAAATATTTTTCATTAATTTTCAAAATATCAAAGAAAAAAACAAAATGAAGAGACAGAAGACATTTAAATGGAAAGTTTTTCTGTGTCTCAGCACAATAAAATTTTTTTTTAAGTGATTTTTGTTGTTAAATTTTTCCTGTATCTGGGGGATTACCATACCAAAAAAAATCCAAAGTTTGTAGATTAGAATTTTATAATATATAATATATATTATATACAGCTTTATATTTATACCACTATTATAATTGAAACTATTCCCACAGTTAATATTTATAAGTGATAATTAATTAAAAATATTAAATTAAAAAAATATATATTTGAATAATTTAATAAATAATTTAAGATGCAAAAATAAGAACAAACAGAAATTCCATCTTTTAACTTGGTTAAATTAAAGCAAGTAATAAACTACAGTAATACCCTACACCTACACCTAACAAATTCAATTGACAGTTACATGAAGTTTCATTTCAACTCATCAAAGCACATTAATAAACAGGACAAAACTACACTATATCGAATTTCAATCTTCAAACTTCATTGATTCTGAAGACATACTGGTTAGATCTATGGAGATCTATTTTTTCCCTCAAATTTCAGAAACATAAAGAAAACGGGAAAGCCTACTTTTATACCAAATTTTATGTTCCTATCTTTAATAAATTTTTAATAAATAAAATTCTACGGGCACAAAAGAAATAGTAAGGAACACCCTTATACCAAATTTAGCAACCATATAATATTATTTAATCGGCTTATTTTTTCCCATACAAATATAAACGTCCCTTTTCCGGACAAACTATTGGACCAATTTTAATGAAACAACAACAAAAAGAAAGGTGTTTATTGTTTTCATATTACAATAAATATTTTTTTGAGGTGAAAAACAGTCATAAATTTAAGGCGGTTCAAAGTTGTGGCTTATGACTCTAATATTATGCGCCGAACTAGAATTAGAATTCTGGTAAAAAAAAAAATTAGTTCTGTTTGAAATGAAAGCAATACATTTTGTTTATGCAGAAGTTTTCATTTATAACGAACTCGGTTTTAACAATATTATGTTTACAGCGTAAGAAAAGTAAAAAAAAAAAATCGCATAAATAATTTCTTTAGATTTGCTTCCGCTTTATTTCATTAATTATTATTATTATATTTTATTTTTAACCATTTGTAAATAACTAAAATTTTTGTGCCTTTTTCCAACAAAGATAAATAGCCCCACATATTGCTGAAAAAAACCGTCTTGAATTTTAAATTTCTTAATCTTGTAAATATTTAAATCCATGGATGGAAGAGCAATTCAAAAATCTTTTAGAATTGTTTTCCATGTTTTAATTTTTTTATTATTTGAAAGTATTTTTTGAAATTCATAAGAATGTGAAAAATTTTCTGAAAATATGTTCTATAGTTTTTTGTAGTTGTTTTAGCCGGAGCGTCCATTCTTGTGTGATTTTCACCATAGAGTGACCTAGTTCTAATTAAATTATATGAAAATTTTCAAAATTTTTTTAATTATTTGTTATTAGTTGATTTGAATTTACTAATTAGTAAAAGTTAAAGTATTGTCTATATTTTAATATTATTGTGAAACAAATGATTTTTTGTCAATTTTTTTCGTGAAACAAAGGCCTGTTGTAGAACAATAGATTTGTTCGGTAAAATTTCTTATTTAATTTTAAAATATTATGTAAAATCAATATTATTGTTAATTATTAGGATTGGTTTTAAGTATCTAACAAATCAGCGTAATATTGGGAGAGGGTAATGTAGAGCATTGAATAACTAAAAAATTTCATTAATTATTAGAAATGTTTTTGTCCCATACGGACTATACTCGTAATTCGAAGTATATAATATAATAATATTCAGAAATACTAAAAAAAAAAAATACTGGCATAATTTTGATATTGAGATAGGACATTGTTAAAAATGTAATATTAGAAAATTCTTTTGTTTCAAAAATAATGAAAAGTCATGGGGTTTGATTAAATTGTTTATTTTCATCTTTCATTTTATACTCCAATTTACAATTTCTTTGGCAAAGATAAGGCCATTTCCAATACGTAGGCAAATTTAGTTTCCCCTTTTGCCTTATAGTCATACGGGTATAATTACAATTTTACAAATTATAAGGATTTTAAAATGAGCCTCATTTGCAAAACTCTAGTTTCCCATAAGACAATATGTAGCATCAGACTTTCATACAGCTTTTGTTCTCTTCATGTCATAATCCAGTAAAATAAAATACCATGAACCAAAATAAAATCCTGTGACAATTAAGAATTAGAAAATAATAATATTTTACATAAGTTATGAAGGATTTTAAATTTAAAATTTATTTTTTAGTAGGAAAAGATTTTCAAATGAAAAAGCGATTAATATTAAAACATGGCGATTTTAATGTTGTACAAGGTGATGTTGCCAAACGAAGAAAACGTTATATGCAAGTAAGTTTTTTAAAATACTTAGAAGTTATTTCCTTATGATTAAATTCATATGTGTTAACTATAAATCAAGGTTTGATTTTATCGCTCATGAGCTCTCATACAGTGCTCGGTAGTCGGTATATACAATTTAATAACAAAAATTTTTAAAAGACTGCTCGTATCGAGCAATACAAATAAAAATTTTTGTGTATCTCTCAAGAGTTTGTTTACAAAATCATCATAAACACAGCTCTTGTAAAGTTTTATTATTCTTTTTTTTTTTATGTTCTGCTCTCTAAGAGCGAGACGCAATAAAAAATTTCTTATAATACTTTGGTACATACAAAAAAAAAATTTATTTGCTCTTGCTCGCAGAGCTCATTTCTTTTTTTTTTTATGTTGCTCACCAAACAAAGAGCTCATATCTTGTTGTTCTTTATGTTGCTCACGAAGAGCGAACTAATTTTTTTTATTTTTATGCTCTGTACTTTGTGAGCCTTTCAAAAAAATTTTTTTAAGTGCTCGCTATATAGGTTTAATATTGAATATTTTTGTTTGTTATTGACGAAAAAGAAATAAGAATGTTTTTCTTTGTGACAATTTTTTGGTTTTAGAATTTTTATTGCATATATTTATGTAGATAATAATTAGTTAAAAAAAAATTTAGTAATATTTTTATATTATTATTATATTTAGTACAAATTAAGTTGATTTTTTCTATATTGGTTTCACTGGTTTTTCAATTTGCAATGATTTCCTTTGTATGTTATGCTTTTTAAATCGTATGCAGAGAAACTTTTAATAATTAATTTCAAATAATAAGGATGAGTAAACGATAAAGTTTAGTTTTAGATACTACCTAATTAGTTATTTTTGGCTATAATTATTTAGGTCCATTTCATATATTTGAAGATGATATAAGTCTGTTATTTTAAATCATTTCAAAATTGTATTTGGATATTGTAGTGCAATCTAAACCTTAACAACATTATTTTTAATTAGCTAGGTACTTAATTTATTATTAGTAATATGTGTTCTTTCGAAAATAATTCTTTGTTTGCAATTTTTAATGTGTACGAAGCGCTTTTAACAAAAAAAAACTTGGAACAAAACATCTTACTTATGAAAAACTCAAGAGAAACTTTACATTGTAATTTACTAAATTGGAAGTGTAAATCTTTTGAACAATTAATAAAATTTCATATAGGTACACGTATGTGAAAAGTTAATTATTAAAATTAAATGTTTAATAAATATTGTTGAAGAATACCGAATATATCATGCAGGAAACAACGGAGATGTAATCATAGATTTGGAAAAGTGTTTAACCTATTTCATTTCATTAAAGTGTTTTCATTAAATTTTTATTTTATTTTTTTTAGAGAGTATAAAATATGAAATGTATATTGAAAGCGAAAGCAATGGCCGTTGTTCATTTCTTGAACCAATAAATAATGTTCCAGTTCCAGGAAGGGTGCATTACATTATATATGATACTGATGATGATGACTAGGGCAAATAAAAATATGCATTAGCATCTTTTTTTCCTTATGTCTTATCGATAAATGAACAAGATAGTAGTTCGTTTCAACAAAAATTATGAATTTTAAGCTAGTTTTGTTAATTGTTAGGGCATATTTTTGCATATTTCACTTGTTAGAGCATATTTTGCATATTTTAACTTGTAAGAGCATATTTTGGTATATTTTGACAATTTTCGTTCAAAAGATCATAATTTTTTTATTTTTCTTGCATTTAAAATATTTTTCATAAAAAAACATAAAAATTAATGTCACTATTTAGATATTTATTTACTTAAAATATCATTCTTTCAAAATAAACAAGTACCTACCTAGGTATTATTATTAGGTATTTAAAGAAATCTCTATGTATGCATGTGCATATACATATTTATTTTATTATTCCTTTCAACTTGATTAAAAACTATTCTTATGGTCGTAAATGTAAATTTGCTGTCAATATGCATATTTTGAATTTACGACCAAAAATTATGTAAAAAATCATTGCTAACTGAACCTGGTCGTAAATGTGAAATATGTGTAAAGTAAACGTCAACTATGCAAACTAAATTTTTTATTTACAATCAGTTTACCAAGTAGTAAGGTACAGTTTTTTGAGTGTTCAGTGTTGTTTTATTTTTATGATTAATAATGTAAGTAAGAAAATATTATGTCTTTTTTTGTAAATTAATTTAAATTTAAATTAACAGGAGTGAAACTGAAAGTGAATCACAAAGTTTGTTGTGGGACACATCCACCTTAAAACTACTAATTTGTACAAGATTAGCGATGGAAACTCATTTAAAAAGAAGAAAACAAAAACAATATGTTGATTTTATATCCATTGAAAAACTAAAAAAAATACTTTTACGACCACAAAAATTTATTTGTAAATTGAATGTCTACTGATTGCAAAGTGTTTGGTCTTAAAATCATAATAAATGTCAAATAGCATATTTTACGTCAAAAAGTTTACATTTACGACCACACCTTATATCAGCAGCTTTAACTGGTGAAGCGATACACAATGCTACAATGAATTACACGATAAACGAAACTATTGCATTTAAATTCGCACCAATTAACTCAGTTAAGGTAGAAAGGAGCTTTTAAATGTACAAAGGCGTCCTACGATCGAACCGGAATAATTTCTTACTTGAAAATTTAAGTGAAATGGATGTGATATATTGTGTTAATATAATGTTGTGTAATATTATGTTGGATTTAATTTCTTTTGTCCTTAATTCAGTTGAAGCGAGACGCCTCTTTTTGAATTAAGTTTACTTCCTAGCAGCTGCCTAAGCAAGTGCATCTAATGGAAGTTCTGTTCTTTAAATAAAATACATATTTTTGGTGTACTTGACTATAATAAGTCAAGATTACTAATGTTATTTATTTTTCTAAATCTTAGGGTATTTATACAAATTTTATGAATATTAAATTAAATTAATTGATTAGGTAGTTAAATTTACATTATTATTGATTAACCTAAATAAATGTCAAAAGTTATTTCAAAATATAAAAGTGCCAGATGGGCCATTTTCTTTAAGAATAAAATTTAATTTAACAAATTTTAATTTACAAATTATATTAATTATGTGGCAAACATATGTGCTACATTCAGTTCTATAACCTTTCATATATTTTTCTGATTTATATTAGGTAATTTTAATATTTAAGGAGATTCCCTGAATGTGCAATTTTTATTCATAATGATTTTTACTTTTCGTTTTTTTTTATAATTTTTTTTATATACGATACGGGTGTTAATTGTTATTCAATTATAAATGCCTAGAATCAGCATTTTTGTTAAACTTTTAAATTGTATGTTTGTATTCACGGGTAAACTAAAAAAAAGGTGAAATAAGATATTCTTATAAAAGACCGTTAAGTTATTTTAGTATTCTATTAGTGAGAATTAAATGCATTAATACGGTGAAGTTAATTAAGTATTGTATTAGTACAAATGAAATGTGTGAGTACGGTGGAGTTAATTAAGTATTGTAAAAGTATTTATGATTTTGGTTTATTATAATTTTAATGTTGAGTAAATGCACTACACCCTTATCGTAAAAAGGAAAAAAAAAGAATTTTGTACAAAAAGAAAATTCTTTTTTTTTTTGTTATTTACATTTTTTTTTTGTTTGTATGTTTTTATTATTTTTATTATTATATATTTTTTATTAATTGTTTTTTGTTTTTGCTTACCTATTTAAATGTAATTAATTGTATATTATATATGGTAAAAAAAATTTTAATTATTAATTATGTAACGTTTCTTAATTTATTTAATATTTCTTAATTCATATACCGCGGGTTTTTATTTTAAAGTAATTTTCATGAGATAATTATGATTAAAATTTTGTTTATAATACAATAATATTTTTAAATTTTGTAATGCAATAAAAAAAAATTTTTTTTTTTTTTTTATTTATAATGTAATAATGTTTTGTTAAAAAGGAAATATTTACATGTATATATTATTTTTATTAATTTTTAAATAATTTTAATCTATTATTATGGATTTCTTTTTCCTTATTTTTGAATCTTACAATAGAATTTACATTGTTTGTTTTTATAATTTTATATGGTCCTACATATGGACTATCTAGTTTATTTTTTGTTACATTTTTTATTAAGACTAAGTCATTTACTTTAAATAATATTGGTTTGACTTTTATGTAATTTTTTTCTTTTCTATTTTGTTTTGCAATGTTAAGCATATTTTTGGCTTGTTCTGCCGCGAATTTTAGTCTCGTTTTTAGTTCAAGTACATAGTCGTTCATGTCTTGTATAGGTATGTGTGTATTTGTGTTGAAATTTGTTGGTACGTTTGGTATTTTTCCGTAGAGTAATTCGAACGGTGAATAATCTGTATCTGTATGTGGTGTTGTGTTATAACAAAATGTAAAGTATGGGATCCATTCGTCCCATTGATAGTCTTGAGTAAATGATCGTAAGTACTGATTTAGTATTCTATGATTTCGTTCTATTGAACCTAGTGTTTCGTGATGATAAGGTGTTGATTTTAAATGTTTTATGTTAAATGTTTTACAAATGTTTGTGAAGATTTCGTTTACAAATTCTGTACCAAGGTCTGTTTTTATTGTTCTAAAGTTACCATATCTTAGTATGATGTTATTTACTAGTGTTTTTGCGATAGATGCGGCTTCTTTTGTTTCAAGTGGGATGGCTTCTACGTATTTCGTTAGCTCACATTGGATTGTTAGGATATATCTATAATTATTACATATTTTTAGTGGTCCTACGGTGTCCATACTTATTTGTTCAAATGCTCCAGTGGGAGTATTTGTTATTACGAAGTTTTCTTTATTATGTTTTATTACTTTGTTCTGAGCACATGTCTTACATTTATTTATATAGTTTTTAACCATTTTGTTTAATTTTCTCCATACATATCGTTGTTTTATTTTGTTAATGGTTTTCTTGATACCTGTATGGCCTCCTTGTGGTGTATCATGATATTCTTTAATAATATTTTCTTTTAGTTTTTCATCTTTTATATTTATAGGTGGGGTATATATTATAATTTTTAATTCATATTTATTTTTATTTATTATATCGTTATATAACGTTTTTATTTTATTAATTTCCATTTTATTAAATATTTCATCTTGATTACTTAGCGCTATTTTATTTATATCTTTGTTCTTAGTATATAAGATAAGTTTCTCCAAAGTCATACCGAAGTCGTGATATGGATTATCGCTTATCTTTATTGGTACCATTATATCCCCTTTTTTATTCATATATATTTTTGGCATATAATCATTTTTCACATTACAGCCTTTTCTTTTATTTATACTTGGCATATGATCCTTTTTCACATCACAGCCTTTTATTATTTCAAATTTTATTTTCTTTATGTTTCTAGTTTCTGATATCGAAGTACATTGGAACATATGAAGTTCATGACGCTTCTGTTTCAATGGTTTCTCATCATTACTTTTATTGTTTGATGTTATGCTAGCTTTGCTTCTTGTAATTATGTTAATTTTATTTGATGGTATTAATTTTTTTAAGGAGTCGGAATTTATATCAATTCTTGATAGTGCATCAGCATTCGTATTCATTTTTCCTTGTTTATATATAATTTTGAAATTATAATCCGCTAGATCCAATCTAATCCTGGTCATTCTAGATGATGGATTGTTATGTGAAAATAGACTAACTAATGGTCTATGGTCAGTTACGATTGTGAAATGTCTACCATACACATAAGGTCTAAAATGTGTTATTGCCCAATGAATTCCTAATAATTCTTTTTCGATTACTGGTTTATTTAGTTCGTATTTGTTTAAAGATTTACTGGCATATGCGATTGGTAAATCATTGCCTATATCTCCTTGTGATAATACGGCTCCTAATGCATAATTTGAGGCATCCGTTGTAATTATGAACTCTTTATCGAAATCTGGGAATTTTAGTATGGGTGGGTTCATTAGTTTATTTTTAAGGTTGTTAAATGAATTTTCACATTCAGTTGTCCATTCGAAAATTGTGTTTTTTTTTTTGATAAATTATTTAGTGGTTTAGCAATCACCGAAAAATTTTTAATGAATCTACGGTAATAGTTTGTTGGATAATTGTATCTGTAGGTAAAATGTTTTCAGTTTTATTTTTTATTTAATTAATTTATTATTTTAAATATCTTGCTTTTTATTTTCTTATTGACTTCTGGTTTAATAATTTATTTAATCGCCAATAACATACTGAAAATGTTTTTCTCTACTCAAATAATTTATATAAACTAATTAAATTGCTAATGAAAAAAAAAATTCTATTAATGATTTGCTTTTCCTTATTTAAGATTTCGTGTTCTTGTTTATGTTTCTGTTTTTATTTTTATACTTAAAACTTACATGGAAGAAACAGACATTCGTCTCATATTTTCTTCATTATTACCTTCACCAACATATTGTTGTTCATTTTTATTATATTTTTCTTCAATAACCGTAGATGTTAAAAGATTTTGATTTAAATTATAATGAAATTGTTGTTGTTGTTTTTTTTTTTAGTTGATGTTGATTTAGTCAATGTTGATGAAAGTGATGACGATGTTAATTTTGTTGTACCGCTTACAGTGGTTACAGAACGACGTGATGTATTACTATGCTATAGGGAACCTGGAGTATACGGAAAACCAGTTGAACTCTGACTATGTGCTAAACTAATCATAGAGTCAGATAAACTTCCAGTTAAATCTGGAAAAGGTTGATTCTTCGCTAACTTCAAGAGAACCGAATCCTAAGGATAATGATTCATCATCAAATGCTTCCATTTCTTTTTGTTGTTTTTCTTGTAACAAACGTGCTCTTTCTGAGCTTTCATGATTAAATTGTTGCAATTCAGCTTCCATCTTACTCTGTAACAATGACCTTCGTATATTTACACGATCTTCCAATTCTTTGCGTTCTCTATCACGCTGAGCTTGAGCCTGGATCTTATTTTTGCTTTGATAATTCATTAAAATATCAAGTTCATATTTTAATCTTTCTTGTAATTGTTGATCTTCAATATCTTGACTTTCATCTAAACGTAATGTTTGTTTGTAATGCATATCTTCTTCTCTTCTTTCAATTGCTTTATCACAGCCTTTTAATGTTCTTTAGGGGTATTTTGCAAAATTTGAGCTTTCAATGCCTTATATTGTCTGGTTTGAGTTTTACAAGTTTCTCTAAATTGTTTACGAATTTGTAACTCATTTTGTTTCAAGCTTTTTGGCTGTTGTTTTTGTTCCAAGGCATGTCTTCTGATCAATTCTTTTTTGGCTGCTTCCATTAAATTTTGTTGATTTTGAAGTTCGGTAGAATGTTGCTTACAAATCTGTTCTTCTCTTTGAATAGTGGGTTCATGACAAGAAAGTGGTTTCGTTTGTCATCTCTCTTTCTTCTTTTGCAGCAGGTCTTCTTTCCTTCTTTGGTCCGTCTTATGTGGCAAGGGTCGCCATGTAATATAATGTTGTGTAATATTATGTTGGATTTAATTTCTTTTGTCCTTAATTCAGTTGAAGCGAGACGCCTCTTTTTGAATTAAGTTTACTTCCTAGCAGCTGCCTAAGCAAGTGCATCTAATGGAAGTTCTGTTCTTTAAATAAAATACATATTTTTGGTGTACTTGACTATAATAAGTCAAGATTACTAATGTTATTTATTTTTCTAAATCTTAGGGTATTTATACAAATTTTATGAATATTAAATTAAATTAATTGATTAGGTAGTTAAATTTACATTATTATTGATTAACCTAAATAAATGTCAAAAGTTATTTCAAAATATAAAAGTGCCAGATGGGCCATTTTCTTTAAGAATAAAATTTAATTTAACAAATTTTAATTTACAAATTATATTAATTATGTGGCAAACATATGTGCTACATTCAGTTCTATAACCTTTCATATATTTTTCTGATTTATATTAGGTAATTTTAATATTTAAGGAGATTCCCTGAATGTGCAATTTTTATTCATAATGATTTTTACTTTTCGTTTTTTTTTATAATTTTTTTTTATATACGATACGGGTGTTAATTGTTATTCAATTATAAATGCCTAGAATCAGCATTTTTGTTAAACTTTTAAATTGTATGTTTGTATTCACGGGTAAACTAAAAAAAAGGTGAAATAAGATATTCTTATAAAAGACCGTTAAGTTATTTTAGTATTCTATTAGTGAGAATTAAATGCATTAATACGGTGAAGTTAATTAAGTATTGTATTAGTACAAATGAAATGTGTGAGTACGGTGGAGTTAATTAAGTATTGTAAAAGTATTTATGATTTTGGTTTATTATAATTTTAATGTTGAGTAAATGCACTACAATTGCAACCAAAATTTCAGTTAAACTTAGTTTTTAATTTTACTAGATGTAAGATTTTCGTTATTTGGATTAATTTTTATTTAAATTTATGTTTACTTAATTTATGTTTATTTATTTTTTTTAATTTTAACTTATTTTACTCTCTAATTTATTTTGTTTTAATTTTTTAATTTCATGAATTAATTTTATTTTACTTCATAAAATTTAACTTTAAAATAAAAAATTATAATAAAAATAATATATAAAAAAGTAAAAAACTATCTGCTTTTAATTCTTAAATTTAAACAACTTTTGAAGATGATGTCACTAGCCCACCCTATTAATATTCATTTTATTTGAAGCTTTCTAAGTAATGGATCTTTTTTTATGTATTTAATATCCTTTTCATAGAGCATATTTTAAATGCTTAAAATAGATTTTTTAGAGCATATTTTAAGCGCTTAAAACGGATTTTTTAGAGCATATTTTTATTTGCCCTAACGATGATTAAATATAAGTTTAACTAGATTATTGTTATATTTAATATTGATAAAAATCTAAAGAAAAAAAATTTTTTTTGTTACAATGTTTTGTTTATGAATTTCTTCTGTTCTGAATTTTTATTAATTTAAATAAAATTAAAATGTTAAATATTTTTACTGAAAATAAAAATTTTCATTATATTATAGTTATAGTATTTATTATACTTATTTTTATTATTACTTATACCTATTGGTACATATGTAGATATCAAAAATATTTAATAATTGTATGCAGTAGTTATAATATGAAATACTAAAATACTAAAAATTAGTGGGAGTACATAATTACATGTAGTGAAATACTGGCGGCCAGAGCAAAAATATTTTTATGTAATATTTTTGAATAAAACGTTCAATACCTATATATTCATAAGAGAAGATTTAAATTAATTGGGTTTAGAAACAAGTCTAAAAAATGTCTAATTACATTTTGTCTAATAATTTTTACCGATTAATTTATACTTTAAAATTTTCAACCAAACAATTACAATTTTTAATTCTTTAATCTCTAATCCAAAGCATCGTTACTTTAACAAAATCCTAAACAATAGTTTATATTTTAATTGCCTATGAGCTTACTATGTGTTTGTTAGGTATAATACTTCTAAATAATATCGAAATAATATCACTATAGTACAATATAATATATATATATATAATATACAATATAAATATACATAATAATACGCTATAGTTAAACACATACATTCATCATAAAAATTTACCACAGCAATAATTTAAAAAGCATTATCTATATGTCTGTATAAAATTTATAATTTCGGTATACTCATTTTCAATGAGCATTGGTTTAAAATAGTTTGCTCTATTTTACTTATGTAAAACACTTCATATAAAACTTTTGCTTCTGCTCTCGTGAACTTTTACTTAAATTTAAATGTTAAGCTCTCAAAGAGTGAGTATACTAACATTTTTTTTATTGAAGTAAAAACAGAAAAGTAAAAAATAATTTTTATGCTCAAATACTATGAGCAAGAGTGTTTGTTTGTTAATTAGATTCACAGATCTGTGAGATTTGATAAGATTATTTATACAATCAGCTCATGCTTTACTTTTATTTTAATTTTTTGTTTTTGCTCTTATGAGCAGAAGCTCTTATTTTAAAAATAAAGCTCGTGCTCATGCGAGACTTTCAAAAAATGAGCTCGAGAGCGCTCGTTCGAGCAAAAAAATCAAACACTGCTATAAATTATTAAAAATTTATAATATGTGGCAACTCTTATATTTATTTTATATATTTTAATCTATAGGTTATATTTTCGACATTAATTTGCATCAAATGACATCATTTTGCATCAAATGGCGTTGGATATTTTTAGTATTTGATTTACACTTTTTAATATCATGGTCTTTATTTGCTATAGTATGATGAGGAATTGCTCTCTTACACGGTGATATTGCCTATCGAGAAAAACAAGAAAAAATAAAAGAAGCTGGCATTGATATTGAACAACAAGCAATAAATGATACATTCACAATGTGTGTTACAGATATTAGTAGCTTAGCATCCGCATTTTTATTTTCTGTTGAAATGCAACCTACAATTGGTTATGGTAATCGTTTTGTAACTGAAGAATGTTTTGAAGCTGTATTCTTTTTATCATTTCAATCTGTTGTTGGCAAATTTTGCAGGCTTTTATGGTGGGAATGTTCTTTGCTAAATTATCGAGGTAAGCCTAGAAAAAATTCGATTGTTTTTTTTCTTTAATTAATCATAATTTCAGACCTAAAAAACTAGCTCAAACATTGCTATTTTCAAAAAAAGCTGTATTTGCCATTTTTGGAGTGCCATGTCTAATGACCAGAGTTAGTGATATGCGAAAAAGTCATACAATTGAAGCTCATGTTAGAGTATATTTTGTTAAAAGAAGGGTAAGAGTTTCGAAAAGAGTTTATTCACCTATTAAAATTTAAAACAAACATAAAACTATCACAGATCACTAAAGAACGTGAAGAACTGAAGAGAATGGAGGACAAGATCGTTTAATGTTTATATGGCCAACAACTGTGCATACAAATAAAAAAATACTCCGTTATATGGCTTATCAACTCAAGATGTATTAAAGGAACGCTTTGAAATCGTCGGAACTCTTGGTAACTTTAAAATATTTTAATTGTTCTTTAAGTCAAATTTGTTTATTTTTTGTCTTTGTTGTTGTATGTAGAAGGCGTTCATCAGAAATATTATGGGGACATCGTTTTGATCATGTTGTTACATTAGATAAAAAGACGGCGATTATAAAAAAATTGATAACTCTCATGAAGTTGAAATTCCATTGTGCAGTGCAAAACATATAGATGATGTTAGAACAAAAGTCAAAGCCAGAAGTGCATTATGGTTTGTTAAAGAATTAATTAAAATTTAAAAAATTTTTTTTTATAATAAAATTATGTTTAAAAAAGGAAAATGAAATAAGTGATGTGTCAACTGAATCTGGATCTAATATGCAAAAAGATTATTATGTTGAATTAAGAAAACAAACTAAAACTAGCACTGCATGTTAAGAATGGTCTCCACGTTATAAAATCAACTAAAGTTAATAATACAAAAGAGAAATGCAAGAAATGTATGAAAAATGAATATGTCACTTTATTAAGAAAAGATTCAAGATAATGGGTGATAATGGGTGATTTGAATTATTATAATCTCTAATGTATTTATATTGTTAATTAAATAAATAGCTATATCTAGTTGTTATTTGTTTTGAAAATTATTTTTAAATTATATTTTCATGCTTTAAATGTCTTATTTAAATATAACTTTTACTATGTGATATCTGGTAAGTATGTATTACATAATATATTGTCAAAAATTTATATCTATATATATATAAAAGCGAAAGTTTGTTTGTTTGTTTGTTTGTTTCTTTGTATGTAACGAGTTGGCTCCTAAACTGCCCAGCCGATTTTCATGAAAATTTGTATATAGAGGTTTTTGGGTACGGAAAGAAATCGTGGCCCAAAAATTTTGCTCTGACGGACCGCCAAGTTGGGGCTGTGGTGCAAGTATTTAAACTTCTTTGTTCTAAAATGAAAACGGTTTGACCGATTGACTTCAAATTTTGTATACGTCATGCTCTTTGAGAATTGAGTTGACACTATTAACAGTTTTGGAATTTGTTAACCCATGACGGGCCGACGGGTGGTCAAAAAAAATGTTGGGTCCAAATTTTGTCCGATTTTCCGAAATTCTGCTTTGGCTTAAGAGAAAGCCCTAAAAAAAATTTTGTTGAGTCCATTAACCCATTGCGGCCCGACAGCTTTTTATAGGTTTTTTCAATACTTTACTCTAAATTCGAAACGGTTTGACCGATTGACTTCAAATTTTGTATACGTGATGCTCCTTGAGAATTGAGTTGACACAATTAACAGTTTTGGAATTTGTTAACCCATGTCGGGCCGACGGGTGGTCAAAAAAAATTTTGGGTCCAAATTTTGTCCGATTTTATGAAATTCTGCTTTAACTAAAAAGAAAGCCCCAAAAAAAATTTTGTTGAGTTCCATTAACCCATTGCGGCCCAACAGCTTTTTATAGGTTTTTTCAATACTTAACTCTAAATTAGAAACGGTTTAACCGATTTTCTTCAAATTTTGTATACGTACTCCCCTGTGAGAACTGAGTTGACACTATTAACAGTTTTGGAATTTGTTAACCCATTTCAAGCCGACGGGTGGTCAAAAAAAATTTGGGGGAAAAAATATTGTCCGATTTTACGAAATTCTGCTTTGGCTTAAAAGAAAGCCCTAAAAAAGTTTTGTTGAGTTCCATTAACCCATTGCGGCCCGACAGTTTTTTATAGGTTTTTTCAATACTTTACTCTAAATTCGAAACGGTTTGACCGATTGACTTCAAATTTTGTATACGTGATGCTCCTTGAGAATTGAGTTGACACAATTAACAGCTTTGGAATTTGTTAACCCATGACGGGCCGACGGGTGTTCAAAAAAAATTTTGGGTCCAAATTTTGTCCGATTTTATGAAATTCTGTTTTAACTAAAAAGAAAGCCCCAAAAAAAATTTTGTTGAGTTCCATTAACCCATTGCGGCCCAACAGCTTTTTATAGGTTTTTTCAATACTTTACTCTAAATTAGAAACGATTTGACCGATTTTTTTATGTGTGAAGCAACTTGAAAATGGAGTTGAGTCTGTTAATAGTCGGTCTTACGTTTGGCCAAAAAAATTTTTTTGGAAGTAAATTACGTCAAATTTTGGAAAGTAGTTTGTACTGCTTTGAATTACAGAAAGTTTCAAAAATTACTAGAATAATCCTAGAAAATCGTTTTAAAAGATTGCTTTCATACATTTTAAAATTTACATGTGATAACCGTGTGTAATTTTTGTGTTAACTTTTTGCAGTAACATCAACTTCAATTAAACCTCCATTGAGAGGCGCAGCAACGCGCACCGGGTATTAGCTAGTTGTCAATAAAATTAAACTAACTTAAGATTTTCTCCTTCATTATTTAGAGTATTAACTAACCGTTTGCAATTTTCATCCTCGTAGTATAATTAGATTTAAAGAAATTCATATTGGTGCTAAGAAGTTATATAGCAGCCCACCGAAAATGGGGCCGTAACATATTGAAACTTCATATAAAAAAACAAAAAAAAAATCTAAAAAACCATAAAACAAAAAAAAATTTTATTTTATTATCCCATAATTTTTGCTTAAAAAAAAAAATAAAAAAAAAAAGATCCCCCACCATAAAAGTTGGTCCGAGTGATGTCCAACTTTGCTAAGTAACTTGCCCTATTACTTTACCTGCACAATTTTAATTTTAACCTCGTAGGTTTATTATATTCACTGTTATTGAATTGAAAATTTTGAATGGCAGCCCCCCGAAAATGGGACCGTAACATTTTGAAACTTCATATAAGTGGCGAATTCATTATAAAACTAAATTTGTGTAATTTCCAATCACGTAGTATAACAAGTTTTGAAGAAATTCATATTGGTGCAAAAAAGTTGTATGGCAGCTCCCCGAAGCTTTGGTCAGATTTTAACCAAAAACAATAAGGAACCAAAGATATTGTCTAAAAATGACTTTGTGTGAATTTCAAGACTCTAGCCCTTTTAGTTTTTGAGTTATTGTGCTGACACACGGACGGACGGACAGACACACATAGGTAGATCGATTTACTTTTAGATGCTGATCCGGTACCCTTGACACTATATCGAGCTTGTCTAGATCGATGCGTTACAAACGGAGTCAACTTTTAGATACCCGTGCATACAAACTAACCGTTATTTATTTCCCTTAAGCTATTATAAACATTACAAAAACGAGGAAGAGTGTAGTAGAGTAGACCTTGTCAACTCTGGGATACCCGTATGACCGTAACATATACATTATATCATCCGGTTAATTACTTTTGGCAAAATTTCAAACATTCAGCTTTATTAGGTGTAGAGTAATGCTCATATAAAAAAAGGAGTTGTATGGCAGCTACTCGAACCCTCAGCAGTAGACCAACCAAATTTTGCAGTAACTTTGGCCATTACACTAAACTATTTTTTGCAAAATTTCAGACACCCAGCTTTGTTAGGTGTAGTGTAAAGCTCATATAAAAGAAGGAGTTGTATGGCAGGTACTCAGACCCTCTGCAGTAGACCAACCACATTTTTCAGTAAGTTTGGCTATTATACTAAACTACTTTTGGCAAAATTTCAGACACGCAGCTTATAGATATAGAGTAATGCTCATATAAAATTAGAAGTTGTATGGCAGGTGCTCGAACCCGTGGACCAAAATGGCTGAATTTAAATAGCGATTCCGTTTTTTTTCCGCGAATTTGTGAAAATTTCATAATCCTAGCTCATTTACTTTTTGAGTTATCGTGATGACGGATGGACGGATGGACATACATAGCTAAATCGATTTATTTTTCGATTCTGATCCGATCCATACACTTGAGTCTATATCTACCCCCCCTCCTTCTCTGCGTCACAAACGTAATGGCAAATTTATTATACCCTTGGACTATATAGTCATACGGGTATAAAAATATGAAAAAGTAAAGTAGTTAAAAAAGAATTTAACCTTTCTTATCTCACAATTTTTGCTTAAAAAAAAAAAAAAAGAACCAAAAAAAAATTAAATTTATAATTCATTATAGGTACCATAATTTTTGCTTAAAAACAAAAAAAAAAAAAATAGCCCACTCTAAAGTTTGTTTTTTTTTTTGCCCGGTTTTAATTTTAATCTCGTAGCTTCATTAGATATCGAATTGACAACTTTGTATGGCAGGTGCCCGAAAACAGGGCCGTAACATTTTGAAACTCCATATAAGTGCTCGATTCATTATATAACTAACCGTGTGTAATTTTCATCTTCCTGGTATAATTACTTCTGAAGAAATTCATATTGGTTTAAATAAGTTTTGTGGCAGCTCCCCAAAACCTTGGTCTGGTCTTAACCAAAATGAATAGGGAACCTCAAAAATGTCCAAAAAATGTTTTGTGTGAATTCCAAAACTCTAGCTCTAATATTTCAATTCTATCTCTTTTAGTTAATTTTTAATTCACGAATATATTAAACTTAAGCAAAATAAGCATCATATAATCATATTGATAAAATGATCATCACGATAGATAATAGTCATCATATTCAAAATGATTATATCTCTTAATATTAAAAAACAAAGCATGCAAAATATTACACATATACATATTATATGAATAAATATAAATTTTTTATGAAGCCATTTACTTAAAAAAAATCTTTGTGTTCTTTTTTGCTTATCTTAAATAAACTACGCATCATTTAAATCGTATGAAATCGTAACTCGAAATCGTTATCTAGAAAAAAAACAAAAACAACAAAACAAAAATAAAACAAAATTCATATAATTTCATACAAGAATGAAAATATATGAAAATATAGTTGTTCGAGAGCTACCCGAAGTTTTGGGCCGATCTTAACCAAAAAAAATAGATTGAAAAAATTGATTGAAAAATATTTTGTGAAAATTTTAAAACTGTAGCTCTTTTAGTTTTTGAGTTATCGTGCTGACACACAGACGGACGGACGGACGGACGGACAAACACACATAGCTAGGTCGACACATTTTTCGATTCTGTGCCGATACGTACCCTTGACACTATATCTAGCTCGTCTAGATCGATGCACGGATATAAAAAGGTTATATGCCAACTACTCAAATCCGTTGAGTTCCTTTAGTTTTTGAATTATAGTACCGACAGTTGGAAAGACATATAGCGAAATATATATGAGTAAATCACTTTACACTCCGATTCTAATCCGATCCATACACTTAAGTCTATATGTATCTTTACAGTGTCAAAAAGGGTAAGGCAAATTTAGCCTTTAAAATTTTTTAAGACTACGCCCAACAGGTTAACATTATAGCCTAATATTTGAACACTAAGAACAAAAATAAATATTAATTTTATTCAAATAGCGAATTAGAATGTGCTTGACTTAATAATAACATCAACAAATTGATGTGTCACTTTGAAAGTTAGATGAAGTTTGTGTTCACGTGAAATCAAAATAATTTTCATTTAATGAAGAGATATACTACAAAAACGTCATTTACTTAATCATTTTTTATATTTATTATTTTGTATTAAAAATAGCAATTATTAGTTAAGCGTCCTATTTATTGCGCTAACCAAATTATTATTACTCAAAAAATCAAAAAAACAGTCATTTATCGTTGTTTTACCAAATCCATATTTGACCACAAAACCATGAAGTTTGATTTGTAAAAAACAATCACTTATCAAAATATGATTTCTTTACAGTGATAAGTGCTGATTTTGTGTAATAGGATCGTGTTGTTAAACATTTCAAATCAACAAAATTTCAAAGTTTGTAAACTATTTGATTTCAGTTTGCTTGACTTTTATATATTTAATTTTAATTTAAATTAAAACCTAAATATAAAATATCGGTACGAAAGCATTATTTTGTGTACTAAATAATATAACTACAAGTTGTGTATTAAATGTAATTTCATTTAACCTAAGTTTCTACTTATATATTTCACTGTTAGGAACAAATGAAAAGCAAAACCACTGTCAGAAAAAGTCTACGGTATCAAAAAAAAAATACGTAAAAAACTTTTACACTGTTGTTCATTTAACATAAATAATTATGTATTACTCTGATTTTTTCCTCTCAATAGTTTTTTTTTTATTCTTAATTTGTGTTAAAAGTAAAACGAGAAAGAATATTGTTGTTCTTGTCAACTATAAAGCATTTCAAATATAATGCCATAATGAGGCCAGCGCAATGATAAGGCCGATAGTACCTTCCATTCCTCTGCGGGAAGCATGAGAGGATTTTGAAGGGAAGAGCTAAAAATGCATACATATTTCTCCACAAATTTGATAATGTCCCAGTAGGTCTTGGGTATATCTAAGGGCAACCTCTTGAAACTATTAGATTCGACGAAATGGAAATGGAAAGTGTTGTACAACAATCATAAGAAATTTAGAAATTTTTTTAAAGAAATATTTTTGGGCATATTTCATGACCATAACTGTTTAACCTTCTGAGTTATCGTGTCGAGACATTGATGCAAATAACTTATTTGACTAAAATTCAATACTTATCGATGCGTCAAATCTTACGCTAGTTTTATTGAGATTCTAAACGAATGAGCAATTTCATTATACGCACTACTATTGTTTGTACAGCAATATTAGTAGTTAAAATTGTTATTCAAATATTACAACGATAAATTTCATAAAATACAGTTAAAGAAAATGAAAAGTCTGGTTTTCATAACCATTTTCAGTTATTTATTTTATTTCCGTTTTCTTGGAATAAACGACATTTATTATTATTTATTTAATCCTTTTTTTTTTTTTTCTTCGAAATTTCCTTTTCTTCGTAAAATTTAATTTGTGGAAATTTTTAATTGTTTTAAGTTTGTTATATATTTTTTTACAAAAGTTTTTTTTTTTTTAATATATTTTCTTTGTTACATTTCAACTTTAAATTTATTTATGCTCGCTTTGTTTAATAAATTCTTACCTTTTGTATTCTTATTCGATTTTTTTTATTTATTTTTTGTAAATTTCAAAGCAAAACAATTTTATAAATCTTGGATTTATTTGAAAAAAAACACAGGAATTATAATTAATATTTCAGTTTCATAACTAAAAAACTGGAAAAGAATAAAATTTTAATTTTTGCATATCCGTTTACAATCCTCGGATTATATTTTATGACCTTAGATTTACCCCTTCTATGTTTAAGTAATATATTAGTGTTACAGTGGTATAATAGGGGCACATCTATTTTTGTCCAAAAAATGAAATGCTTAGGAGCTATAAAGTCGGTGAGCAAAGCCTTTTCTTCTGTAATATTTGTATTCCGTTAAAAGTTGTACTAAATTGCATACATGTAGGCGTGTAATTATTAATTTAGCTTTGGTCATAACCTTAATTAAGAAAGAGACATAAAATATAATTTTTTTATTAATAAAAATGTTATACATATTTAACTTTTCAGTGATTAAACAAAAAAAAGATATAGATGCATATTGCATTACATAAGGTGAATCATTATTCAATATGATTATTTCTATTTTAATAAAGATTTGAAGCAGTTTTTTTCTGAAATATATACCTACATGTTTTTCAAGTGCTATTAATTAAGTATGTAATTACAACTACAAATGTGTCATATATTATATACATATATATTTAATGAATTTTATTTCATAATAGAGACATAATTCATTTTAAAGTAAAGTTTATTGAAAGTGATAATTAAAAATTCTTTCATAATTTGTTAAAAAGTTTTATTTATGTGTTAATTAAGAATTATTAATTGCTACCAAAATTGTTTTTGTTGATCATTAATTAAATAATTAATAATTTAACCATTTATTTTTATTAAATTTTCTACATTATTGCATTAAAATTATTCTATAAATACTTTTTAAAATATCAGTTATGTTTACTTTTGATATTTTTATATATTTAATTAAAAATTAATTAATTTTTATTTCAATAAAATTTTTATATTTGGTAACAATTTAATATAGAATTATTATTATTGAAGTATTCCAAAATAATTAATGTTTTTATATTAGTTAAATATCATTATAATATTAATGACCCTTTATGTTCAATTACAACATATACAATAGATAATAAAGTAATTAATTAAATATTTACTGTTTAAATCTGTCGAAGATGTGCTGAAATTTTCTATATAAAATTGAACTCCCCCAAATTTATCTTTCAGAAGAATACAAGTGCATGACCTTTTAGTATATAGCATTTTAAAATTGAATGAAACCTCCTGTGCAAAAATTTTAAAAATTTGCAACAGGTATAATTAAACCCGTATGACTATATAGTCAAAGGGTATAATAAATTTGCCATTACGTTTGTGACGCAGAGAAGGAGGGGGGTAGATATAGACTCAAGTGTATGGATCGGATCAGAATCGAAAAATAAATCGATTTAGCTATGTATGTCCGTCCGTCCACACGATAACTCGGGTCTCGATAAGCTAGGATCTTGAAATTTTTGCCAATTCGTTTTTTGCAATAGCCGTCATCGCTATTTAATTCCAGCCATTTTGGTCCATGGCTTCGGCTAGCTGCCATACAACTTCTTCTTCTAAATGAGCATTACTCTCCACCTAATGAAGCTGGGGTTTAAAATTTTGCCAAAAATAATTAACCGGATGATATAATGTATATGTTACGGTCATACGGGTATCCCAGAATTGACACAGTCTACTCTACTACACTCTTCCTCGTTTGATTTGAATATGCTATATTATAATAGTAGGTTTAGCACACTAAAAATTGATACACTATGATATATAATACAGTGTATTATATTATAGTAAATATATACAGGGTGGCCCTGACTAAAGTACGCGCACTGCACTCAGTGATTGTGGGCATTAAAACAAACAAAAAATTGTATCGGAGGGGGGGTCTATTGTGGACCCTTTTCGAGATATGAGGGATTAAAGATTTAAGGAGACTTTTCATAAAAAAATCAATAACTTTTGAACAGCTTCCTGTAGAGAGATAAAAAAAAATCCATTTTGTAGAGTAAGCTATCAGCTATCATTTTTGTGTACTAATGATCCCCATATACCCAACAGTTACAAAGTTATGAAGGTTCAAAATGATTTAAAATGAAAAAAATATGTTTCAAACTCAATTTTCTTTTAAAGCACCCGGTATTTGGGGTCCTTTTTATAGCATATTTCGAGACAGCTTTTCAAGCCCTATAATTAGTACATAATAACTTTTTCTCTATCTCTAACCGTTTTTGAGATATGAAGAAGAATCTGTTCAAACAGAAAAATTATGAATTTTTTTTTTATCTATTTATTTTTTCATTAATATTTTATAAGAAATTTTGAATTAATGGGTTTGAAATTAATGGGATTTTTCTGTTTGAACTGATTCTATTCTTCATATCTCTGCCCCAAATACTTGAGTCCGGGACACCCTGTATAATTTATATACTTTTGATGCACTATAATATAATAATTTAGTGTATTCGTTTTATCATTATATCTAGCCCAAAATGTTTCAAGTTAATTAACTTTAAAACATTAGAACCTATTTTTAGGTTATGTTTTTAGCAAGGTTTGATTTTATCGCTCATGAGCTCTCATACAGTGCTCGGTATATACAATTTATTAACAAAAAATTTCAAAGGACTGCTCGTATCGAGCAATACAAATAAAAATTTTTGTGTAACTCTCAAGAGTTCGTTTACAAGATCATCATAAACAGCTCTTCTACAGTTTTATTATTTTTTTTTATTTTTATGTTCTGCTCTCAAAAAGCGAGACATATCTTGTCATAATATTTAATCGGCTTATTTTTTCCCATACAAATATAAACATCCCTTTTTAGGACAAACTATTTCAAAAATTTTAATGAAACAACAACCAAAAGAAAGGTTTTTTTTTGTTTTCATAGGACAATGATATTTTTTTTTAGAATATTGAGATAAAAATTTTTTCAGGTGAAACCCGTCTTTAATTTAGCGTAAATTTGAATTTAACGGTCACGCTGTTAAAGTTAAGGTTTATGACTCTAATATTATGCGCCGACTTTCTGGGTAAAAGTAATTAATTTTCGGTTGTAACTCGCAGCTCAATCAAACTATTATATGCGCCGACTTATGTCTTTCTTTTTAACACATTTTCAAAAAATTTTGTAAAAATGTGCCTATATAGTTTCTCTCTGTCCGTCCGTCTGTCCGTCTGTCCGTATGTTTACAAAAACTTTTACATCGTTTGAAATAGAAAAAAGAAATTTTAACCAAGAGTAGGTATTACAAAAAAAATAGTTTCGTAGAAGAATTTTTTTCTGTAGCCCCACCCGTTACGGAGCTGCAGCCCCCAAAATTGGGAAAAGCCCTATATTCAAATTGTTATAACAAGAGTTCTATTAGGTGAATTTTCAATCTGAAGATAGCTGGTTTTATAAACTTTATAAATTTTTAAAAGACAAAAGTTTAGGGTTGCCATACGGTACTAAAATTTACAATTATGCAAAACACAATTTTTGCAAAATTTTTGGCTACACATATTTTCTAAACGGGCCAAGGTAGGGTCTTGCTTAAAAAGTAAAATTCTAAGTAAAATTCCAAATTTTGGTAGAATTCATAATTTAATTCCTTGAACCTAAAAAAGTTTGGGGGAAGGGGAGTAGTGAGGATTAGATCTTTGAGAAATAGGGCAACCTTCCCCTATTGAGGGCCTATTAGGACTTAAAAATTAAAAAATTTACTGTTTCTATAAGTAAGTAGTAACTTATTCACCAACGTATATATTTCGTTTATTAAACGTTAAAATTGAAGCTTCAACATTATATTCCGATAAAATACTCAGTATGAAACACCATATTATTTTGAAAATGTGCTTTTTTAAAAACCCTTGGTTTTTTCATCACTTGTTTTTGTTTAGTTCAAATGTTCAATGAACAAGGAGATTTAAATTTTTTTTAAATTTTTGTTTTGATTTTGTTTTTTTATTTTTCATTTTTTTATTTTTATTAAGATAAAGATCTTAATTTCTTAAAAAAAATGAATTCTGTTCGAAATGAAAGCAATACATTTGGTTTATACAGTAGTTTTCATTTATAACGAACTCTGTTCAATTTTAAATATAATAAACGTAACACTTTTTGCCAATGAATTAAATTTTACCTAAAAATGTAAGTTGTTTATTACATTCATATTTCTTTTATTTAAACTTATTATATTTAATAATGTTGCTTTGTGATTATTTTAGTATTTATACCCGTGCATACATATATGACATCGGGTATATTAAAATTGCTCCTCCGTTTGTAACGCATCGATCTAGACGAGCTAGATATAGTGTCAATGAAGTTTCAAAATGTTACGACTCCATTTTCGGGGGGCTGCCATACAACTTCTTTGCACCAATATGAATGTCTTCAATACTAATAATATTACGAGGATGAAAATTACACACGGTTAGTTTTATAATGACTCCGGCACTTATATGAAGTTTCAAAATGTTACGGCCCCATTTTCGGGAGGCTGCCATACAACTTCTTTGCACCAACATGAATTTCTTCAAAACTAATTATACTAAGAAGATGAAAATTACATTCGGTAAGTTATATAATGAATCGAGCACTTATATGAAGTTTCAAAATATTACGGCCCCGTTTCCGGGCAGTTGCTATACAATGTTTTCAATCCAATAACAATGAATCTAATGAAGTTACGAGGTTAAAATTAAAATTGGGCCGGTAAAGTAACAGGGCAAGTTACTTGACAAAGTTGGACATCACTCGGACCAACTTTTAGCTTTGGCGAATTTTTTTTTTTTTTTTTATTTTTTTTGTTTTGTTTTTTTAAGTAAAAATTATGGGATAATGAATTAAATTGTTTTATTTTTTTTTGATTTTGTTTTTTTTTATTTTTTCTTATTTTTTTTAAGCAAAAATTATGGGATGATGAGTTAAATTTTTTTTATATACTTATTTTACTTTTTTAAATTTTTTTTTGTAATATATATACTAGCTTAAGGGTACTAAAAGTAAAAAAATAAATAACAGTTTATTTTATTGTATGCATCATAGTGGGTATGCACGGGTATCTAAAAGTTGACAAGGGTAACTATAACCTTCCTCGTTTTATATATATTTTTGAATATAAAAAAAAACGTGGAAGATTATAGTTGCCCTTGTCAACTTTTAGATACCCGTGCATACCCACTAACCGTTATTTATTTCCCTTATGCTATTATAAATATTACAAAAAAAAATATCAAAAAGTATATAACTTATTATCATAAGTTTTGCTTAAAAAAAAAATAGCTACATAAATAAAAATTACATTTTTAATTCATTATAGGTACCATAATTTTTGGTTGGACACAAAAAAAAACCCTAAAACTTGGTCCGGGTGATGTCCAACTTTGCCAACTAACTTGCCCTTTTATTTTACCTGCTCAGTTTAAATTTTGACCTCGTACCTTCATTAGATTCACAGTTATCGAATTGACAACTTGGCATGGCAGCTGCCTGAAAATGGGGCCGTAACATTTTGAAATTCCATATAAGTGCTCGATTCATTATATAACTAATCGTGTAAAATTTTCATCCTCGTAGTATAATTAGTTTTAAAGAAATTCATATTGGTGCAAAGAAGTTGTATGGCAGCCCCCCGAAAATGGGGCCGTAACATTTTGAAACTTCATATAAGTGCTCGATCCATTATATAACTAACAGTGCGTAATTTTCATCCTCGTAGTATAATCAATTTTCAATGGTTTTAACCAAAAAGAATAGGGAACCTTAAAAATGTCCAAAAAATGTTTTGTGTGAATTTCAAAACTCTAGCTCTAATTTTTCAATTCTATCTCTTTTAATTAATTTTTAATTCACGAATATATTAAACTTAAGCAAAATAAGCTTCATATGATCATATTCATATAATGATCATCATGACAGATAATAATCATCATATTCATAATGATTATATCTATCAATATCAATAAGCCATTTACTTAAAAAAAATCTTTGTGTTCTTTTTTGCTTATCTTAAATAAACTACGCATCATTTAAATCATATGAAATCGTAACTCGAAATCGTTATCTACAAAAAAAAACAAAAACAACAAAACAAAACAACAAAAAAAACAAAATTCATATAATTTCATGTTAAATACAAGATGCATAGCAAAATTTCAAATTTTTATATGAAAATATTGGAGTTAAAAAAGTTAGTTGTTCGAGAGCTACCCGAAGTTTTGGTCCGATCTTAACCAAAAAAAATAGAGAACCTAGAAATTGATTGAAAAATATTTTGTGAAAATTTCAAAACTGTAGCTCTTTTAGTTTTTGAGTTATCGTGCTGACACACAGACGGACGGACGGACAGACAGACACACATAGCTAGATCGACTCATTTTTCGATTCTGAGCCGATACGTACCCTTGACACTATATCTAGCTCTTCTAGATCGATGCGCTACAAACGGAGGAGCAATTTTAATATACCCGATGTCATATATGTATGCACGGGTATAATCATAATAACGCATCAAAAATGCAAAAAAAATTTCATTAAAAGAAAAAGCAGTATACATAGGGGTGAGGCTAACACATCAAATAAAAATCTAGCAAATGAGTTCAAAGTGCCCATTCTAGAATTAGCACATTCTACAATGTTCAATTCTTATACTAATTTTTCAAAATTCACAGCATTCTTTTAAAACGACATTTGTTTATTACGACGAATTTTTTCGGTCTCTTCATGGTTGTTATAAGCGAGCTTTACTGTATGTATAAAAAACGAGGAAGATTATAGTTGCCCTTGTCAACTTTTAGATACCCGTGCATACCCACTAACCGTTATTTATTTCCCCTATGCTATTATAAATATTACAAAAAAATATAAGAAAGTAAAATAGTTTAAAAAATATTTAACTTATTAGGTATCCCATAATTTTTGATTAACTTATTATCCCATAAAAAAAAAACAAATAGCCCACCCTAAAAGTTGGTCCGAGTGATGTCCAACTTTGCCAACTAACTTGTCCTATTACTTTACCTGCCCAGTTTTGATTTTAACTTCGTAGCTTCATTAGATTCACAGTTATCGAATTGATTACTTTGTATGGCAGCTGCCCGAAAACGGGTCCGTAACATTTTGAAACTTCATATAAGTGCTCGATTCATTATATAACTAACAGTGTGTAATTTTTATCCTCGTAGTATTATCAGTTTCCAAGAAATTGATATTGGTGCAAAGAAGTTGTATAGCAGCCCCCCGAAAATGGGGCCGTAACATTTTGAAACTTCATATAAGTGCTCGATCCATTATATAACTAACAGTGTGTAATTTTCATCCTCGTAGTATAATCAGTTTCCAAGAAATTCATATTGGTGCAAAGAAGTTGTATAGCAGCCCCCCGAAAATGGGGCCATAACATTTTGAAACTTCATATAAGTGCTCGATTCATTATATAACTAACAGTGTGTAATTTTCATCCTCGTAGTATAATCAGTTTCTTAGAAATTCATATTGGTGCAAAGAAGTTGTGTGGCAGCTCCCCAAAACCTTGATCTGGTCTTAACCAAAAAGGATAGGGAACCTCAAAAATGTCCCAAAAATGTTTTGTGTGAATTTCAAAACTCTTGCTCTAATTTTTCAATTCCATCTCTTATAATTAATTTTTAATTCACGAATATATTAAACTTAAGCCAAATCAACTTCATATGATCATTATTCATATAATAATCATCATGATGATTCATCATATATATTCATAAATATCTATCAATATCAATAAGCCATTTACTTAAAAAAAATCTTTGTGTTCTTTTTTGCTTATCTTAAATAAACTACGCATCATTTAAATCATATGAAATTCTAACTCGAAATCGTACAAAAAAAAATACAAAAAAAAAAAATAAACAAAAAAACAAAAACAAACAAAATTCATATAATTTCATGTTACAAGGTGCATAGCTATTTTTCAAATTTTTGTATGAAAATATTGGAGTTAAAAAAGTTAGCTGTTCGAGAGCTACCCGAAGTTTTGGTCCGATCTTAACCAAAAAAAATAGGGAACCTAGAAATTGATTGAAAAATATTTTGTGAAAATTTCAAAACTGTAGCTCTTTTAGTTTTTGAGTTATCGTGCTGACACACAGACGGACGGACGGACGGACAGACACACATAGCTAGATCGACTAATTTTTCGATTCTGAGCCGATACGTACCCTTGACACTATATCTAGCTCGTCTAGATCGATGCGTTACAAACGGAGGAGCAAATCTAATATACCCGATGTCATATATGTATGCACGGGTATAAAAATACAATACTATAAATAACTCGTATCTTGTTGTTACTTTTTTTGTGAAGTTTTTTGTAATAATAAAATAACCCACTTTTAAAATATATTCTGTAGTTGCCATTACGTTTGAGAGCTGTATAACAAAAGTTGTTATAAAATATGTTTGTAAAAAATTAAAAATCTTTCTTAAAAAAATAATTTGTAATTTAAATGATTTATTCCTTAGGGCCTAACCAAAATCAACGCTTATGGTGTATAATTGCTAACAAAAAGTTGTAAATTAGTAGTTAAGTACATTATATTACATGAGAATTGCTTATTGTATCTCGAATTTTTAAAATTTAAACATTGACAAAACATATAAAAAAGTAAGTTTTTCTTATTGTTCCAAAAATAAAATATTTTAAAATAATATTGTTTTTAAAAATACCTATATATTTTTTTAAAAAATACATTACATTATATTCAAAATAATTCAAATTATAATTGAAATACCAATATGTATGCAGAAAAAAAAAAAAATATATTTCTTAAGAAAAATTATGTGTTCTTTAGGGATCAACCAGAATAAATGCGTACGGCGTGCAGTTTCTGTCAAAAAATTTTGAAATAAGTAGGTTTGTTATGGACTGTACTTCGGAATTTAAAATTTTAAAATTTGACAAAGCATACAAAAATATTGTAATTGTTTTTTCTGATGTTGCTAGGATTAAGTTTTCAAAATAAAATAAAATAATATTTTTTTTTTAGAAAAACATACATTCAAAATAATTGAAAATACCTATATATAATATGTTCGCAAAAAAAAACTAAAAGATAATCTTCAACTTAAATAAAAGTTGACGTATAATTTCTGTTACTGTCAAAAAATTTACAATTAAATTACATGTACCTACGAATTTACATGAGAGCAACCAAAATACGCGTAACGCGATGTACTGCAATCGGATTTTTAAAATTTACAAATTGACAATAATGGTTTTTGGTTTTTCTTATATTTCTAAGATTATGTTTTAAAAAATATTTTATATGGAAAAAAATTCAAAATATACCTATTATATGAAATTCATAAAATTTTTTGTACTAAATTTAAACATTCAAATAAATATTTTTGTGTGTACGCGCGTATCAATTTACTGATATATAGATAGACATATTGACGTACTGCCGTATAAAAATTGTACGTCGTATCCGTATGCTTTAATTTAGATATAATAAATATTTAATCATTTACTCCTTTCATCTACTCTTTTTCAAGAGGTGGTGAGGTGTAGCTGTAAAACAAATAGGTATATCATAAAGTAAAGTAAAGAATTCAGAACCATTTTTTGTATATGTACATACATTTGTAGTAAAAATTTCAGATTTTATTATTGAAATGTAGTGCTTATTTGCCTATTTAAAAATGGAATAAGGGGAGGAAAAATTTATTAATTTTTTAATTGATTAGTTATTTTTTTTTAATATCTTTGTAGATATGTTATAAATCTTAAAATTGTGATTTTAAAAAAAATCTCGACTTCTGTCAACTTAACTATTATTTTGTATTTTGGCAGCTTCAATATAATATAATACTAAGTACTTAACTTATTTACTTATGAATTATGATAGGTATCTTAAATTTTGTTGTACATAGTATGTTCTGAATAAGCTTATATGAATAAGCTTTTTAATTAGGATACAGAATACATACAACATAGTTCAAATCGTACTAAAATGTTTAGAAAAAAGTACAGTTTTCTATATGTAGGACAGCATTAATTCGAATTTTGGCTACTTGACTTTAGTAAATATGTATACATATATATTTGTTTAGAAAAATCATCAAATTTTCAGAACATTATATATTAGAACACTATTTATATTTAGAATGTAAATCGCTTTTTTTGTGTAATAGGTGTACAAAATTATACTCTCTTTATAGCGCGTTAAACTACAGGAATAAAATTCAAAAATACTTAAAAACGTTTTTATAATTGAAAAAATTATAAATTTTTTTTATAAGCAAATTTCAAACACAAGAAAAGTTGACAACATTGTTGCCATACATTTTATTATGTATAGGAAAAAAAATTAGTTTCGTGTAATATTAGTCTAATATAAATTACACAAAACAGATTTTTTATGTAAATTTAAAGCACAAAAAGCTCGAATTTCGAGCAAAGGGCGATACTTGTTGTTCTTAATGTTGCTCACGAAGAGCGAGCCAATTTTTTTTACTTTTATGCTCTATACTTTGCGAGCCTTTCAAAAAATTTTTTTTTAGGGGTTCGCTATATAGGTTTAATCTTCAATATTTTTGTTTGTGATTGTCGAAAAAGAAATAAGACTGTTTTTCTTTGTGACAATTTTTTGGTTTTAAAATTATTATCGCTCGGCGTGTACGTGTGATTTTATTTTTTTTTTTAAATATAGATAATAATTTGTTAAAAAAAAATTTAGTAATATTATTATATTATTATTATATTTAGTGCAAATTAAATTGTTTTTTTCTATATTGGCTTTA
This sequence comes from Dolichopus griseipennis, assembly GCA_963082915.1. Classification (NCBI taxonomy): domain Eukaryota; kingdom Metazoa; phylum Arthropoda; class Insecta; order Diptera; family Dolichopodidae; genus Dolichopus; species Dolichopus griseipennis. The sequence continues at coordinate 53,768,464 of OY720442.1, read as the reverse complement.
CTGGTTTTTCAATTTGCGATGTAAGTAGATATGTTATGCAAATTCCTTTAGTAAGTATGTTATGCGTTTCAAAGAAAGTTAAATATTTAATTTCAAATAATATGGATGAGAAAAAGATAAAGTTTAGTTTACTATCTAATTAGTTATCTCTGGCTTTAATTATTTAGGTCCATTTCATATATTGGTAGATGATATAATTCTGATATTTTAAATTATTTCAAAATTATATTCTAATATTGTAGTACAAACCCATTTTAAAAAACAAATCCTGCTATCTTCCAACACTATGGCCTGTAAAAGCTAAAAGAAAAAATTTAAACATTTTATTTTAAAATAAAATAGCTACTCGAATTTCTATTTTTGTGTTTCGTTCAATCATTTAACCTTTTTTTCGTATTTTTTTAATATTTTAAGAATTGAAAATTTTGCAATTTTTAAACACCTGTAACTTGAATATCTGTCCAAATTTTTTTTAGTAATATACAAAATTTAAAGCTGCATATTTCAACACATGTTTAAGGTTTTCCGTAAATTTAAAATTGGTTCGTTAAATTGAAGAAAGTGTCTCTTAGTTTTAACCATTTTAGCTTGGATAGTAAAATTCTCAATAAAATTCAAAATTTTAGTGGAATTCACAATTTAATTCCTAGAACCTAAAAAATGGAAAAGTGGGGGTAGACGGGGAGGTAGGTAGATTCTCAAAAATCTTCACAAGTTTGCTTAGTAAAAGTTTTAGGAGCCTTCCCAATTGAACGCATATTAGAACTAAAGAATTAAAATTTTAATGTTTTTGTAAATCAGTAACTTATTCACCAGTGTAACATAATATGAAAATTAAATGTTTACATTGAAGCTCCAACATTATATTTCACACTTGTTAACAGGTTTTCTTGAGTGCATTAAATTATATTCTAAGTACTTATTGATTTCACTATTCATAATTATTAATGAATTGATGAAATAACTAAATTATAAAACTCGTATTATAATTTATTTTTATGTATATTTTTCTAAAAATAAATGATAAAATACTCAGTTAGAACCCGTATATAATTTTGAAAATGTGCTTTTTTAAAAACCCTTGGTTTTTTTCATCACTTATTAATTCTTTTGTCTCTAATTTCAACCAAATCCTAAGCAATAGTTTATATTTTAAATGCCTATGAGCTTCCTATGTGTTCGTAGGTATAATACTTTTAAATAATAAAGTAATCGTATTATGTATTGTTGTAGTATAATTCACTATACATTATATAGTACTAGCTAATACCCGGTGCACGTTGCTGCGCCTCTCAATAGAGGTTTAATTGAAGTTGATGTTACTGCAAAAAGTTAACATAAACTAATTACACACGGTTTACTTATGTAAAAAAACATATGTAAGCAATCTTTTTAAAATGATTTATCTACGATTATTCTAATAATTTTTGAAACTTTCTGTAATTCAAAGCAGTACAAAACTACTTTCCAAAATTTGACGTAATTTACCCAAAAAAAAATTTTTTGACCAATCGTAGGACCGACTGTTAGCAGACTCTACTCCATTTTCAAGTTGCTTCACACATATAAAACTTGAGGTCAACCGGTCAAATCGTTTCTAAACGCGCTATAAAGAGGCCCCAATGGCTTAATGCAACTCAATAAAATTTTTTTGGGGGCTTTCTTTTTAGCCAAAGCAGAATTTCATAAAATCGGACAAAATTTGGACCCATAATTTTTTTTGACCAACCATCGTCCCGACATGGATTAACAAATTTCAAAACTGTTGATAGTGTCAACTCAATTATCAAGGAGCATCACGTATACAAAATTTGAAGTCAATTGGTCAAACCGTTTCGAATTTAGAGTAAAGTATTGAAAAAACCTATAAAAAGCTGTTGGGCCGCAATGGGTTAATGCAACTCAATAAAATTTTTTTTTGGTGCTTTGTTTTTAGCCAAAGCTGAATTTCGTAAAATCGGACACAATTTGGACCCAAAATTTTTTTTGACCACCCATCGGCCCGACATGGGTTAACAAATTCCAAAACTGTTAATAGTGTCAACTCAATTCTCAAAGAGCATCACGCATACAAAATTTGAAGTCAATCGGTCAAACCGTTTTAGAACAAAGAAGTTTAAATACTTGCACCACCAAATACTTGCAAAATTTTTGGGCCACGATTTCTTTCCGTACCCAAAAACCTCTATATACAAATTTTCATGAAAATCGGCTGGGCAGCTTAGGAGTCTATTCGCTACATACAAACTAACAAACAAACAAACTTTCGCTTTTATATATATAGATAGATTAAATATTAAATTAATAATAATAAATATAAGGTATTTAATATGGTGCGTTAGAATATAATATACTAGCTGCAGGCCCGTCACAGAATGACAGAAGGTCAATTGAAAGAAGAACTTTTTCTAATTAAGAACTATTTCTAATTTCATTTTATATATAGACATATATTGTATATCAATACCATATTCTTAAATGAAAACGCAACCGCTACTTTTTATATAACGCACATTAGGCTTCGATTCTAGGAATAGATACACAAAAAAAAACAAATGACTCAAATAATTTTTTTTTTGTATCTTAAAAACTTGAAGATGAATAAGTTACGTGTTCAAGTCTCTTCTTGGTCAAATTTTTTTTAAATTTCAATTAATATTTCTTTTTTATTTAAATGCTTACTTTTTTATTTAAATGCTTAAATTAAATAAATAAATAAAAGATTATAAATTTTTTATAGGTTTACTTTGTTTCAACAATGGTCTATTTCTCCATCTATTAATGTTTTGTATACATATTTTAAAAAAATATTGCTATACATAGTTTTCACAACCATTGCTTAGATTCAAATCGAAATATTTGTTTGTTGCTAACATTCTATAATGTACCTATCCAACATGCTAAAATGTACCTATTTATATTTACGTAAAATTGTATTAAATGTTGATTTTTGAATTGAGTTTTTGCTTTATTTATAAATTTTGAATTATAAACTTTATTTGGAACTTTTTTTAATATACCGAATTAAGTTGAGAAAATATATTTGTTTGGCTTCTATGGTTGTGACTGCTGGGTGCATCGAACTCAAGTATTGTTATTGTACACCCCACTTTGCGAACCACTACACCAATTTTTTTTTCCATTTTTAACTTTTTTTAAATAGAAAAAATAATTAAAACGAATTATGATGGAAAGATGCAGGGATTAGAGAGAGAGGAGGGAACTTTGAGGTAACTTTGAAAATACTTTGATTGCATTGCTTGGTTAATTTGCTTTTAAAAAAAGCAATGCAACAAAGCGTCCATTGGTTATTTCAGATTTTCATTGAAAATAATTAAGACTTAAAACACAATTTTCTTGTAAAGCATGGACTTCTTAATTTTTATTTACAAAATGTTTTACTATTTATATAAAATTTTCAGTAAATGTTCTGTGAGTTTTAAAAACGTAAATGAACTAATTCATAAATTTAAAATAATTTAAATTCATAATAAAATTTTATTTATTTTTGTTTTTGTTTTTTTTTTTATTAAAAATAAATAAAATATTTTTTGGCCTGATAATTTATGATATTTTATTTTCTAAAATAAAACGCATTCAACAAAACCTTAATATTTTATTTTTTTATAATTAAACACATCCAACAAAACACATTTAATTGAATGCGTTTGTTACACCTCATTCTAGACAAATATATTAATTTAAACTAGAATTTTTATACCCGTATGACTATATAGTCCAAGGGTATAATAAATTTGCCATTACGTTTGTGACGCAGAGAAGGAGGGGGGGTAGATATAGACTCAAGTGTATGGATCGGATCAGAATCGAAAAAAAAATCGATTTAGCTATGTATGTCCGTCCGTCCGTCTGTCCGTCCGTCTGTCCGTCCGTCCGTCCGTCCGCACGATAACTCAAAAACTAAAGGAGCTAGGATCTTGAAATTTTCGCAAATTCGTTTTTTTGCAATAGCCGTCATCGCTATTTAAATCCAGCCATTTTGGTCCATGGGTTCGGGTAGCTGCCATACAACTTCCTTTTTTATATGAGTATTTCTCTGTACCTATTACAGCTACGTGTCTGAAATTTTGGCAAAAGTAGTTTAGTTTTATGGCCAAAGTTTCTGCAAAATTTGGTTGGTCTACTGCAAAGGGTTCGAGTACCTGCCATACAACTTCTTATTTTATATGAGCATTACTCTATACCTATTGAAGTTGGGTGTCTGAAATTTTGCCAAAAATAGTTTAGTGTAATGGCCAAAGTTACTGCAAAATTTGGTTGCTCTACTGCCAAGAGTTCGAGTAGCTGCCATACAACTCCTTCTTTTATAAGAGCATTACACTACACCTAATAAATCTGATATGTTTGAAATTTTGCCAAAAGTAATTAATGTTTATAATAATAATGATATAATGTTTATATAACGGTCATACGGGTATCCCAGAGTTGACACAGTCTACTCTACTACACTCTTCTTCGTTTTACATATTTTTAAATTCAAAAAAATTTCACAAATTAAATAAATCAAATTAATTTTAAACTTTTTATTTTTATAAAATCTTTGTACCTATAGCAAATAAAATTTTAATTTTCTAAATTAGCTTTAATTTAATATAATTAAAAAAATTTTTCTTTTTTTTCTGGAAAAAAAATTGAAATTCAACCTAGAAATTACGAATACTATCAATGGTTGTTTTTTTTCATCGGAATCACGTTTCTTCCTCAAAACTTCTTAATGTATAAGTTTAAACAAAATAAAATGTTGTAAAAAGAACTACAATACGAATATTCCTTAAAAGATAGCGAAGAAACCAAGGTTTTTCCACACAATTTCATTTTTAAACATCAAAAAAAGTTATCTATCTAGGTACCAATATCTACCACAAAGTAAAGTACCAAAACTTTAATGGACCTATGATTTTACACTAGGGAAAAAAGGGTACCTACTCTATACTTTTGTTGTAAGTTTATGTGTTTTATTCATTAATTTACCACATTATAACAACGAAATTTTCTTTCAACAATTTTTAACATTTACAATTTATAAAAGTTTTTAATAAATTTACTTTCGTGCTATTTTATGTACACTTTTTTAGGGTATAGTATATTTGGCGATATGAAAGAAGTCCTTCGTGGAGGTATGACTCAATAAATTAGACATATTATGCCAAAAATTCCTTTGGTACTTATACTGAAATATTTAAAATTCAGAATTAAAATAATTCAGTAAAAAAATAATAAATTCTAATTACAAATTCTTACATACAAAAGAGAAAGAAAAAATTAAACTTATAAAATGTAAATTATGAACAGAAAAAAAAAAATCAAAACGTATGAGAAATCTGTTAACAAGTAGATACAGAAAATTTTAATAAAAACGTATAAAGAAATTTTTTACACTTTAGTATGTATACTTCTATTTTATTATCACTTACAAAACTAAAACAAACTATTATAATGTTAACTTAATGTTCTTTAGGTAACGAATTTCCTTTTATTGATTCAGTAGCGCAATAGCAGGAAAAAAGAATATATAAAAAGAGAAATTAAAATTATACCTGTCGTCCGACAGGCTTTTTTACTAGTATAATATAAAAGTATTTAAATTTTGAACTCACAGATTAAATTTGTAAAATTTCAATTAAAAAGAATAAATTTTTGAATTAAAATCAAGTCAAACTAGTTAAAGAAGAAAATATTAAAAATAAAGTGAATTTTAAAATAAAATAATAAATATTTGAATTGCCATAGCTACAAAATCGTACAAAATCAATTTGTGTGAATTGTTACAATTTGGCGGCAATATCATAAATTTGTTTTTGGAATTTTTTTTTTTAATACTGAAAACAGGTGAGATAAATTACATTAATGTAACAAAATTTTTCTCTAAAAAATTGTTCCTCCTGAAAAAAATTTTGTTTATAAACTTTTATTTCTTATATTTCAGCTTTCAAAAACAACCAAATGCAAGAACATGGCATGAAAATTATAGATTTTGTGATAATTAAAAAAAAAATTAATTTTAATTTTCTTTAATTTCTTATTAAGTGGAGTATTTTTTGTTTTTATTATATACTAGCTAGTACCCGGTGCACGTTGCTGCGCCTCTCAATGGAGATTTAATTGAAGTTGATGTTACTGCAAAAAGTTAACACAAAAATTACACAGGTTTACACATGTAAATTTTAAAATGTATGAAAGCAATCTTTTTAAAACGATTTTTCTAGGATTATCCTAGGATTTTTTGAAACTTTCTGTAATTCAAAGCAGTACTTTCCAAAAATTTGACGTAATTTGCTTCCAAATCACTCAACAAAATTTTTTTGAGGCTTTCTTTTTAGCCAAAGCAGAATTTCGTATAATCGGACAAAATTTGGACCCAAAATTTTTTTTGACCACCCGTCGGCCCGACATGGGTTAACAAATTCCAAAACTGTTAATAGCGTCTACTCAATTCTCAAAGAGCATCACGTATACAAAATTTGAAGTCAATCGGTCAAACCGTTTCGAATTTAGAGTAAAGTATTGAAAAAACCTATAAAAAGCTGTTGGGCCGCAATGGGTTAATGGAACTCACCAAAATTTTTTTTGGGGTTTGCTTTTAAGCCAAAGCTGAATTTCATAAAATCGGACAAAACTTGGACCCAACATTTTTTTTGACCACCCGTCGGCCCGACATGGGTTAACAAATTCCAAAACTGTTAATAGCGTCTACTCAATCTTCAAAGAGCATCGCGTATACAAAATTTGAAGTCAATCGGTCAAACCGTTTTCATTTTAGAACAAAGAAGTTTAAATACTTGCACCACAGCCCCAACTTGGCGGTCCGTTAGAGCAAAATTTTTGGGCCACGATTTCTTTCCGTACCCAAAAACCCCTATATACAAATTTTCATAAAAATCGGCTGGGCAGTTTAGGAGTCTATTCGCTACAAACAAACAAACAAACATACAAACAAACAAACAAACAAACAAATAAACAAACTTTCGCTTTTATATAATACTAGCTAATACCCGGAGCGCGTTGCTGCGCCTCTCAATGGACGTTTAATTGAAGTTGATGTTACTGCAAAAAGTTAACACAAAAATTACACTCGGTTTACACATGTAAATTTTAAAATGTATGAAAGCAATTTTTTTAAAACCATTTTTCTAGGATTGTTCTAGTAATTTTTGAAACTTTCTGTAATTCAAAGCAGTACAAACTACTTTCCAAATTTTGACGTAGATAATTTACTTCCAAAAATTTTTTTTTGAAAAATCGTAGGACCGACTGTTAACAGACTCAACTATATTTTCAAGTTGCTTTGCACATATAAAATTTGAGGTAAACCGGTCAAATCGTTTCTAATTTAGAGTTAAGTAACGCAAAAATCTATTAAAAGCCACTGTGCCCCACTGGGTTAACGGAACTACACTTTCCCTTTGGGCAAAGCAGTATTGCGCAAAATTGGACGTAATTTGCTTCCAAATCACTCAACAAAATTTTTTGAGGCTTTCTTTTTAGCCAAAGTAGTACTTCGTAAATTTTGACAATATTATCTTCCAAAATTATTTTGACCAACCGTCGGGCCGACATGGGTTAACAAATTCCAAATCTGTTAATAGTGTCAACTCAATTCTCACAGGGGAGCACGTATACAAAATTTGAAGAAAATCGGTCAAACCGTTTTTAATTTAGGGTTAGGTATTGAAAAAACCTATAAAAAGCTGTTGGGCCCCAATGGGTTAATGCAAGTCAATAAAATTTTTTTGTGGGTTTTCTTTTTAGCGAAAGCATAATTTCATAAAATCGGACAAAATTTGAACCCAAATTTTTTTTTGACCACCCGTCGGCCCGACATGGGTTAATAAATTCCAAAACTGTTAATAGTGTCAACTCAATTCTCAAAGAGCAACACTTATACAAAATTTGAAGTCAATCGGTCAAACCGTTTTCATTTTAGAACAAAGAAGTTTCAATACTTGCACCACAGCCCCAACTTGGCGGTCCGTTAGAGCAAAATTTTTGGGCCACGATTTCTTTCCGTACCCAAAAACCCCTATATACAAATTTTCATGAAAATCGGCTGGGCAGTTTAGGAGTCTATTCGCTACAAACAAACAAACATACAAACAAACAAACAAACAAACAAACAAACAAACAAACAAACAAATAAACAAACTTTCGCTTTTATATATTAGATATAGATATAGATTTATTTATTTAGTTTTTAATAAAATAAAGTTTATATATCTAAATTTGTAGAATTTTTACTGATTTATTCTGGAAAAAAATGCCTTAAAATATTTATGTTATAGCAGTTCAAATACGCATTTGAATGTATGGGGTGTTTTCCACCCCTGGATAGTAACTACGTAACGTAAATAGAGGGCAGAAACCGAGGGTTAAATAATAAAATTAATATTCACAAATGTATGTGAATATTATGTGTAACTGTACGCAAATAGCAAATAAGCACTACAAAATCAAAATAATGTGTCTTATGGAGCAAAATGCACACTGTATATCTCGGAAACTAAAGCAGATAGGAAAATTCTGATAACAGCATTAGAAATAGATTGTTTTAAAACCTATAGAACCACTCCTAAGTCAAAAAGTGGCGTATGGAGCAAAAGAGAATTCAGGGGACGATATAACTATTTCTGATTGAACTTATTAGTGTATGTATATTACTCTTAATCTATATCCGTATTCATATATTGCAGATTAAGTTTTTATTTGAAATTTTTTAATAGCTTAAACTTATTTTAATTTAAATATAGGTAGAAAAACTCTAATAAGTTCTCCTATTTTTAGGCATTTCTAAAATACTAGCAACTATATTCCATTAAAAAATTTAATTATCTTTTGATTTTTTTTGAAAACCATAAAATCCTAAGAATATTAAAAGTTATTATCTTCGAATAGTTTTTTAAATCAAATTGTTAATATAAACAATATTTTATACGAGTACTTCTTTCATCTCTTTGTATCTACAATCAAAATCGAATCAAAACAGAATAATGTTAGCAACTTGATTAACAATGTCCAGAATGCAAAAGGATTTGAAAAATATTTTTTTTTTTGTTGTAGAATCTTTTAAAAACAAGTTTTATGTCAACTACTAAAATAGAACATTTTATATTATAGTGACAATATTTAAACCAACATTTGGAAAAAGTCTGATTTCAAATATTTCCGCCAGATAATGGAATTTCTAATTTTTTAACCAAATCTGTTAAAAAATTTTTAGCTTGAAAAGCCAAACATATCTCAAAAGATTTGATAGAATTTGTTCCTTATGTTGTTGTTTTTTATTTCGCCTCCTTTTAAATATTTTACAGTATTCATCGTTAAATCCTGTCATTTTGGTATAAAAATACCGCAGCTGATTCTATATTTCCATTTCAAATGTCATTCTGGGGGGAAAAAAAAAACAGACAAATAAAAGTTTTATTGCTATACTAATGTTATATTTAGATTTAATTTGTTTTTATTTTCTGCTATTGGAAAACACAAATACAAACATATTAGAAATATAAAAGATCAAACCGGATAAATATGTTGAAATTTTATGACATTTTTTTATAAATTTTTTTTTTTATTTTTAGTATTTGAAACCAATTTTTATTTCTTTTTTTATAATTTTATCCCTTGATGTACATTTTAAAGAATTAAAGAATTTTATCTGATAAGTGGGAAGTATGTTTTGCCTACTGAATTTTAAAATTTGATTTATTCCTAAAAATAAAGGTGATAAAACTCAATTGATTTTTTTTAAGAAATTTTTAAAATAAAGTAATAAGTTAATTAAATTTTTAAAAGTTTTATTAAAGGTTTAAAGTGACTTAAAAATTTCTAAAACAAATTGAATATTTTTAAATATTTTACTTTTACTAAATTTAAATACCCAAGTTAGAATTTCAAAAAGTTTTAATAGTAATGAAAATAATTTTTATAATATATTAGAGACTTCTTCATCTGAAGACATTATATGTTAAGCAATTTCGAGTACACATTCTATTAAATAATACAAAGTCGATTTAATTAGAATGCAGAAAAATATTTTTAAAGAAATTTCAAATATAGATAAAATAAAGAGCTACCCTTAGCAAGTTTTCACAAATATTAAATAGTTAAATATATGATCAACAAGAAATGAAACAACAGTAAATCGATGCAACCGATTTAGTAATACCCTGCACATATCAAGTCATATCATTAAGCCAGCCGAACAGAACTGCCTTGAATCAAATTTCAATTTTCAAATTTTATTAATTCTGATGATATGATGGTTAAGTCTAAGGAGGCCTGAAGTACCTTTCAGAACAACAGCTTCCTCTCAAATTTTAAGCACTCTAAAAAATAGAGGATTGAACAATCTTGTAATTTTCTATCATTATCAATTTGGAAAATATGCATATTGAGTCTTGGATAGTATGTATTGGTACCTAAATAATCGAAAATTCAATCATCGCAGTATAATGGAACAGGAAAGAACTGTATCGTACTAACTTTCAGTTTTCTAGTGTTATTAATTTTGAAAATATTCTTTTTATGTATTGAGAAATACGGGGTTCCTGTACAACCATTCCCAACCGTTCCAATTGATTGCCAATTTTAGAAGCATACCCGAACCATCACTTCAAATGTCCTTAAATTAGGAACACAGGGAGAATAAGAAGGAACCCTTTTGTTGAAAATTTGAAGAATCTATTTTTATTGATTTTGAAAATATGCTCGTTTGGTCTTGTTTCGGTCATAAACTTTCAGAATCCGAACCCATGGTCTGATTTGACAAATATTGATGAAATATTTTCCAAATATAAGAGATATGAAAATATAATTGTTTATTGTTCACTTTGCTTTCCATGGATTTAGAAGAAAAGGTTATAAGTTCTTTGCTAAAAATATAATAAAATGTGTTCAGTTTTAACAAAAGTTGCTAACGCATTTGTGATTATGTGTATATGTATGTTTGAAGGGTTCCATACGAAAGCATCAGACTTTTCAAGATATCTCGAGTTGTAATCGCCGAAATTCATTTATATTTGATACATTGACTATTGATGGGCACCCATGAAGAATAGCTTTTATAAACTGATTCTAGTATCATGAGGTTTAGAGATTCATGGAGTTTCTGAAATGTCATGTTCTAATAATTTATCAAAATCCAAAAAATATTGTTTTTTTTCCAAATTGGACCGCGGAATCGGAAGGGCTCACATATAAAATAACCAGACTTAATATGATATATTAAAAGACTTTAATATTCTTTACAGTACAAACTACATTATACATTTAGAAAAGTTAATACATTTCATTTTGGATTAATTTCTATGTTTTTTAAAATAAATCTAATTATATTATTACCCGACTTCTTTTGCATCGTCATAGAAATATTCACATTAACCCAACAAATTTAAATTAAATTTTTAGTTAGTCATTACCTTAATCATTAAATTTTTTGGTCCTGTAAGTGTTTTACATCTAAGAAAATAAAGTAAACTTTCACATTTCGTATATGATTAAGTAATATCAAATTAATAAATCTGGACCATTGTTGTTATTAAAATTATTACGAATTTCAAATTGTAATAAATTTATCCTATTATAGTAATAAATTTGGTTGGTAATATATTAGGTTGTAATAAATTTGGGTCCTACATTTAAGTAATAAGTTAATAAGTTAGATCCTTATTTGGTGATACTTAATTATGTCTTTATGCGGTCCTTGTCTTAACCAAAGTGCTGAGGGCCATAAGCCCTATGTCACACTGTGATGGTTATTTCTCTATGGGCGGAACCCAATTTAGAGATTCTGTCTAAGTCAAATTAAAAGCCTTTTAGTTTTCTTTGTTAAGCTGTCTGAGAGCTTAAACTTTTAATTGTTATCTTTTTTAAATTTACAAAGCTATTTATACAATATTTAAAATTTATCCCCACTACTTTTTTTTAGTAGAGGTGATTACATTAACATTATTAAATTTATTATTTCACAATAAAAAGTGCCATATGGGCTATTTTCTTAAAAATATAATTTAAATTGACAAATATTAAATTGTGTGTTAAACATATGTGCTACATTCAGTTCTTCAACCTTTTTAAGGAAATTCCCTGAATGTGCAATTTCTATTCATAATGACTTTTTTTTATAAATGTAAAAAAACAGTAAAAATATATAATATTATATGGTACGGGTGTTAATTGTTGTTTTAAATTTAAATGTTTAGAATCAGCATTTTTTGCTAAAGAATTAATGTGAGTAATGTGTTCGTATATACTTAAGGTATATATGAAATTAGATATCTTTATTAAATTGTTATAAAAGTATATTAGCGTACTTTTTAATTAGGTATTGTGTTCGTGAGAAAGAATGTAAAAATACGTTGAAGTTAACTAGGTATTGTATTAGTATAAATTAAATGTATGTGTACGGTGAAGTTATATAGGTATTGTAATAATTGTAGTGTTAGAATTAGTGAATGCACTACACCCTTACCGTAAAAGAAAAAAAGAATTTTGTACAAAAAGAAGAAAATTCTTTTTTTTTTTGTTATATTAAAATATATATATACATGTTTTTTTTTTTGTGTTTATGCTTATTAGGTAAAAAAAAAATTTGTTTTGTTTATTTACAATGTTTTTTTTTTTGTTATATAATAATAAATTTTTCTTAATAATAAAATTTTATAAAGTAATAAGTAAAAAAAAAATTTGTTTTATAAAATATTTGATTTTAGCTAGTTTTAAAAAGTTTTAACCTATTATTGTGGATTTCTTTTTGTTTGTTTTTTATTTTTATTATAGAATTTACATTGTTTGTTTTTATTATTTTATATGGTCCATCATACGGACTATCTAGTTTATTTTTTCTTTCAGTTTTTATTAGAACTAAATCATTTATTTTAAATTTTATAGGTTTTACATTGATATCATTTACATATTTTCTGTTTATTTTTGCTATATTTAACATATTCTTTGCTTGTTCGGCTGCAAATTTGAGTCTAGTTTTTAGTTCAAGTACATAGTCGTTCATGTCTTGTATAGGTATGTGTGGATTAGTATTAAAGTTTGTTGGAATACTTGATATTTTTCCGTAAAGTAATTCAAAAGGTGAATAATTTGTATCTGTGTGTGGTGTTGTGTTATAACAATATGCAAAGTAAGGTATCCATTCGTCCCATTGATAGTCTTGAGTGAACGATAAGAGATATTGGTTTAATACTCTATGGTTTCGTTCAATTGAGCCTAGTGTCTCATGGTGATATGGAGTTGATTTTAAATGTTCTATATTGAAAGTTTTGCATATATTCGTAAAAATTTCATTTATAAATTCAGTACCTAAGTCTGTTTTTATTGTTTTAAAATTACCATATCTTAAAATGATATTTGTGATTAATGTTTTTGCTATAGTTTTAGCCTCTTTTGTTTCTATTGGTATTGCTTCTATGTACTTTGTTAATTCGCATTGAACTGTTAATATATATCTGTAGTTATTACATATTCTCAAAGGTCCTACGGTGTCTATGCTTATAGATTCGAAAGCAGATGAAGGTGTATTAGTTATAATAAATTTTTCTTTATTATGTGTTGTAATTTTATTCTTTGCACATATCTTACAGTTGTTTATGTATTCTTTGACCATCTTGTTTAAATTTTTCCATATATAGCGTTGTTTTATTTTGTTGATGGTTCTTTTGATTCCTGTATGACCTCCTTGTTGAGAGTCATGGTATTCTTTTATTATTTTATTTTTTGATTCATTATCTTCAATTTTCTTAGGCGGGGTATATATTAAAATTTTTAATTCATTCATTTTTAATTTATTCATAATATCATTGTACAATGTTTTAAATTCTCTTATGTCAATTTTTCTAAATATTGAATCATTATCACTAAGCGCTAGTTTCATTATTTTTTTATTTTTCATAGATAAGATAAGTTTCTCCAAGATCCGACCTAAGTCCTGATATGGATTATCACTTATGCTTATTGGTACCATAAAATCCCCTTTTTCATTTATAATTATTTCATTTATTTTATTTTTCATATTTTTTAAATCGTTAACGTTAATAAATTTTATTTTATGTATATTTTTTGTTTCAGATATAGAGGTGCATTGCCACGTATGAAGTTGATCAGACTTCTGTGTCAATGTACTAGTACTAGTATTATTATCTGTTTTTTGTAATGTTTTACTCTTATTTCTCGTGATGATATTTACTCTATTTTTTGGAATCATTTGTTTTAATATTTCTGAATCGATTTTTATACGAGATAGTGCGTCTGCGTTTGTATTTATTTTACCTTGTTTATATATTATTTTAAAATCATAATCGGCTAATTCTAGTCTTATTCTTGTCATTTTAGATGAAGGATTTTTGTGTTTAAATAAACTGACTAACGGACTGTGATCCGTAACAATCGTGAACGTTGTGCCATATACATAGGGTCTAAAATATGTTATTGCCCAATGTATGCCTAATAATTCTTTCTCGATTATTGGTTTGTTTAGTTCATGTTTGTTCAAAGATCTGCTAGCGTAAGCTATTGGCCGGTCGCTACCTATTTCTCCTTGTGACAAAACAGCGCCTAAAGCAAAGTTAGATGCGTCAGTTGTTATTATGAATTCTTCATCAAAGTTCGGGAATTTTAAGACTGGTGGTTTTATTAGCTTTTCTTTTAGTGTTTTAAATGCTTCTTCACATTCTGAAGTCCAAGCAAAAGTTGTATTCTTTTTAGATAAGTTGTTAAGTGGTTTCGCTATTTCAGCAAAGTTCTTTATAAATCTGCGATAGTAGTTGCAGAATGCTACGAATCTTCTGGTGTCGTCAGCATTTGTAGGAGTTGGATAATTTTGTATTGTATTATATTTAGCAGGGTCAGGTTTTATACCATTTTGTGTAATTAAATGTCCGAGATATGTTACTTCGGTTTGTAGAAATGTGCATTTAGCTGGATTTAATTTTAAATTAGATTTTCTAAGTCTTGTAAATACGTCAATTAAATTTTTATTATGGTGTTGTAAACTACATCCAAAAATTATTATGTCGTCAACATAGATAAATGCGCCTGCATTTAAGCCTGATAGTGCTATGGTTAACATCCTCTGAAAACTGTTTGAAGATATTTTTAAACCAAAAGGTAGTCTGGTAAATTGATAGTGACCTTTATTAGTTGAAAAAGCTGTTAATGGTTTTGACTCGTTGTCTAATTTGATTTGATGAAAGGAGTTACTAAGATCTAATGTTGAGAAATATTTTGCTCTTCCGATACTGTCTAGAATATCGTCTAAACGAGTGAGTGGAAACTTGTCATCTGTTATCTTCTTATTTAGTTGTCTATAATCCACGACTAATCTCCATTTTTTTGTGTCATCTGAAGATTTTTTTGGTACTATTAGTAATGGTGAATTATATGGACTGTTAGATGGTTCTATTAGTTTTTCTCTAATTAAATCATTGACTTTGTTATTAATTTCTTTTATCTGTGTTTGAGGGAGTCTGTAATTTTTAATGTAAACTGGAGTTTTATCTTGAAGGCTTATATGTTGTTGGTAAAAATTATTGTATGAAAGTTTGTCATCCTGTAGATGGAAAATATCCGAAAAATTTTTGCATATATTTATAATTGAATCTGTAGCTTTTTCATCTAAATTTTTTATTTTAAGTTCTTGTAATAATTTTGTTTCTCTTTTTGTTTTATCTTGTTTTAGACTCAAAATCATGTAATTTTTAAGTGGTTTAATTTCAGGTTTAAAGTTCGAAATGGTTATTTTTTGATCTGATGTATTCATGAATTTTACATGTGCTATACCTTTTGCTGGTATAATGGTGTTTGCGATGAATATGTGATTACCTATTTGTTTGTTTAGTACTATGCTGTCTTCTTTTACTTTAATATTGATTGGATGGATCATTTCTGTTCTAGGTGGTATTTCAATGTTATCATAATTTGGGATGTAGGTTTCAATTGGTAAGGTTATTTCTGTATTGTTTACTTTTAATGTTATTGTAAAGGTATCAAAATCAATTAAGCTGTAATATCTATGTATGAAGTCTGTACCTAATATACCATTAGTTGGTATTGGAAAATCTGAGTCTACTACTTGAAAATTTTGATTTGAGTTAAAATTTTCTATTTTTATTGTTGTTTGTATGTTACCTAATGATAATACGACATGTTCATTTACACCGGTTATTTTGCATTTATTTTCTGAGTTAATTAGTTCATGATTATCTATACAATTATTTTTTATTATTGAAATTTCTGCTCCTGTATCTAGTAAAAATGCTAAAGGTTTTTGAGTTAAGCTTGTTTTTAAGAATATGTAATTTATTTTTCTGTTGTTGATAAAGTATATTTTTAATTCATTTGTAAGTTGTTTAAATCCTCGGCAAGCTGTCGTACTTCGAGGTTGTTCTCGTTTCCCTGTTCTGTGCTCAGGTAATTTACGTTTCTATAGTTTCTATTTTGATTTTGATTGTAATTGTGGTTTTTATTGTTGAAATTGTTGCGACTTCTGTTTTGATTATTTTTGTTGTTGTAATTGTTGTAATTGTTGCCGTTATAATTGTTAAAATTTCTAGTATTGTTTTTGTTATTAAAATTTCTACTGAGATTTCTGTTGTTATTGGAATTGTTAAAATTTCTATTGAAATTGTTGTTGTTGAAATTTCTGTTGAAGTTTCTGTTATTGAAATTTTTATTATTATTGTTGTTGTTGTTTCTATAGTTAAAATTATTGTTCCTATTTTGCATAAATAAAATTTGTTTTGTTTTGTTATTACTAGCATCATATTCTGTAGCAATTTGAATTGCGGTGGCTAGTGATTCAGGTCTTGCTGCATGGATAGTTTGTGATATATTTTCATTGAGACCAGCTTTAAAGATTCCGATTGCATATTGGTCGTTAAGCGATGTTATAATCTGTCTATGTTCTTCTCCTTTTTGACTAATTTGTATTGCATTGATTTCTGCAATTAATTTTTCTATTCTTTCTACATATTTATGTAGAGGCCTTTGGGCCTGTATTGTGGAAACTAGTTCTGCTTGAACTATTTCCAACGGACGCGCTAATTGATATGCTTTTTGTAAAGCTGTGGTTATTTCTTCCAAATTTTTTGGAGCGGGTATGTTTAATTTATTTTTTGGTTTTTCTGTCAACCTGGTGTTGTAGATAAATTGTATAAGTTTTTCCTGTTCGGTTGCCTTAGTGGCTTCATAAAGATATTTTGTTAAGTTAACAAAATTTGATAATTTATCTTTATCTCCTTCGAACAAGGGTATAATTTTTAAAGTTTTGTCAATGTCAAAGTCCATTTTTGTAAGTTCTTGTCTTATATGGTATAGTTTCTCTTTAATTTGTTTATAATAATTTAAGAATATTGTTTTTGAATATTCTTTTTCTGTTTCAGTAAAGTCCGCGATCTCTAATCTTTCTAAAAATTTTATTTTAAATTGGTCGGCCTGACTGTTTTTTTCAATTATTAAATTTTCAGTCGGTTTCGTTTTCTCTATTAAGTCGTGTAATATTTTTATTTTGTCTATATATAATTTTATAGCAACTTTATCTTCGTATCTTAACATGAAAATTTAGTATATATTTTTGCAAAACAAAAAAAAATTTTAATTTATTATATATATTTTTTTTTTAAAAATTTGACATTATTTTATTTTTTATTTTTTTTTGAAAAAAAATTCTAATTTTTAATTTATTTTAGTCTAAAAATTTTATTTTGGTTGATTTGGCTATAATATAATTAGATGTTTGAAATCTGTAGTTTTGAAGCCTTCTTCGACGCCTTACGGTTGATGAAGTATTTGATTGCTTCATACATGAAGAGCACGATTATAGATGTTGCTACTTCTTTCAGGATCTCATGCGTATGTAGGTTTGCGGCTTGGTTGACTACATTTGTTGTGGTGTCTGATGAAAACCAGCCCATGATTGTTGCTTCTACTTTTCTTTTTTTGATTGCGGAGAGTCTTCCTTCTGATTCGTCTATTTAAGCAGGGTCGCCATGTAATAAATTTATCCTATTATAGTAATAAATTTGGTTGGTAATATATTAGGTTGTAATAAATTTGGGTCCTACATTTAAGTAATAAGTTAATAAGTTAGATCCTTATTTGGTGATACTTAATTATGTCTTTATGCGGTCCTTGTCTTAACCAAAGTGCTGAGGGCCATAAGCCCTATGTCACACTGTGATGGTTATTTCTCTATGGGCGGAACCCAATTTAGAGATTCTGTCTAAGTCAAATTAAAAGCCTTTTAGTTTTCTTTGTTAAGCTGTCTGAGAGCTTAAACTTTTAATTGTTATCTTTTTTAAATTTACAAAGCTATTTATACAATATTTAAAATTTATCCCCACTACTTTTTTTTAGTAGAGGTGATTACATTAACATTATTAAATTTATTATTTCACAATAAAAAGTGCCATATGGGCTATTTTCTTAAAAATATAATTTAAATTGACAAATATTAAATTGTGTGTTAAACATATGTGCTACATTCAGTTCTTCAACCTTTTTAAGGAAATTCCCTGAATGTGCAATTTCTATTCATAATGACTTTTTTTTATAAATGTAAAAAAACAGTAAAAATATATAATATTATATGGTACGGGTGTTAATTGTTGTTTTAAATTTAAATGTTTAGAATCAGCATTTTTTGCTAAAGAATTAATGTGAGTAATGTGTTCGTATATACTTAAGGTATATATGAAATTAGATATCTTTATTAAATTGTTATAAAAGTATATTAGCGTACTTTTTAATTAGGTATTGTGTTCGTGAGAAAGAATGTAAAAATACGTTGAAGTTAACTAGGTATTGTATTAGTATAAATTAAATGTATGTGTACGGTGAAGTTATATAGGTATTGTAATAATTGTAGTGTTAGAATTAGTGAATGCACTACAAAATTTTAAAATAACTTTTTCTTGAAAAATTTTGATTTTGACTTCAATCATTTAAAAAAATTTTTAAATGAAAGTAAATCAATGCGTGTTTTAATTTTCTTGTTGTCTTATGCAAGTTGTCAGAAAACAGATTGAAGTCGAACAAAAAAAACTGATGGATTTCTTTTAAGGAAATAGGAAATTATATTAAAATGAGAAAAATTGAATAAGTAGAAGATTACCACTTTTTATTTAATTTCCTTTTTGCTACCAAATAAAATGTGAAATATGATTAAAATTTTTATTCCTAATACAAGTATTGTAATCCATTTAGTGTCATTTTATTTTTATGGTTCGACGTTTGATAAATTTAATCGAAAGCTGAAAGTGAAAGAAAAAACTTGAAAGAATATTTTAAGCCACAACTTATTAAATTTAAGAAAAAAAGTTATGGTAAAGAGCTTCTTATTCCAAATGAAGTTTGTGTATTTATTTTATACTTAATTTGATCCATTTTAAAAGTTGTTCCTTAATTTCGTACGTCTTATTTCTCAATTTCTTAGTATATATTCTAGATGTTATTATAAGCACATGGTCACAAAAGCCCTCTTGGAACTACTAAACACATTAAATGATTTAAAAAAAAACATAATGCTATAATAATATATGAAATAAACAGTATTATTAATTGCTCCTAACGATATGCATCAATTTGAGCATGGACTTTTTTTTTTGCATACGTTTAGGAGTATATCTTTGTGAGAATAAAATGTCTTTTAATAAAATTTGATTTTTTCTTTTACTAAAATTCGTCAATAATGCATGCACATTTTTTCTTCCCATGATATAGGAAACACGAGAATAAATTTACACTTTAGTTAAGTTAGAAGAAGTTTTCGAAAATGCCTTTTGGGGATAAAGAGTGAAATGTACATATTACGATAGTTTAACAATGTTTATATTAAAATTGTTACATAAACCATGTATAGAAATTTCATTCCGGTAAAGAGATGTACATACATATAGAGATGAACAGCATAATGTTTATCATATAGTATGTAGATATATAGGAAAGAAATGTTTTAATAGAGATAATGAAATTCTTGAACATAAGAATAATCGAGAAGATTTTAAAATCATATTCAGAAGCATTAAATTAATATTGAGCAAAAATTGTCTTTAAAATATGTTAAAAAAGAAAGTATAAGAAAAATATGTTGGAATCTAGTAAAATTTTTTAAAGATACATTTTTTAAGTTTTATAAGTTATTTGAAAATTTTGAATCCATGTTAGAATATATCTAATGAAATTCCAACGTGCGTTTTTGCAATTTGGAACAGTTAGGGAAATAAGTGATTATTAATTTATATAGAGACTTAAATAAATTTAGTTATAATTTACTATTAAGTAATGAATTATTTTAAAATATGTGGCGTCCTTTATTGACAAATTACATTATTAATTATTGTTTATAAATATCAATCAAATTTATAAATATTATTAATATTCAATTATTTAGGTCAACAATATTATCATATTTGTAATTTTCAATTCAATTTTATAAAATTAAATTATTATTTATTATTCTTTGATTGTAAATTATTGTATACAAAACATTATACATATTTAATTTATAATTATAATAGAATTTGAAAATTGTAACAATGATCTATGTTATGTATTTTATTAATAATGTATATTATGTATTTTATTAATTTGTAGAATTAGTAAATCAATAATATTGACAAAACGAATTGAATATTTAATATATTTACATATTATATTCAATTCTAAAATATTAATAAAAAAAACCAAATTTCAATTGTATTAAATAATAATTTTTATACCCATATGACTATAAACCAAAGGTTATAATAAATTTGCCAATACTTTTGTGAAATATTGAAGGAGGGAGTAAATTGATCTGTGTATGTCCGTCCGTCCGTTCGCACGATAGCTCAAAAAATAAAGGAGCTAGGATTTTGAAAATTTTACAAATTAGTTTTTATGCAATAGCCGTCATCGCTATTGAAATCCAGCTTCATATTTCACATGAGCATTACTTTACACATAATAAAACTAAATTATTGAAATTTTATCAATAGTAGTTAACTTTAATAATAATCTTTAAAAATATAGTCGGTGTAGTGGAAGAGTTCCAAAGATCTGCCTTTTAACTTACATTTTCACATTTTCTTTTGCTCATAACTGAAAGTCTCAGAAATTGTGTATGAAACATTTTGGCAAAAGTAATTAACCGGATGATATTATAATGTCGATATTACGGTCATATGGGTATCCCAGAATCGACGCAGTCAACTCTACTACACTCTTCCTCGTTTTCAATAAATGTACTTACAAAAATTTTCAAATATTAGAATGATACAATTAAAAAAAAAACTCATACATTTCTTTAAAATTAATTTGTTTTGATTTAGATGGGTAACCAATCAATTCTCTTTAAAATTTAATAAAAAATTTTTAAAGCTAATAAATTTTAGTACACTCAATTCTGCATAAAAAAATACCCTGGAGCAATTAAATCTTAAGTAAAAAGAGAATTAATAATAAAAATTCTTTTTCGAGTTTTATGTTGACAATTTTTTTCACTGTATTTTTATCCTTTAAATAATAATAAATAAGGATATTATTATAATTATAACAAATAAAGAATTTGTAATATTTCCTTATGGTTTGCCAAAAATAA
Organism: Dolichopus griseipennis; assembly: GCA_963082915.1. Taxonomy (NCBI): domain Eukaryota; kingdom Metazoa; phylum Arthropoda; class Insecta; order Diptera; family Dolichopodidae; genus Dolichopus; species Dolichopus griseipennis. The sequence continues at coordinate 53,746,866 of OY720442.1, read as the reverse complement.
AATCAACAAATAAATATTATTTTTATTTTTAATTAAATATAACTTAAATTATACATAACAGTAAATTACAAGTACCTATAACCTGTACTGAACTGAACTATTATCTTTAAAACAAAATATATAAATTTTAAAAAATATTTAAAAATAAAATAAATTTAAAAATTAATTTTTTTTCGATTTTTGCCTTGTGGATTGCCTTGCAAAGTTTTCTTCTGGCTTCCTCAAGGTATGTCCGATCCATCGCCATTTTCTCTCTCGGATCTCGACCTCAATCATCTTTTGGTTCGTTTTTTGTCACAGGTGTGTGTTGGTAATGATTTGCGGCCAACGAACCTTTAAGATGCAGCGTAGACAACGGTTTATATACGTCTGCAACTTTTTGGTGATAATGGCGGTTACCGTCCATGTTTCACAGCCGTATAGAAGTACTGATTTGACGTTTGTTTCAAATATTTCTAGCTTTGTACGTAGGGCTATATTATTTGACTGCCATATGTTTGATAGAGTTTCTAAAGCAGCTCTAGCTTTATTTATTCTGCTGTCAACATCAACTTCTGTTCCCAAATTTGATGTCACCATGCTTCCTAAATAATTGAACTGCTCTACTTCTTCAATTTGGCTTCTCTAGTAGAATTTGCTGATATGTGGAGTGCTCTGTACGCATGCTTTTGGTCTTAGCTGCGTTTATTTTTAGACCAGTTCGTTTGCCATATTTGTTCAAATTTTGGCACATTTCGTTCAGACCACTTCTTTTGTGTGCCATGAAAACTATATCATCAGCATAATCTAAGTGGCTTCAATTTTTTCCTAGTCGCCACTGAATGCCATACCTCTCATCAACGCCTACGGTTGAGGTTTTTTCGATAAGTACAGCAGTAAACAAAATGTCAAAGAATAAAATAGTAAAACAAGACTTTTCGAAATAAAGCCCAAGGTGTTACTTCTCTTTCAATGAGAAATAATAGCAAGTTGTTTTATTTCTTATATTAAAAGAAAAAAAAGAGCATTGAGAAACTTAGTCCCGCAGTTTATTTCCATATGTATATAGTTTTCTTGGCTATGCTCTATCACTTATCGCAGCTCGCACACAAACGCACAAATATACGAAAAATATCCATCCTAAAATTATGCAAAACTAGGCAAATTATAGAAAACGTGTTATAATTTTAAACGGGGGCAGAGGTTATGTACCTAGCTTCATGGTGCAGTGGTTAAGTACCTAGCGAATTTTAAAGGATAATTACTGAAAAAAGTAATTTTTATAACAATTAAATATAATTATAGAATAAAATAATTAAATAAATATAACAAATACTATCAGTATAATATAAAAATAGTATCTATCCTAGAACCTATAATGGCCTTAGTAACCGATTGATTTTAAAAATATAATATATTTTATTACTAAAGAAAAATAAAAATAAAAGATTGTTGTAAATGCATAAATTCCTATTTTTCCATCGGCTTTTTTTAATATTAATTGAATTCTATTGAAGTTTAAATTTATTTTATTTTGCAACATAACTTTAATAATTTGGATTGTAAAATTTCTATTACCTTTAATCTTAAGTCTTTTTTAAAAATTCTATTTCTATAAATGGATTTTAATAATATTATGCTAAATATTTTTCCAAATGCATTCCAGGAATAAAAGATTGTACACCTACTTTTATTATTAAATATTGTGGATACTTTAACTGCAGAAATTTGATTTGTATTATTATTTATATTATTAAATAAAATGTTTGTAACCTAGAAAGTTCTTAAAAAAATAAAGTAATTCATAAAAATAAATAATATTTAATATAATATTTAATATATATAGGCATCTATACATTAAATGTAACAAGAAATATGACGTAAGTTAATAGTTTTTTTATAATATATAAACTTAATATTAGCATTTGATTTTATGATAAATAATTTTTTAATTTGTCTTTAGTTTTCCACAATCCTTAAATAAATATCAAATATAACTTTAATTTAACACTATACTGTAAGATTGCAATTAAATACAGTATTAATTAAAAAAAGCGATCCAGTAGGTTAATAAGTTGGTAATTTTTTAAGCAGTTACGTTCGTTGATGTTCGCGGTAATTAAAGTTCGTTGCAGTTACTTTGTAATTATTAATGCATGTTATAATTATGCTTGAGAATATGTTAAGTCTTATATCCTTCAAATTTCTAATGTCCTCCACAACATGTTTCTTATTTACATAATTACTTTCCAACTTTCATAATTACATAATTACAATTACATAATTACTTTCCAATTACTAAAAATTTATCTAAGCTTTTTATTACATTCAAATATTAACCCTCGGTTACTGTCCTCTATTTTCGTTACGTAGTTACTATCCAGGGGTGGAAAACACCCCATACATTCAAATGCGTATTTGAACTACTATAACATAAATATCTTAAGGCATTTTTTTTCCAGATTAAATCAGTAAAAATTCTACAAATTTAGATATATAAACTTCATTTTATTAAAAACTAAATAAATAAATATATAATTAAAACAAAAAATACTCCATTTAATAAGAAAATAAAAAAAATTAAAATTAAATACTTTTTAAATTATCACAAAATCTATAATTTTCACGCCACGTTCTTGCAATTGGTTGTTTTTGAAAGCAGAAATATAAAAAATAAAAGTTTATTAACAAAATTTTTTTCAACAGGAACAATTTTTTAGAAAAAAATTTTATTAAATTAATGTAATTTATCTCACCAGTTTTCAGTATTAAAAAAAAAAATTCCAAAAACAAATTTGTGATTTTGCCTCCAAATTGTAGCAATTCACACAAATTAATTTTGTACGCTTTTGTAGCTATGGCAATTCAAATATTAATTATTTTTATATAATATAATAATATAATATTATAATAATAAAAAAAACAAAAGTTCCCAATTATAACTCAAATATCTACCATAATACAAAATTTCGTTATTATGAATAAATTTTGTGTCAATATTACTGTCGGGGGTGTAATATACCCCATTTTGTAAAAAAATTTTGTGTCAAGATTACTGTCGGGGGTGTAATCTACCCCATTTTGTAAAAAAATTTTGTGTCAAGATTACTGTCGGGGGTGTAATCCACCCAGACCCATTTTGGATTGCATTTTTCGAGGTCTTTTTTTATCAAAGCCCACATTTAATTTACACAAAATTAAAAAAAAATATCCAAAACGAGATTACATATTGGTTTGAGATCAACTACTACAATTTTTCGTATGTATTTTGTCTTGTAAACTTGATTTGGGTAGATTACACCCCATGGACAGTAACCGAGGGTTAAATATGATAGGAATCCCTAATGAAAAGGGAACTTTGATGTGATTCTTTATGTTATAATTTATAAAGTAATCAAAAACGAAAAATAAATTCCATGTACTTTAAATACTATATACAGCATATACAATATAATAATATAATGCGGCATAAACGTGCACTGAAAAATGATAAATCATAGTTATCATAATATCATTATGCTAATCATCGCATAGTAATCATCATAATCTTATCATGACTATCCTTTAAAAATAAAATATTTTAAGGACGATTTAGAGCAGGTAGAGAGAGAAAAAATGTTATGGTTAACAATTTATTTGTTGATTCAAACAGGTGGATCACAAAATGTCCTGGTTTACCGAATGATTGTCATCATCAATTTATCCAAAATATGCGGGTTATAAAATATTATAGCATACAGGTGTATACAGATTTACAAAACAAAAAAAAAATCTTTAAAAGTGCTCAAAGAATAAAATCAATATAGATACAAAAAAAGAAACAAATATTTAAATTTTATTATAATTTGCATTAAAAGTCTAGGTATTTTACATAAAATAGGACAAGTCAAATTGTAAGCGGTTGTTAGTTCCTGGAATTTTTATTCAAAACTCTGAATTTAATAAAATATCAGAATCAAATTTCAATTGAAGCTCCAAAATCTGGAAATAGTACCCAAAAATTATTATGGAAATAAAGTTTTAATCACTATCCTTTAATATTTAGGATTTTTACAATTTTAAAAGGAAAATAATGTTTATTTAATTTATTTATTTATCTATACTTAGCCCCCTACCACATACATTGTGGTAAGCAAGTGGGTCAGTTTTTCCTTTTCAGATGTGGCAGGTATTATATTTTGTATTGGAATAAAAATTATTAATATTTATTATATTTTTTTAATTATATATCACTTGATCAGGGTTTGGTTCCAAGATCTTCGGTTGAAAGTCCAAGTTCCGAATCACTACGCCATTAGTCAAATGAAGTTAGTTTAATTTTTCTCATTAAAAATGTTGTTGCAGAGTTAAAAAGAGTTTGAAATAGTTAAGCCTAAAATCTTTCATAATTTTGACGATTAATAAAACTTTGCTAATTTTAATAATTGACTTTCGTGTCAAAGATATAATAGCCCTAATTCGACGAGTTCAATTGGAATCTTCAAACTATTCGGTTGTGGTATTTTTACACTAGAAAAATCAAAAAATAAAATTTTTATAAAACAGAAAAAAATAAATCTATAAACAAAAAACAAGAAGAAAAAATTATTTTAATTTTTTATTTTTTGTTATCTTGACAAATAAATATTTAAGCTAAAAGAAAAGTTTTTCAATCAATTATAGATTGCCTTAATGCAATCAATAAATGAAAACTCATGTGAAAGCGACTTGAGAGAAAATATAAACCTAAAATTATGTGAATTATTGAATAAGAATAAAAATAAAATGACAGGTAGCCAAAAAAATAAAATGGTAGGGCAAAATCCCAATAGAAATAAAAAAGAAATCGAAAACCTAAGGGATGTAAATGCAAAGCTAAAAGAACAATTAACCAATATGCACAAAACATATTGAAAGTTTAAAAAAAGATAGATATGTAAGTGAACCACATGTTTCCAAAGGAAATCTATTTTCACCATTAATGGACCTTGATAACCACGATAGCACTAATTCTAACAACAATCCTAACGACATCGAGGATGATTTCATTGAGGTATTTGCGAATAAAAACAAAGAATTAAAAAATAAAATTTCCGCAAATTCCAAAGATAAAAGTGAGGTTACAAAATCAACCTCTACCAAAACTAATTGTAATGAAAAGCAAAACACTCAAAAAAATGCATTAAATATTGCTGAATAAAAAATGCCACCAATTAGCATTTTTCAATCAGATATGGATTATATCAAAAAAGTTTTAAAAAACAATTATAATATAAAAGACTTTTCAGTCAAAGGAATTAGGAACACTCACTTTATACTGTATAGTTACAATTTAGCGGAATATAAGACTGCTTGCGAATTTTTGAAAAAATCGAACACTAACTACTATACATTTACTCCTAAATCTGAAAGAATCATTCAATGGTTCTGAAAGATCTCCATAGTTCTTATTCTTGCGAAGATGTTTTAGATTTACTAAAATCATATCAAAATGATAACATCAAATTTGAAAAGGCTATAAAATCATCTACAAGAACACAAAAAAATAATAATAAAGCTTCACCTTTTTTTGTTATCCAAATTTCACCAAACAGCATGGTTAATGAATTATACAAAATCAAAACTCTTGATCATCAAATAATCAGATGGGAAAACCTTAAAAAACCAAACCTGACTCAGTGCACCAGATGTCAACGATTTGGACATACAGCATCCAATTGTAATATGGATTTTCGCTGTGTAAAATGCGGAGAAAACCACCTGCCTTAAAATTGTAAAAAACAGATGCAGATCCAAAGTCCAAATTATTCTGCATTTTATGTCAGCAAGCAGGCAATCCATCATCATTTAGCGGCTGTCCGGAACGAATGAAAAAAATACAACGTCGAGAAGAACTAAAAGAACTGGCCAAAAATAAAATTGCTGGTATAGACACAACATGATGAATAATTATGTTCAACCAAATATCTCATATTCCAATACAGTAAGAAATAATTCTCATAATTTAAAAAATATTAGTCAAAACAATAACAATACTAACATAAATAATAATAATAAAAATAGTCTCAATACTAGTACTAACCCTAATGATAATAATATAGATCATACTAATACTAATAATACAAACACTAATAATAATAATAATAATTAATAACATAGATGTAAGTAAATGGTTAGAACAAAATAAAATTTTATATAAATGTAAGCTGCTTGTAACAGACCTACTTACATTACCGAGAGCAAACTCCTATTTAGATTTAATTATTAGTGATTCAAGAATAAATTTTGTTGTTTTGTTTTGAAGAATAATTAAATATTGTGGTGTCCTATCAAAATTTCTAATTAACAATGATAAACGTCGGTGTAGTGGAAGAGTTCCAAAGATCTGCCTTTTAACTTACATTTTCACATTTTCTTTTGCTCATAACTGAAAGTCTCAGAAATTGTGTATGAAACATTTTGGCAAAAGTAATTAACCGGATGATATTATAATGTCGATATTACGGTCATATGGGTATCCCAGAATCGACGCAGTCAACTCTACTACACTCTTCCTCGTTTTCAATAAATGTACTTACAAAAATTTTCAAATATTAGAATGATACAATTAAAAAAAAAACTCATACATTTCTTTAAAATTAATTTGTTTTGATTTAGATGGGTAACCAATCAATTCTCTTTAAAATTTAATAAAAAATTTTTAAAGCTAATAAATTTTAGTACACTCAATTCTGCATAAAAAAATACCCTGGAGCAATTAAATCTTAAGTAAAAAGAGAATTAATAATAAAAATTCTTTTTCGAGTTTTATGTTGACAATTTTTTTCACTGTATTTTTATCCTTTAAATAATAATAAATAAGGATATTATTATAATTATAACAAATAAAGAATTTGTAATATTTCCTTATGGTTTGCCAAAAATAAAATCAACAAATAAATATTATTTTTATTTTTAATTAAATATAACTTAAATTATACATAACAGTAAATTACAAGTACCTATAAGCTGTACTGAACTGAACTATTATCTTTAAAACAAAATATATAAATTTTAAAAAATATTTAAAAATAAAATAAATTTAAAAATTAATTTTTTTTCGATTTTTGCCTTGTGGATTGCCTTGCAAAGTTTTCTTCTGGCTTCCTCAAGGTATGTCCGATCCATCGCCATTTTCTCTCTCGGATCTCGACCTCAATCATCTTTTGGTTCGTTTTTTGTCACAGGTGTGTGTTGGTAATGATTTGCGGCCAACGAACCTTTAAGATGCAGCGTAGACAACGGTTTATATACGTCTGCAACTTTTTGGTGATAATGGCGGTTACCGTCCATGTTTCACAGCCGTATAGAAGTACTGATTTGACGTTTGTTTCAAATATTTCTAGCTTTGTACGTAGGGCTATATTATTTGACTGCCATATGTTTGATAGAGTTTCTAAAGCAGCTCTAGCTTTATTTATTCTGCTGTCAACATCAACTTCTGTTCCCAAATTTGATGTCACCATGCTTCCTAAATAATTGAACTGCTCTACTTCTTCAATTTGGCTTCTCTAGTAGAATTTGCTGATATGTGGAGTGCTCTGTACGCATGCTTTTGGTCTTAGCTGCGTTTATTTTTAGACCAGTTCGTTTGCCATATTTGTTCAAATTTTGGCACATTTCGTTCAGACCACTTCTTTTGTGTGCCATGAAAACTATATCATCAGCATAATCTAAGTGGCTTCAATTTTTTCCTAGTCGCCACTGAATGCCATACCTCTCATCAACGCCTACGGTTGAGGTTTTTTCGATAAGTACAGCAGTAAACAAAATGTCAAAGAATAAAATAGTAAAACAAGACTTTTCGAAATAAAGCCCAAGGTGTTACTTCTCTTTCAATGAGAAATAATAGCAAGTTGTTTTATTTCTTATATTAAAAGAAAAAAAAGAGCATTGAGAAACTTAGTCCCGCAGTTTATTTCCATATGTATATAGTTTTCTTGGCTATGCTCTATCACTTATCGCAGCTCGCACATAAACGCACAAATATACGAAAAATATCCATCCTAAAATTATGCAAAACTAGGCAAATTATAGAAAACGTGTTATAATTTTAAACGGGGGCAGAGGTTATGTACCTAGCTTCATGGTGCAGTGGTTAAGTACCTAGCGAATTTTAAAGGATAATTACTGAAAAAAGTAATTTTTATAACAATTAAATATAATTATAGAATAAAATAATTAAATAAATATAACAAATACTATCAGTATAATATAAAAATAGTATCTATCCTAGAACCTATAATGGCCTTAGTAACCGATTGATTTTAAAAATATAATATATTTTATTACTAAAGAAAAATAAAAATAAAAGATTGTTGTAAATGCATAAATTCCTATTTTTCCATCGGCTTTTTTTAATATTAATTGAATTCTATTGAAGTTTAAATTTATTTTATTTTGCAACATAACTTTAATAATTTGGATTGTAAAATTTCTATTACCTTTAATCTTAAGTCTTTTTTAAAAATTCTATTTCTATAAATGGATTTTAATAATATTATGCTAAATATTTTTCCAAATGCATTCCAGGAATAAAAGATTGTACACCTACTTTTATTATTAAATATTGTGGATACTTTAACTGCAGAAATTTGATTTGTATTATTAAATAAAATGTTTGTAACCTAGAAAGTTCTTAAAAAAATAAAGTAATTCATAAAAATAAATAATATTTAATATAATATTTAATATATATAGGCATCTATACATTAAATGCAACAAGAAATATGACGTAAGTTAATAGTTTTTTTATAATATATAAACTTAATATTAGCATTTGATTTTATGATAAATAATTTTTTAATTTGTCTTTAGTTTTCCACAATCCTTAAATAAATATCAAATATAACTTTAATTTAACACTATACTGTAAGATTGCAATTAAATACAGTATTGATTAAAAAAAGCGATCCAGTAGGTTAATAAGTTGGTAATTTTTTAAGCAGTTACGTTCGTTGATGTTCGCGGTAATTAAAGTTCGTTGCAGTTACTTTGTAATTATTAATGCATGTTATAATTATGCTTGAGAATATGTTAAGTCTTATATCCTTCAAATTTCTAATGTCCTCCACAACATGTTTCTTATTTACATAATTACTTTCCAACTTTCATAATTACATAATTACAATTACATAATTACTTTCCAATTACTAAAAATTTATCTAAGCTTTTTATTACATTCAAATATTAAATATGATAGGAATCCCTAATGAAAAGGGAACTTTGATGTGATTCTTTATGTTATAATTTATAAAGTAATCAAAAACGAAAAATAAATTCCATGTACTTTAAATACTATATACAGCATATACAATATAATAATATAATGCGGCATAAACGTGCACTGAAAAATGATAAATCATAGTTATCATAATATCATTATGCTAATCATCGCATAGTAATCATCATAATCTTATCATGACTATCCTTTAAAAATAAAATATTTTAAGGACGATTTAGAGCAGGTAGAGAGAGAAAAAATGTTATGGTTAACAATTTATTTGTTGATTCAAACAGGTGGATCACAAAATGTCCTGGTTTACCGAATGATTGTCATCATCAATTTATCCAAAATATGCGGGTTATAAAATATTATAGCATACAGGTGTATACAGATTTACAAAACAAAAAAAAAATCTTTAAAAGTGCTCAAAGAATAAAATCAATATAGATACAAAAAAAGAAACAAATATTTAAATTTTATTATAATTTGCATTAAAAGTCTAGGTATTTTACATAAAATAGGACAAGTCAAATTGTAAGCGGTTGTTAGTTCCTGGAATTTTTATTCAAAACTCTGAATTTAATAAAATATCAGAATCAAATTTCAATTGAAGCTCCAAAATCTGGAAATAGTACCCAAAAATTATTATGGAAATAAAGTTTTAATCACTATCCTTTAATATTTAGGATTTTTACAATTTTAAAAGGAAAATAATGTTTATTTAATTTATTTATTTATCTATACTTAGCCCCCTACCACATACATTGTGGTAAGCAAGTGGGTCAGTTTTTCCTTTTCAGATGTGGCAGGTATTATATTTTGTATTGGAATAAAAATTATTAATATTTATTATATTTTTTTAATTATATATCACTTGATCAGGGTTTGGTTCCAAGATCTTCGGTTGAAAGTCCAAGTTCCGAATCACTACGCCATTAGTCAAATGAAGTTAGTTTAATTTTTCTCATTAAAAATGTTGTTGCAGAGTTAAAAAGAGTTTGAAATAGTTAAGCCTAAAATCTTTCATAATTTTGACGATTAATAAAACTTTGCTAATTTTAATAATTGACTTTCGTGTCAAAGATATAATAGCCCTAATTCGACGAGTTCAATTGGAATCTTCAAACTATTCGGTTGTGGTATTTTTACACTAGAAAAATCAAAAAATAAAATTTTTATAAAACAGAAAAAAATAAATCTATAAACAAAAAACAAGAAGAAAAAATTATTTTAATTTTTTATTTTTTGTTATCTTGACAAATAAATATTTAAGCTAAAAGAAAAGTTTTTCAATCAATTATAGATTGCCTTAATGCAATCAATAAATGAAAACTCATGTGAAAGCGACTTGAGAGAAAATATAAACCTAAAATTATGTGAATTATTGAATAAGAATAAAAATAAAATGACAGGTAGCCAAAAAAATAAAATGGTAGGGCAAAATCCCAATAGAAATAAAAAAGAAATCGAAAACCTAAGGGATGTAAATGCAAAGCTAAAAGAACAATTAGCCAATATGCACAAAACATATTGAAAGTTTAAAAAAAGATAGATATGTAAGTGAACCACATGTTTCCAAAGGAAATCTATTTTCACCATTAATGGACCTTGATAACCACGATAGCACTAATTCTAACAACAATCCTAACGACATCGAGGATGATTTCATTGAGGTATTTGCGAATAAAAACAAAGAATTAAAAAATAAAATTTCCGCAAATTCCAAAGATAAAAGTGAGGTTACAAAATCAACCTCTACCAAAACTAATTGTAATGAAAAGCAAAACACTCAAAAAAATGCATTAAATATTGCTGAATAAAAAATGCCACCAATTAGCATTTTTCAATCAGATATGGATTATATCAAAAAAGTTTTAAAAAACAATTATAATATAAAAGACTTTTCAGTCAAAGGAATTAGCAACACTCACTTTATACTGTATAGTTACAATTTAGCGGAATATAAGACTGCTTGCGAATTTTTGAAAAAATCGAACACTAACTACTATACATTTACTCCTAAATCTGAAAGAATCATTCAATGGTTCTGAAAGATCTCCATAGTTCTTATTCTTGCGAAGATGTTTTAGATTTACTAAAATCATATCAAAATGATAACATCAAATTTGAAAAGGCTATAAAATCATCTACAAGAACACAAAAAAATAATAATAAAGCTTCACCTTTTTTTGTTATCCAAATTTCACCAAACAGCATGGTTAATGAATTATACAAAATCAAAACTCTTGATCATCAAATAATCAGATGGGAAAACCTTAAAAAACCAAACCTGACTCAGTGCACCAGATGTCAACGATTTGGACATACAGCATCCAATTGTAATATGGATTTTCGCTGTGTAAAATGCGGAGAAAACCACCTGCCTTAAAATTGTAAAAAACAGATGCAGATCCAAAGTCCAAATTATTCTGCATTTTATGTCAGCAAGCAGGCAATCCATCATCATTTAGCGGCTGTCCGGAACGAATGAAAAAAATACAACGTCGAGAAGAACTAAAAGAACTGGCCAAAAATAAAATTGCTGGTATAGACACAACATGATGAATAATTATGTTCAACCAAATATCTCATATTCCAATACAGTAAGAAATAATTCTCATAATTTAAAAAATATTAGTCAAAACAATAACAATACTAACATAAATAATAATAATAAAAATAGTCTCAATACTAGTACTAACCCTAATGATAATAATATAGATCATACTAATACTAATAATACAAACACTAATAATAATAATAATAATTAATAACATAGATGTAAGTAAATGGTTAGAACAAAATAAAATTTTATATAAATGTAAGCTGCTTGTAACAGACCTACTTACATTACCGAGAGCAAACTCCTATTTAGATTTAATTATTAGTGATTCAAGAATAAATTTTGTTGTTTTGTTTTGAAGAATAATTAAATATTGTGGTGTCCTATCAAAATTTCTAATTAACAATGATAAACTTTTACCTGAAATTCCACTAAATGACAATAAATTCCTATTTAGTAAAGTAAACTGGAATAAATTTAGAAAAGAATTTGATAAAAATTTTAATAACTTTTATGAAAATAATGAAAAAAAATAGTTAATAATATCAATATACCAGCAAATGATATTAACTTTCATTTTTTAAATTAAACGAAATAATTTTAAAAACAATTTACGACAATACACCGAAAATCAATATAAAAAACAACTTTCAAAGTAAATATGATTCAATTGAACTAAAAAAGCTTTTAAAAAAAAAGAGTATTTTAATAAATGACATTCATAAAATATATAAGCAAAATCTCAATTTCTTGGCACCACAAATCATACTATTAAAAAGCTTATTAAATAATATTGTTACCCTAATCAAAGAACAAATCAAAATAGAAATTAGTACATATTGGAATAATAGAATAAGAAAAATCATTCCCGAAAATAACCATAATATGTTTCCTGAAATTAATAAAATTTTTAGGAAAAAAAATGGTGATTCCAATATCAAATGCTTAAATATAAAACCTACGGAACAATACCTTTTAAATGAAAATAATATAGACTCAAATAAACTTAACAAAACCAATGATGATAAATTCATTGTTATTAATAATTGTCATAACCCTATAGATAGATATTAATAAAATAGTTGGTACATACTTAGAACATACTCATAAAAAACACAATCACCTTTTTAACAACTTTCACAGTAACATATCTAATAAAATGAACTCTTCTAAACAATTAAATAAAGAAAAACTGAATAACAATGTTTTCTTATGTAATTTTAGCGAACAAAACAAAACAGATAACCAATATGTAGAAAATAGTTATTTCACGAACTTTGATGATCTTAACTACAAATTTAAATCACTTAAACCAAAAACTTCTTGTAGCTACGATAACATACCAAATATTATTCTAAAGAATTTAAGCAACAAAATAATAAACCAATATGTAATTCTTTTTAACAGTTGCTTAAACATATGGAAAAAAGCCAAAGTTATAATTTTTAAAAAACCTGGTAAAGACCCTGTTATACCAGGAAATTATAGGCCCATAAGCCTATTACCCAAAATAAGTAAGGTGTTCGAGACAATAATAAATGATAAAATTAATATGTTTGTCAATGAAAATAATATTTTAGTAAACAACCAATTTGGATACAGACACAAGCATGGTGCTATAAATGCTATCACAAAACTAGTTTCCGACGTTTGCTGGAGCATTAATAAAAAAAATGCTACCGGAGCATGCTTAATCGATTTAGAAAAAGCGTTTAACAGCATATGGTAAGATGGTCTAGCTTACAAATTATATAAATATAAATTTCCGAACCACCTTATTAATATTATTCTCAATATGATTTATGGTAATAAATTCTATATTTCCTCTAAAGATTCAAAATGCTATAAATTACATAATATTGAAAATGGTCTAATGCAAGGCACGGTGAACTCACCAATATTATTCTCGCTTATATAAAGAGTTAAAATTATTAGTTATCAAGCTATTGTCAGACCCTCAGCTTCATCAATCTGGTACAACATAAGTGCCAGTTTGATGGAAAAAATCAGAAAATTTGAGAGAAAGTGCATAAGAGGGTGTTTAAACGAGTGTAGAAAACCCAAAACTAATTTTTTGCATTATCTTTCAAACAAATATATATATATAAAAAATCAAAATTAACAAGAATTGATAATTTCATAATTAAATTGATTCGCCAACATTTTGATAGAGCAATTAACACTCCCGAAAATGGTTTAATATCCCATATATTCTACCATAATAATGAGTATATTAAAAAAAACATTAAAATCGGGCTTCATAGCACCCGAACATTTCATTTATTTAGATAAAGAAGGTTTTATACAAAGTCAAAACCATGTCTTTCTACTATTTCATTATAGTAGAAGGGCTACATGTACTAAAATAAAATTTGATCCAAATAATATTGACATTGGTTGCCTGAAATACGACACCCATATCCCAAATAAAGATTTGTCTGTCTATAAAAATTATTGGTGGATAAAAAATTTAAATTGAGTTTAAAAAAATTTTTTTTTGTATTAAAGTTTTATTTTTAGATATAGTTTTAGAATAGTGGTTAAATTAGTTTTAAGATTTTATTTTAAATACTAATGAAAATGAATTGGTTTTTTAATAAATTTATTGAAAACCTCAGAAATAATTCAAAATAACGTGATAAAAAGTGATATCACTCCTATTGAAATTTTTATGAAAAATTATATGACGCATATTAAAGCCTTCTACCGACAAATAAATCTTTCTGGTAAATACATTTTAGAATTTTCCTTATTTATGTATCATTGTATATTAATTTATGTATATAACAGTTATTTGTTAGTCCTTCAGAATAAACCACGCTTTTCATTCTTTTTTATGCTTATATTTTATCTTTACAGCATATTATATTCTTTGAAAATGATTTATGAATATTGTATTCACATTTTCGCATAAGAAATGTTTATGCTACAAAAAAAAAAACCTCTTTGAAATATCACATAATACATTATTATTGTGTATTTTCAATGTTTTTCATATACAATCAGTTTATCGTTCGTGTTTTGTGGTTTCTGTAGTTTGTTTTTTTTTCTAAACATGTCATGACTGAAATATTTTCTTTTTATTTAATTCTTTTCACTTTTAAAAAGGTAAAAAATGTTAAGTTGGAATATTCCACTGTTTATAAATACCATGTATTCACCCTTTGCAATATATATGCACATTACGTTAATATGTTTCATGACAGATTTTATTCATCTTTTTTTTCGTGTTTTTTTTTAATAAAAACGAGGAAGATTATAGTTGCCCTTGTCAACTTTTAGATACCCGTGCACACCCACTATGGTGTATAAAATAAACCGTAATTTACTTCTCTTATACATTTAACTCATTAACCCATAATTTTGGCTTAAAAAAAAAAAAGAC